>CM051234.1:563882304-564482304 GCA_027917425.1 Gastrophryne carolinensis
CCTGAGCTGACACAGGGTCCTGAGGAATCCGGGATCTGATGAATCTTGAAGGGGGATCGGCAGCAAACTCCAACTTGTAACCGGAGGACACTACCTCCTGAATCCACCGGTCTGAGACATGAAGCCTCCAGACGTGAGCGAAGTGCTGCAGCCCTCCCTCCACCCGGATGGGTGAGGGCGCCCCATCATGCCTGAGGGGGCTTGGGAGAGGATCTAGCTTTGGGACCCCAGGAGGAGCCAGGACGTCCACGTCCTCTGCCTCTACCCCAGAAATCTACCCCGAAAGGGCCGAGATTGCCACCTGCGCTGGGGTAACCTGCCTCCCTTAGCAAAAAGGTCCAGGCGGTCTCCAAACAGACGCAGTCTTTTAAAGGGAAAACCAGTGAGGGCCTTCTTGGCAGCGTTGTCAGCAGCCCACTGGCGCAGCCAAACCGAGCGGCGTATAGCCACCACGAGGGCAGAAGTTCTGGCACACATTCTGATGGTGTCATTCAACGCTGATAGGACAAAATTTACAAAAACATCACAACTGGAGAGTGCATTAAACACCTCACAAGGCAAATCATCAGGGGCACTATCAAGCATATTTCTGATAAGAGTTCTAGTGGCCACAGTATTAATGGCAGAGGCACAGACTGGGCGCAGCGCCGTCCCCGCACATGCAAAGGCGTGGGATGCCAGCTGATCAATACGCCGGTCTTCGGCATCCCGCAGGGTAGTAGAATCAGGGGAATGCATGACAGAGGTGTTAGATAGCCCTAGGATCGGGGCATCCACCTCGGGGGGGGGATGACCAACATTTAACCACCTCAGCAGGAAAGGGATACTTCCTATCCCAACTCTTTGGAACCCCGGGAAGTTTACTGGGGCGCTCCCATTCCTTGAGCACAAGGTTATGGAAATGTGCCTGCTCTGGAAATTCTAAATGTGATTTTGCTGTATGGAAAAGCTCCCCTCTTTGCCTGGGAGCCTCAACAGGGAGAGAGATAGACAGAACCTCAAAAATCTGGGTCAATAATCTGTCAGTGTCATCCGGGGCCCAGGGGTCAGAGCCAGAATCGTCATGACCCCTTGGTCTCTCATCAGATGAGCCTGAATCAGAAAAGAGCTCCCCTTCATCAGACGGGGTATAGCCACACAGATTCCAAAACTCCTCAGTTCCCATAGGGAAAACAGTAACATTAGGCGTCAAGTGCCGCTTGAGCACCTGCTCAGCACAGGGTACACAGACCCACGCCTTGTCAGTGTCAGCATGAGGCTGCCCACACGCTACACACAGCCGGTCTTGTCCCAAAGGGACCCCGGTAACATTATCCTGGGATGCCTCCATATGGTGATTATAGCGGCGCTATACGCCGATAGGGAATAACGCTATATAGCAACCTTGGATGCCCCAATAACCCGCTAGGAAAGTGGGAGTATAATTTTTACAAGGCCTACAAGTAATATACTAAAACAGGGCCGGGAGAAGCCAAGAAGGGTTGGATCCTGGGCCCGCAGGGCACCATGAAAAAGGAATCCGTCTTGCGGAAAGAAGAAGTAGTCACCAAATAGTACTTCACACAGCGAACCACATCCAAATTGTGCAAAACCCTCTCCTTGTCATTGCTAGGCTTAGGACACAAGGAAGGGAGAACAATATCCTGATTGAGATGGAAAGCAGAAACCGCCTTAGGAAGGAAATCTGGCTTCCTTGTCCTGGTGTCTTCCAAAGTAAGGGACCTGAATCGACAGAGCCGCCAACTCAGAGACACGCCGAACAGAGGTAATAGCCACCAAGAAGGCAACTTCTGAGTGAAAACAGAAAGAGCAATATCCTGTAACGGCTCAAAAGGTGGACCCTGGAGAGCCGAAAGAACCAAATTCAAATCCCAAACAGGAACCATAGCCTTCCGAGGGGGCGAACATGAGTGACCCCCTGGAAAAAAGTCTTAACCAGTGGGTGTAAGGCAAAAGATCTTTGGAAGAAAACAGACAGAGCAGAGACCTGCCCTTTCAAGGTACTAAGCTGGAACCCAAGATCCAGGCCGTGCTGAAGAAACTCCAAAATCCTAGGGATCGAAAACACCCTGCAAGGCAAGGCCCTAGCCTCACACCAGTCAATATAGGACCACCAAGTCCTTCAGTAAATGCCAGAAGAGCTCTAATCAAGGTCTGAACCACAGCCTCAGACAAACCTTCCTCCTTCAGAATGAAGGTTTCAGCAGCCAAGCCGTCAAAGCCAGCGTTGATAAATTGAGATAAAGTAGTTGACCCTGAGATAACAGATCCGGAAACATGGGAAGCCGGTACTGATCCACCGCCAGCCTTACAACGTCTGAATACCAAACCCTTCTTGGCCACCTTGGTGCCACCAGAATTGCTGGTGCCCCTTTCAGAGCCAGTTTGCAAACTACCTTGCCCAGCATGGAGAAGGGAGGAAACAGGTACAGAAACCCCAGATCCTTCCAAGCAAGGGACAAGGCATCCACTGCCAGAGCTAGAGGATCTTGAGATAGAGACACAAAGGCCGGGATTTGTGATTGTGCTGTGAGGCAAAGAGATCCATCTCCGGAGTCCCCCACTTGCGACAAAGAGACCGAAAAACCCCGGGGTTGAGAGACCACTCTCCTTGGTGAGAGGACCCCCTGCTCAGGGAGTCCGCCTCTGTGTTCTCCACTCCCGGAATGTAGATTGCCGAAATGCAAGGAACATTGCTCTCCGCCCAATGCAGGATCAGAGAGACTTCCTTGAGGGCACTCCTGCTGCGAGTCCCTCCTTGGTGATGTAGGCAACCTCCGTCCGATTGTCTGATCGACCCTGTAAGTGCGACGTCAGCCCTGACAGGACAAGCCGGATGGCTCTGAGCTCAAGACATTGATGGGGTTGTGAGCCTCCTGAGGACCCCACACCCCGCTGAACTGATGACTTTTCCAGAAACCTCCCCAGCCCGACAGGCTGGCATCTGTGGTAACCGTCTCCCAGCGAGGAACCAGAAAGGACCTGCCCCTCAACAGGTTGCTCGACTCCAGCCACCACCGAAGGGACTGCCGAACCCTGGGAGACATCCTGAACGGCTGATCCAATGACAGCGGACACCTGTCCCAATGCGTCAATAGATGAAGTTGAAGAGATCTCATGTGAAACTGCACAAACAAGACCGCCTCGAAGGAGGCCACCATCAATCCCACCAGTTTCATCCCCTGTAGGATAGAGGGGCAAGGACTGGCCAGAAGAAGGCAGATCAGATCCTGAATCCCCTGCACCTTGGTCTGGGGTAGAAACACTCTGGCCTGAATGGTATCCAGATTCATGCCCAGGAATGAAATCACCCGTGATGGCGAGAGAGAGGACTTGGGGCGGTTGATCACCCACCCGAACCTCTCCAGGGTCGACACCACCTGGTGGGTGACCAGCTCCGCCTGACGGAGGGAAGAAGCTGAAATCAATAGGTCGTCCAGATACGGCACAATGCAAATTCCCTGAGCTCTGAATAGGGCCATTATGCCCGGCAGAACCTTGGTGAAGACCCTCGGCGCTGAGGTCAACCCGAAGGGAAGGGCTACAAACTGAAAATGTTGATCGTCCACCGCCAACCTAAGGAATCTCTGATGCGCTGGAAAAATTGGAACATGCAAATACGCATCCTTGATGTCTATGGATGTCATGAAATCCCCTTGACGAAGGGAATTGATGGCCGAACGCAGAGTCTCCATGCGGAACTTCTTGGTTCTGATGAATCTGTTGAGGACCTTGAGGTCCAGAATGGGTCTTACAGAACCTTCTTTTTTGGGGACCGTGAAAAGATTGGAGTAGAAACCCCTGCCTCTCTCCGACGGAGGCACAGGGCATACAACTCCCATGTCCAGAAGGTTTTTCACTGCTAACAGGAGCCCTTGTGCAGCCTGAGGGTCCAAGGGCACCCGAGACCTTAAAAATCTTGGAGGAGGCCAGTACTCGAACTCCAGTTTGTACCCGGAGGAGACCCCTTCCAAGATCCAACTGTCTGTGACCTCCTGGGCCCAGACCTGGAAGAAGAGCCACAGCCGTCCCCCCACCCGTGCGGGTGAGGGCGCCCCTTCATTGCTTAGCTGGTTTACCCGCAGGCTTGGGCTTGGAACCCCAGGCAGAAGCGGGACGGGCCCGACCTCTGCCCCTGTTCCAGGAAGAGCCTCTGACACCCGAGAAGGCCAAACCTCTGCCAGCTCTGGCACCTCGAAAGGAAGGATTGAAAGAGCCTGCCCCCCGAAAGGGACGGCGCTGTTTCTTCCGCTGAGGTAACTTACCTCCCTTTGCCACAGCATCCAACTTATCTCCAAACAGCCGCGTACCCAAGAAGAGCAGAGCTGTGAGCGATTTCATGGCCGCAAAGTCCGCCGTCCACTGACGGAGCCATACCGATCGGCGCATGGCCACCAATAAGGCTGAAGTCCTACTACACATAACAATAGTGTCTTCCATAGCAGCCAAGAAAAAATCCATGAACAATTCAAATCTTTTAAGCATAGTGAACTCAGCGCTGGCCGGATCAAGGTGAGCGTCATTTAACCAGTCCCTAATCAGAGACCTAGCAGCCACCGACACTAGCGCAGATGCACAAACAGGCCGCAAGGCCGAGCCAACACAGGCAAAGGCATGGCATGCCATCTGATCAAGGCGCCTATCCTCACCATCCCTTAGGGAAGTGGCGTCTGGGGTGTGAAGCACGGAGGTCAACCCCAAAACTGGCGCATCGACCTCGGGAGGAGAAGCTCAGCGCTTAACTGCTTCCACCGGGAAAGGATACTTCTTATCCCATTCCTGAGGAACACCCGGAAGCCAACTAGGTTTCTCCCATTCCCTAAAGATCAGTGCATCAAAATGAGGGGGCGCCTCAGGCGACGCAATATCCAAAACCTCCAAGAGATGTGACAAAACCGTGGCCGTGTCAACAGCATCCCCCAGCGCCTGGCCAACATCAGCCTCGCCAAACCGTACATAGTCAGCCTCTGACTCCTCATACAATTCCCCCTCCTCTAACGGGGAATAATCCGACATATCAAATGAATCATCATCAATATCCCAAGTCGCCTGGACCGACGACAAATGTCTCTTTTTAGCCTGGGCCTTCTTGCCCACCGCGCTAACCATAAATTTCTCGATGCTGGCCAACCTAGCACAAACATCGGAATGCGACTCCCCGCTGGCACCAATGTCACTTGGGGTACGGATAAGGTGGGGAGGGGAAGGCGATGAAGCGGGGGGCGCCGTCCCAGAAGGCTGGGCACCCGACTGCCGCGATATGGCCTTTTGTGTACATGGTATACAAATAAGCACATTCTCACCCGTAAGGGATGCCCCACAACCCACACATGGCTGGGATTGTCCCAGAGGGAGCCCGAGCCCGGTATCCTGCGGAGCCTCCATATGGTGATTCTTGTGGCCAGTCGCAAGACCGCAGGGAATTTAAGCAATAAGCAACCCGGGATGCCCCTTAAAAGTCCCAGTGGGAGGATTTGTGGTGATCTATTTTAAGACTAGGGACCCCAGGACCAGGAGGATCCCCTTATCATGCACATATACGATGCAATCTGTAACTCACAATGAAGGCATCATAAGTCACAATTGCCTCAATATATATATATAATTACATATATCTCCATATATACCTATATACACACATGCGTGAAAAAAGGAGGCCCCTCTGCTAAAGAGGGGCTAAAGAGGGGCCCCCGCATAAGCTAAGGAAGTGGCCAACAGGCCCTTACCGGCCAGGAGCACGCAGGATCAGCCACAGCAGCACCAAGATGGCCCTCAGAGAAGAGCCTCATGAGAAGAGGAGGAAGAGAAGGGGGGCGGGCCAGCGCAGAACGCGCGCGCGCCAGGCCACGCCCCCCTCCCAGCAACGCGGATCCCAGCTATGGGCTGGCCCGCAGCATCGCGCCTCCCCGAACAAAGCCTGAGGAGGAGAAGCTCCCCAGGCTGAATGAAGGAGGCCAGTACAGTTATGGCCCCATGTACAAGGCAAACACCTGTCAGCACCAACACAAGTGAAAACACTCACACACACACAGTGTCACACACAGTGAGACCATCCGAGTATAAAGGCCAGCCAGCCCCCCTCCCCCAGAGGGAAGTAAGGGACCCAGAAGGGGGGAATCCCAGCCAGAATCTGGCCATAGGAATGAAAGGGACAGGGCATCTCACACCGGGATCACCAAACCCGGGCAACCGCCTACCCCTTGTAATGGGGTCTCACGGTGGAGCAAGGCTCCTTGCACACCCATAGGGTGCTACCTACCCTCACCAGGACCCACAGCCAAGGCTGGGAGGCTCAAATAGGGATAACTTAGGAAAGGTCCTGGCAGCAATAGTGACAAAAATGGCCGGGCGCGAGCCTGGCTTACCTGCAAGTAAGAGAAGTCTTCATCTTCTGTCTTGCTCGCCTTCCTGCAGAGAAGAAACTGGGGAATTGGTGGGAGGTCCCAGGTATTTATGGACTGGGAGGAGCTCCTTTTTTGCATTCATCTCTGCAGAAGTTCGCCCTCTACTGGAGAATAACCCAAATGTCATGAAGAGTTGAAGCGGAGTGTATGTCACACTTGGAATAAAACACAGTATAAGGGCAAACCACCGCGGAGCGCCGTACAACGGCCTCCACACACACCAAACATGAAGTGACAAAAAACAACAGTAGTAAAAACACAAAAGTGTACTCCCCGGGCATCCCCTGCTGATCCTGCGGAATGCAATGAGGGGGTCCTGCACAACCAACAGCGTAAAAAGGGAGGGGGGGGAGGAGGGATAAATATCCTGAGATAAAGGGCTGGGGGCATCCCAATGAGGCTCACCATAAAAAGCCTGTCGCCGGCTACCCTTTGGTACAGGGTCTTGCGGCCCAGAGCAACGCTCCTTCAGCACCTGTGCTACCTTCACACGAACCGTCAGCCGTGCCTGGGAGGCAATGGGTCCAGAACGGGTGGAAATAAGCTTGCAGGGCCCTAGGCAAAGCCCACTCCCTACGCAGAAGAGAGCCATCTTCGCAGTCCAGACTGCAGAAAGACTCTGGGAATTAGTGGGAGGTTCCTGGCTATTTAAGGGGCCGGGAGTGGCCACAAGTCTTTTTCTGCAGTCCAGCGTCATCTTGTGGATGTATTACCCATGTGTAAGGAATATTCTGGAACAGGACGTGCTGTATACTTGGAATAAAATATTTTATGTTAGGAGAATCAAAAGGAATGTCCATCAGTCTATTCTATGGCCTCTGACCTTTGGGTTGTGCAACCCTCTCTAGCATCCAGAAATCTGTGAGTCATATAATGAAACAATAGCTAGCCTGTGAAATGTTAGCAATACTGTATCTGTGTATGTGTGTGTGGTGGAAAGCAGGGAAGCCTGAGCTTCCTATACGGTACTTTTGGTGTCTAGGCGCGCTGTAATATCCTTGAAAGAAGTATAAGGCCAACAGGCATTGTCACATTAATAAAGCTCTGCCGTGGGATGAGATGTGACATGCTGCCTTGTAACTTCCAGCGCTTATAATGTTTAAATGCATCATAAAGCAAATAATAGGAAAGGAAAGTGTCAGGGCCTGGAACAAGGAAGTGTAGCGCACATCTAATTAATCGCTTCGACTGCATGCTTGACTGGTGCTCAGAAGAGGCCTGCTTCTCCCAGAGGGCTATGACAACCGCTGCCTGCGCTGCAGCAGGGGTTACACTACCATGAACACCACCCATAAATATACAAGCTGAAAAAGAGATTACACGGCCTACTTTAGCTGTAGGGTGATTCTTATTTTGCTTTGTTTTTAAAAAAAGATGTACTCCCCTTTCTCATCTATACATGATCCGGCACAGCCCAGGTTCCAGACACACCATTATTCTTCCCTCTCTCAGGCTCCCACCTCGAACAACTCCATAAGACTACCCCCCCCCCCCCCCAAATAGGGGGGAAATACCTGTGTGCCTTATGGAGTGAATGTGGAACTAGTAAAGGTCTACTTACCTTACTGGCACTGCTGATTGTCCTCTGGGGCATGCATACATACTGTTCCCATTAACAAGGGGTGCCATCCCTACCTAAGTCATGGCCACCCACCAGCCAGAACCAGGGCTGTAGTGGGACAGTCAGGTGCAGGGAGACAATTAGCGGCATGGGAGTACTAGTAAGGTGAGTGGACTTTTCTACTAAAGTGTTTCTGGTGTGGTGCTGCAGCTTCCCCTATAAGTAGAGGATGGGTGCCTGGGATGCACACTGCCTGTTATGAGGTCCTTGGGGGGGGGGGGGGTTGCACACTGGCTATTATGAGGTTTCTGGGGGGGGGGGTTGCATACTACCTGTTCGGGGGTTTTGGGGGGTTCACACTGCCTGTTATGGGGTTTGTGGGGGAGGGGGTGATTTTGCCCACTGCCTATTATGGGGTTCTTGGGAACTTGCCTTTATGGGGTTCTTGGTGGGAGATTTTGCACACTCTCTGTTTTGGGTTTTTTAGAGGGAGGGGTTTGCACACTGCCTGTTATGGGATTCTTGGGGAGGGGTTTCACACAGTGGGGCATCCCAATGCGAGAATGCTGGGGGGGGGGGGGGTACAGAACAAAACCGCACTCTAATACAGACCTGCAGTGAGAAGAATGTAGGTAAAAACTTATATCCTTTGCATTCCTTCACCCCACAGGTAGTACCAACTTTGATAGATTTGCCACCCTGTCTTTATTCCTTACCCTGCAACAGATCTGGCAATTTTCCTGATGTGCCAGGACCAGATTGCATCATGACCCAGCACTCGGGATTTGGGCATGCCGTTGTTCAAATCTCACAGTGCTGGGTCCTCTTTTACTATGTTTGAAATTCCGGCTCCTCGACCCGCGATCTTATGTAGTAGAAATAGGACAACAAAACTGGGTCTACAATATGTCAGGGTAAGCGAAAATTGCAATTTATATTTTAACTCTCAGGGAAAGGACTATCGGTGGGGAGGTTGGCTAATGCATCAAGTTCACTGGTGAACTTTGGTTGCTTTAAAAATAATGACTGTTAAGCGGTCATCCACCTCCCCCATGAGCAATACCTTTGGATGACCTGGTTGAGATCACCTATTTCAGCAAGGCCGGGCCAGTAGTGGCAATAATTCTAAGGCCGGAAACACCTACCATTATTGCACAACTCTCCTGTCACATGGGTTGCCATGTCTTGACTCTTCCCCTGTCAGCACATCCACCAGCATCTCTGGCACCAGTACACGGGTGGTCTTGAGAAGTGAGGAGGACATGAAGTTGTTAAAGTATACATACGTTGTTAAAGTATACAAAAGTACTCTGAGTTATGCACTAGGGTACTAGGCTCTTTTTAGACATTCTTTCACATGCTTTCAGGGATCAGGTATGCAAAGCAGCTACCTGGCCTTCTGTGTGAATCCTTACAAGATTTTACATGCTGGGTATAGAGGTATCTGCAGGGGCCACACTACGGTCCCTAAGCTCTTGAAAGAGCTCACAGATTTTAGCAATATATCAAGTCTTAGAATAAATGCTGCAAAATCATTAGCTCTTGATATCTCCCTATCCCCCTCCACGAGCACACTTTTAAAAAGTAGTTACCCCTGGTTTTGGGTCAAAAAGCTGCATTACTTGGGCATTAAACTAACAGTATCCTTCACAACGCTGTATGATGCCAATTGCCCAGGAGTAATAGGTCAACTAACAGCTCTCTTACACTTGTGGCGCCACCTTAAACTATCTTGGCTTGGACGCTTGGCGGCGGTCAAGAAGGCCGTCCTACCCAAGATCTTGTATCTCTTCAGAGTGCTCCCTATCAAGCTCCCCCAATCAGCCCTTCAGTTATTGCAACAAAGAATATTGAAGTTTATATGGGGCCCAGTTAGACCACGAATAGCTAAGAAAACACTAAGGTGGACTGGGAGTCCCGCACCTATATAAATATTACGTAGCGGCACAGGTAGCGTCTTTACTCTTCCTGTACACCACCAGTAATACTCCTGGATGGGTACAGATGCTGACCAAACATTCAGCCCCAACTTCTACTGCATCACTCCTGGGGATTCCAAAGAAACTCAGACCAAAATATCTTCCACAATACATAGCACCTTCCCTGGAGCTATGGGATAAATATGCAGCAAAAGCTAACTGGAGCTCCTTGCATAAACCAGCAACTCCAACACTTGGTAATCCCCTATTTCCACCAGGCATGAGACCTTTGCAAGACTTCGGATGATTGAGGGAACAAGGATACACCAAGGCACATGCCGCTAGGGCGAGGCTATACACCACTTTCGCTCGGAGCACAAACTGGCATGCCGCCAATAGAAAGGTACAGTGGTCTGCAACCACTGCAATCATTTTCTCAACTCTTTAACCCGAGGCTGTTGTCCCCCTCACACACAGGTCAACAGTTTTTGAAAGGTGGTGCCTACAGGATCCCTTTGCTAAAGGCACTATTTCTAATCTCTATGCGTCACTAGTTAATTTTCCCCCAGGTCCGCAACATTCTTACATGACAGGGTGGGAGAAGGATCTAGGACAAGCAGATGATAAAGACACCTGGAGAAGAATATAGGCCTCAACTGGTCAGATCTCATGTAATACACATTAGAACTCACACAAAGTGCTATATAGGTGGTACCTCACGCCCTTCAGGTTGCATAAATTTAGCCCTGACTGCCCGCCTACATGCTTTCAAGGTCTAAGACCAAGAACTGGGAACAGTGTACCACCCATGGTCCAAGGTGTATGGGCTACTGTCAAACTTATTCGGCAGCATGTATCCACCTAATGCTGTCACTAAAAATTAATGGCTTTACCTCAACAACTTGGAGGATTGTGGTCCATATATTTGCTGCATCAAGATTAGTAATAGCTGGAAATTGGAAAGGCCAAAGGCTTCCCTGGGGATTGGTCATCTCCAGAATCTCAGATATCTTAGTAATGGAAAAATTGACAGCCATCTCCCGGGACAAATATGTCTCAGTATCAGTTTTACAAAATATGGTCCCCGTATATAGATCACCTCCACATAAATAACAACACAGTTAACCTTTGTCATCCAGTGGTGGATCCCCCTCCCTCCATAGATGTCTTTTTGCTCCCATTCCCCCTGTCAACCAACCTCAGTCTGCTATTTTTTACCTATTTTTTGTTATTTCTTTTGCAACTGCAAAATCTCTACTTTATCTATTCTTATATCTTTACTTAAAGATTGGGTATGGTTTTCGGATCTGAAGCTTTCTTCATTAGTTGTATTACCAACCCAGGGCAGGAGTACGATTTAAGCTAGCAGAAATACAAGACAGCACTTAGCTAGCAGTTTTCCCCCAGAAGAGGGGTGTTTACTAAAGCAAGTCATGAGCACTATGTCTATGTCTTCAACTTGTCTAGAAAATCCCCATTGTTGAAAAATACAACTCTGTGAAGTACTCACCTGTAGAGTTGGTATTATATGCAGACAGCACGTCCTGCTCCAGATATAGTCCTTACATGTGGGTATACCTCCGCCTTCAGCGCCGTGCACTGCAGAATCATGAAGAAAACAAGCTCCTCCCGGCCCTGCATATACCGAGGGACCTCCCACAAATCCCCAGTATTGACAAGCAGTGAGAGAAGAAGCCAGAAGGAAAACAACCACCCAGAGACTGGCAATAATATCCAAGATAATAATCACCACACAGGGGATCCAGAACAAGGTGAATCAGGGTGGGGTGGAGCAGGACGTGCTGTCTGCATATAATACCAACTCTACAGGTGAGTACTTCACAGAGTTGTATTATTCTAAGCAGACAGCACGTCCTGCTCCAGACATAGTCCTTACATGTGGGACATCCAATAGCAGTGTCCATAAGTAGGGTGGGATCCCCGTGAAAAAAGGCACAGACAACCATAAAAGTGTTGTCACCCTAACCACGCTACCAAGAGCAACGAGAGCAATGCTCTAACCACAGCCTTTGAATTCTTGTAAAGGCAGAACTAAACACAAGCAGCGGACTAGCCAGCTTGCTCAACAGAACCTAGTGCTGAAAGGCCCAAGCCAAGCACAAGTAGAAGAGAGCAAAAACCAAGAGAGAAGAATAATCTTCCCCTAACGAGTAGGCCAGAGTAACAGCCTAACCATGCTACTGGAAAAAAAGGGCAGCCATGGCAACCTTAGAGATCTCCCCATCTGGGAATATGAACCCAGGTCTCAGGAGAGACCAGCAGGAATACTGAAAAACAACGCTAACAAGGCTCAGCAAGAGCCGAGACGTTTACTTTAGGCTCAGAGGAACAAGGTGACCGAGCAGGACCAAGCCAAAGGGCACCTACGCCCGTGTTAGCAATCAGATCCGGTACATAAGGATGGAGAAACCTATAAGCCCCAAGGGGCATAATCCCTACCAGGGACAAGAGAAAGGCCAGGAATCTCCAACACCTGAAGAGGGATACAGATCCCTTTCGCTCAGAGTAAGCCAGACAATAGCCCAGAGACCGTAGGGTCTGGACTAAAGGAGAATAAGAACACCGCCTGGACCCAATTCGGCGTAAGGCGGAACATCCTCACCTCATGGTGTACAGATATATAACATATATATATATATAATGACTAGGACCGCTAACAGAGCCATCCTTTATGGCACATTTCTGACTGAAGCAACCGCCCCAGAAGAGCGATATGAGGGAAAGAACAGTTCAGACAAGAACCTGAATAAGACCCAAGGGAACCCTTAGCAGGGCATCCGGATAAGTAACCCCCCAAAAGAGAGCATAGAATTCCCTGGGGAATGCACCTGAGCAACCCCTGAGGAATGCGCAACACAGAAGATTGAACTAGACTTCTGCAGTAGGGGAACAGGGCGAGCCCTGAAACCCTCAGAGCACTGAGTTGGGGAGCCAACTTCAACCGTGCTATAATAATTCTAGGACCCAGGGATAGGGAACATCCCGCAGGAAAGAGAGCTAGTCCAAGCAAAGCAGACTAGAACAGCATACTCCAACATAGCCGGCAGAAAAGGGAGAAGAAGAGGAGGGAGCTAGGCCTAGCCCTCCAATAGAGAAAAGACACCCAGAGATACCCATCTCCAATAGGGTGAAAAACCAACCGACCAATTGCCTAAAAGGCCTGTAGGTAAGGGCGACGTTGTAGGGAGCCCGAATAGGCAGAACAGCCCTCTTGAGAGGGCATACAGTACGACTGTCCTCAGCAGAAAATCTGCGAACCACGCCCCGTTGGGCCACCCAGGGCCCCCAGCATAACTGTTCTCCCTTTCTACTGCAATCTTATGCAGAATCCCGCCTGGCAGGGTGAAAGAAGTTAAGACATATAGAATATAATGTCCTGACAGAAGCAATACTAGGCCCTCATGACCAAGGCCAGAGAGTCCTGGGACAATAACCCAGGACAGAGTCCCTGTAATAGCAAAGGGGTCCCACAGGGCCACACCAGTAGGGACTCAGTGAGATACTAGAATAGAACCTCCTGCCACGTTAGGGCAGCCAGCCAAGCTAATACCAATGAAGTGTAAGGGATGTAAACCCCCACATAGAACCGAACCGGAACCTTCTTGAAGGGTCAACCTGTTCCGAGACCTTCACAGATAAAAAGGGACAAGCCACTGTCCTCAGACTGATCGAGAATCCCCAAAAAAGAACAAGTCCTGAAGAGGAGTAGTCCAGCAAATTAGAGCCCACCAAAGGCTCAATGTGTCAACCAAAAAACCGTATGAAGATGGATCCCCTAAGGGGACCCCTTTAGGAACCACGGGGGATTTCAGGAGAAATAAGACCCCCAGTCCACCTGCAAGACTTGGTACCCATGATGACCATCTACAGGGAGAAGAGAGAAGGAAGGAATGGTCCCAGACATCTTCCTTGAATTTACAACCTCAAAAGGAACCCTCTAAATGCCACCCCGTAGGGGGATACCGAACCGGGGAACACTAAGTAAGTGATGTGCCTGAACACCAATCCACAGGACTCCCAAAGGAGCCACAAGTCAATAGCCAACACGGCCTGATGCAAAAATAGGAAGCAAAGAAGGACAATAAAGTAGAACCTAGCGCGGACGCCACACGGGCACGTCCAAGACACCACTCCCATACTCACCTTGGTGAGTCATCTGGGAGCAGGAGAGGAACCAAAAACAATACCCCAATGCGCAGAGTTGGACCTTCAACACTGGCTGGAAGTGGCCTAGGTGTCCTGAAGGCACAGGGGACAAAAAAGGGATTATAAATCCTCACATGCATC
The DNA here is from genome assembly GCA_027917425.1 of Gastrophryne carolinensis. Lineage (NCBI taxonomy): Eukaryota > Metazoa > Chordata > Amphibia > Anura > Microhylidae > Gastrophryne > Gastrophryne carolinensis. The sequence goes on from CM051234.1 coordinate 563,896,497, forward strand.
AAGAGGTCAACTGGACAAGAGCGCCTGCGGCCCAACAGGTAGATACCATGTAGAAACTGCCTGTGAAGGCATGAATGCTAGGCCCCAGAATGCCAACCTGGGTCAGACTGCTTCATCCCGGAGGGGAAGGGTAAAGTGGATGCAATCACAGGTCAAGGGCCAACCTGTAAGAGAGCCCAGACCCTACACGCCAAACTCGGCCTGCCTCAACTCCCGAAGGGAAAACAGGGACTAGAAGAACCCTGATAACCTTAGAAAAAGGACCGCCCAGCAGACTCCATTCTGCATCCGGGGGGACTACCTGAAGAAGCCTGGCGCCCTGCGATAGGAGCCCAGTGCTGCGGCAGTCCACTCGCCCAACAAGGCGAGGGCGTCCCTTCACGCTTGTGCGGTTTCGGCAGATTTGGACTTCGCACAGCCGGAGGACCCAGGGCGTTGCCTGCCCCTCCTGGGGCGGGTCTCCATTCCAAAAAATTGGAAGCACACTTCTGGTTCGCGCTTGACACTAACGTAGGGAAGGGGAGGGGTGTCCCTGCCCCTGGGAGGCCGAGACGGCCTTCTGCTCGAGGGTGCCTTACTCCTTTTTTCCAAAATGTCCAACCGGGCCCCAATAAGCGTCGTCTCTAAAGGGAAGGCCAGTAAGAGCCTTTTTAGTATCATTGTCAGCCCTCTACTGTCGCAGCCAAGCAGGCGGCGAATAGCCACCACAAGAACCGAGGTTCTAGTGCACATTTTAACAGTGTCATCCATCGCTGAGAGAATAAACTCACAAAAAACATCACAATCGGACAGTGCCTTAAAGACCTCCCAAGGGAGATCCTCCGGTTGGTGGTCAAGTATCTTCCTAAGAAGGGTCCTGGCGGTCACCGCAGTGACGGCCGCGGCACAGATCGGGCGCAGAGCCGTCCCTGCACACGAAAAGGCGTGGGAAGCCAGACTTTCAATGCGACGGTCCTCAGCATCCCGAAGGGTACGATGAGTAGAGGCTGTCATGAAGGGAGGGTTAGCAACCCCAATAATAGGTGCATCCACCTCGGGAGGGACTGACTAGCAGCCAACCACATCAGGGGGAAAAAGGGTACTTCCAATCCCAGACCCCCGGAACTCCTGTAAGTTCACAAGGTGATTCCCAATCCTTAGATATAAGAGCCTGGAATGATCCTGCTCCAGAAATTCCAAGCGCGGCGTCGCCGTGTGGAAACTCTCTCTTGGGCTTGGGAGACTCTCCCGGAGGAGAGATGGATAGTACTTCAAAGATCTTTATAAGTAATTTATCAGTGTCACACCGGCCCCAGGAACCAGGGCCAGAATTATCACGGGTCCAAGGTATCTCGTCTGAGGAACAGGAACCTGAAAACAGTCCACCTTCATCAGAAGGATCGAGGAGCTGCATAGCAGCAGACTCTTCAGTTTCCTTGGAAAACATAGAACCAGGAAGCGTCAGGGACCGCTTCTTTCCAGCGCCCAAGCGCTCCGCCAACCAGGCATCACCTGCTCAGCCGTAGGGAGCCTGCGCGGCACCACCTGCTGGTCATCCCCGCTCAAGTGTGACTCATCAGGAGTGAGATTTAAACAAGGGGAGACAGATATATTGAAGCAAGATGCAGCCACTGGTAAACCTGATTGCAGGGTCAGTGCTTGTTCAGCACACGGTCCGCAGACCCGTGCTCTGTCAGCGTGGGGTGGTCCCCACGCAGTACACAGCCAGTCTTGTCCCCGCGGGACCCTGGACACATAAATCTGAGATGCCTCCATATGGTGATTATCAAAGCAATATGCCAGCAGGGATTTATGCTATAAGCGACCCCGGATGCCCCAAGACCCGCTAGGAATGTGGAAGAATATAAAAGTGAACCCGTTTAAGATATATATCGGGCCGGGGGATGCCACCGGAATCTTAGCGTCTGAAAGACATAAGGAGAAGAATGGGTTTCAGAGCCATGCGCAGCTGGAAAACATATAAAAAGGCGTCAACCGCGAGGGCACTTACAGACCAAGGAAGGAGGGAAACCGCCACCACGCGCGCGCGCGAAGATCAGCAAAATGGCACCCAGCGAACCTCGAAGGGCGGGCTCGATGCTCGGCCGTGACGCGGAGCGCGCCAATTCAAGTCCCCGCCCACTCCGGAGAGCGCGAAGCTCTGAGGTAACGGCAAAGCAAGGATACAATCACACGCTTAAGGATTTGTAGAAAAACCGTTACGACTAGTAAGGAAAACGCGCCACAGCATCGTCGCCGCAAACTGTGCACAAGACATACAGCGGTAGCCGAAAACCAAATAAAGAGCAAGCAGCGCGGCTCTGACATTTCAATGTTAATGAAGGGCATAAATAAGGCCATAAGCGTGAAATACTGGTACACATGGACCACCACACACATACCCCCCCCCCCCTTTCTTTTCCCACTAACTAGTTGGGGAATGAGGGGGGATGGCGACCCTTACACAGGGTCCAGCACTACCCGGGGTACGGGGCAATAATGCGGGAGGGGCATCCACTAGAGGCTCACCATCAGCCTAAACCGCCTACCCTATTGGTGGGGGATTGAGGTGGAGCATGGCTCCGTTAAGCACACGAGGTGCTGCCTACCTTCACCCGACCAACGCAGCCCAGGCTGGGAGGCATATTCTTCACAGAGAGGATGGGTGGAAATAGTCCCACAGGGCCTCGGGCTGTAAAGCCCCGCTCGCCTGCGAGAGCGTGATACTTCATGTCTTCGCAGTTCAGCACTGCAGAGAAATCTGGGGATTTGTGGGAGGTCCCTCGGTATATGTAGGGCCGGGAGGAGCTTGTTTTCTTCATCATTCTGCAGTGCACGGCGCTGAAGGCGGAGGTATACCCACATGTAAGGACTATACCTGGAGCAGGACGTGCTGTCTGCTTAGAATATAATGTATTTTTGTAACTGTCCTAATTTAACCACAAGATCATTGCCTACCCTCGATGTAACAAAACATGCATTGGTATTAAGATGCTTGTAAACTGTACTTTATTCAATAAAAATAATTGTACAAGAAATAAAGATTTTGGGGTGACAGGTTTTGAACCTATCATTCTGCTTTTGCAGGGGAGATCCGCTCAACTGTAACGGCCATTCACCTGAGCCAGCCTGTGCTGAAATAACAGCTCTTTCTATTGTAATTCTTCTGTTTTAGACTGATTAATGCTGCTTCTCCCCACACACTGGCTCAGGAGACATGCACTTGAATGGAGCAGATCACCCCTGTAAAAGTGAAATGGAATGCTCAATAACCTGTCACCCCTGGATTTTGTTTCTTCCAGAAGAAAACCACAGGTATTGTTTTTTCAGTTGGGGTGTATAAAAAACTCCTCTCAGTGTCAAAAATTATTGTAAGCAAAAGAAGCCATTAAAATCAATTTTAATAATCCCCCTCGAACCTGTGTTTCCATTAATGACAAGTCCCGATGCAAGTTCTGTACAAACAGGGTTGCCACTTGGTCGGTATATACTGGCCACTGGCCTGGCGGTGCCTGTATTCCATATTTTACTGTTAATTGATGAGAAAAGTATACCTGCAATTACATTTGGCAGTAAAAAAATACCGTTTTGTGAGTACTCACCTTTAAAACGGGTATTATGAGTGTGCCATACACTCCACTTCGCCCCACCCCTTTTTTTCAGGTATTCTGGGGCTTTTATATGGTGAACCATTGGTTTTGATTGTTAAGGTTATAATTGGTTCTTCCTGGTCCCCTTACTGCTTTTTTACACTGGAGAATTGGTGGGAGGTCCCAGGTATATATGGACCGGGAGGGGGTTTCTTATTTTGCATATTCATCTCTGCACAAGTTCGCCCTCTACTGGAGATTACTCACATGTCATGAAGATCGAAGTGGAGTGTATGGCACACTCATAATACCCATTTTAAAGGTGAGTACTCACAAAACGGTATATTCTAAGTGTGCCATACACTTCACTTCGATCTTCATGACATGTGGGACATCCAATAGCAGTGTCCGTCATGGGTGGGAACCAGAAACAGTAAAGAATGTATCAACTCAAACTACTGCAGCTTGCAGAACCTTGCGGCCAAAAACAGCATCCGCTGAAGCCCGCACATCAACCTTGTAAAACTTGGAAAAAGTATGAACGGAAGACCAAGTAGCAGCCTTACAAACTTGTTCAACAGAAGCCTGGTGCTGAAAAGCCCAGGATGCACCAACAGCACGAGTAGAGTGCGCAGTGACCCTAAAAGGGGGGAATAGGCCCCAACAATGGACTGACGAATCCATTTGCTAATCGTAGACTTAGCAGGCACCAAACCTTTCCTGGGCCCGCAGGGCACCACAAAAAAAGCGTCCGTCTTGCGGAAGGAAGAAGTAGTCACCAAATAGTACTTCACACAGCGAAAAACATCCAAATTGTGCAGAACCCTCTCCTTGTCATTGTTAGGCTTAGGACACAAGGAAGGGAGAACAATATCCTGATTGAGGTGAAAAGCAGACACCACCTTAGGAAGAAAATCCGGCTTAAAACGAAAGACCACCTTATCCTGGTGTCTATCAAAGTGAGGGGCCTGAATCGCCAGAGCCGCCAACTCAGAGACACGCCAAACCGAGGTAATAGCCACCAAAAAAGCAACCTTCTGAGTGAGAACCGAAAGAGCAATATCATGTAGCGGCTCAAAAGGAGGACCCTGCAGAGCCGAAAGATCCAAATTCAAATCCCAAACGGGAACCACGGCCTTCCGAGGGGGCCGCACATGCGCGACACCTTGGAAAAAGGTCTTAACCAGCGGGTGTAAGGCAAAAGACCTCTGGAAGAAAACCGACAGAGCAGAAACCTGTCCTTTCAAAGCACTAAGCTGGAACCCAAGATCCAGATTATGCTGAAGAAACTCCAAAATCCTGGGTATCGAAAACACCCTGCAAGGCAAGGCCCTAGCCTCACACCAATCAATATAGGACCTCCAAGTAAATGCCAGAAGAGGACCGCTTCCTAGCCCTAACCAAGGTCTGAACAACAGCCTCAGACAAACCTTCCTCTTTCAAAATGAAGGTTTCAGCAGCCAAGCCTTCAAAGCCAGCGTTTGTAAATTGGGGTAAAGTAGTTGACCCTGAGATAGTAGATCCGGCAACAAGGGAAGCCGGTACTGATCTACGGCCAGCCTTACAACGTCTGCGTACCAAACCCTTCTTGGCCACCTTGGAGCCACCAGAATCGCTGGTGCCCCTTCTAGAACCAGTTTGCGAACTACCTTGCCCAGCATGGAGACGGGCGGAAACAGGTACAGAAACCCCAGCTCCTTCCAAGCAAGGGACAAGGCATCCACTGCCAGAGATAGAGGATCCTGAGAAAGAGACATATAGGCCGGAAGTTTGTGATTGTGCCTCGAGGCAAAGAGATCCACCTCCGGAGTCCCCCACTTGCGGCAAAGATCCAGAAAAACCTCGGGGTTGAGAGACCACTCTCCTTGGCGAGAGGATCCCCTGCTCAGGGAATCCGCCTCCGTGTTCTCCACTACTGGAATGTAGACTGCTGAAATGCAAGGATCAGAGAGACTTCCCTGAGGGCACTCCTGCTGCGAGTCCCTCCTTGGTGATTGATGTTAAGCTACCGCCATTCGGTTGTCCGAACGAACCTGAACCGGTAGACCCCGCAAATGTGAGGTCAGCCGAGCCAGAACCAGTCGAACGGCTCTGAGCTCCAAGACATTGATGGGGGTGTGAGCCTCCTGAGGACCCCACACCCCGCTGAACTGATGACTCTTCCAATAACCTCCCCAGCCCGACAGGCTGGCATCCGTGGTAACCGTCTCCCAACAAGGGACCAGAAAGGATCTGCCCTTCAACAGATTGCTCGATTCCAGCCACCACCGAAGGGACTGCCGAACCCTGGGAGACATCCTGAAAGGTTGATCCAATGACTGCGGACACCTGTCCCAATGCGTCAATAGGTGAAGTTGAAGAGATCTCATGTGAAACTGTGCAAACGGTACCGCCTCGAAGGAGGATACCATCAAGCCCACCAGTTTCATCCCCTGTCGGATAGAGGGACAAGGATTGGCCGGATCAGACCCCGAATCCCCTGCACCTTGGTCTGGGGCAGAAACACTCTGACCTGAATGGTATCCAGATTCATGCCCAGAAAAGAAATCACACGAGACGGAGAGAGAGAAGACTTGGGGCGGTTGATCACCCACCCGAACCTCTCCAGGGTCGACACCACCTGGTGGGTGTCCAGCTCCGCCTGACGGAGGGAAGAAGCTGAGATCAACAGGTCGTCCAGATAAGGCACAATGCGAATGCCCTGAGCTCTGAGCAGAGCCATTATTCCCGCCAAGACCTTGGTGAAGACCCTCGGCGCCGAGGTCAGTCCGAAGGGAAGAGCTACAAACTGAAAATGTTGATCCTCCACCGCAAACCGGAGGAATCTCTGATGTGCCTGAAAAATCAGAACATGCAGATACGCATCCTTGATGTATATGGATGTCATAAAATCCCCTTGTCAAAGGGAATTGACAGCCGAGCGCAGAGTCTCCATGCAGAACTTTTTGGCTCTGATAAACCTGTTGAGAACCTTGAGATCTAGAATGGGTCTCACCGAACCCTCTTTTTTGGGGACCGTGAAAAGGTTGGAGAAGTAACCCCTGCTTCTCTCCGACGGAGGCACCGGGCATATAACCCCCATGTCCAGAAGGTTTTTCACTGCTAACAGGAGCCCCTGTGCAGCCTGAGGGTCCGAGGGCATCCGAGACCTTAAAAATCTTGGGGGCGGCCAGTACTCGAACTCCAGTTTGTACCCGGAGGAGACCACTTCCAAGATCCAATTGTCTGTGACCTCCCGGGCCCAGGCCTGGAAGAAGAGCCGCAGCCGTCCCCCCACCCTGGAGGGTGAGGGCGCCCCTTCATTGCTGAGCCAGTTTAACAGCAGGCTTGGGCTTGGAACCCCAGGCAGCCGCGGGACGTGCCCGACCTCTGCCCCTGTTCCATGAAGAGCCCCTAACACCTGAGAAGGCCAAACCCCTAGCCGCTCTGGCCCCTCGAAAGGAAGGAGTGAACGAGCCAGCCCCCCGTAAGGGACGGCGCTGTTTCTTCCGCTGAGGTAACTTACCTCCTTTAGCAACAGCATCCAATTTATCTCCGAACAGCCGCGTACCCAAGAAGGGAAGAGCTGTAAGCAACTTCTTGGCCCCAAAGTCCGCCGTCCACTGGCGGAGCCAGACCGATCTGCGCATAGCCACCAATAAGGCTGAAGTCCTACTACATACGACAATAGAATCTTCCATAGCAGCCAAGACAAAATCCATGAACAATTCACATCTCTTAAGGGTAGCGAACTCAGCGCTAGCTGGATCAAACTGAGCGTCATTCAGCCAGTCCCTGATAAGAGACCTGGTAGCAAGCGACACCAGGGCAGATGCACAAACAGGCCGCAGGGCCGAGCCCACGCTGGCAAATGCGTGGCGCGCCATCTGATCAAGGCTCCTTAAGGGAAGTGGCGTCAGGGGTGTTCAGCACAGAAGAGTTGATCAAACCTAAAACGCGTCGACCTCGGGAGGAGAAGACCAGCGCTTAACCGCCTCCACCGGGAAAGGATACCTCTTATCCCATCCCTGAGGAGCACCAGGAAGCCGACTGGGCCTTTCTCATTCTCTAAGGATCAGCGCATCAAAGTGACCCTGGGTAGGGAATTCCAGACGGGGCTTGCGGACCCCCAAAAATTCCCCCTTCTTGAGAGGAGGCGCCTCAGGCGGTTCAATATCCAACACCTCCAATAGTTGAGACAAAACAGTGGCCGTATCTACGGCATCCCCCAGCGCCTGTCCGACATCGGCATCACCAGACTGAACATAGTCGGCCTCTGTTTCCTCATACAATTTCCCCTCCTCTAACGGGGGAATAATCTGACAAATCAACGGAATCGTCGTCAACATCCCACAAGGGCTGGGCCGACGACAAATGTCTCTTTTTAGCCTGGGCCTTCTTGCCCACCGTGCTAGTAATAAATTTCTCGATGCTGGCCAACCTAGCACAAACATCAGAATGCGAATCCCCACTGGCACCAATGTCACTTGGGGTACGGATAAGGCGGGGAGGGGAAGGCGATAAAGCGGGAGGAGCCGACCCAGAAGGCTGGGTACCAGACTGCCGCGTTATGGCTTTTTGTGCGCATGGTATACAGATCAGCACATTCTCCCCCGTAAGGGATACCCCACACCCCACACATGGCCCGGATTGTCCCAGAGGGAGCTCGAGCCCAGTATCCTGCGGAGCCTCCATATGGTGATTTTTTGGGAAGTCGCAATGACCGGAGGGATTTACGCTGGTAAGCAACCCGGGATGCCCCTTTGAGTCCCTGGTGGGAGGATTTATTAGGTGCCCAAAATTACTGCTAGGGACCCTAGGACCGGGAGAACACCCTTTTTTGTGTGGTCACAGGGAGTTCTCCTGTAAAACACAAGCAGACAGGAGCATAAGCACATGCACACACCTAATGTATATATCTATATATGGGCCCACAAAATACATAACTGAGCGAACAGGAGACCTGAGCGATTCCCCAACAACGAGGGCACATAATGACAATGAAAGAAAGGGGCCCCGGAGGACACTCACGTGCAGGCAGAAGATGGCTGCCACCTCTATCATCACCCCTGGAGGGATAGTGGAGGGACCCGGAAGGGGGGAATCTCACACAACGTGTGTCAGGGATAATAAGGGCCAGGGCATCCCAAACCGGGATCACCAACCCGGAAAACCGCCTACCCCATAATGAGGTCTCACGGGGGAGCATGGCTCCCTATCACACCTAAAATAGGTGTAGCCTACCTTCACCAGGACCTGCAGCCAAGGCTGGGAGGCTCGTATAGTACTTAGGAAACAAAGGTCCGGCAGAAATAGGTATAAAATGGGGTCGGACGCGAGTCCGGCTTACCTTCAAGAAATAGAAGTCTTCATCTTCTGTCTTGCTCGCCTTCCTGCAGAGAAGGAACTGGGGAATTGGTGGGAGGTCCCAGGTATATATGGACTGGGAGGGGCTTTCTTTTTTTGCATATTCATCTCTGCACAAGTTCGCCCTCTACTGGAGATTACCCACATGTCATGAAGATCGAAGTGGAGTGTATGGCACACTTAGAATAATACAATTACTGTCACTGTCAGGCCATTGGCCAGTAAAGTAAAAAAAAAATACGGGCCAGGTGCCAACCCTGTGTACAAATAAATGTGTGTAATATTAATTCTAAGCATTAAACATTTCAATCCAGTTCTGCTCATTGTGCTCTATGGGATCTAGACCTAGAGAGCCCAGTGCTGCAACCATTTCGCCAAGTGACACTGAGGCCAAAAAAGTGGGGCTGCCGCTTCCTAAATAAAGCTCCCCATGATAATTGAAACAGCTCCTTTAAATTGTCAAGTTGTGCTGTAGATTCCGTTTCTGTTTTCCTTTGAGTTGGTTTTCTTTCTAAGATGCTTGTTGTTAACTGAACTGTTACTGGCTGTGGGGGGAGGTGATGAGCTTTGTATCACCAGTGTCAACTCTTTTGATTGGCGTCCATAACCTTAAACTGGACCAACACTTATTTTACCATGGTGGCATCCAGAATGTCAGGGTGTCCCCCCGCAAACCATGTAAATATTACTCAGTGCTCCCCCAGCAAAATGAGCCGCGTGATTGGCTAGACCCCATTCTCTTAATTGACAGGGGGCCCCAGCAATCTGGATATCCCCCAAGTGGACCAACACCCATTTTATGAACAGAGGGTGTTAGTCTGGTTTAGGGGTAATGTCTAGGTGAATATTGTGAGAAAGCTATTTAAAGAGTAATTCCACTTTTAATGGCTTTTTTAAATTTTCCATTGTTGTATGCCAAAATGATGTCCTCAAGATGCAGAGATTATCTGTTAAGTTTTACTTTTCCACTTGTTTGCAAGTCTTTTCTCTAGTTATCCTTTTAGCAGGGTGCGTGCCCGCGCCAGGCATTTATGAATGGCCTGTGCAGGCACACTCCCTGGTAAAGGGTAGCGGGGGATGTGGCCGCCAGCGCGCCCGGATACGCTCGCAGATGCACTTTTTGGACGAATGGGCTAGAGCGGATCCGAGTGTGCTAAATGGACAAGACGGAGTTTATGGAGACAGCGGGTCTCCTGACCAGTGATGAGACATTTAGAATTCTGAACCTATTCATTGTTGTCCAAAACCAGTTTTCAAATTGCTTATATGGCCCATGCGTTTCAAAAGATTGAGCAGCTCTGCTTTTGGGGTTTTTTTTTCAGAAATTGTATTCCAATACATATGCTTTATGTTCTATATAAGTTGCTATTGCTTATATAATGGTGAGAAAAGGCCTGGCGTTACGTTAAGTATTTATAAAGGAGTTTGAGTCAGGCCTGATAAAATTGAGGAGTCAGAGTCAGTGTTGGGCTCGACTCCACAGCCCTGGGAGTTACAACACGAAAAACGGCGGTCGAATTCAACGCCGAACACAGTCACCTTCCACTGTTACAGGTGAACTCATCAGCAACTATGGCTATACATACAACCCCTCAATTGATTGGCAAGTCAAAAATTAAAAAATAAATATTAGTAGCTTACCTTATATTGAGTCTGTCCAGTACTCTCCTTCCGTCTATGTCAGTCTACTTAGTGAGGAATTCACGTAATCATTCAGCTTTCAGTCTTGACCTGGTCCTTCAATCAACCTTTAGTGGACCTAAAAAGGGAAACACCCCCACTCCCTCCCCAGACGTCCTGATTAGCTTCAGCTATGAAACCCCACCCTCATCCCTGGTCACACTATGTGCTGCCAGACTGGAGACACTCTTAGCCTTTAGCATCTCTCACCCCCTTTTTTTAGTCACACTATTTTCTGACGGTAATAACTAGAGGCACAACAATGCACTTATTTTTTTTACTTTGATATATGCGCTTACATCACATCGTTGTTGCCATACTCACTTTTCTCCTCATTATTCTTCTGCATCTCCAATGCTCTAATACTTTTACTGATAACTTAGAAACTATAGGGTCTTTTTGAAATCGGATTGAAGTTCGTGACAGTACAACGTGTAGCCAAGACAATGGGACAACTATAGGGCTTGCCTTTAGTTTAACTTTCAGCTTCTGGAACACAAGACTGTGATCCCCCCTATCTGAATCAACAGATAAGTTCAGCACCTTGAGCACATCATATTGGGAATGATAATGGAAACTTTAAAAATGCCATTGAAGGTTGAATTGCCTCTTGATAGGCTCCTAGAGGTGTTTATTTAATCCATCCTTTAAGCATAGGCAGAAGATAAGCCTAGCACACGCTTGACAAATGGTAAATACCTGCGAGTGCTTTGATACCCAATGACGCAGAACATTCAAGACGCGGTTTGTAGCTGCACGGCGTATTATGAACTCTTTGTCGCACATCCGCTCCATACTGTTGAATCCTTCATGAATGTAAAAAAAGGAAACAAAACAAAAGTCAAAAATCAAGCAGATTGTACAACAAGTACACATGCTTCTAGCTGCATAGCACAACTGTCATTTCAAGGATGTCAAGCCTAGCACAAACTGTATTGATTAAGCAGTTACTGAGAAAAAAACGTGTCAATAAAAAGCCACACAAAATATGTGTCACAGACTCTCCCTTTTCATTTCAGAATTCATTGCCTCAATTCAATAAGGGTAGAAAACAATTCTCATGGTAGTAAAAGATTCAATTCATGAGAAAAAAGCCTGAGAATTTCGCTGTTACTGAATCACTAGCTAAGAAAACAAAGTCAATTACACTTATTTACTCCTAAGAAAATAAAACTGTTTACTCTATTCTACACTGTAGTAAAAGCTGCTATTGACTTTCATTGTCTTTTTATCTAGTGATTCAGTAACAGTGACATTCTCAGGCTTTTTTTATCATGAATTGAGAATTTTTTTCTACCTTTATTGAATCGAGGCCCATAGCTGAAGCGTCGCAGGAAAGGCTGGTAAAATTTCTCCATATTGAGCACAGGAAACACTTCATGTCTACATGTCATACGAAAATGAACTATAATTTGATATCCCGCATTTATCTCATTGAAACTTTCCACTTACATTTTTTCAATGGCTTCCCTGTAGCATTGTAAGAGTACCCGTATAAAACTTCAGAAACAGGCTATAATAACTATAAATGAATTTAAAAGACAGGCTAATGTACTCTGCAATGACAGCCTGAGGGCAGTCAGCTGAACAAGGGGCAGCTGGGAAGAAGCAGATCATTAATGATTTCAAGTGCCCGTTTTTATGCTTGTACTTTTTATAATTTGGGTTGTCAATGGAAGGTAGGACTATCCTATTATTTTTTTCAGCAGTTCATATGATACGAGGAAGCTGGAGTTTCTATTCGCGGCAGCCCCCCACACCACATTGGTCATAATTACCTATCTGAGAACTGATCCAACACAACAAGCAAACGCCTCTACAAAAAGCCTTTGTAAATAGACTAGTGAAGGTAAACAGCATTAGATTGTCCATTAGTAGCTATTAGGGACTGGGATACCTGTTCTTTTGTGTGTTTACATGTGTTCCATTTCTCTATGCTTCCTATCAAAAAAAATTTCTTTTGGTAAGTAATGTACTCATTTGACAAATAAAGATAATTACTAGTAATAGATTTTCAACAGTTTTTTCAATCAACATTTTCCAGGGTAGCCCAAAATTCTTAGGCCTGAAAGCAGACAGAGAGAAGTTCACATGGAGGCCGATTCAGGTATCGGCTGATTCAGGTATCGGCAGATGAGCGGCTGTATAGTGGTGCTTAGAGCGAACGCTAGTAGACGCTGTAAGTGGGCGCTGTAACAGAGCACCTCAGTCGCTGTAGTAGCCTGGCCCGCATTGATGAATGTGATGTATGTTGGGCACTCTAACACTAGTACAGTTCTGCAGCGAGCGAAAGGTAGTGCCAGCTCAATGCGACCGACTCTCGGCGCTCCACACCATACTTCCATCAAAAAAAGACACACACACAGTGTCAGTGCTCTAAATCTGGTCACTATAGCATAGAGCGCCAGGCGCTGTGTGATTGTGTACACATATACACCTTAACAAAGTGACAACACATGGAATGACATTGTTTTAACAGTGTGACATTAACACTAACACAGTGCCAGACCTGTAATGAGAATTCTGCCTAAAAATGTAAAAAGTCAACAAAAGTTTCTAAAAGTGTTTGTTTGCAGCCAGGAGAGGTCACACAATGATTTGAGCAAAAAAAAAAAAAAACATTTGTCAAATACACTGTTTAAACACAAGCAAATGAACACCCATTGAAATGTATGGGAGAGCGACACTGAATGATAGGTAATACCTGGCGCTCTGGAAGTACTATCACTATACGCTGAGCCGCCTGTAATAATACATGTGTACAGCACCCAGCGTTCACCTGCCGCTACCTGGAGCTATCCTTTCTTAAATAACCCCCTTAGTCTTTGCATTGTGTGTCTGTGTGGCCACACTAAGGATGGACAACAAAAAGAGGAGAAGAGAACTGTCTGAGGACTTGAGAACCCAAATTGTGGAAAACTATCAACAACCTCAAGGTTACAAGCCCATTTCCAGAGATCTAGATTTGCCTTGTCCACAGTGTGCAACATTATCAAGAAGTTTGCAACCCATGGCACTGTAGCTAATCTCCCTGTGCATGGACGGAAGAGAAAGATTGATGAAAGGTGTCAACGCTTACTCAGCTTTGTCATAAAACTGGAAACTTGTGATGTAAACCCATAACAGCAGCAGGTAAAAAGACTGTAAACTGCAGGAGGGAGCAGCAGGTGTGCACTGCTTGAATGCAAAACTAGAAATGGCTGAGAGAGAGCGGAAGAAGGGAGGAGCTACTTGTATCACATCAAGTCTAAAGGAGCCAGGAAGGGAGAAACCCAATTAAAGGCACACTGCTCAGTCTATATAAATAAACACCCTATCAAGCAGTTACCCCGGGTAAAATAAAATACACGTCATGGTACATGACAGTGCCACTGTAAAAAAGAAAATGGCAGCAATAATTGATTAGAAACACAGCCTCTGACACAAACATGAGATAACACGTTTGTACCCTTATTTAAACTTTTGACTGGAATATGGTGCTGTCATACAGGCTGTTTAGAGCATTTTTTAGTGTTGAAAAGGTCCAAACATGCACACAGAGGTGGTACAGAAACACTGTAGTTTGTAGTGGGTGTACAGAGAACAGTTTTTATGTCAAAGGCCATTAACTAAATCTGATCAGTTGCCATGGGAAGAACAATTCTTTCTGAAGACAAATTACACTTTGGGGAAAAAAGAAATGACAAACACTTGCATATCATGATATGATACCCCTTAAAGAAAGAATTGTCCGATTTAATGTTTTCGCCTGCTAGTATAATGCAATAATGCTGGTGTGTTGATTGTGATCCACAATACCCTATAGAATAATCTGGAAGTCACCATAAATAAAGAGGCAGGCTGGCTACAGCAAACCGAGTGCCTAGAAACCAATAATACACCAAGTGGCTCCGGGAACCTGCAATTAAATGGCTGGCTCTGTTATCACCCTTTCCAGATGCTGACAGTGATTATATGTCATCACACCTAAGAGGAGGAGGCACTGCCGATCCTAGGGTTACTTCCAAACTAATATGTACATAAACACACCCAGACAATGGATGTCTTCCCTTTCCCTGCAATTTTCCTAATGATAATGTAGTATGATGCAATTATACTTTCTTGGGCCTGCGTGGTAATTAAAATGAAATTTTGAAGACTTAGTGAGCCCAGAGAATAGAAAAGTGTAAAACAAAACAATGTTTTAATAGAATTTTCGGCTTCAGTGAAGGGCCCCACCTGCTTTGCACAACTAATTGGCCCAGTTGTTACAGCACAATGACATGTCTTCTGTATATACAAAACTATGCAACGCCTTCAGCCGACTTCTTGACTCTGCTTTTTTATATTTCACAGGGAAACCCTGTGCAACCAGTAAATTTGTTAAAGGTTTGCATCCAGAAAATTCTGCCTACCACAGCAAGCCTGGTATGCCTAGAAATCTTGAGGGGGTGTAGTTCCAGAGAATATATATAGTTTGGGGGATTTCAAATGTAAAGGTTTGTTTTTCTTGAAAAACTTCAAGGTGCGCATAGTAGTTGTATTTTTTTTTTTAATCTCCTAAAGCATTTCTCAAGACATGGTCTTGAACCGACGATCCGCCATCCATCATCACTCCAAGTCCACTGCTCTCACAACTGTGCTATCTGCTGTGGCTTTGCTGAGTGTCTGCTGGAGTGATGTGGTTCTTCCATGGCACTATACATCGTTAAACATGTATAGTGCAAAATGGTGAAAAATGATCTGGCAATAGAGGTTGACTTAAAGTGATACTGCAGGCAAAGGTAATTGTTACACTATTGCGTCGGGCTACATTTAACATTGTCCTAAACGGGTTTCTGTTTTTAAATTGAAGAAGAAATGGCCGAGATATTGTGGTTTACAGGTTCAGCCTATGGCATTCTCATTTACATCCCGTGCCTCCAATCAGCTCAGCAGGGCAGTACCGGATTGCTGGTCCCCTCCATCTGCCTCCTCCAGCTTCACGATGCTGCCAGCCTGTCACAGCCTCCCCAGCTAGCAGCGGGGTGAATCCACACTGCGGTTGGCGGTGGTGTCAATGTCCACCGGTGGGCATGATTCTTCTCCTCTCGCTGTGTGTGAGAATCATGCCCCTGGTGGATGTTGGCGTCCCTGAGCAGGGATACAGCACCGCTTTACCCTCCCCCGCTCCCATTCCTCCCCCGCCGCTCACTGATGCAGTAGCGGGAGAAGAAGCATGAGCGATGCCACTTAGACGTTCCTCTTGTGTACTCCCTGTCCCCCTTGCTGTGCCAGATTTCAGAGCCATTCTGCTGCTGAGGAAAGTCCAAGCTACTTGAGGAGCTACTTGAGGAGGATATCAGGCTTGTTGCATGGCTTATCTACTCATGGTAGGGGGGACTTTTGTTTCTTGTTTCAGTTGATGAGACGAGTAAAATTAGTTTGTGTTGTTCGGAATTACTAAGTAGCTAAGTTACTAATAATGTTACATTTAATATATAATGTATTTATGGCACACTTCTATGAGGATGATACAAAATATCTGATCTAGGAATAAACACACCTATCCCCCTGTAAACTGTTCTCCATGGTTGATGTCTCTGTTGCCGATACAATATTTCAGAAATCGTGGCTCCAGTTTCAATTTTGCATAAGGCCACACTTTGGGGTCGATTCAGAGCCTTTTTTTAGGAGAAAAAACTGCCATTGACTTTCATTCAGTTCCTTGGGGCTGATTCAGAGCCAGGTGAAAATTTACATACAGAGACATGAACGTCAATGACAGTTTCCACTCCTAGAAAAGAAGTGAGATTTCTCATCAACCACATTGTCTAAGACTAGCCCTGCACTTGCCTGGGGAAAATCCTATCAGTAGCTAAATACATATCTGCCCTTCTACTGCCTAAACCCAACAGAGTCCAGCCACCCATTCTGGCTTTGGTCAGAACCCCTGCTTTAAAGGGTAAGTCCACTTTCGATGGAATGTGCTCAAGATGCTGAGCTGATCCAGTATTTTTTTAAATGTTTTTCCTATGTTAGCAAATGTGTGTTTTGTGGAAGCGTTTTTCACTACCTGCAATCGGTTGCTATTGGCAACGTACACAGGGAGCCTTATTTAAGAAGAATCAGCGACAATTTTTTTGCTTCAGTGGCAGTCAGCGTGGGATTTAACAAATAAAAACGTTAGTGCCAATGTGGTCGCCAGCTAGCATCTTATTCAATGCTAGCGCCGAAAATTATGCAGCGTTGGCACTCTGGTTGAAGCAGCGCCAGATGGAACCTGGCGCTGTTGCTCAAGATCCCATAGAGCACAACGGGCAGAACTGGATTGTAGTGTTTAAGGCTTATAATTAAAATTAAACACATTTTTTGTACAGAACTTGCATTGGGACTTGTCAGTAATAGAACCCGGGGCCTAAATTGGCCAAAATGTTTGGGTCTGATTATAATTGATTTTAAGGGCTTCTTTTGCTTAACAGTGTGTGATTTGGGCACCAACAACTAAAATGCAACCTAAATGCACTGTAAAATTTGTCCACATTGTCCACAGTAGTGATTTCTTGTAACTGTAATGATGACATACAGCACCTGAAAATACAGTGGCCAAGATTTCAATGAGGGAAAAAAATCCCTCATCCCCGCCGCCTCCCTCGCGCCCCTGTAGGCGTGCGCGCACCCGCGCCGGCCGTCTGCGAATGGCCGGCGCGGGCGTCAAAAGGGACGCGCGGGAGGCGGCGGCGGCGGCAGCCGCTTAGACGTTCCTGGACCTGGCTTGTACGTCGGCGCTGGGAGCGGGGAGAGGTGAGTTTTTCGGGGGGTTAGGGGGGGTTTCACACAGCGGGGCACCCCGATCGGGGGTGCCCCACCGAAGTGGACCAAGACCCAGGATAGTCAAAATCCTGGGTGTTGGTCCACTTTAAGATGTGCTAATGCCACGTAGTACCACGTAGCGCCAGGGGAACACTGGATGCAGTATGTGAAAACCATATATATGAAAGTCAAACTGGTGAGTGCCTCTAGTAGTGTCAGATTTATCACTAGCGGCGACTCAGTGTAAAGCACCAGTGCTGTATGTTCAGCAGCACCATGTAGCACCTGACGCTCAGTTGCATTCTCCCATACAGTTCAATGGTCTTTAGTTTGGATCTACTTTTCCCCACTCTTTTATCATATGAGGATTGTTTTGGCTCTCCTGGCCACTAACTAAAGACTTATATTGTCATGTATTATATTTTTTTATTTTTTTATTTTGCGTCAGACGCATTTAACTGGCGCTACCTATCATTTGCTGCAACGTTGTCCTGTTGTTACATGTAGCGTCGCCTTGGGCGGCTTTCCCTCGGGGCGCTGCATGAAACAATAGCAGCATTGATGCACTCAGGCGCTGCATTGATTCAGGGACAGTGCTTCTACAGCACCCTCCAGACATCACATTAATCAATGCTGGAAAGAATACTACAGCGACACTTGTCCGGTGCCAAAGCTACATTATAGTGCCATACACCCGTTTGCAGGATACTCTTGCAAACGCTCTAAGGGCTGCTAAATAGACGCACAAATGGCAATACGTGGTGCTAGTCTTGTATTAGCCTCCACGTCTGCAGAGATTGCAGATAGTAAAAACTGCTTCCATAAAAAACACATTTACTAACATTAGAAAAAAATGCTAGATCAGATCAGCATCTTTAAAACATCACAAGCATTCAACTGAATGTGGACTTACCCTTTAAGTAAAAAGGGTGCATAGTCCTTCTTTGAATGGATGCAATGGGGGGGTCAAAACAGAAGCCCACCACTCAGCTTCCTGAATACATTGGGATGATTCTGCTGGAGGTTAGGTGAGAATTTAGAAGTTTTGAATATGTGCATTAAAATAAAGATTTTCAACAGTATTATTTCAGGAAGGATTGAGCAAGTTACAGAGAGCTGGACTGGCAAGCCCATATTATTCCAAAGTTGTGTCATTTCAATATGTGTAAAACAAGAGCCCACGTATGCTGGAATTTAATGTGCCCGCATTGAACCCAAACAGCACGCTCACGCAGAGGTCAGCATTCCAGCTTCTCTTCATCTTTTAACAGTGGTCCTTTGTGTTTCCCAAGTAAGTTTTTAGTTCCATATAAACAGCACCCCAACTCTAATGTACACCTTCCTGCAGCTAATACATTTACTGATTAAAGAACTCTTTAGGCAAATATTACCATTTTAATGTGGATTTACCCCCACATCCTGCTTGCATAATATATTCATTTATATTCATTTTTATTATACTGTATTTCTATTTAAAATTGTGTAAAAATCTTAGGAAAGAAAATGAATGGCATGCAAACTTTTTAGCAGGGAATATCTAATTATTGTCTTTGATGATGTATATTTGGGAATCTCTCTACAAAAAGATTCAGAATGGCAGTAGGATGCCTCACTTATGCTGTGGGAAGTGTTTTTCATTTCACCTTAAAGCAGGTCAAAACCAAATGTTTTCACTCACCTGATATATGGTTTGCTTTACTGGAGCAGCCTAATTTGGGGATGACAGGCACCAAATTAAAACCTATGATGGGACAAGGCTTGTGAATTGTGTATGTGAAGACACAGCACACGCTGCTCACTTCTGCTAGCACTTTATACACACCTCTAGGCCCTGATTCACTAAACTTTTAAATATCTCATGCTTTATGTCAGAATAAGTAATTTGCTTTTTGATGTAAATTGTAGGCACATATTAGGTTGTACAATCAGTGGTTCTTTATACCCCCTGCATATAAAGTTGTAGTTGTTAATAACCAGTACTTCAAAACTCCTGTAATGTTCTTTCTTTAAAACGCGTCTTCTTTTATCTCATGCCCTATTCTAAAATATGGCAAGAACTGGTCCTTATTTTCATTAGATATATAAAGAAAAGTTTACAGAATCAAGGTCCTAGTGGGAAAAGTGTACAAAGGGGAATGTTTGTTGTTGTTTTTAATAAACTATATTAGTCAAATACTTTTCCCTATAGCCTATATTATAATAGCATTTATTCTTAGAGGTGTTTAAAGGGATTGACCACCCAAATAAAAAAAATAAAAAATAGTTCTCCCCTTTTGTCCCCCACAGCTGACTCCTGTGTCACGTCCATGCCATTAGTCGCAGGGGTGCTGCCACGCCATCACCATTCACTACAATGGAGCAATAGAGTAGGCATATCAGGCAAATGGAGAGGCTGTGGCAGCATCCTATGACGGGTGGCAGAGGTGTGAGTCCTACACGGAAGGTCCAGTGACTTTAGTTAAGTGTCCAATCGATGCGGGGGGGGGGGGGGGGCACAAAACATGAATAATCTTTTATTTTTTTAATTTAATTTCCCTTTAATTATAGTTTTAATTTAATACCAAAAGCAAGATGTGGAAATGTTTGGGCAAAGCCATTCGGGAGGAGTATAATTTATGACCCATGTACACACCACAGTGCCACATTGTGTGTGTGTGTTTTTAATTGCACTGCGTACGGTATATCATTTTAAATATTTAAATCAACAAGACCATTGAGGAGTTTGCCTTGTGCACACATCTGAGAGAACAGCTGCTTGCCTTGTATCATCCCAATACAGGAGCATACAGTGGAGGAAAGATAGCACAGACATACACAAGGTAAACACACACCAGGTTTTATGAATAAGGAATTTATTGACTTGTAAATGATTGGCTTTATTGGTCTATAAATTTAACAGGACAGCACATAGTCCCAGCTGAGTGATTTGTGCAATGATTACCTGCAGATGGTCCTAACAAACCTGTGTATACCTTCTTTATGTTGGATGAGTCCTTATAAAGGATTTTAAAAGGGTTGTCCAGGTAAAAACAAAAAAAGTCCCGTTTTGTTCCCTGCAGCTCCTTTGTGCATGTCCTGTGTTCTTTCACAGCTCTTCTGTCCAGTGCCGGCATCTGCATACTGAGGGCAGGGATCCATGGCAAGTTGGGCATTTAAATAAAAAAATGAGGGATCCTCCTTCATTCCTATCAGTGAGGGGGTATGGGGCGGGCGTACTCCGTGGCAGCTGTGAGCTGGGACCTCCAGTGTGGCCATGCTGGAGTTTGGGTGACTGACCTGTCACTCCAGGTTCAATGATGGCTGCCATGCAGAGTGCCTGCCCCCCAGCAGATTGGAGGAGGATTGTGGTGATAAGATTGCTTTTGGCTGATATTGAATTCAGATCCACTGCAAGTGGGTTGGCCAAGAACATGTAAATGTTCTTCATCTCTATATAAAAGGGGAAAATGGTAGGCCCAGACATTGTAACTGGCAAAGCTCTAGACGGCGGGGGAGCTTATTTGAGAAGCATCAGTGCAACACAGCCTCAGTGGCACTAGTGTGAGTGTTACACAACACTGATACGGCCATCACCTAGCGCCATATTTAACACTAGTGTCAAAAAATACAATTCTGTGATAACTCACCTGTAGAATTGGTATTATAACTATACAGCACGTCCTGTTCCAGAATATTCCTTACACATGGGTAATACATCCACAAGATGGCGCTGGACTGCAGAAAACAACTTGTGGCTCCTCCCAGCCCCATATATACCAGGGACCTCCCACAAATTCCCCAGTATTGACAAGCAGTTACACAAGAAGCCGGGAGAAACAATAATAACAAAAATCCAAAATAGACATTTGAACAATCACCATACAGAGTTAACTAAAAAAAAGGATAACAAGGGTGGGATGGAACAGGACGTGTTGTATACTTATAATACGTCCTGTTCCAGAATATTCCTTACACCTGGGACATCCAATAGCAGTGTCCGTAAGGTAGGGTGGGATCCCCAAAAGTAACAGCGGGCAGATTAGACCACTGCCGCCTGCAGAACTTTGCGACCAAAAGCAGCATCAGCTGAGGCCCTAACATCAACCTTGTAAAACTTAGAAAAAGTATGAACAGAAGACCAAGTAGCGGCCTTACAAACTTGTTCAACAGAAGCTTGGTGCTGAAAAGCCCAAGAGGCACCAATAGCACGAGTAGAATGAGCAGTAAGGCGGAAGGGAGGTTCCTCCCCCTTAGAAAAATAGGCTTAAACCACAGCCTGCCGGATCTAATTGCTGATAGTGGACATAGCCGGAGCCAAACTCTTCTTAGGCCCAGAAGGGTGAACAACAAGAGCATCAGTCTTCCTGAAGAATTCAGTAGCCACCAAATAGAACTTCAAGGTCCTAACCACATCCAGAAAATGTAAGACCCGCTCCTTAGGGTTACTAGGATTAGGGCACAGAGAAGGCAAAACAATGTCCTGATTGAGATGAAAAGCAGACACAACCTTAGGCAGAAAATCAGGCTTAAAACGAAACATCACCTTGTCCTGGTGTCTCTCAAAGTAAGGAGGCTTGATGGAAAGCGCCACCAACTCAGAAACACGCCTAACAGAAGTGATAGCCACCAAAAAGGCTACCATAAGCGTCAGAATGGACAAAGGGGCCTCACGCAAGGGCTCAAAGGGAGACCCCTGCAAGGCAGATAAGACCAAGTTCAAGTCCCAGACTGGTAACATAGGCTTACGTGGAGGACGCATGTGAGTAACCCCCTGAAAAAAGGTCTTAACCAGACAATGGTTAGCAAAGGATCTTTGGAAGAAAATGGCCAAAGCCGAAACATGACCTTTGAGGGTACTAAGTTGAAGACCCAAATCCAAACCACGTTGCAGGAATTCCAGAATCCTGGGGATAGAGAACACCCTACAGGGAAGTGACTTAGACTCACACCAGTCAAAGTAAGCATGTCATACCCTATAGTAGATAGATGACGAGGACTTCTTCCTAGCCCGAATCATGGTATCAACCCCTGAGTGAGCAGATCTGGAAACTTGGGCAGGGCGTACTGATCTACTGCCAACTGCACGATGTCTGCGAAACACACTCTTCTTGGCCAACAGGGGGCCACCAGAATGGTTGGCACCCCTTCCTGGGCTATCTTGCGCAGCACCCTGCCCAGCAGAGGAAACAGAGGGAACACATAAAGGAGCCGAAAGCAAGACATTGCTAGTGCAGCCATGGCCAAGGCCAGAGGGTCCTGGGACAGAGGGTCAAAGACTGGAAGCTTGTGATTGTGACGGGACGCAAACAGATCCACATCCGGCTGCCCCCAGCGGTGGCACAGGGAGCGAAACACCCTGCTGCTGAGGGACCATTCTCCCAGACGAGAAGTCCCCCTGCTGAGGTAGTCTGCCTCCAGATTTTCCACCCCCGGGATGTACACAGCTGAGATGCAGGGAACATTCTCCTCTGCCCAAGTCACTGACCCTGGAATTTCAAGAATTTCCAGAAGCCCCCCCAACCTGTCAGACCGGCATCTGTGGTGACTATCTCCCAGCAAGGGGCTAGAAAAGATCTGCCCATCAACAGGTTCCTTGAGTCCAGCCACCAAGGGGACAGAACAGACACCTGATCCAGGGACACAGGATCCCGATCCCATAGCGACAAGAGGTGAAGTTGGAGAGGTCTCATGTAAAACTGAGCGTATGGAACCGCCTCAAGACACCATCAGGCCCACCAGCTGCATCCCCTGCCGGATGGAGGGATGAGGGCAAGAAAGAAGAAGTCTGGCTTGAGCTTGAAGACTCTCCACCTTCTGCTGAGGGAGAGGAATCTTGACCTGAGATGTATCCAGAGTCATGTCCAGAAAGGACCTCACCAGTGACGGGGACAGGTAAGACTTGGGGTGGTTGATCACCCAGCCGAAAGATTCCAGTGTGGACACCACCAACCGGGTATCCAGCTCGGCCTGCTGGAAGGACTGAGACGTGATGAGAATGTTGTCCAAGTAAGGAAGGATGCGAATGCCCTGAAATCTCAGCAGAGCCACTACGCCCGTCAGAACCTTGGTGAATACCCTGGGGGCTGAGGTGATACCAAAAGGCAAGGCCACAAATTGGTAGTGCTGATGCTCCAGAGCGAACCTGAGGAATCTCTGATGACCTGGAAAGGTTGGTACATGAAGGTAAGCGTCCTTGATGTCTACAGAGGTCATGAAGTCGCCCGGGTGCAGAGAATTTACTGCAGAGCGCAGGGTTTCCATGTGAAAATGCTTGAATCTGACAAACTTGTTAAGACGCTTTAAATCCAGGATGGGTCTGAGGGACCCATCCTTTTTGGGAACAGTGAAAAAATTGGAATAGAAGCCTCTGCCCCTTTCCCTGAAAGGCACCGGGCAGATGACCCCCAACTCCAGAAGGTATTGAACAGCAAGGCACAGACCCTGAGCTGACAGGGAGTTTTGAGCCATCTGGGATTTGATGAATCTCGAGGTGGCCAGGCTGCAAACTCTATCTTGTAACCGGAGGACACTACCTCCTGAATCCACCGGTCTGAGACGTGAAGCCTCCAGACGTGAGCAAAGAGCCAAAGCCGCCCCCCCCACCCAGATGGGTGAGGGAGCCCCTTCATGCCTGAGGGGGCTTGGGGGAGGACTTTGGCTTGGGACCCCAGGAGGGGCTGGGGCGGCCACGTACCCTGCCCCTGCCCCAATGGTCTCCGCGAGCCCCAGCAAAGGAGGTTCCTCGACCAGTTCTGGAACCATGGAAGGAAGGGAGAAAGGCACCCATCCCCCGAAAGGACCGGGGCGGCCTCCTACGTTGAGGCAACCTACCGCCCCTGGCAAACAAGTCCAAGCGTTCCCCAAAGAGGCGCAGCCCCTTAAAGGGAAAACCAGTGAGAGCCTTCTTAGCAGCATTATCAGCTACCCACTGACGCAGCCAAACAGAGTGGCGTATAGCCACCAAAAGGGCAGATGTCCTTGCACACATTCTAATGGTATCATCCATGGGAGAAAGAACATATGCAACAAATTCATAGCAAAGCAGGAGAGATCTATACTCTTCTCCTCCCGCGTCATCAGAGGCCCCATCTAAGAGACTCTTAAGCACCCCTTTAATAGCAATAGCTGTATTAGCAGAGGCACAAACCGGCCGCAGCGCGGTCCCCACACAGGCAAAAGCATGACAAGCCAGCTGGTCCATGCGCCGGTCCTCACCATCCCGCAGAGTAGTAGTGTCAGGAGAATGCATGACAGATGTATTGGACAGCCCCAGAACGGGCGCGTCCACCTCGGGAGGGCATGACCAACGCTTAATCACATCAGCAGGAAAGGGATACCTCTTGTCCCAACTCTTGGGCACCCCAGGGAGCTTACTAGGCCGTACCCATTCTTTGAGAACCAGATTATTAAAGTGAGTCTGCTCCGGAAACTCCAAGCGTAGTTTAACCGTATGGAAAAGCTCACCCTGCTGCTGCAGAGCCACTGCAGGAGGGAAAATACAAAGCACTTAAAAAATGTGGAACAAAAGCCTGTCAGTGTCATTTGAGGACCATGGGTCTTCTCCAAAGGGAGACCCAGTACCACAAAAAACCTTAGGCTGTTCCTCAGATGATTCTAAATCAGAGAATTACTCCCCCTCCTCAAGGGGGGAATAACCAGCAATGTCAAAAAATTCCTCATCCTCAACAGAAAAAAAAAAAAAAAAACACCCCGCCGGGGTTACTCACGGACCGCAGGGAGCCAGCAGCGCACACAGCTACAGCCAGGGTAAAATGGCGCCACAGAGATCTCGAGGGGCGGGCCGTGACGTCAAAATCGTCATCCAGCGAGCCCGCCCTGCCCCACGTGCCCCGGCCGGCCAATAGCGGCCCCGCAGCTCTGAAGTAAATGTCGCCGCCGGCCGCGGAGCGCTGTACAAGCGCGCGGAGGCGGCGTACAGTGTGACAAAATAAAAGTACAAATCACCAGCCACACCCCCCCCCCCCGGAGATCTCCCAGAGGGAGAGCGAGGCAAGGAATATAAGAAATTCCAGGGTAAGGCAGCGCCCAAGAGAAAAAAAGGGGGGGGGGGGCAGGAGGATGGAGGGGGACACCTATGGGGATAAGGGTTAACAGCACAGGGAGACAAGGTGCAGGGGGGGACATCCCAAAAGGCTCACCATCAGCCTAAATCGCCTACCCCGACAGAGCAGGGACTGCGGTAGGAGCAGTGCTCCTCAGCACCTACCTGGTGCTTACTGACCTACCTTCACCCCTACCTTGTCAGCAGAGGCTGGGAGGCAATGGTATGGATCGGAACAGGTGGGAATGGTCCTGCAGGGCCGCAGGCATATAAGCCCCGCTCACCTGCGCAACATAGAGAGCCATCTTCTATCTTCGCAGCCCAGACTGCAGATAAGAACTGGGAATTTGTGGGAGGTCCCTGGTTTATATGGGGCCGGGAGGAGCCACAAGTTGTTTTCTGCAGTCCAGCGCCATCTTGTGGATGTATTACCCATGTGTAAGGAATATTCTGGAACAGGACGTGCTGTATACTTGGAATACGATACAGCGCCAGATGCTCTGGTTGAAGCAACGCCAGATGGAAACTGGAGCTGTAGGTCAAGATCCCATAGAGCACAATGGGCAGAACTGGATTGTAGTGTTTAATGCTTATAATTAATATTACACACATTCATTTGTACAGAATTGCATTGGGACCTGTCAGTAATAGAAACACAGAACCTAGATGGGCCAAAATGTTTTTTTTGGGAGTTATAAAAATTTATTTTAATGGATTAATTTTCTTAACAAAGTAATTTGGGCATCAGCAACTAAAAAAAAGCCTAAACGCACTGTAACGTTTGTCCCCAGCAGTGATTTATTGTAACTGTAATGAAGAAACGCTGACCAGCTCCAGAAAAATAAAAGTTTTCAAGGAGGAAAAAATCCAGAAATATGCTGAGGAGTGCCAGAATAATGGCAGTACAAAGTGTCACTCACTGGCACAGGGATAATCAGCCGGTGGGTCCCAAAGGCGCTGACGTGATTCATTACTAACTCCAGGAATCGGCAGATGAGCATCTGTATATCGGTGCTTAGAGTGACCGATAGTAGACAGTGTAAGCGGGTATCGGGTGCTGTAGCAGAGCGCCTCAGTTGCTGTAGTAACCCGTCCAGCATTGATGAATTTGATGTATGTTGGGCGCTCTAACACCAGTACAGCGCTGCAGCGAGTGAAAGGTAGCGCCAGCTCAGTGAGACCGACTCTCAGCGCTCCACACCATAAAAGGACACACAAACAGCTTCGGTGCTCTAAACCTGGTCGCTATAGCATAGAGTGCCAGACGCTGTGTGATTAAAGTCTGTTTTTGAACACATATCCACCAGTAACAAAGCGAAAACACATGGAATGACATTGTTTTAACACTGTGACATTAACACACTAGTGCCAGACCTGTAATGACAATTCTGCATAAAAATATAAACAGTCCAAAAACTTTCTAAAAGTGTTTGTTTGCAGCCAGGAGAGGTCACACAATGATTTGAGCAAAAAAACAAAACAAAAACAAAAAATAAATAGTCAAACACGCTGTTTAAACACAAGCAAATGAACGGCCATTGAAATGTATGGGAGAGCGACACTGAGCAAAAGGTAATACCTGGCGCTCTGACGCTGCCTGCCGCTACCAGGCACTACCTGGCGCTATCCATTCTTAAATAACCCCCATAGGCCGGCCAATACCTAGTGCAACAATCAAAGCTAATTAGAAGCATTCGGCGCTGCGACTGCTAGTGCCAATGTAGTACACAGCACACCGCCATATAAGACGGGAATATTGGCGCTATAGGCAGAAAAATTATGCTAAAATGCTGACATCATAAATAGGACCTAAAGTATACTGCACATACATGTATCAACACAGAAAGTAAAGGTTACATTCCAAGATTTTTACTGATAGCCTTTCTGAGTAGATAACAATTACCATCCTACCCTTTAAATACTTTAATGCCATATTAATATGCCTAATTTTAAAGTGGAACTATAGTCAAAAATGACTATAGTTCTGCATTACTAATTAGCAGCGTAGCAGCAAGACCTGGGCTGCCCCCCTACGCATCACCGCCTTGAAAATAAGAAACTGGGTGTCCGAATACTCACCGCTTCCGGGCCACCTCAGTGCAGCTTATCAGACTCATGGCCAGCACTGATAGGCTCGCCCGCTGGCCACGCTAGCAGGTTACAGAGCCACTGCGAGCAGCCTATCAGCGCAGAAGAGGCCTGAAATTGATGAGTATGCTGGTGCCCTGGGGCCTGCTGCCCCGCTGCTAACAGTAATGCGGTAGTTGACTGTAGTTTCCCTTTAAAGGGGCACTAAAGTCACCAAACTTTTTTGCTTTAAAAGTTTTATTCAATTTTCAAGTAGAACAAAAATACAGTCATACATACATTCTGTCCGATTGTCATGGCATCAGCAATAAACATCAACATTAATATAAAATTATTACAGAGTATTATCTCGCTAGACCAATACGTTTTGGAGTTGGTGAAGACAATGTAATGTTGTCTGACCATGACCCACAGTGGTTGGCAGAACAGAAAATTTGGCCTGAGTAATTAAGGGACACGCATAACCCACCAAGAAAGGTGTGGTTCCTAAGGGAATGAAAGGAAATAAAAAGAGGAAAATAAGGACACCAAACTTTTATGTGTGCATTAGTGCACACTTCAATTAATGGGCCAGTGGACACATGAGAAACCCGCTCGATGCAGGGAGCAGGTGAAGATTTTTTTTTAACCACCCCTTCCTGTCTCAATGCTGGGTAAGGTGGCCAGGGGCATCCCAAAGAGACTATTGTGTGTCTTATACCTGATATCCAGCGTTCCCTTGGCTCTACGGATGCTGATCCAACCTGGTAAAACAGGTGTCAGGTCCCAGTCAAAAAGGTGTATGTATCAAGTCAAAAATCCAGAGAGCCTGTGATAGTGTCAGGTAGTGTCCCATCTATCATCAGCACCGGCAATGTGATGAGTTCCGGCGCTGAGTTTCCTACAGTGGCAGATAGGACCAGGCGCTCACCTAGCACTGTGTGGCCTTATCCCATACATTTTAATGGGCTGGGATGGGTACAAGCATTTTAGTAGATTTTTTTTTTATTTTTTTGGGGCTGGTGCATGTGCCACAGAATCCATGGGCTAGTTGTGATTATTTTTATATGAATTTTTAGATTTTTTTTTTTTTGTTTTTTGTGCTGCAAACTTGTGATTTGGGATGTGAGAAAGCTATGTCATGTTTGTCAAATGTCACTTATGCAATCCCCATTTTTAATTAGAAAAAAACAAAAAACCTAAAAAAATACAATTCTATTATACTTATACAGCACGTCCTGTTCCAGAAGATTCCTTACACATGGGAAATACATCCACAAGATGGCTGCAGAAAAACAGCTTGTGGCTCCTCCCGGCCCCATATAGGTCAGGGACCTCCCACAAAATCCCCAGTATTTACAAGCAGTTAACAAGAAGCCGGGGGAACCATAACTTCAAAATTGAACATAAGAACAATCACCATACAGAGGTAACTAAGAATAATGACAATAAGGGTGGGGTGGAACAGGACAGGCTGTATACGTATAATACCAATTCTACAGGTGAGTAATCACAGAATTGTATTATTCTAAGTATACAGCACGTCCTGTTCCAGAAGATTCCTTACACATGGGACAACCAATAGCAGTGTCCCTAAGGTAGGGTGGGATCCCCAAAAGTAACAGCAGACAGTTTAAACCACTGCCGCATGCAGAACTTTGCGACCAAAAGCAGCATCAGCTGAGGCCTTAACATCAACCTTGTAAAACTTAGAAAAAGTATGAACAGAAGACCAAGTGGCGGCCTTGCAAACTTGTTCAACAGAAGTTTGGTGCTGAAAAGCCCAAGAGGCACCAATAGCACGGGTAGAATGAGCAGTAAGACGGAAGGGAGGCTCCTTCCCCTTAGCAGAGTAGGCCTGTAACACAGCCTGACGGATCCACTTGCTGATAGTGGACTTAGCTGGAGCCAGACCTTTCTTAGGTCCAGACGGGAGCACAAAAAGAGCATCAGTCTTCCTGAAGGATTCAGTAGCCACCAAATAGAACTTCAGAGTTCTGACCACATCCAGAGAATGTAAAACCCGCTCCTTAGGAGTACTAGGATTAGGGCAAAGAGAAGGCAACACAATGTCCTGATTGAGATGAAAAGCAGACACAACCTTAGGCAGAAAATCTGTCTTAAAACAAAACATCACCTTGTCCTGGTGTCTCTCAAAGTAAGAAGGTTTGATAGAAAGCGCCGCCAACTCAGAAACACGCCTAACAGAAGTGATAGCTACCAAAAAGGCTACCTTAAGAGTCAATATGGACAAAGGGGCCTCACGCAGAGGCTCAAAGGCAGACCCCTGTAATGCAGATAAGACCAAGTTCAAAACCCAGACTGGTAACATAGGTTTACATGGCGGACGCACGTGAGTAACCCCCTGAGAGGGGGTCTTGACCAGACGATGGTGAGCAAAGGATCTTTGGAAGAATATGGCCAAAGCAGAAACATGACCTTTGAGGGTACTAAGCTGAAGGCCCAAATCCAAACCATGTTGTAAAAATTCCAGAATCCTGGGGATAGAAAACACTCGACATGGAAGCGACTTAGACTCACACCAGTCAATGTAAGCATGCCATACCCTATAGTAGATGGATGACGAGGACTGCTTCCTAACCCGAATCATAGTATGAACTACAGAGGCAGGCAGCCCCTTCTCCATCAGGATGGAGGTTTCCACAGTTCCAGAATGTTGATGGGTAAGTGGGCCTCCTGAGGGCCCCACCTCCCCTGGAACCGCAGGGACTTCCAGAATCCCCCCCATCCTGACAGACTGGCATCCGTGGTGACCGTCTCCCAGGAGGGGGCCAGAAAGGACCTGCCCCCCAGCAAGTTCCTGTGGTCCAGCCACCACGAAAGGGACCGCCTGACCAAGGGGGGAAGCACACAGATCCCGTCCAAGGACGTTGGATCCTTGTCCCATACTGACAGAAGGTGAAGTTGTAGAGGCCTCAAATGGAACTGAGCAAAGGGCACCGCCTCGAAGCACGCCACCATCAGGCCCACCAACTGCATTCCCTGCCTGAGGGAGGGCTGGGGGCACGATAGCAGGAACCTCACCTGCGCAGTTAGAGCTTCCACCTTCTGTTGAGGAAGGAATATCCTTGACTGAATCGTATCCAGAATCATTCCCAGGAATGGGGTCACCGAGGAAGGGGACAGAGAGGACTTGGGGTGATTGATCACCCAGCCGAAGGACTCCAGAGTGGACACCACCAGCTGAGTGTCCAACTCTGCCTGCTGCAGAGACCGAGAGGTGATGAGTATGTCGTCCAGGTAGGGCAGCACGCGTATGCCCCTTGACCAGAGACATCACCCCCACCAGCACCTTGGTGAACACTCTGGGAGCTGAGGTGAGGCCAAATGGCAAAGCCACAAATTGGTAATGTTGATTTTCCAACGCGAATCTGAGAAACCTTTGGTGTCCCGGGAACACAGGGATGTGAAGGTAAGCATCTTTGATGTCCACAGACGTCATGAAATCCCCTGGGCGCAGGGAGCCGATGGCCGAGCGCAGAGTTTCCATGCGAAAGCGCCTGTTCTTGACAAATTTGTTGAGGATCTTTAAATCCAGAATGGGCCTGACTGACCCATCTTTTTTGGGGAATGTGAAAAGGTTGGGATAGAACCCCTTGCCTCTTTCTCTTAAGGGGACCCTGCAAATGACCCCCAGATCCAGAAGGCCTTGCACGGCCTGCATCAAGACCTGAGCTGAGACAGGGTCCTGGGGGATCCGGGACCTGATGAATCTTGGGGGGGGGGGGGGCGCACAGCAAACTCTATCTTGTAACCAGAGGACACTTACAGACCGCGGGAGGGGGGACCGTTACACACGCGCGCACGCCTGTACAGGAAAATGGCGCCGAACGAACCTCGAAGGGCGGGCCAGAGCGAGCCGTGACGCAGGGCGCGCCAGGTCAGGCCCCGCCCCCCTGAAGAGCGCGAAGTCCATCCGACAAGCAGCCAATGAGGACGCAGGAGCGTCTGAGGCGACGCCGCTGCCCGGCGCGGAACATCCAAATGAAGGAAAAGGCGTTTGCAATAGTAAAAAGACAAGTCAGCGCGGCGGTTGACACCACATATACTAGTCCCAACACACATGCCAACAGGCAGTATGCACGAATCACGATACACGCTCACCCACACACCTCCCCCTTCTTTCCCCTCCGGAGGCTACGGGGAGAATGAGGAAGGATGGCGGCCCTTTGTACAGGGCCCACCGCTGCCGGGGCATGGGACAATAATGCGGGAGGGGCATCCCATAAAGGCTCACCATCAGCCTATACCGCCTACCCTTTGGTGGGGGGACTGCGGTGGAGCGTCGCTCCATAAGCACACATGGTGCCGCCTACCTTCACACGACCAGCGCAGCCCAGGCTGGGAGGCACATCACACGAAGGACGGGTGGGAATAGTCCAACAGGGCCGCAGGCTAATAGCCCCGCTCACCTGTGACAGAGTGATAATTTCATGTCTTCGCAGTAAGCACTGCAGAGAAATCTGGGGATTTGTGGGAGGTCCCCGGGTATTTGAGGGGCCGGGAGGAGCCAGTTTTACATGTCTCTGCAGTGCAGCGCCATCTGGCGGAGGATAACCCAAGTGTAAGTAATATATCTGGAGCAGGACGTACTGTATACTAAGAATATAGGTATGTGAAGGTAAGCATCCTAGATGTCTACAGGTCATGAAGTCCCCTGGGCGTAGGAAAGTCACAGCGGAGCGCAGAGTCTCCATGCGAAAGTGTCTTAATCTGACAAATTTGTTGAGGTGCTTTAAATCCAGGATGGGTCTGATGGACCCATCCTTTTTGGGAACGATGAAAAGATTGGAATAATAGACTTTGCCCCTTTCCCTCAAGGGCACCTGGCAGATTACTCCCAGTTCCAGAAGGCCTTGGACAGCCAGGGACAGACCCTGAGCTGACAGGGGGTTTTGAACTAACCGGGATTTGATGAATCTTGGGGGCGGCTAGGCTGCAAACTCTATCTTGTAATCGGAGGACACTACCTCCTGAATCCACCGGTCTGAGACATGACGCCTCCAGACATGAGCCAAGAGCCGAAGCCGTCCCCCCACCCGGACAGGTGAGGGCGCCCCTTCATGCCTGAGGGGGCTTGGGGGAGGACTTAGGCTTGGGACCCCAGGAGGGGCCAGAGCGGCCACGTCCTTTGCCCCTGCCCCATTAATCTCTGCGGGCTCCAGCAAAGGAAGCTCCCCGTCCAATTCTGGAGCCACGGAAGGAAGGAAGAAAGGCACCTGAACCCCGAAAGGACCGGGGCTGCTTTCTACGCTGAGGTAACTTGTCTCCCTTAACAAGTCCAGACGTTCACCAAAGAGGCGCAGCCCCTTGAAGGGAAAACCAGTGAGAGCCTTCTTAGCAGCATTGTCAGCTGCCCACTGGTGCAGCCAAACCGAGCGGTGTATCGCCACCAACAAGGCAGATGCCCTGCCACACATTCTAATGGTATCATCCAAGGCAGAGAGAACATATGCAACAAATTCCTCACAACGCAGAAGAGCTCTATACTCTTCACTACCAGCATCATCAGGGGCCCCATCTAAGAGACCCCTGAGCAGGCTCTTAATAACAACAGCCGTAATGGCAGAGGCACAGACCGGGCGCAGCGCGGTCCCCACACAGGCAAAGGCATGGCAGGCCAGCTGATCTATGCGCCTGTCCTCCCCATCCCTCAGTGTAGTAGAGTCAGGGGAATGCATGACGGATGTGTTGGACAACCCTAGAACTGGTGCATCCACCTCGGGAGGACATGACCACCATTTAATCATCTCAGCAGGAAAGGGATACCGCTTATCCCAGCTCTTTGGCACCCCTGGGAAGCCGGCTAGGCCGTTCCCACCCTTTGAGCACCAGATTATTAAAATTAGTTTGTTCAGGAAACTCCAAGCGTGGTTTAACAGTATGAAACAGCTCACCCTGCTGCCGCGGAGCCATGGCAGCAGGAGAGATACAGAGTACTTCAAAAATGTGAGATAAAAGCCTGTCAGTATCATCTGAAGCCCATTGGTCAGACCGAGAATCGGCACCATACACCCTAGATTGTTCCTCAGATGATTCTGAATCAGAAAATAATTCCCCCTCTTCCAGGGGGGTATAACCGGTAACATCAAAAAATTCCTCAGCCTCCATAGGAAAGAGGGAAACACCAGGTGATAAATGTCGCTTCTTAGCAGAAGCCTTACACGGGCCAGAGCCAGCAATATGTCTCTCAATGCTGACCACCCATGCAGCCAAATCAGGTTAAGACTCCCCACTGGTATGCACCTCACTAGGAATCAGATGTAAGCGTGGGGGGGTAGGCGAAGCCAGAGGGAGCACAGGCACAGCTGCCGGTAACCCAGACTGCAGCGCAAGCGTCTGTACACACACCCTGACATCGTTACTTATAGGGGATACCCCACACGCCACACACAGCCGGGCTTGTCCTGAAGGAACCCCAAGCACATTATCCTGAGAAGCCTCCATATGGTGATTACTGTGGCACAATAGGCCAATTGGGATTGAAGCCAATAAGGCGACCCGGGATGTCCCTAGGGAAGTGGGAGATATACAATACAATAGCCCTCCAGTAAGGACTTAACGCTAAAAGGGGATAGGACCGGGAGAAACCACAAAACAGTTTGACCCGCCTGTAAGACATAAAGCAAAGAACCCGTAAGCATAATACAAAGAAATATATAGAAAAGCCAGCCCGCAGGGGCACTTACGGACCACGATAGGGAGACGCCAGACACGCAGCACAGGAGCTCCAAAATGGCGCCCGCATATACCTCGAGGGGCGGGCCGCGGAGAAGTGATGCGGAAAACGTCATCCGCAAGACGCGCCCCCCCGAAGAGCGCGAATACGCGCCCCCGTGACAGATGTAAGCGTGGGGGGGTAGGCGAAGCCCGAGGGGGCGCCGCACCAGTAACAGGCAACCCAGGCTGCAGTGCAAGCACCTGCTGGGCGCAGGGTACACACACCCTGACATCATCACTTATAGGGCATACTCCACACACAACACATAGCCGGGCTTGCCCCGAAGGAACCCCAAGCACATTATCCCCAGAAGCCTCCATGGTGATTATAGTGGCACAATAGGCTAATATAGGGTTAACGCTAATGATAGAAACCCGGGATGCCCCAATAGCCCGCTAGGGATGTAGGAGATATAATAGAATAGCCCAAACTAAAAGAGGGAGGACCGGGAGAAACCTTAATGGGGTCTACCCGCCTGAAAGACACAAGAAGACATCCCCGTAAGAATACAGTAAAATATATATATATATATATATATATATATATATATATATATATATATAAAAAGCCACCCCGCAGGGGCACTCACGGACCGCGGTAGTAACAGCAGACACGCAGCCCGAGGGAGGCAAAGATGGCGTCCGCATATACCTCGAGGGGCGGGCCACTAGAGAAGTGATGCGGAAAACATCATCCGCAGAACCCGCCTCCCCCCAAAGAGGGCAAATCGCGCCCACATGATCTCGCCGTCCAATGACGGCGCGGCAAAGCCTGAGGTAATGTCGCCACCGTCCGCAGAGTGATGTATGAACACGCGGCGGCGGCTGCCAGTAAAAATACAATTCTGTGATTACTCACCTGTAGAATTGGTATTATGAGTATACAGTACGTCCTGTATACTTACAGTTGGGATATACTCCGCCAGATGGCGCTGGACTGCAGAGACATCGAAAATAGGCTCCTCCCGGCCCCTCAAATACCCAGGGACCTCCCACAAATCCCCAGCATTGAAAAGCAGTTAAGGAGAAGCCGGGAGCATTAAACAATCCAAACTATTAACTATAACAATGATAACAATCACCATACAGGGGATCCAAGAAAATGCAAACCAAGGGTGGGTTGGAGCAGGATGTACTGTATACTCATAATAACAATTCTACAGGTGAGTAATCACAGAATTGTATTATTCTTAGTATACAGTACGTCCTGCTCCAAATCTAATACTTACAGTTGGGACATCCAATAGCAGTGTCCATAAAGTAGGGTGGGATCCCCAAGAAAAATTAGCAGCAGGCAGTTTAAACCACTGCCGCCTGCAGAACCTTGCGGCCAAAAACAGCATCAGCTGAGGACCTAACATCAACCTTGTAAAACTTTGAAAAGGTATGAACAGAAGACCAAGTAGCGGCCTTGCAAACTTGTTCAACAGAAGCCTGGTGCTGAAAAGCCCAAGAGGCACCAATAGCACGAGTGGAGTGAGCAGTAAGGCGGAAGGGAGGATTCTTCCGCTTAGCAGAGCAGTCCTGAATCACAGCCTGACGAATCCACTTGCTGATAGTAGACTTCGCAGGAGCCAAACCCTTCCTAGGACCAGAAGGGACCACAAAAAGAGCATCAGTTTTCCTGAAAGGTGCAGTAGCCACCAGATAGTACTTCAGACACCTAACCACATCCAAAGAGTGCAAAACCCTCTCCTTAGCATTGCTAGGATTAGGGCACAAAGAAGGAAGAACAATATCCTGATTCAAATGAAAGGCAGACACTACCTTAGGCAGAAAATCAGGTTTGAAACGAAACACCACCTTGTCCTGGTGCCTCTCATAGTAGGGGGGCTGAATGGACAGCGCCGCCAACTCAGACACACGCCTGACAGAAGTGATAGCCACCAGAAACACAACCTTGAGCGTAAGAATGACCAAGGCAGCATCCTGCACAGGTTCAAAGGGAGCACCCTGCAAGGCTGACAGAACCAAGTTCAAATCCCAAACAGGCACCATAGGTTTACGGGGGGGACGCACATGAGTGACCCCCTGGAAGAAAGTCCTGATCAGAGGGTGCTGAGCAAAGGACTTCTGGAAAAAAATAGCCAGGGCAGACACCTGACCCTTCAGAGTACTGAGTTGGAGCCCCATCTCCAACCCATGCTGCAGGAACTCCAGAATCCTGGGAATAGAGAACACACGACAGGGAAGAGGCCTAGACTCACACCAGTCAATGTAGGCATGCCAAACCCTGTAACAAATGGAAGAGGAAGACTTCTTCCTAGCTTTAATCAAAGTATCCACAACTGAGGAAGACAGCCCCTTCTCCATCAAGATGGAGGTTTCAGCAGCCGTCAAAGCCAAAGTTTGTAAATTGGGATGGCGTAGTGAGCCCTGAGTGATCAGATCTGGCAACAAGGGCAGAGCGTATTGATCTACTGCCAGCTGTACCACGTCTGCGAACCACACTCTTCTTGGCCACCTGGGGGCCACCAGAATTGCTGGCACCCTTACCAGAGCAATCTTGCAAGGAACCCTGCCCAGCGGGGGAATTGAGGGGGAAGACATACAGGAACTGAAAGTCCTGCCATGACATTGCTAGCGCATCCAAGGTCAGGGCCAGAGGATCCCTGGACAGAGAGACAAAAGCTGGGAGCTTGTGATTGTGGCGGGACGCAAACAGATCCACATTTGGTTGGCCCCAACGGTGACACTGAGATTGAAACACCCTGCTGCATAGGGACCATTCTCCCTGGCGAGAGGTCCCCCTGCTCAGAGAGTCCGCCAGGTGATTTTCCACCCCCGGGATGTACACAGCTGAAATGCAGGGGACATCGGCCTCCGCCCAAGTCAGGATCCGAGACGCTTCCTGGAGGGCCCCCTTGCTCCGGGTCCCTCCCTGATGATTGATGTAGGCAACTGCCGTCTGGTTGTCCGAGCGCACCTGAACAGGCAGGCCCTGAAGATGAGTGGTCAAGCGAGCCAGAACTAACCTGATCGCTCGCAGCTCCAAGACATTGATAGGTGTGTGGGCCTCCTGAGGGCCCCACCTCCCCTGGAACCGCAGGGACTTCCAGAAAACCCCCCAACCTGACAGACTGGCATCCGTGGTGACCGTCTCCCAGGAAGGGGCAAGAAAGGATCTGCCCCCAACAGGTTCCTTGAGTCCATCCACCACCAGAGGGACCTCCTGACCAGGGGGGAGAGCACACAGACCCTGTCCAGGGACGCTGGGTCCTTGTCCCATACAGACAATAGGTGAAGTTGCAGAGGCCTCAAGTGGAACTGAGCATAAGGGACCGCTTCGAAGCACGCCACCATCAGGCCCACCAGCTGCATCCCCTGCCTGATGGAGGGATGGGGACAAGCTAGGAGGGACTGAGCCTGTGCAATCAGACTGTCCACCTTCTGCTGAGGAAGGAAGATCCTTGCCTGAACTGTATCCAGATTCATTCCTAGGAATGGAGTTACCAAGGAAGGGGACAGTGAGGACTTGAGGTGGTTGATCACCCATCCAAATGACTCCAGAGTGGACACCACCAGCTGAGTATCCAACTCTGCCTGATGTAGAGACTGGGAAGTGATGAGGATGTCGTCCAGATAGGGAAGCACGCGGACACCCTGACATCTGAGCAGAGATATCACGCCAGCCAGCACCTTGGTGAACACCCTGGGAGCTGAAGTGAGGCCGAAGGGCAATGCCACAAATTGGTAGTGTTGATCCATCAGAGCGAACCTGAGGAACCTTTGATGACCTGGGAACACAGGAATATGAAGGTAAGCATCTTTGATGTCCACAGAAGTCATGAAATCCCCTTGGCGCAGGGAACTGATGGCAGAGCGCAGTCTCCATGCGAAAGCGCCTGCCCCTGACAAATCTTTAAGTCCAGGATGGGCCTGACAGAACCATCCTTTTTGGGTACTGTGAATAGGTTGGAATAAAAGCCCTTGCCTTTTTCTCTTAAAGGGACCTGGCAGATGACCCCCAGCTCCAGGAGGCCTTGCACTGCTTGCACTAGCTCCTGAGCTGACACAGGGTCATGAGGAATCCAGGATCAGATGAATCTTGGAGGGGGATCGGCAGCAAACTCCAACTTGTAACCGGAGGACACTTCCTCCTGAATCCACCGGTCTGAGACATGAAGCCTCCAGACGTGATCGAAGTGTTGCAGCCGCCCCCCCACCCGGATGGGTGAGGGCGCCCCATCATGCCTGAGGGGGCTTGGGAGAGGATTTAGCTTTGGGACTCCAGGAGGAGCCAGGACGTCCACGTCCTCTGCCTCTACCCCAGAAATCTCCCTGGGCCCCAGGGAAGGACACCCCCCTTCCCTGTCTTGCACCGCGGTAAGGGGAGGAGAAGGAACCCTGACCCCGAAAGGGCCGAGGTTGCCGCCTGCGCTGGGGTAACCTGCCTCCCTTAGCAAAAAGGTCCAGGCGGTCTCCAAACAGACGCAGTCCTTTAACCCTTCTATTGCCAGCCACGTAAATTTTACGTGGCTGCCTCTCCAACCATTAAACGCCAGCCACGTAAAATTTACGTGCCTGGCTTTGCCCCCTTACCTGACCCCTCATTTGAACCGGCCGGGTCTCCTCTTCACCCTGGGGGGCTCCGATCCCCCGTCGGGGCTCCTCCGGAGGAAGGGGAGAGCCCGGAGTAGGCCCGCCCCCCGTTTTTGCGGCCGCTGGCTTTTCCTGTAAAAAAATAAATAAATAAATAAAAATGACATTTACTCACCTCCATGTGCGCTCGATCGCGCCGGCCCTCCTCTTCAACCGGGGGGCCTCCGATCCCCCCCCCCCCAGGGCTTTCTATCTTCAGGAGAGAGCCTGTCAGGTTCTCTCCCCTCTTCCTCCGACGGGTGCCGCCATTTTGCCGCGAAGCCCCATCCCTTTTATGACGTCACTCGGCCGGCGTCTTGACAGCTCCAGGCCTCTCAGCTGTCAGATGCCGGTGATCGGTGGTGAGAGAAGGAGGGGACAGGAGATCCTCTGATCTCCTGCCTCCCCTCCTCCTCTGGCTGCTGATCACCGGCACCTGACAGCAGATCAGCGAGGGACACAGGAGCTGACGATCGAAGGTGAGTAAAAAGTAAATTTTTTTTTTTAATAAAATTATTTTTTTCTGTGTGTTTTTTTTTATTTAACTGTTAACCCTTTGTGAACTGGTAAGGGGTCCATGAGACCCCTGTACCAGTTCACAAGGCTGGGGTCTGGCAAGTCACCTGCCCTAGCGGGTGACTTGCCATTAACCCCTGCACCCCCAATTACCTGCCTCCCCAAAGCCCAGGCGGGGGCAGAAGAGCCCGGGCCCACATAGGCTATGTGGGCTCGTAGGCTGCAGGGTGGGGGGGGGGGCCACAAAAGCTGCCCCCCCCACTCTGTTCCTACAAGTCCCCATAGCTGGTTCCGGGCTGGTTATGATGGGTAGGGGGGACCCTACGTCATTTTTATTTTTTATTTTAAGGGTTAGGGTTAGCCTAACCCTAACCCTAACCCTTAAAATTAAAAAAAAAATGAGGTCCCCCACCCTGGGAGGGGGGAACCTATGTCATTTTGTTTTTTAATTTTAAGGGTTAGGGTTAGCCTAACCCTAACCCTTAAAATTCCCCCCAAAAATGGGGTCCCCCCTCCTACTTTTTTAAACTTTTTTTTACTTTTTTTTTTTGCATACCACAGCGGCTCTGAGGGCTCTGATTGGACGAGCGCTCGCGCATGCGCCGTAGGAGTGGGCTGAGGTGAGTTTTTTATACCTTTCTCGGGGGTTTTACGCAGCGGGGCACCCCCGCGGAAGTGGATCAAAACCCAGCATAGTGAAAATCCTGGGTGTTGGTCCACTTTACGGGTTAGGCTAACCCTAACCCTTAAAATTCCCCCCAAAAAATGGGGTCCCCCCACCCCCTGGGATTAAAAAGAAAAAAATTAAAAAAAATTTACATTTTAAAGAATTAAAATTAAAAAGAAAACAACATAGGGACCCCCTCCCAGGGGGGGGGGGGGGGGGGCACTATTTCTTTTTTAATTTTTAGGGTTAGGCTTAGCCAAAAATTCCAAAAAAAATTGGGGTCCCCCCCCCTGGGAGGGGGGTCCCTATGTCATTTTAAATTAACCCCTTATGTTTATAGTGTGGATAGTAGTATTTTATTTGTAAATGTTATAAAATGCTCTTTTCAGTTTGGGGGGTCTCCTGGGCAAGAATGAGGGGCTATACATATGTGGTACCGTTGTAATTGGGAGAAATGGGGCTATCACATGCAATATGGTTTTTATTACTAAAAAATGTTTTATTTAAAACAAAGGAGACAATTGTTTAAAAAATATTATTTTATTTATTTTTTTGTTTTTTTTACGCAAAAATATTTAAAAAACAGTAGAAAAATTACAAACAAGACATTTAATGTTAAAGCCTAAATTCTGCTGCAAAAAAAAATATATATATTTTCCAAGAAATTCCGACAAAAATCACGGTTAAACATGCCGCAAAATAGGGAAAAATGACCAACTGGGGGTGACAAAAGGGTGGCAATTAAAAGGGTTAATAGTACCTATGCATGTTGGGTATTGTTCTGCTCGGGGACCTTGTGCTTTCAGATTTAGCTTGTTTTTTCTTATTTGCATATTGATATTTTAGGAAAAGGTGTTTTTTATTCTGCTTTTTTATACATTTTTTTGTGAAACCCTGTGCAACCTAAGAATTCTTCAAGGGATTACTTCCAGAAAGATGAGCCCACGACAACAAGCTGGGTACGCTTAGAAAGCTTAAAACTTTCAGGGAATATATGGTTTATAGGGGATATT
Source organism: Gastrophryne carolinensis (assembly GCA_027917425.1). Taxonomy (NCBI): domain Eukaryota; kingdom Metazoa; phylum Chordata; class Amphibia; order Anura; family Microhylidae; genus Gastrophryne; species Gastrophryne carolinensis. The sequence goes on from CM051234.1 coordinate 563,937,489, forward strand.
CCAAATGTAAAGGGTTGTTTTGCTTTGTCTGCAGAGCTGAAATTTTGAAGTAAAATTACCGTTACGCACATGCTTTACTTTGGTGTGTTTGGCAACTCTTCCCTTGACAGTAGCTATGCATGCTGGGTATTGTTCTGTTCGGGGCATGTTGCTTTTTCAGATTTTCAGTTTTTTTCTTGTTTGCATATAGTTTTTTTAGGAAAATGTGGTTTTGATTCTGCTTTTTTATACTTTTTTTAAGGAAACCCTGTGCAACCAAAGAATATATTGAGGGATTACTTCCAGAAAACTGCACCCAACAAGCAACTGTACTCAACAAGCCTGGTACGCCTAGAAAGCCTGAGGTGTGTACTTCCAGAGAATCTATAGTTTGTTGGGGGTATTTCAAATGTAAAGGGTTGTTTTTCTTGAAAAACTGCAAGGTGCGCTTAGCGCGTAGCATAGTTCTATTTTATCTGAAAATCTCCTAAAGCGTTGTTTCAGTTTGGGGGAGTCTCCTGGGCAGGAAAGGGTGTCTACCTATACATATGTGGTATCGCTGTAACCGGGAGAAATTGGGGTTTCACGCGCAATAAGATTTTATTGACAAACTTACATTTTTTATTACAAAAAAACACTACAAATTGTAAAAAATTGATATTTGGGTTTTTTTTTTTTGCACATATTTCATCCAAAAATATTGAGAATACACCTAAAAAATGACAAACAAGACATTTCATGTTAAAGCCCAGACTCTGCTGAAAAAAACAATATATCACTTTCCTGGGAAATCCCTGGAAATCCCTTCAAAAATCACAGTTGAACAAGGGGAGCGCAAAATAGTGCAAAATGGTCTGGCAACAAAGGGTGACAAAATCTCAAGGTAGGCTGGCAGTTAAAGGGTTAAAGGGAAAACCAGTGAGAGCCTTCTTGGCAGCGTTGTCAGCAGCCCACTGGCGCAGCCAAACCGAGTGGCGTATAGCCACCACGAGGGCAGAAGTTCTGGCACACATTCTGATGGTGTCATCCAATGCTGATAGGACAAAATTTACAAAAACATCACAACTGGAGAGTGCATTAAACACCTTACAAGGCAAATCATCAGGGGCACTATCGAGCATATTTCTGATAAGGGTTCTAGTGGCCACAGCAGTAATGGCAGAGGCACAGACCGGGCGCAGCGCCGTCCCCGCACATGCAAAGGCGTGGGATGCCAGCTGATCAATACGCCGGTCTTCGGCATCCCGCAGGGTAGTAGAATCAGGGGAATGCATGACAGAGGTGTTAGATAGCCCTAGGATCGGGGCATCCACCTCGGGGGGCGGGGGGGTGACCAACATTTAACCACCTCAGCAGGAAAGGGATACTTCCTATCCCAACTCTTTGGAACCCTGGGAAGTTTACTGGGGCACTCCCATTCCTTGAGCACAAGGTTATGGAAATGTGCCTGCTCTGGAAATTCCAAACGTGATCTTGCTGTATGGAAAAGCTCCCCTCTTTGCCTGGGAGCCTCAACAGGGAGAGAGATAGACAGAACCTCAAAAATCTGGGTCAATAATCTGTCAGTGTCATCCGGGGCCCAGGGGTCAGAGCCAGAATCGTCATGACCCCTTGGTCTCTTATCAGATGAGCCTGAATCAGAAAAGAGCTCCCCTTCATCAGACGGGGTATAGCCACACAGATTCCAAAACTCCTCAGTTCCCATAGAGAAAACAGTAACATTAGGCGTCAAGTGCAGCTTCTTAGCAGGGGCCTTACGCGCTAAAGACTTCGCAATAATCTGTAGCCAGTCTAGAAGACACATCAGGCTGAGAATCCCCACTAGTATGCAACTCAGCAGGAGTGAGATTTAAGCTTGGGGAAGTAGGTGAAGTGAAACGAGGTGCAGCCACTGGCAGGCCAGATTGCAATGCAAGCACCTGCTCAGCGCAGGGTACACAGACCCGCGCCTTGTCAGCGTCAGCATGAGGCTGCCCACACACTACACACAGCCGGTCTTGTCCCAAAGGGACCCGGTAACATTATCCTGGGATGCCTCCATATGGTGATTATAGCGGCGCTATACGCCGATAGGGAATAACGCTATATAGCAACCCTGGATGCCCCAATAACCCGCTAGGGACGTGGGAGTATAATTTTTACAAGGCCTACAAGTAATATACTAAAAACAGGGCCAGGAGAAGCCAAGAAGGGTTCGTCCCGCCTGAAAGACATAAGCAGACAAGATCTTAAGTACATCGTAACAAAAGTGAAGCAGATAAAGTCAGGGCACTTACGGGCCGCGGTAGGTAGGAGTCCGTCGCGCATAGGCCAACCAAGTCAGAAAAGATGGCGTCGGTATACCTTGAGGGGAGGGCCAGTAATAGCGATGACGCGGAACGCGCCAAAGACGGGCCCCCCCCCCCCCCGAAGAGCGCGAAGCCAGAAGGCCAACAGCCAATGATGGCGAGGTAATGCCGCCGCCAAGCACGGAACCAAGTCAGCGCGCAGCGGCGGTACATTTAAAAGCAATAAAGACAAGTCAGCGCGGCGGCTGACACAAGAATAAAGACGTGAAAAGTGAAAGCAAAGACTGCATAACATACATATCTATACACATACACACCCCCCCCCCTCTTTTCCCCCGAAGACTACAAGGAGGATGAGGGAGGACGGCGACCACTTAAATAGGGCCACCGATAGGCAGGGGCAAGGGGCAATAGTGCGGGAGGGGCATCCCATAGAGGCTCACCATAAGCCTGAACAGCCTACCCTTTGGTGGGGGATTGCGGTGGAGCAACGCTCCTAAGCACCAACGGCGGTGTTGCCTACCTTCACCCGAACAGCGCAGCCAAGGCTGGGAGGCATATTACTAGTGGAACGGGTGGGAATAGTCCTACAGGGCCGCAGGTTAATAACCCCGCTCACCTGCGAGTAGAGAGCCAATTTCTAGTCCTTCGCAGCCAGACTGCAGAGAAATTCTGGGGATTTGTGGGAGGTCCCTGGGTATTTGAGGGGCCGGGAGGAGCCTATTTTCGATGTTTCTGCAGTCCAGCACCATCTGGCGGAGTATATCCCAACTGTAAGTATTAGATTTGGAGCAGGATGTACTGTATACTAAGAATAAACACATTAAGCAAGACGTGCAGAATACAACAAATATCAATTCTGGCACAAGCAAGTGAACATTAAGGCTGCTTGACATATCGTACCCCCCCCCCAACCTGAGATCTCCAGGGAGAGCGAAGGAAGGGGGCTACTCAGTGAAACAAAATGAGAGGAGGGGGCAGATACCTAAGGGGAGTAGGGATTAAAGGGGAACCCCGGGAGCAGGAGGGGGCATCCCACAAGGCTCACCACAGGCCTATACTGCCTACCCTGTCAAAGCAGGGACTGCGGTGGGAGCAGCGCTCCCAAAGCACCTAACCCGGGTGCTGTCCTACCGTCACCTGAACCAGTCAGCCGAGGCTGGGAGGCAGTGGGTCCAGAACGGGTGGTAATAGACCTGCAGGGCCGCAGGCTGGTAAGCCCGCTCGCCTGCGTATATAGAGAGCCATCTTCTATCTTTGCAATCCAGACTGCAGATTAAAACTGGGGATTTTGTGGGAGGTCCCTGACTTATATAGGGCCGGGAGGAGCCACAAGCTGTTTTTCTGCAGTCCAGAGCCATCTTGTGGATGTATTACCCATGTGTAAGGAATCTTCTGGAACAGGACGTGCTGTATACTTAGAATATAAAACTTTGGGAATCCAACAGGCACTGTGTGCCTGAATTCCCTTTTTTTGAGCGCCTCTTGGAGCGCCTGTTTTTTTAAGAATTTTGGCAGCTTGTGGCGCTAGGTGTCGCTAGCACAAAGGCTTATATAAGCCATGCGCTGTGAACGCTGCCTGGCCGGCAATGCTACAGCTCACAGCACCGCCAGCAAGAAGCCTGTGGTGCAGGCACTGCTGAGTGTCTCGGACGAGACGCTCAAGTGGCACCCACACAAATAATAATAAATAAGCCTCCACACCTGACGTCGCACTTGACAAGGGCAACAGTCACCACTGCATTAGTTTTATAATGATTCCCATAGATCATGTTTAATAAGCTTCTCATATTTTCGGCCTCTCACCTGGTGGACTTCCGTGTCCAGCAGCAGCTGTAGCGATGGCAAAAGCAGAGGCAGGAGATACAGAACAGCAGCGAGGGTTGTCAGATGTCTGCACTGCAACAATAAAAGGAAGAATAGGGTTCAATATCTTAAATTAGGAATAACGTTTAGAAAAAAGACCACTCATTTATTAATCATTATCAGTCAATGCATCTGGACTTACCGCAAATAACCTTCAATGAGAAACTGAATCTGTTTTGAATTCCATGACTTAAATCAGTGTGGTGGTAGGCCTCGAGGACAGATTTTGGAAAGACTGATCTGAATCATACCTCTAAAGTGTACCTAATTTGGAGGGACTGTCCCTTTTACGGCCATGCCCCCCTGTTCCTCGTCGTTCTTATTTGCCCCTCTTCGAGGTTTTAACATGCATCAATAAATTATTAATTTAAAGCGTTTATATTGTTTTAACTGTTATAACCTATCCATCTCTCAATGAGGGGGTGTGGCCTAATTTAACAAATCTCTCTCTTTCCCACCCTGAAAAGTTGGTAGGTATGCCTAGATGACTGAAAACCCAAGTTGAACTTAAAGTAGCACTATCACGAAATTGTGTAACATTAAAAATCCATATAAACACATCCACTAATGAGAGAAGGGGTCACTTATACACCCAAACTGAATAAAACGTCCACCAAGCTATTATCTTATAGCAGGGATAAAATTCAAGGGTGACAGATTTACTGTATCAAGGGTAACAGAACCTGTCACCCCAAATTTCCTAATTCTTCCACTAAAATAAAAAAAAGCCTTCCTGGATATTTCTTGATGCCCGATGTGTAAGTGACCTCTCCTACTGCCATCTAGCATATTTATATGGATTTTTATCACTGGGCCAAGGAGAATGCTATCCTGATTTCGGTTGCCCCATAGTGACAGTAAAATGGAAGCCCAGGAACAGGCTGAAATACCTCTTCCATTTTCAATTGCTGTGGGAAATCAGCAGGAAGTGCACGGCATGCCCCTCCACATAGTGAATGAAGTGTGCCTGCCAGCACCACTGCAGCTGCCAGGTGACAGTTACAGTGACAAGTTACTTGGCTGGACTATTTCTATTACAGGGAAAAAATAGTGAGGCCTCCATCATATTTTCTGCCCAAGGGGCCTTCACTACACTTAATCAGGCCCTGGTCACTAAAGTCAAATAAAAAAAAATACCCTTTCATCCCCAGAGCTGCTTCCTCTATGTCCAACATGTCCTAGCCTATTCTGTTTCGGGTCCTATGGGTCACAGGTCCCACTGGAAGCAAGTGTCTGGCAATTCCTTGGGCGTGTCAGGGAAATTTGGCCATGTCACCTTTGATTATGTCATTGGTTTTGGATTCGGAACACCCTTTGACCAAACATCACACAGACACCATGTGGCTTTTGTGTCCCTTGAGAGAGTGTCTGTCGTCCGTCTCTTGGAACCTTTATTTTATTGTCAAGCAAAGGAAATATTTTGGACATATATACGTCTGTTGTAACCTATCACAGAGTACAAGCCGTATAGCACAACAATAGGTACAACATTCCTTTATATCAGCATATCTACTAGTGATAGATGCATGACAGTTGTTTTGCTAGTGCGTAAGCCGAGATAAGGCTATATATACATTTAGCATCAAGGATACTCTTACAATTTTAAATTAAGCTTAAGTTAGAACTCCGCTGACTAGAAATTAATATTGATCATATCGAATTGGATTGAAACTAGATTGGTCAAGTTTTAAACCTATATTTATCAGACGCTTGTCCACTGCTTGAAACAAACTGGTGGACAAGACCCAACTCCTGCCTCCATCACAGTGGTTGGAGTGTGCAGCTTTAATCACTGTAAAATATAGGGTGTGCTACACTTGCTCCCCTGTACAAGGCACATCTGCATTTTACAGGACCCAATGCCCAAAGCCAGTTTAGGAGTACCATAGGGTAATGAAGCTGCTGCGGAGGACAGAGGGTGAGCATCATTTTTTTCTAAATGCCTGAGCAAAATTAAGTCCTACCGTTTTCTGCACACTTTTGGAAAATAGTTTCCTAAACATCTGCCGGTCCAGAACCCCCAGAGAGAGAAAGAAGTTTCTATTCTGACATATGCTGGGAAAGAAAACAGGAAGTCTATGCTAGTATGCAAAAAATCATCATCCTAAATAGAATCATATTGCGGTGCACAGAGCTGTTTTGTGGTACAAACTTGCAAATACACAAAGCACATCTTGTAGAAGAAAAGACATAAGCTCCACACTTCCTGTATAATCCCACACGTGATGGGCAAATGTATGTAAACACGCACACAGCACTAATCCCTCACTCTGATTAAAAGATTAGGCTGAGCTTTGCTAGTGTTGATTTAAATGAAAATTCCCATTAGTCGATGTCCACTAACAAACCAGCAAGATATCACACTGCAATAGGATCTTCATAGGTTATTCTTTCCCTCTGCAGAATCTGATGTCAACAAGAGCCCCGTGGCTAATGAAATGTCAAATATATGTGCAGAAAAAAACATCCTTTACATACACGTGCTCCAGGAACACAACCAAAAGCGACAATGTGGGATCTTCATAAAAGAACACACACAAATGTTTTTTATGGATCTCACTTTAACAATCAGGGATTGTAGCCTTGATTCAGTAAGAGTTGAATAAAATGTTCTTGGTAGTAAAAAATTCACTTTAAGTAAAGAGGCATGAGAATGTCACTGTTGCTGAATCACCAGCTAGGAAGACCATGAAAGGCAATGCAGTTTCACTACAGTGTGAAAGGAGTAACCTCTTTTCTTATAAGTAAAAGGTGTCATTGCTAGGGATGAGCGATCCGGACGAACCTGGATTCGTTCCGAATTTCATGAAAAATTCAATTCTGAACGAATCCGGATTTCCCCGCGATTTGAACGAAGTCTTCCTTTAAACTCCATTTATTTCAATTACAGGCCTTCTAAAATGGTGGATGAACATGTCAAGACATATCCCCTGGGGCAATGTATCATGGGTAAGTCACATGCAGCCTATCAACAGCCAGGAGGCCCGGTGACGTCACCGTGCTATATAAAGCGGCATTGCGGCCAGAGCACAGCTAGTTAGAGACAGGGACAGAGAGTTAGAGATAGGTAGGGAGAGTCAGAGAGGCAGACAGAGAGGTAGACAGAGCCAGGGAGAGATAGGGAAAGATAGGGAAAAACCGGAACCATCCAGCCAGGAACAGCTTAGAAGTGACAGTGAAAAATCTTTTTTTTTTCATTAACCAGATCAGTTTTCAATTTGATTTTAGTTCTTTGTGCTGTAAATCTGCCTTGCCACTGTGCATGCCATCTATGCAGGGGCTTATTTAACCCTATCTGTTACACACAAGCATTTATCATAATATATAACTGGATTAGATTAAATATTTTTTGGTCTGCCTTTAACAAAAAAAAAACACCAGCCCACCTGGGTATCCCAAAAAACACCAGCCCACCTGGGTATCCCAAACCTGCACTTAGCAGCCTATCTGTTATACTAAATACGCTTGTTGATCCTTCCTCAGCTTAATCAAAGTATTGCATTTTGAAATGGTTTTTGTCCTGCTGCCAAAACACTAGGCCGCAGGGCATCCCAAACCTGCACTTAGCAGTCTATCTGTTATACTAAATATGCTTGTTGATCCTTTCTCAGCTTAATCAAAGTATTGCATTTTAAAATGGTTTTTGGTCTGCCTTTAACAAAAAAAACACCAGGCCGCAGGGCATCCCAAACCTGCATTTAGCAGCCTATCTGTTATACTAAATACGCTTGTTGATCCTTCCTCAGCTTAATCAAAATATTGCATTTTGAATTGGTTTTTGGTCTGCCTTTAACAAAAAAAACACCAGGCCGCAGGGCATCCCAAACCTGCACTTAGCAGCCTATCTGTTATACTAAATACGCTTGTTGATCCTTCCTCAGCTTAATCAAAATATTGCATTTTGAATTGGTTTTGTCCTGCTGCCAAAACACTAGGCCGCAGGGCATCCCAAACCTGCACTTAGCAGCCTATCTGTTATACTAAATACGCTTGTTGATCCTTCCTCAGCTTAATCAAAGTATTGCATTTTGAAATGGTTTTTGGTCTGCCTTTAACAAAAAAAACACCAGGCCGCAGGGCATCCCAAACCTGCACTTAGCAGCCTATCTGTTATACTAAATACGCTTGTTGATCCTTCCTCAGCTTAATCAAAGTATTGCATTTTGAAATGGTTTTTGTCCTGCTGCCAAAACACTAGGCCGCAGGGCATCCCAAACCTGCACTTAGCAGCCTATCTGTTATACTAAATACGCTTGTTGATCCTTCCTCAGCTTAATCAAAATATTGCATTTTGAATTGGTTTTGGTCTGCCTTTAACAAAAAAAAACACCAGGCCGCAGGGCATCCCAAACCTGCACTTAGCAGCCTATCTGTTATACTAAATACGCTTGTTCATCCTTCCTCAGCTTAATCAAAGTATTGCATTTTGAATTGGTTTTTGTCCTGCTGCCAAAACACTAGGCCGCAGGGCATCCCAAACCTGCACTTAGCAGCCTATCTGTTATACTAAATACGCTTGTTCATCCTTCCTCAGCTTAATCAAAGTATTGCATTTTGAATTGGCTTTTGGTCTGCCTTTAACAAAAAAAAACACCAGGCTGCAGGGCATCCCAAACCTGCACTTAGCAGTCTGTTATACTAAATACGCTTGTTCATCCTTCCTCAGCTTAATCAAAGTATTGCATTTTGAATTGGTTTTTGGTCTGCCTTTAACTAAAAAAACACCAGCCCACCTGGGTATCCCAAACCTGCACTTAGCAGCCTGTTATACTAAATACGCTTGTTCATCCTTCCTCAGCTTAATCAAAGTATTGAATTTTGAATTGGTTTTTGGTCTGCTGCCGAAACACTAGGCCGCAGGGTATCTCATATTGCCAATTTTCATAGTATCTGGTGCAGAGAAGCAGTTCCTCACTTTATTTAGCTTCTTCTTTTTAAAGTAAACACATTTTTTATCGTACCTATTGCGCATTTCAAATACATAAAAATGTCAGGCAGACAAGTGCAAGGGTGTTGTCAGGACTGTACCGGACACCTGTCTGTCTTGAGCAGATAATCCCCAATCTCCACCGCCTCTTCTGCCTATAGACAAGTCCCCGCTTGTAGGAGACGCGGGTAATGCCTCTCCTACTCGGTTACCCCCAGGACTTATAGGGCGCAAAGATTACCAGCTCAAGGTGAGACTGATGAACGGCAGAGAGTCCCAAACGAGGATGCCGGATGGCGGAAGTCCAATTACAGGCCGAGGTCAGAACCGGGAGGTCACGGGGCGCGGTATCCAAAGGAGGTAACGAAGAATAGTCAAACAAGCCGAGGTCAAATCTAGGAGGTCACGGTGCAAGGTATCAGAGGGGTCAGGCGGAATCGTGGTCAGGCAGGCAAAAGGTCAGGGCAGGCAGCAAGCGAGAGTGGTCAAAGTCCAAAGCCGAATAATAATGAAAGACAATATGAAACACTTCCAGAACTCAGAGGCTATAACGGGCACTGGGATACTGAAGCAGTGCTGCTTTATAGGGAATACTGGCCACTGGGGAAAAGGGGCAATGGAGGGAACAATAATGATTGGTGCGTACATAAAAACGGGAGTGGTCCCAGGAGCTGGACGGCCCAGGCCAGACAGGCCGACCAGTCCCTGGGTCCGCCTCCAGGATCAAGCCACGGATAGGGTGTTTTAAACTTGCCCCCGGCGGGCGCGCTGGGGAAAGCGCCGCCGGGAGGCATAAAGAAGACGTGCTCGCGCGCGCGCGCGAGCATGTTGTGGATCGGGCGCGCCCCCGCCGGGAGGGGGAAGCGCCGCATCGAGAGGGAGCTCGGCGGGACCGCGCAGCCGCGCAGAGTGGGCTGCGGCGCGGCCACCGACACCGTCCCGCGCCGCCGACCCCCGATCCCCACAACAGCGCCGAGGAGTCGGCACACCCGGGGACCGTCGGGCAGCAGCCAACCGGGGGCCACCCGACAGCGCGTCGCGGGACCAGGGGCGGCGACGAGGTAAGTGCCTAACATTACCCCCCCCCTGAGGAGGGGCCACTGGACCCTCCAAGCTGGGCTTCAGAGGATTCTCCCTGTGAAATCTCTTTACCAAATTCTGCGCATGAACCTCTCTGGCCGGAACCCAAGATCTTTCTTCCGGGCCGTACCCCTTCCAGTCAATTAAATATTGAAGAGAGTTTCGAAAAAAGCGGGAATCAAGAACCCGGGCAATCTCAAACTCCTGATGCCCATCAACTAACACAGGACTAGGAGGACTATTAGATTCATGGTTTCTTGCAGGCTTAAGAAGTGAAACATGAAAGGATTTACAGATTTTCATGGAGGAAGGGAGGGCTAACCGATACGTAACCTGATTAATTTTTCGTATTATGGGGAAGGGGCCGATAAATTTAGGGCCTAACTTAGCGGAGGGCTGGCGTAAGGCCAAATTCTTGGTTGAAAGCCAAACCCAGTTCCCCACCTCATAACCAGAATTAGAAGAACGTTTACGATCTGAAAATTTTTTTTGTTGAAGAACAGCCTTAGTCAGATGTTGCTGGATTTTATTCCATAACCCCGGCCATTTGGAAACCCAGTCATCTAAGGAGGGAACACTAGAGGGTTGGTCCGAAAGGGCTGAAAATTTCAGATCTTTGCCATAAACACAATGGAAGGGAGAAACCCCCGTGGAAGAATGTGAAGCGTTGTTTAATGCGAATTCAGCAAACGGCAGGAAGAAAGCCCAATCCGTCTGAGTATCAGCCGTGAAACAACGCAAATACTGTTCTAAAGATTGGTTTGTTCTTTCGGTTTGCCCATTCGATTGAGGGTGGAATGCCGAGGAAAGAGAGACGGTGAAGCCCAGCTTAGTACAGAAAGCCCTCCAAAACCGGGAGACAAATTGGACCCCCCTATCCGAAACAATGTCTACTGGGATACCGTGGATTCTAAAAATGTGAGTGATAAAGAGTTGTGCTAAGATTTGAGCTGTGGGAAGCTTTTTTAAAGGGATGAAATGGGCCATTTTGCTAAAGCGGTCCACTACTACCCAAATAACGGTATATCCCTGGGAAGGGGGAAGATCCGTAACGAAATCCATGGCCAAATGGGTCCACGGAGAGGCAGGAATGGGCAATGGTAGTAGAGGGCCTTCAGGGGAGTGTCTTAAAGCCTTACTCCGAGCACAGACCTTACAGGCTAGGACAAATTTCTGTGCATCCCTCCTAATGGATGGCCACCAGACTTGGCGGGACAATAAAGCAATAGTTTTCTTTACCCCCGGATGACCCGCTGTTTTAGTATCGTGAAAATGAGACAAAAAGGCAGTGCGGTAAAGAGAGGGTACAAACTGGACCGACTCAGGTTTTTCAGGTGGAGCCTCGGCCTGGAATTGAGCTAGATCAGGAAGTTGAGGTAGGATGGCGGCTACCACCAGGGAGTGGGGCAATATGGGAACATCCATCCTTTCGGGAAAATCAGAGAAAGAAAAACTCCGAGACAGGGCATCCGCTTTTACGTTTTTGGACCCAGGTTTATAGGTTATAGAGAAGTTAAACCGGGAAAAGAATAAGGACCAGCGAGCCTGTCTTGGAGTTAGTCTTTTTGCGGATTGGATGTACTCTAGATTTTTATGGTCCGTAAAGACTGTAACTGGGTACTGAGCCCCCTCCAGCCAGTGTCTCCATTCCTGAAAGGCCAACTTGATAGCCAACAATTCTCGGTTACCGATATCATAATTTCTTTCAGCCGCCGAGAATTTCTTAGAAAAAAAGGCACAAGGGTGAAGGCGTTCAGGTGACCCGCGATATTGTGATAGAACCGCCCCCACAGCAATCTCGGAGGCATCCACCTCCACAAAAAAGGGCAATTGGCCGTCCGGATGAACTAACACTGGAGCGGAACTAAAGACTCCTTTCAATTTCTCAAAAGCCTGGACAGCTTGAACCGGCCAGACTGACGGGTACCCCCCTTTCTTGGTAAGATTTGTCAATGGGGTCACTAGAGAAGAAAAGTTTTTAATGAACCTCCTATAAAAATTAGCGAAGCCCAAAAACCTCTGCAGGCCTTTCAGATCCCTGGGTTGTTCCCATTCTAATATTGCCTTCACTTTAGATTGATCCATGGAAAGACCAGAATTAGAAATAATGTAGCCGAGAAAAGGGACCTCTGATACTTCAAATTGGCACTTTTTTAACTTAGCATATAAACAGTTTTCTCTGAGTTTTTGCAAGACCATGCGTACATGTTTGCGATGTTCGTCAAGAGATGAGGAGAAAATCAAAATGTCATCTAAATAGACGACTACAAATCGGCCAAGGTAGTCCCTAAAAATTTCATTTACAAAACTTTGAAAGACCGCGGGGGCATTACATAAACCAAATGGCATTACTAAATACTCATAATGCCCTTCGAGGGTATTGAAGGCCGTTTTCCACTCATCTCCCTGCCTAATCCTGATAAGGTTATAGGCGCCCCGGAGATCCAGCTTATAAAAGACTTGAGCCCCAGCCACCTGCGTAAACAGCCCCTCAATTAGGGGTAGCGGATACTTGTTTTTAATAGTTATATTGTTTAAACCCCGATAATCGATACATGGGCGGAGCCCCCCATCCTTCTTCTCGACAAAAAAAAACCCTGCTCCTGCTGGGGAAGAAGATGCCCGGATAAACCCCTTTTCCAGATTTTCTGCGATATATTCCCGCATGGCCTGATTCTCAGCTCGGGTTAAATTAAAAATTCTCCCCCTAGGAGGCATGGTACCAGGAAGGAGTTCAATGGGGCAATCCCACGGTCTATGGGGAGGAAGTTTGTCTGCTGCCTTTTCAGAAAAGACGTCAGCAAATTCTAGGTATGGAGTGGGAACTCTAGTTGGAGATAATTGTGTGACCCGAACCGGAAGTTCCAAACAGCTCTGAAAGCATTGGTGTCCCCACTTCATAATTTGTCCCGAGGCCCAGTCAATTTGGGGATTGTGCTCCTGTAACCAAGGCAAACCCAGAATTAAAGGGGTGCTAGGCATACTCAAGACTAGAAAACTGATAATTTCAGAATGATTAGCTCCCACTTTAAATTGTATAGGAAGGGTTCTAAACTGTACTAATCCCCCTGCAACAGGTGTGCCATCAATGGCAGAAACTCGGATGGGTGTTGGCAAGGACTGGAGCGTAATTCCTAAACTCTGGGCTAGCTCAGAGTCAAGGAAGTTCCCTGCTGCTCCAGAGTCTAAGAGGGCCTTCAAATTCAAATATTTAAAATCAACTTTAATCTGAACCGGGATAAGAACTGGTGACGATACATGAGGTGATACCTTACAGCCTAGGAGGGCCCCCTCGAAACCCCCTAGGCTCTGAAGTTTCCCGATGGCTTCTTTGGGCACACTCTGACCATGTGGCCAGTTTCGCCACAGTACAGACACAGCCCCTCGGATAAGCGTCGACGTCTTTCAACTTCGGTGAGTTTTGTGGCGCCCAGTTGCATGGGTTCTTCAGCTGGTTGCACTACTGGGGCCTCAGCTCTCAAAACTGACTCGGAATGTGACCCTTTCTCTAGGCGTCTTTCCAGAAGACGACAGTCTATGCGAATGGCGAGGTGCATTAACTCGTCTAGGGTCTGAGGTTCCGGATAGTTCACCAAAGTATCCTTAATAGAATCGGCCAATCCAAGCCGGAATTGGCCGCAGAGGGCAGGATTGTTCCAGCGTGAGTCCACTGCCCAGCGCCGGAATTCTGAGCAGTAATCTTCGGCTGGACGGCGTCCCTGGCAAAGAGTACGTAGTTTAGCGTCAGCCGTTGCCCCTTTGTCGGGATCGTCATACAGAACTTCCATCGCGGAAAAGAAACTGTCCACAGAGAGACGAGCAGGGTCCTGAGATGATAAGCTGAAGGCCCAGGATTGTGGATCACCTTGAAGAAGAGAGATGATCAGCCCAACCCACTGCTCTTGAGACCCCGCAGAGACAGGACGAAGCTGGAAATATAATTTGCAAGAGTCCCGGAAGTTGGCAAACCTTGCTCTGTCGCCATGAAATTTTTCTGAGAGTGGAATTTTGGGTTCCACAGCGGCTGCGGCCGGAGTCCCCTGAGGACTGGGGACCATAGGAGCAGGACGGTTCTCCTGGGCCGCAACCCGGTGAGCCAGGTGCTCTACAGCCGCAGTTAAGGCTTGCACCTGTTCCAGGATTTGGTCCATTCTTCTGGCCCGTTATACTGTCAGGACTGTACCGGACACCTGTCTGTCTTGAGCAGATAATCCCCAATCTCCACCGCCTCTTCTGCCTATAGACAAGTCCCCGGTTGTAGGAGACGCGGGTAATGCCTCTCCTACTCGGTTACCCCCAGGACTTATAGGGCGCAAAGATTACCAGCTCAAGGTGAGACTGATGAACGGCAGAGAGTCCCAAACGAGGATGCCGGATGGCGGAAGTCCAATTACAGGCCGAGGTCAGAACCGGGAGGTCACGGGGCGCGGTATCCAAAGGAGGTAACGAAGAATAGTCAAACAAGCCGAGGTCAAATCCAGGAGGTCACGGTGCGAGGTATCAGAGGGGTCAGGCGGAATCGTGGTCAGGCAGGCAAAAGGTCAGGGCAGGCAGCAAGCGAGAGTGGTCAAAGTCCAAAGCCGAATAATAATGAAAGACAATATGAAACACTTCCAGAACCCAGAGGCTATAACGGGCACTGGGATACTGAAGCAGTGCTGCTTTATAGGGAATACTGGCCACTGGGGAAAAGGGGCAATGGAGGGAACAATAATGATTGGTGCGTACATAAAAACGGGAGTGGTCCCAGGAGCTGGACGGCCCAGGCCAGACAGGCCGACCAGTCCCTGGGTCCGCCTCCAGGATCAAGCCACGGATAGGGTGTTTTAAACTTGCCCCCGGCGGGCGCGCTGGGGAAAACGCCGCCGGGAGGCATAAAGAAGACGTGCTCGCGCGCGCACACCCGGGGACCGTCGGGCAGCAGCCAACCGGGGGCCACCCGACAGCGCGTCGCGGGACCAGGGACGGCGACGAGGTAAGTGCCTAACAGGTGTTCAAAGAGGAGTGGCAGAGGCCAAGATTCAGCAGGCAGAGGTCGCAGCAGACTAGGAGCGAGTGGCAGCAGGATTCACGGTGAGAGACCTGATCTGCCAGTATCTGCTAGCGGTCGTGTCTCCACCAGTAACGCATCTGCCGTGGTAGATTGGTTAACGCGCTCATCAACATCATCACAAGTTACATCTGAGACCCCCAGTCTAGGGTCGGTAGGTTCCTCTGACACAACCCTGAGTTGGCATGCCCCGAGAGCAGCCCCTGTCCTCCCATTGCCTCTGTCCTACGCCGTTCCCTCCCCCGGCGACGTATCCTATGCTTTGGGTTCAGCTCCACTCTTTAGTGAGGAGGACGATCAGATAGAGGACAGTCAGCAGCTACTGCCCAGTCAAGAAATGGAGGTGGCTTCTTTAGCTAGGCAGACAAATAGTGATGTGGACAGTGTCGTGGGTGTTGCGAGCGTTCCAGCTCCCGCGCCAGACACTGTTGAGGAAACCGAGAACATCAGTGACGTGCAGCCACAACTCGGTGATGATGATGAAGCCGATCGCACTTGGGAGCCAGGTGCAGAAGGGGCTTCATCGTCATCATCAGGAGAAGAGGGGCGCAGGTTGGCCCAGAGTCAGCAGCTGAGGCAGCAAGGTGTTAGCAGCATGGTTGGCAGTCAGCATGGGGGCACAATTGTAAAGCCTGGAGCCAAACGGGGCCGGGGTAGAGCACCTGCTGCGCGGCAGGCTACCTTATCGGGAGGTAGTGGAGCAGGGGTTCCTGGAGTTGGCGACAGTAGCAGTGAATCAGTGCGGCCTGTTGGTGGGAAAAGTAGCTACTCGGCAGTGTGGCAGTTTTTCCTGAAGCATCCGCAGGAGGGTAATATGGCCACATGCAAGATATGTAAGCAGAAGGTGAAGCGTGGCCAGGGCCCAAATGTTGGCACAACGGCCCTGCGTCAACATATGATGCGTCACCATAAAGCGGCCTGGGAGAACCGAGGCTCCGAAGAGGTGGTCCAGCCTGCTTCCCCACCAAGTGGCACGCCACTCCCAATTTCTGCCAGCCAAGGCTCCAGCATCTCAGCTGAAGCCAGCTGTGCGTCATACCCATCCTCTGTCGCTTCTGCTCCTCCAAGTCATGCATCCCGCCAGCAATCCATCAGCGAAGCCATGTCCAAGAGACAGCAGTATGCGCCCACTCATCCTACGGCGCAGAAGCTGAATGTGCTCCTGTCCAAGTTGCTGGTGCTGCAGTCGCTCCCTTTTCAGGTGGTGGATTCTGCACCTTTCAGAGAACTGATGGCTTGTGCCGAGCCGAGGTGGAGAGTCCCAAGCCGTCATTTATTTGTAAAGAAGGCAGTACCAGCGCAGCACACTTTTGTTGAACAGAAGGTGGGCCAGTCCTTGAGCCTGTTCGTGTGTAGCAAAGTGCATGGCAGCGCCGACATCTGGAGCTGTAACTACGGTCAGGGACAGTACATGTCGTTTACGGCCCACTGGGTGAATGTGGTCCCTTTGCAGCAGCAGCAACTTAGACAGGTCACGCCGCTTCGGCCTCCGCGATCCCTGCCCGTTGGGCCTGTGACAACGTGCGACTCGGCCTCCTCATCCTCCGCCATCTCCTCACCCTCCACTGTAGGCTCAAGTCTCAGTGCCCCTCCAGTCTACCTTGTGTGCAGGGCACGGAGGTGTCACGCTGTGCTTCACATGGTTTGTCTTGGCGAACGGAGTCACACAGGGGAGGAACTGCTTAAATTTATTCATCAGGAAATCCAAACATGGCTTACTCCAAGAAAACTTAAAATGGGAATCATGGTTACTGACAATGGGAAGAACATTTTGTCTGCTCTGCGCCATGGAAGCCTGACCCATGCCCCCTGCATGGCTCACGTCTTCAATCTGGTTGTCAAGCGGTTTCTGAAGTCTTCCCCCCATCTGCAAGACATCCTAACAACTTCAAGGAAACTTTGCATGCACTTCAACCACTCATACACCGCCAAACACACCCTTCTTGAGCTACAGTGTCAGAACGGTAGCCCCCAACATAGTCTGATTTGCGATGTTTCACCCGTTGGAATTCCACCCTTCAAATGTTGGACCGATTATATGAACAGAGAAAAGCCATCACAGATTTCCTGATGATCCAAGCGGATAGGGGGACTCCCCTGTGTAACTTCAATGTCAATCAGTGGCAGCTCATATGTGACACCTGCCGTTTGCGCAGGCCCTTTGAGGAAGACACTTTATTTGTCAGTTGGCAGGATTACGGGGTGAACGACGTGATTCCACTGCTTCATGAACTACAGCACATGTTGGAAACCATGACTGGTCAGGGCACTGGAGACATGGAGTCTACATCTTACGGCCACATGAACCCCGTTGGAGCTGAACTGGAGGAGGAGGGGGAAGAGGAGGAGGAGTTGCCCAGTGAAACACAGTTTAGGCTTGGCGAAATGGCTGGTTTATCTAGTCAGCGGACAGGAGAGAAGGAGCAGGAGCAGCCAGAGGAGCTAGAGGGTTTTGAGGAAGACGAGACAGAGGACCCGGACCAGTATGCAGTGGAGATGGAGACAGGTAGTCCCTCCGAGTCACTTGCGCAAATGGCAGGAAGCATGCTCACGTGCTTGCGTAGTGACCCCAGAATTGTTTCCATTTGTTGATGGGATGACATCTGGCTGTCCACCTTATTGGACCCTCGCTTCCAGCACAAAATGGGGGCGTTTTTAAAACCCGCCGAGAGGGAGGACAAACTGAACTACTACAAAGACATTAGGCTCGATTCAGAGAGACAAAAAAAACCTTCCGTTTTAGTGCCGTTGTATCATTTTCAAAAGTTCCCGCTCTCGTATGAATGTGCGAGCGATTCTATGCATGCATTGTAAACCTTCTGTAAAGTTTCCGTCCGCTCGTATGCCAGAGTACGAGTACGAGGATGTCATTTTCCATCGAGATTTTCTGATTCATTTTCTCAGGTAACAACGTAGCCTTTCATTTTTGCCCTTTTCCCATCGTATCCTCACATGAATCCTTTACGTTTCCCGATTCTGTTTCACTTTTTCCAAAAATAATCGTCCAGACGGAATCCTTAAGATCTTGCGCCTGCGCACTACCAACTTAACTCATTAAAGTGCTCGCATACACATTTCACTCCATCACATCTACTACAATGTTTAGCTAAACCACTTAGCGCTATCCTGCAGCTTCCCTTTTGATGACTTAAAGCTCATCCAAATCACTTAGCGCTATCCTGCAGCTTCCCTTTTGATGACTTAAAGCTCACCCTAACCACTTCGCGCTATCCTGCAGCTTCCCTTTTGATCCCTTAAAGCTCACCCTAACCACTTCGCGCTATCCTGCAGCTTCCCTTTTGATGACTTAAAGCTCACCCAAATCACTTAGCGCTATCCTGCAGCTTCCCTTTTGATGACTTAAAGCTCACCCTAACCACTTCGTGCTATCCTGCAGCTTCCCTTTTGATCCCTTAAAGCTCACCCTAACCACTTAGCACTATCCTGCAGCTTCCCTTTTGATGACTTAAAGCTCACCCAAATCACTTAGCGCTATCTTGCAGCTTCCCTTTTGATCCCTTAAAGCTCACCCAAATCACTTAGTGCACGCCTGCAGCTTCCCTTTTGAACCTTTAAAGCTCACTTCGCGGTTAGGTTCTTCTTCCATTTTAGGTCCCTAAAACTTACCCAAATCACTTCGCGGTTAGGTTCTTCTTCCATTTTAGGTCCCTAAAACTTACCCAAATCACTTTGCGGTTAGGTTCTTCATCCATTTTAGGTCCCTAAAACTTACCCAAATCACTTCGCGGTTAGGTTCTTCTTCCATTTTAGGTCCCTAAAACTTACCCAAATCACTTCGCGGTTAGGTTCTTCTTCCATTTTAGGTCCCTAAACTTACCCAAATCACTTCGCGGTTAGGTTCTTCTTCCATTTTAGGTCCCTAAAACGTATCCAAATCACTTCGCGGTTAGGTTCTTCTTCCATTTTAGGTCCCTAAAACGTATCCAAATCACTTCGCGGTTAGGTTCTTCTTCCATTTTAGGTCCCTAAAACTTACCTAAATCACTTCGCGGTTAGGTTCTTCTTCCATTTTAGGTCCCTAAAACTTACCCAAATCAATTCGCGGTTAGGTTCTTCTTCCATTTTAGGTCCATAAAACTTACCCAAATCACTTCGTGGACATCTGAATCTTGACCTCAAAATATGTATTTGCCCCTTTTTTTGTTAGAAATGTCTGTGTTTCAAGAAATGACACTGAAACGTTTGTGTCTTTACAAATTTTTTAATATTAAAGATTGTTATATTTTAAAATGTTTTGGTTTATCATTAAAACTTTTTTTTTTAAATAGAATAAAAAAACTTTGTACAAATTTTTAAAAATCTAAAATTTTTAAAAAATGCCTCAGCAGAACAGGGCCAGGACCCAGGACTCTACTCCTCTTCCTCTTCTTCTGTTGGCCCCAACGAGTCAACCATCACCTTCATATCGGCCACCAACGCAAGGACCCTCCGATGCATTCCGATTATCTTTTGGCGTGTGGTCCCTGTAACAAATAGAGACAAAATCATTAGTTTGAGACCAATACATGTTTGCCACCTGTGGATTGAATGTTTTGTAGTTAACAAATGCCTATCAAGAAGTGCCAACAATACATTATTTGGTTCAATCACATTAACACATACACACACACACTTCTAGCCTAAGTTAACTTTCCAATCTGGCCGTACTGTTCTTTGGCACGTGTGTGGCGTGCGTTTGGGTGTGCATGTAGTTTAACCAAATTTTTTTAAAAATCTATTACTTCGTGCGCATCCTTAACATGTCGAGCAGCATTTAGATGTCACTTGAAAGGCCTACAAATACACTTACGGGCATATTGATCTCTTCTTGTTGGCGGGTGAAGATAGTGGGCGCCATCTTTCTTCTTCTTCTCGGCAGCAGATAAGTAATGCCCCAGCGGTTTCCGGACGTGCGCGTAAGGTCCCATTTAAAGGTCCCTGCACACACAGCTCATTCTCTTTGAGAGTCCATGCAAAATGCCAGCAAAAAAAGCAGCACCTAAACCTGCCAAGGAGACCACGCTCAAGAAGGCTACCAAGCGGCTTGAGCATGGCGAGGGCCCCAAAACAAGGTCTCAAGAGGCCAAAGCGAAGTTAAGGCCTACAACAAAGGCTGCGCAAAAAAAGGAGGTGGCAGCAGCCAAAACAAAGACCAAGGCACCAAAGGCTACAGCAGATCATGTCTTCCAAACGGGTAAGAGGGTACGAAGCCCCACCCCACCCTGCCCCACATCCCCCCCCCACGTGGCACCAAGGCACTTGCCAAAGGGCCCAAACACAGGCCAGAAGCCGCAGCAGGGCCAGAAGGCCAACATCCAAAAGCCGCCACAGCAGGCCCAGAAGCCCGAAAAGGAAGGCAAGGCCAAGGTCCCCCTCCCCACCCGCACGTGGCTACCAAACCAAGGCCAAGAGGGGGCGACCCACCAGCTCTGGCTCACCCCAGCCAAGTAGCTCAAAGGGCCCACAGAGCCACAAGCAGCTGCTCCTGCTCCTTAAGACCCTCTCTTCCTCGCCCACATTCCCCTCTGGCACAGGTTGTCAGGCATTCCCCCTATGCCACATCAACACCTCCAACTTCAGTGGCCACCCAGCCACGAACACCCAGTCCCTTTCCCAGTCCAGTACGATCAACAGCCAGCCTCCAGTCCTTGAGGTCTCCTACATACACCCAGGCCAGAATGTCACCCCATTTGCCACCAAACACTGAGGAGCCACAACCACCGCAAACAGGGCACACATTGCGCAGAGGCCACTTGAGTGGCCGTTTTGGTGAGTCCCAAACTCTGGCATTGGCTAGTGGGCTAACGTTATATTATGATGAGCTATATGGGAGCAAATCCAAAACTACTAGCAAGCAGCGCAAATCTGAGATTTTGGCAGAACTCACCAGACAAGTCAATGCAGCGGGGGACAAACTCAAAGATGTACAACAGATTCAGCGGAAGATATCGGACCTGAAACATGCCGTACGGAAGAAACAGAATAAAAAGCGGCAGTACAGGTATATAGCTTATTTGCTGTTTTTTATTCTTCTTGTCTATCCATCAGTGAGCTTAATTATGATTACTATGTTTTTCTGCTTACAAACTGGCGGAGGATTCCCCACTAAATTGAAATTTACCCAGGCTGAGGAGATTATGCTGGGCCTGCTACATCCTGTTGCGTTAGAGGGACACTCGGCACAACAGGACATGGACAACCCGCCAATTCCAGCATGTTAGTAATGTGTGAATGACCCTAAAAATGTGACAAAAAATCTAATTAGGCAGCAAGGCATATCTAAACACATGGCCCTAGGGTGTGGCTTGGAGTGGAGTGATCACTTTGACCAGGGTGTGTCATGTGTGTCGACAGGTAATGTGCAAATGAGCACGACCATACATGATGTTTAAGAACATTTAGGAAGAGTAGGAAACTATGGAGCTTAGGAAATGAATGCGTGCTATGTATTTATTTACAATCACACACCACATTAACATCTTTTGCTGTTGGGCAATTTGCTAAGAGCTGGGTTTGGGGCCCAACGGCTTAAGATGGTGTGATTGAAATGTTTTAAGAGATACAATGTTCACCACCAGAATCATATTGTAACTGCTATTTGCCAGCTTAGTGTGTTAACTTAATGGCCTATAAGGGATGTGGAAACACACACAACAGCCATTACTTGCATGTTTGTTTTTCTGCACGTGACCAATGTGTCTATTCTAGTTTAACAATCCATGCACACTATAATGGCATTCATAGTGAAGGCCAAGTGGCACCGTTGTGGCAGTGGCCATTCCTGCTTGGCCACGTTTTTGTTTGAAGCATATGTGTTATTAACCATCACCAATGCATAGTTGTGTGTTTACATTGTTGTTTTTCTTCTAATGCAGCCCAGCCTCATCCCTCAGCTAGTGGGGACTCCTCTGCCATTTTACCTATGCCGTCTTCTTCCGTGCTGCCTAGGACCCAGGATCCGATATCTACGGTAAGTGTTTTTTGATGCTGTTGCGTATGCATGTGGCTTGTTGCCATGTTTTTATTGCCTGATTTACATATGTATTCCCCACACTGAACCTTTTTGTTTTACATGTCCCCAACAGAGCCACACACTGATGGAGGAAATCCAGGAGCTGGAGGAGGATGGAAGCTTCCTTGGAGCTTATGAAGATCTCCCCCTGGGCCAGAATCTGCAACTGTCCCAAAATGTTTCTCCGACAAATCCTCAGCAGCAGAGGGAAGCTGGCTGCATGCTGCCTGCACATCGTGGAGAGACTGACCCTCCAGTCCCCAGTTTCAGATCTGCTGTTGAGGATTTGCCCAGCATACCTGTGGCTGTTGGGGGTCCTAGAGCAACATCATCTGTACGCCCCACAACCCGGGGAATTGGGAGGCGTACTCAGCAACGTCGCCCAGTTTCCCAGGGGAGGGGCGTGCAGATGATGGAGGCAGCATGGCACCACGAGAGGCGGCTGTTTCATCGCCAAAATCAACAAAATCACGAAAATATTATTGGGCAATTAGATAACCTCAATAATACCTTAAGTGCCATGCTGACTGAATTTAGGACCCATAACAGCCACATGGCCAACTTGACCTCAGAAATCAGGTCCAGCATGGCAGAATTGCAAAGTAACCAAAGAAACATTTTGGAACAGTTGCAGATTCTGAATGCAACACAGGCCCAGGTTATGGCCCACCCCCAACGGCCACAACCTGGGTTCTATGGGCATCCCCCATATTAATGTGTATTTGGCATGAATCTGTTCTACATATATGATCCACATCCCCACTGGATTGACTTGTCTGGTGAGCCCTACAAATCTAGCATTTTGAGCTGCATTTGCTAGTATGTTTAGGATTTGCCCCCATATAGCTCATTAAACTCCTGAGGTAGCCCACTAGCCAATGCCAGAGGACAAGCCTCACTGAAGCGGCCACTAAAGCTGTTGCGCTGCAGCCTTGCCCATAATTGCATTTGTGGTGGCTCCTCATGTTT
The DNA here is from genome assembly GCA_027917425.1 of Gastrophryne carolinensis. Classification (NCBI taxonomy): domain Eukaryota; kingdom Metazoa; phylum Chordata; class Amphibia; order Anura; family Microhylidae; genus Gastrophryne; species Gastrophryne carolinensis. The sequence continues at coordinate 563,960,660 of CM051234.1, forward strand.
GTAGCCATGATTGGGTGACATTCTGGCCTGGCAAACTAAGACCTTGGACCCTGGCTGTGATTGTACTGTACTGTCTTGTTTGGGTGGGCCACTGAGAAAGAGGTGTAGATGTGGCATAGGTATGTCTGCTTTCAACCTGTGCCTGTGACAAATGTGGGCAAGCAGGAGAGGGCTTATTTGTGTGCATTTTTGTGTTATGGAACATGTTTTGACATTAATTGCATGTCCATGTCTTCCCCCTAAGTATGTGAGTGGCCATCACCTACCATTATGTTGTTAAAAAGGGAACCTTTTAAAAAGTAAAAAAAACTTTTGTTGACTAAGTTAATGTCTGTGGTTTTTGGATTAAAAAATATGAGTTCAAGTAGCCAACAAAACAAACACTAACAAATATTTCAAAATAAGTCCACAAACATTGTTGTTGATTGGTGTAAATAATTCATTATTGTTTTGGTCATAATTAAATTAAACCAAAAAAAACAAAGGTAACAAAACAATCACACCAAAGAAAGTCTCAAGAAAAATAAACAAAGCCAAAAAAATTAACCAAAATGTGTTGCTATTAAATTAGCACGGACGGCTTGGCCAGACGCACTGTGCTGCCCAACATAGGCGTCCTCGGCCTCATCGGCGGGTGGAGAGGGTGGCAAATCAACATAGCGAAATCGGGTCTTCAAGAGTCCAAAGGCCCTCTCCACCACTGCCCTGGTTTTTCTGTGCGCCCGATTATAGGCCTCTTGTACTGGAGTCTGTGGGCGGAGTACAGGAGTCATCAGCCACGGGAGGAGTGGATACCCTGAATCTCCTAGAAAAATTTAAGGTAAACAAATATTAACATTAATGCATACATTTCAGGGCAAAAATCTTAAAAATACATGATTAAGAAGGTAGGTGACATTGTCACCAAAACATGAGCATACATATTGCACAGGCAAAAGCAAGAAATAAACATATCTGATAGATGGGGGACCAAAGTTGAAAAATAATATTGCGGATGCTGGGCAATCAGGCAGACTGTTAACAGCTATTGTTTCCTGTCTGTGCTGCAGAAAAATGTAGGATGGGTTAACTTTACATGACCCATTTTCTGCTTTGTCTGAGTCTGAGCCCCTGCACTTTATCCCGCTCACCTCTACTCAGTAAGTGTAATGCATGTAAGCAAAGATGGCGCAGACCCTCTGCTAAAGTCACTAACAGATTGACCGAAAAGTGTGGGGAAGACTGTTTAAGACTTTTGCTCTAATTACACTTTGGAGTTGAAACAATGCAGGACAAACATTTTGCCAGCCAATGTAGTTTGGATAATGTAATGGGTCCAGTCGGGTTTCACATGTTCCCAAGGTGATGACCAAGCCATCGTTTAAAAAAGGTGAATCCAACCAAAATCCAAGCCATACATATAAAATCTAAAAATGTAAGTGGACTCAACTTACCAAGGAGCCATGCACCCGCAAATTCCCCTGACTCAAACCGACGGAATAATCCTGATCTGCGAAGGATGTAGGCGTCATGGGCTGAGCCAGGGTAGCCTGCGAGGAAGCTAAGAAAGCGCATGTCCTGGGCCACCACTGCTTGCACATTCAGTGAGTGGCCCATTTTTCTGTTCCTGGGTAAAAAGATTAAAAAAATTGCATCATTAACGCTTGGAAAATTAGTCAAACGCTCACTTCTAACACCCAAAGTCAAACGTTATCATCAAGACAACTAACACTAAACAACTACCTTAAATTTAAGTGCCCACCAAAAGGAGATGTATGTTATAGCCTTTAACCCTTTCGCTGCCAGCCTACCTGCAACTTTTGTCACCCTTTGTTGCCAGACCACATTTCACTATTTTGCGCTACATATGTTCAACCTTGATTTTTGAAAGAATTTCCAGGGATTTTCCAGGGAAATGATATATTGTTTTTTTTTCAGCAGAGTCTGAGCTTCAACATGCGATGTCTTGTTTGGTCTTTTTTTAGTGTATTCTCAATACTTTTGGGTGAAATATGTGCAAAAAAAAAAATAAAAAAAATCTATTTTTTGCAATTTGTAGTGTTTTTTGTAATAAAAAATGTAAGTTTGTCAATAAAATCTTATTGCATGTGAAACCCCAATTAATCCCGATCACAGCGTTACCACATATGTATTGGTAGACACCCTTTCCTGCCCAGGAGACTCCCCCAAACTGAAACAGCGCTTTAGGAGATTTTCAGATAAAATACAACTATGCTACGCGCTAAGCGCACCTTGCTGTCTTTCCAGAAAAAGAACCCTTTAAATTTGAAATACCCCCAACAAATATATTATATATAATTTATTATATAATATATATTCTCTGGAAGTACACACCTCAAGCTTTCTAGGCGTACCAGGTTTGTTGACATGGGCGCAGTTTTCTGGAAGTAATCCTCAATTAATTCTTTGGTTGCACAGAGTTTCCCTAAAAAAGAATAAAAAAGAACAATCAAAGCCACATTTTCCTAAAAAAAACTATATTCAAACATTTCTCCCAATTACAACGGTACCACATATGTATCGGTAGCCCCCCCATTCTTGCTCTGGAGACCCCCAAACTGAAAAAAGCACTTTATAACATTTACAAATAAAATACAACTACTATCCACACTATAAACATAAGGGGTTAATTAACCCCGAGTTAGGGTAGCCATGCCTTCCAAAAACTTGGATAGGGTGCGGCTCAGCGTAGGCTGTGACATCCCCACGGAGAGGGCACCCAGCCTCTGGAACGAGCCGTTCGCCAAAAATTGCAGGCAGCCAAGCATCTTGGTCATACCTGAAATTGCTTGCCCCTTCCTTGTGGTGCGGGCTAACCATGGCCGCAGCTCACTATACAACTTATGGAGGGAAGCGCGATTAAGCCTGGTGAGCTCGAACAGCTCAACGTCATGCATGCCATTGATGTCCATGCGTCGCCGCCGGTGCAGTCTGGCCTCTGACCTCCGGACGATCTCAATGCCCATGAGCTGCAGATCCTCATGCTCCTCAAATGCAGTAGACTCGTCCATGCCTGCTAGTTCCGACGTCAAAATGGTCCCGTAAGGGGATCGGAAATGAAACAGATTTATTGGGTGTTGGCCCCTCGGCAATCAGCTCTCTGAATTAATCGCCAGCCCATTGCAATAACGTAAGTTTTCTGAACGGTCGAAACATTTCAGATTTGGTGGAAAAAAGCTCCGGAAATAGCGAAAATCTTCCGATTTCCTTTGGATCATCGAAAGACTATATACGCATTTTCCCAAACATTCGTACAAATGAAAAATGGACGAAAAAAAGCACCCAAATGGCACCCACCAAAACTTTCACAGACAGCTACGGAAGTCCAGACGAATGTGTCTCTGAATCGAGGCTATTCTGCGTAGTCAGTTGGCCGATGCCTATCTGCGCCATGGTCCATACTCTCGCAGGTCTGACTCGGGGGGACCTCTGCGCTCACCCTCCACTACCATGGCTGCTGGGGGGGTTGGCAGGAGCAGCAGCAGCAGCTCCATCAGCAGCAGCCTCAGTCTTCAGTCGCAAATGAGTAGCTTTCTACACCCGCATAGTGAGGCTACTCATGAGCAGCAGGAAGACCTGGAGCGGGACCTCAACCAGCAGGTCATGTCATACCTTGAAATGACCATGCCAACACACCTTGGGGATCCTCCGGACTTCTGGGCAGCCAAACTCGGCTTGTGGCCGCAACTAGCAGAGTTTGACCTGGAAAAGCTGTCCTGCCCGGCCAGTAGCGTGCCATCTGAGCGGGTGTTTAGTGCGGCAGGAGCCATAGTTATGGTGAGGAGAACTCGTCGGTCATCTAAAAATGTGGAGAGACTCACCTTTGTCAAAATGAATCAGGGATGGATCAGCCAGGATTTCCACCCACCAATGGCTGATGCATGCGACTAGATTCAGCATGGTGCCACGTTTTACACTTTGCAAATGGTGCAAAACATATTTATGTCTTTAGACCAATTTTTGGGCTCCTGCTGATGCCAACTTCAGGGTGTGCCTTTCAGCCAATTTTTGGCATCCTGCTGCTGCTGCTGCAAACTCCAGGGTGTCTTTCAAGCAACACTTGGGCTCCTGCTTATGCTGCTGCCAACTCCAGGGTGTGCCTTCCAGCTAATGTTTGTGCTCCTGCTGCTGCTAACTTCAGGGCGCCTTCCAGCCAATTTCTGGGTTCCTGCTGCGGCTGCTTGACAACTCCAGTGTCTCTTTAAAGCAATGTCTGGGCTCCTGCTGCTGCTTGCAACTCCAGGGTGTAATTCAGCTAATTTTTGGGCTCCTGCTGCCAACTCCAGTGTCTCTTTAAAGTAATGTTTGGGCTCCTGCTGCTGCTTGCCACTCCAGGGTGTGATTCATCCAATTTTTGGGCTCCTGCTGCCAACTCCAGTGTCTCTTTTAAGCTATGTTTGGGCTCCTGCTGCTGCTGCTGCTTGCAACTCCAGGGTGTGATTCATCCAATTTTTGGGCTCCTGCTGCCAACTTCAGTGTCTCATTCAAGCTATGTTTGAGTTGCTGCTGCTGCTTGCAACTCCAGGGTGTGATTCATCCAATTGTTGGGCTCCTGAAGCCAACTCCAGTGTCTCTTTCAAGCTATGTTTGGGCTCATGCTGCTGCTTGCAACTCCAGGGTGTGATTCATCCAATTTTTGGGCTCCTGCTGCCAACTCCAGTGTGTCTTTCAAGCTATGTTTGGGCTCCTGCTGCTGCTTGCAACTCTAGGGTGTGATTCAGCCAATTTTTGGGCTCCTGAAGCCAACTCCAGTGTCTCTTTAAAGTAATGTTTGGGCTCCTGCTGCTGCTTGCAACTCCAGGGTGTGATTCATCCAATTTTTGGGCTCCTGAAGCCAACTCCAGTGTGTCTTTCAAGCTATGTTTGGGCTCCTGCTGCTGCTGCTTGCAACTCCAGGGTGTGATTCAGCCAATTTTTGGGCTCCTGCTGCCAACTCCAGTGTGTCTTTCAAGCTATGTTTGGGCTCCTGCTTGCAATTCCAGGGTGTGATTCAGCCAATTTTTGGGCTCCTGCTGCCAACTCCAGTGTGTCTTTCAAGCTATGTTTGGGCTCCTGCCGCTGCTGCTGCTTGCAACTCCAGGGTGTAATTCAGCCAATTTTTGGGCTCCTGCTGCCAACTCCTGTGTCTCTTTCAAGCTATGTTTGGGATGCTGCTGCTTGCAACTCCAGGGTGTCATTCAGCCAATTTTTGGGCTCCTGCTGCCAACTCCAGTGTCTCTTTAAAGCAATGTTTGGGCTCCTGCTGCTGCTTGCAACTCTAGGGTGTGATTCATCCAATTTTTGGGCTCCTGAAGCCAACTCCAGTGTCTCTTTAAAGCTATGTTTGGGCTCTTGCTGCTGCTTGCAACTCCAGGGTGTGATTCATCCAATTTTTGGGCACCTGCTGCCAACTCCAGTGAGCTATGTTTGGGCTCCTGCTTGCAACTCCAGGGTGTGATTCATCCAATTTTTGGGCTCCTGCTGCCAACTCCAGTGTCTCTTTCAAGCTATGTTTGGGCTCCTGCTGCTCCTGCTGCTTGCAACTCCAGGGTGTGATTCATCCAATTTTTGGGCTCCTGAAGCCAACTCCAGTGTCTCTTTAAAGTAATGTTTGGGCTCCTGCTGCTGCTGCTGCTTGCAACTCCAGGGTGTGATTCATCCAATTTTTGGGCTCCTGCTGCCAACTCCAGTGTGTTTTTCAAGCTATGTTTGGGCTCCTGCTGCTGCTCCTGCTTGCAACTCCAGGGTGTGATTCATCCAATTTTTGGGCTCCTGCTGCCAACTCCAGTGTCTCTTTCAAGCTATGTTTGGGATGCTGCTGCTTGCAACTCCAGGGTGTCATTCAGCCAATTTTTGGGCTCCTGCTGCCAACTCCAGTGTCTCTTTAAAGCAATGTTTGGGCTCCTGCTGCTGCTTGCAACTCCAGGGTGTGATTCATCCAATTTTTGGCCTCCTGCTGCCAACTTCAGTGTCTCTTTAAAGCAATGTTTGGGCTCCTGCTGCTGCTTGCGACTCCAGGGTGTGGTTCATCCAATTTTTGGGCTCCTGCTGCCAACTCCAGTGTCTCTTTCAAGCTATGTTTGGGCTCCTGCTGCTGCTTGCAACTCCAGGGTGTGATTCATCCAATTTTTGGGCTCCTGCTGCCAACTCCCGTGTCTCTTTCAAGCTATGTTTGGGCTGCTTCTGCTGCTGCTTGCAACTCCAGGGTGTGATTCAGCCAATTTTTGGGCTCCTGCTGCCAACTCCAGTGTCTCTTTCAAGCTATGTTTGGGCTCCTGCTGCTGCTTGCAACTCCAGGGTGTGATTCATCCAATTTTTGGGCTCCTGCTGCCAACTCCAGTGTCTCTTAATAAAAATGTTTGGGCTCCTGCTGCTGCTTGCAACTCCAGGGTGTGATTCATCCAATTTTTGGCCTCCTGCTGCCAACTCCAGTGTCTCTTTAAAGCAATGTTTGGGCTCCTGCTGCTGCTTGCAACTCCAGGGTGTGATTCATCCAATTTTTGGGCTCCTGCTGCCAACTCCAGTGTCTCTTTCAAGCTATGTTTGGGCTGCTGCTTCTGCTTGCAACTCCAGGGTGTGATTCATCCAATTTTTGGGCTCCTGCTGCCAACTCCAGTGTCTCTTTAAAGCAATTTTTGGGCTCCTGCTGCTGCCAGCTCCAGGGTGTGTTTTTCAGGCACTATAGGGGCCCCTCATAGTGATGCCACCTCAACTCTCTGCAATTGTGCCGCTTTGCGATTCTATTAGCGATGCCTCCGATCTGCATGTGATAATTATTTACAGTATTATTTCAATAACCCAGCACGCATCCTATGCGTGTTACAGCAAGGCAGAATGGTTTACAAACCTATTGAGGCTCTAGGAGGCTCAGAAATAGCCATTTTTAATAGAGATTCGTCGCGAATACATTCAGGTCGAAACGATTTTTGTCGGAAAATCCGGCGAATCAGTCGAATCTAATTTTTCAAAAGTTCGCTCATCTCTTGTCATTTCTTCATAGCTTTTCATAGTCTTCCTAGCTGGTGATTCAGCAACTCTGAGCCTGTTTTCACCTAAAGTAAATTTTTTACTACCAAGAGAATTTTTTTCTACTCTTACTGAGTCAAGGCTCTTCTCTGCACAGAAGCTCAAAATTTGTATGCACAGGAGCTTTCCCAGGCTTTCATTGTTGTTTAATCAGCTTCACTGTAACTGTTCTCGGATCTGTATCCTGCAATTACTTGTGACTTCCATTGTGACCATGGCTCAACCTGACTGCGCTTTGTCTCTCTGTCATCAGTATCTTGCCTTTGTTTGTCTATGTTCTGCTGTCTGCAGCTCCCTACGCTTGGAGTTCCACCTAGTTTCGTGGCTCCCAGGACACCTATATGATATCCCATTGGCCTCACTGGGAGCCTTGAGTCTCACACATTCAGTAGGTTTTGTCTACCCCTTGAACCAATCCTGGTTCCAAGCCTAAATGCCACAGGATATACTTTAAGAGACTGTCTAGGCAACAAACCCCCTAAGTAACAGCTTACTTACTAAGCAACCTGTAGCCACATTCCAATGGCCCTGTTTTTCTTGACTCCTGTGCCAGTGAGTCCACTATCATTGAATGAGTGCTGACATCACCATAGGACAGTCTTCCTGAGTTGTATGTTAACAGAGAGCCATAGGTCGTTCTGTGGTCGGTGTCAGATATAAAGTGAATGGGACAGTGCTGTGCTCTCTCTGATTGTGTTATCAGCTATTAAGAATGGAGTTTTGTCCATGGACTAGAATTTACAGTGTTTGACGTCCATTAGTTAAATCTAGGGAAGTGGCAGGCATCAGTGCTGGAATTTTGCATCTGCACAAAGTATCAAGATAAATGAGGACAACACGCACTAAGGCAAACTCTTTGCTCCTAATTTTCTCTTTCAATGATTTTTATTGAGTTATTACAAGCCAAGATTCACAACATTATAATATTTCTCAGATAAGTAGAAAAGAAACAATCCTGAGCTTCTACTTTTATATATGCATTGCCTCAACATTACACAATATATCAACAACTCATAGTCAATGAATAGGGTAAATAGCAACTTGACACGCTATTAAAATCAGCATAATCTTAATATTAGCTAAGATACTACAACCTCCCCTAGGAGGAAGACAGTACTAAAAGAAGAAACTCCAGATCAACCGTGAACGAACAGAATAATAAAATATAAGGGGAAGAAAAGAATAAATAATAAATTAAAAAAAAAAAAAAGAAGGGGGGGAAGAAAGAGGAAAAAGAATTAGATGGTGCTAGCACAAAAAGCCAAGTACAGGCTCAATAGGGTCCAATAGAACAATTCTTCAAATGCTTAATAACATAAGATCAAATGATGCAGGAAATATCGCTTTAATCAAGCGAGTCCACACCTCTCGGAACTCCTCCAGTTTGTTCAAATGAATAGCTGTTAATTTTTCCATCGCCATAGTATTGTTCATTCTATTCTTGAATTCCAAAAATACCATTTTGTGATTACTCACCTGTAAAATGGGTATTATAAGTATGCCACACACCCCGCTTCCAATATTCATGACATATGGGTTATGCCCCTCCCGGTCCATAAATACCTGGGACCTCCCACACATTCCCCAGTATAGGAAAGCAGTAAGGGGACCAGGAAGAGTCAAATACAAAAAATGTAACAATAAAAGGTTCACCATATAAAGGATCCAGAATACAATAAGGGCGGGATGAAGCGGGGTGTGTGACATACTTATAATACCCATTTTACAGGTGAGTAATCACAAAATGGTATTATTCCAAGTATGTCACACACCCCGCTTCCAATATTCATGACATATGGGACATCCAATAGCAGTGTCCAACATGGATGGGGATCCCAAAAAAGGCAATAATGCACAAATTTCAACCACTGCAGCTTGCAGAACCTTGCGGTCAAAAACAGCATCCGCTGAGGCCTGCACATCAACCTTATAAAACTTGGAAAAAGTATGAACAGAAGACCAAGTAGCAGCCTTACAAACTTGTTCAACAGAGGCCTGATGCTGAAAAGCCCAGGAAGCCCCAACAGCACGAGTAGAATGAGCAGTGATCTGAAAAGGGGGAACCCTCCCCTTGGCAGTATAGGCCCCAACTATGGCCTGACGTATCCATTTACTAATGGAAGATTTGGCAGGCGCCAAACCTTTCCGGGGCGCGGAGGGCACCACGAACAAGGCGTCCGTCTTACGAAAGGAAGAAGTAGCCACCAAATAGTACTTCACACAACGAACCACATCCAAAGAATGCAGGACCCTCTCCTTGTCATTGCTAGGCTTAGGACACTGTCACGGACCGGGTGGAGCGGACTCGGGTGTGGATCCGCTTTAACTGTGGAACCGATGGCGGGTACCGTGTCAGGGGAGCGGAGTCTAAGAGGCCACCGGTATTCACCAGAGCCCACCGCAAGGCAGGTTGGTCTTGTGCGGCGAGTGACCCCCAGGTCGCTTCCCCCTAACAGCGGCCCAGTCCCACAGTCAGCCGAGGTTCAGTGAGGTACACAAGTGGCAGGCAAAAAGGTGTAGTAAGTACAGGCAGAGATCGGGGCTGGCAGCACAGGTTCGCGGTAAAGGTGAGTAGCCGAGGTCGGCAGCAAAGGTTCAGAGTCGGGGACAGGCAGAGGTCGGTACACGGGTGAGCAATCCTAGAATGTCTGACTTTCAACAAGCATGGAGAGACCAAGATCCGGCACTGAAGGAAGGAAGTGCCTGTTTAAATAGGGGAAGATGATGCAGGATTGGATGACATAAACACCAATCAGTGCTGTAAAGGCCCTTTAAATCTCAGGGATCCTGTGCGCTCGCCCTCTAGTGGACGGAGACGTGTGCGCACCTGACCATGCAAGGAGGAAGCATTGGGGGAAGGGCGGCAGCTGGAAGCAGCCCTGAGGGAAGATGGATGACGGCTGCATGCAGCCATGGAGGTAGGTGAAATGCTGTGAGACGGGCGTGCAGCGCTCGCCCTAACAGTACCCCCCCCTTGGGCCTCCCCTTCTTCTTGGGACCAAGAAAATCTGAGATGAGACTACGGTCTAGAATATTCTCTTCGGGCTCCCAAGATCTTTCTTCAGGTCCACAGCCTTCCCAGTCGACCAAGAAATATCTTTTTCCTCTGGAGAGCTTAGAAGCCAGAATCTCCTTCACTGAAAAGGTATCCTCGGTGCCCGAGATTGGGGCAGGCACCAAAGTTTTAGGAGAGAATCGATTGACAATAACTGGCTTCAACAGAGAGACGTGAAAAGAATTGGGAATTCGCAGTGAAGTCGGTAGGTGAAGCTTATAGCAAACTGGATTGATCTGTTGTTTGATCTTGTATGGCCCCAAGTAACGGGGGCCCAATTTGTAGCTAGGAATTTTGAAGCGGATATATTTTGCCGACAGCCACACCTTATCTCCTGGAGAATAAACAGGCGGAGCTCTTCTCCTTTTATCAGCGCTAACCTTCATGCGGGCGGAAGCTTGACAAAGGGAACGCTGTGTTTCTTGCCAGATGGTGGAGAAATCCTGTGTGAGATTGTCCACGGCGGGCACTCTGGAGGACGTGGATAAAGGCAAAGGCGGAAGGAGTTGACGGCCGTACACCACCAAAAACGGGGACTTCCTTGTGGACTCAGAATCCTTAAAATTATACGAGAATTCCGCCCAAGGCAACAGATCGACCCAATCGTCTTGACGCGCTGAAACAAAATGGCGAAGATAATGCCCGAGAATCTGGTTGACTCTTTTCACCTGGCCGTTAGACTGGGGATGATAAGCGGAGGAAAAGTCCAGTTTAATTTTCATTTGTTTACAAAGAGCTCTCCAGAACTTGGACACAAACTGCACACCTCTGTCAGACACAATATGTGTAGGTAGACCATGAAGTCGAAAGATATGCTTCAGGAAGTGTTTTGCCAACAGAGGAGCTGACGGGAGGCCGGGCAAAGGAACAAAATGCGCCATCTTAGAAAACCTATCCACTACCACCCAAATCACAGTATTGCTATGCGAAGAAGGGAGGTCGGAAATAAAGTCCATAGCAATGTGTGTCCATGGGGTATCCGGAATAGGAAGTGGGTGGAGTAGGCCACCAGGTCTTTGGCGAGGGGTTTTGTCGCGAGCGCAGGTGGTACAGGCCTGAACGAATTCGGTCACATCCTTTTCAAAAGAAGGCCACCAATAATATCGAGAAATGATAGAACAAGACTTCCTGATACCGGCATGGCCGGCTACATGGGAAGAATGCCCCCATTCTAATATTTTGCGACGTTGGCGGGCTGGCACAAAGGTCTTTCCCGGCAGTGCTTGTACAAGAGTAGCGGGGGCAGAGTGGACAAGGCGTTCAGGCGGGGATGATATGTTGTGGAGTGGATTCAACACCAGAGATGTCAGAGGAGCGAGAAAGGGCGTCTGCCCTGATGTTCTTAGCGGCTGGCCGGAAGTAGATTTGAAAATCAAATCGAGCGAAAAACAACGACCAACGAGCTTGTCGTGGATTCAATCGCTGGGCAGTTTCTAAATAAGATAGATTTTTGTGATCAGTATAGATGGATACTTGATGGGCAGAACCTTCTAAGAGGTGTCTCCACTCCACCAACGCCAACTTGATGGCGAGTAACTCCCGATCTCCGATGGAGTAATTCCTCTCCGCTGGCGAAAAGGTCTTCGAAAAGAACCCGCAGGTGAGAATTCTGCCAGTAGACGATTTTTGAGTGAGCACCGCTCCGGCTCCAATGGAGGAGGCATCTACTTCTAGGGCGAAAGGCCGAGATGGATCTGGCCTAGACAACACTGGTGCAGAGGAGAAGGCCTTTTTTAGAGCAATGAAGGCCTCTTCAGCCTGAGGAGGCCAAGACTTCGAATTGGCGCTCTTCTTTGTGAGGGTCACAATAGGCGCCACTACAGTGGAAAAGTGAGGAATAAACTGGCGATAGTAATTGGCGAAGCCCAGAAAACGTTGAATAGCTCGCAGGCCAATAGGACGGGGCCAATCCAGAACTGCTTTCAACTTGCTGGGGTCCATCTGAAGGCCACGAGCTGAGACAATATATCCAAGAAAGGGTAAGGCGGTTTGATCAAATAGACACTTCTCCAGCTTGGCGTAAAGATGGTGTTGACGGAGACGAGACAGGACTTGCCGGACATGACGGTGATGTTCTTCTAGATTAGATGAAAAGATGAGTATATCATCCAAATATACAACAACACAGGAGTAAAGCAAGTCCCGAAAAATATCATTTACGTATTCCTGGAATACAGCGGGTGCATTGCAGAGACCAAAGGGCATCACTAAATATTCGAAGTGGCCATCGCGGGTATTGAAGGCGGTCTTCCATTCATCGCCCTCGCGTATACGTATCAAATTATAGGCTCCCCTCAGGTCAAGCTTGGTGAAGACCCTGGCCCCACGCAGTCGGTCAAATAATTCGGCAATCAAGGGCAAAGGGTATCGATTTTTAACGGTAATCTTATTGAGGCCGCGGTAATCAATACAAGGGCGAAGAGAGCCATCTTTTTTCGCCACAAAGAAGAACCCCACGCCTGCCGGAGAGGAAGACTTCCGTATGAACCCTTTATGAAGATTTTCTCGAATATACTCCGACATGGCTTGAGTCTCAGGAGCCGAGAGAGGGTAAATTCGGCCACGAGGAGGAGTGGTACCCGGTAGGAGGTCTATAGGGCAATCGTAGGGGCGATGAGGCGGAAGTACCTCCGCTTGTTTCTTGCAGAATACATCAGCATAGGTCTGGTAGATCTCAGGCAAGCCAGGTAATGGTGCTGAAGCAGGAATAGGTCGAACAGGAACAGACTTCAAGCACCTCTTAAAGCACGCTGCACCCCAAGTCTTGATATCACCGGTGGTCCAGTCAAGCGTGGGATCATGACATTGGAGCCAAGGAAGGCCTAGAAGAATCTGAGAGGTGCAATTAGGGAGGACGTAGAACTCAACATTCTCTTGATGTAAGAGTCCAATTTTTAATTGGAGGGGAACGGTGCGATAGCGCACAGTACAGTCCATCCTATCACCATTGACTGAGGCGATAAATAAGGGTGTAGCAAGGCGATTCACAGGGATATTATGTTTATTGATCAAGGCAGCCTCTATAAAGTTCCCTGCAGAACCAGAGTCCAAAAAGGCGGTTAAATTCAGGGAGGTGGAAGGTGAGATGGAAAGTTGAACAGGAACAGTGAGCCGTGGAGAGGAAGCACATACACCCAGGGACGCCTCTCCCACCGCCACTAGGTGCGCCCGTTTCCCTGACGTGGAGGGCGAATAGGACAGTCCTTCAAAAAATGCTCAGAACCACCGCAGTACAGACAAAGGTTCTCGTTCCTTCTGCGAGTTCTCTCCAATTGGGTCAAACGGAATCGATCGACCTGCATGGCCTCCTCACTGGGAGGTACATGTGCAGACAAAGGGTTTTGAAATACTGGAGCCAAACGGGATGCCCTCCTAGGGCGCTGAGAGTCTCTTTCTTGGCGGAATTCTTCACGCCTCTCAGCAAAGCGCACATCAATGCGTGTGGCCAGATGGATGAGTTCAGTGAGAGATGAAGGCAAGTCACGAGCCGCAAGAGCCGGTGATGGAACTTGCCATTGCTGCATCATGGCAGAGAGTTGATTAATCTGGCGGGACTGCATAGCCACTATAGCAGGCAATTCAGTGGCATCCGGCAGCGGTACCTCAGCGGGATCCATGGCCGGATCTTACTGTCACGGACCGGGTGGAGCGGACTCGGGTGTGGATCCGCTTTAACTGTGGAACCGATGGCGGGTACCGTGTCAGGGGAGCGGAGTCTAAGAGGCCACCGGTATTCACCAGAGCCCACCGCAAGGCAGGTTGGTCTTGTGCGGCGAGTGACCCCCAGGTCGCTACCCCCTAACAGCGGCCCAGTGCCACAGTCAGCCGAGGTTCAGTGAGGTACACAAGTGAGCAATCCAAGAATGTCTGACTTTCAACAAGCATGGAGAGACCAAGATCCGGCACTGAAGGAAGGAAGTGCCTGTTTAAATAGGGGAAGATGATGCAGGATTGGATGACATAAACACCAATCAGTGCTGTAAAGGCCCTTTAAATCTCAGGGATCCTGTGCGCTCGCCCTCTAGTGGACGGAGACGTGTGCGCACCTGACTATGCAAGGAGGAAGCATTGGGGGAAGGGCGGCAGCTGGAAGCAGCCCTGAGGGAAGATGGATGACGGCTGCATGCAGCCATGGAGGTAGGTGAAATGCTGTGAGACGGGCGTGCAGCGCTCGCCCTAACAACTGATCTACTACCATCTGCACCACGTCTGCGAACCACACTCTTCTTGGCCAGCTGGGGGCCACCAGAATCACTGGCACCCCTTCCAGAGTAATCTTGCGCAGGACCCTGCCTAGTAGGGGGAATGGAGGAAAGACATACAGAAACTGAATGTCCTGCCATGACATTACTAAAGCATCCATGGTCACAGCCAGAGGATCCTGGGACAGGGAGACAAAGGCCGGGAGCTTGTGATTGTGACAGGAACAAGATCTGGTTGGCCCCAACGGTGACACAGAGATTGGAACACCCTGTTGCAGATTGACCCCCCCGGAATGTATACCACTGATATGCAGGGAACATTGGCCTCCACCCAGGTCAGGATCAGAGACACTTCCTGGAGGGCCCTCTTGCTCCGGGTCCCTCCCTGATGATTGATGTAGGCAACTGCCGTCAGATTGACCGAGCGCCCCTGAACAGGCAGGCCCTGAAGATGAGTAGTCAAGTGAGCCAGAACTAAGCTGATCACTCACAGCTTCAAGACATTGACAGGTGTATGGGCCTCCTAAGGGCCCCATCTCCCCTGGAACCGCAGGGACTTCCAAACCAACCCCCCCCCAACCTGATAGACTGGCATCCGTGGTGACCGTCTCCCAGGAAGGGGCAAGAAAGGATCTGCCCCCCCAACAGGTTCCTTGAGTCCATCCACTACAAGAGGGACCTCCTTACCAGGGGGGAAAGCACACAGACCCTGTCCAGGGATGCTGGGTCCTTGTCCCATACAGACAATAGGAGAAGTTGCAGAAGCCCCAAGTGGGACTTAGCACAAGGGGCCGCTTCGAAGCACGACACCATCAGGCCCACCAGCTGCATCCCCTGCCTGGTGGAGGGACGGGGACCACTAGGAGAGACTGAGCTTGTGCAAGCAGATTGTCCACCTTCTGCTGAGGAAGGAAGATCCTTGCCTGAACTGTATCCAGATTCATTCCTAGGAATGGAGTTACCAAGGAAGGGGACAATGAGGACTTGGGGTGGTTGATCACCCATCCAAATGACTCTAGAATGGACACCACCAGCTGAGTATCCAATTTTGCCTGATGTAGAGACTGGGAAGTGATGAGGACATCCAGGTAGTGGCAGCACGCGGACGCCCCTTGGCCTCATCAGAGACATCACCCCCGCCAGCACCTTGGTGAGCACTCTGGGAGCTGAAGAGAGACCAGATGGCAAGGCCACAAATTGGCAGTGTTGATCTTTCAACGCGAATCCGAAGAACCTTGGTGTCCAGAAAACACAGGGATGTGAAAGTAAGCATCTTTGATATCCACAGACGGCATGAAGCCCCCGGGGCGCACGGAGCTGATGGCCGAGCGCAGAGTTTCCATGCGGAAAACGCCTGTACTTAACAATTTGCTGAAGATCTGTAAATCCAGAATGGGCCTGACTGACCCATCTTTTTTGGGAACTGTGAAAAGGTTGGTGTAGAGTCCCTTGCCTCTGTCTGTTAAGGGAAATCTGCAAATGACCCCCAGACCCAGCAGGCCTTGCACGGCCTGCGCCAACACCGGAGCAGAGGCAGGGACCAGGAGAACTCGGGACCTGATAATCTTGGGGGAGGCCGCAAAGCAAACTCTATCATGTAGCCGGAGGACACTACCTCCTGAATCCACCGAGGCGTGATGCCTCCAGACTTGAGCAAGGTGCCGCAGCCGTCCCCTCACCCTGATGGGCGAGGGCGCCCCATCATGCTTGAGGGGACTTGGGAGAGGATTTGGGCTTAGCCCCCCCGGAGGAGCCAGGGTATTGTCTTCTGCTCCTGGGACAGGAATCTGCGCGAGCCCCTGCGAAGGACACCCCTGGTTCCTGTTTAACACCATGGTAGGGGGTAGAAGGGGGGCCCTGGCCCCGAAGGGGCCGAGACAGCCGTCTGCGCTGGGGTAACTTACCTCTCTTACCAAACAGGTCTAGACGGGCCCCAAACAGGCGTAGCCCCTTAAAAGGAAGCCCAGTAAGGGCCTTCTTCGCAGCACTGTCAGCAACCCACTGTCGCAGCCAGACCAAGCGACGTATAGCCACCACGAGGGCAGAAGTTCTTGCACACATTCTGATGGTGTCATCCAATGCTAATAGGACAAAATTTACAAACACATCACAACTGGAGAGTGCATTAAACACCTCACAAGGGAGATCATCAGGGGCACTATCAAGCATTTTTCTGATGAGGGTTCTAGTGGCCACAGCAGTAATGGCAGAGGCACAGACCGGGCGCAGCGCCGTCCCCGCACATGCAAAGGCATGGGAGGCCAGCAGGTAAATGTGCCGGTCCTCAGCATCCCGCAGGGTAGTAGAATCAGGGGGATGCATGACAGGGGTGTTAGATAGCCCTATGATCGGGACATCCACCTCGGGGGGGGGGGGGGGGGATGACCAACATTTAACCACCTCAGGGGGAAAAGGATACTTCCTATCCCAATCCCTTGGAACCACGGGAAGTTTACTGGGGCACTCCCATTCCTTGAGCACAAGGGTATGGAAAATCCAAACGTGATGTTGCTGTATGGAAACGCTCCCCTCTTTGCCTGGGAGCCTTACCAGGGAGAGAGATAGACAGAACCTCAAAGATCTGGGTCAATAATCTGTCAGTGTCATCTGGGGCCCAAGGGTCAGAGCCAGAATCGTCATGACCCCTTGGTCTCTCATCAGATGAGCCTGAGTCAGAAAAGAGCTCTCCTTCATTAGAAGGGGTATAGCCACACAGATTCATAAACTCCTGAGAGGGAAAACAGTAACATAAGGCGTCAAGTGCCGCTTCTTACCAGAGCCCTTACGCGCTAAGGACCTCGCAATAATCTGTTCAGCAGTAGGTAGTCTAGAAGACACATCAGGCTGAGAATCCCCACTTGTATGCAACTCAGCAGGAGTGAGATTTTAGCTTGGGGGAGTAGGTGAAGTGAAACGAGGTGCAGCCACTGGCAGGCCAAATTGCAAAGCCAGCACTTGCTCAGCACAGGGTACGCAGACCCATGCCTTGTCAGCGTCAGCATGAGGTTGTCCACACGCCATACACAGCCGGTCTTGTCCCAAAGGTACCCCGGTCACATTATCCTGAGATGCCTCCATATGGTGATTATTAGGCACAATATGCCAGTAGTGGTTGACGCTATAAAGAAACCCTGGATGCCCCAATGACCCGCTAGGGAAGTGGGAGTAATTTTACAAGGCCCGACTATCATTTACACCGGGCTGGGAGAAGCCAATGGATTCACCCGTCTGAAAGACATAATGAGAAGAAAGGGTGTCAGAACCGAAACACACTACAATGAGTATAATGCCCTCGCGAGGGCATTTACGGACCACGGTAAGTAAGAACGTCACACGCGCGCGCCACAACATGGCGCCGAGAACCTCGAAGGGCGGGACAGAGCGAGCCGTGACGCGGGGCGCGCCAGGCCAGGCCCCGCCCCCATGAAGAGCGCGAAGTCCAACCAACAAGCAGCCAATGAGGACACAGAAGCGTCTGAGGTAACGCCGCCGCCCGGCGCGGAACATCCAAATGAAGGAAAAGGCGCGCGCGGCGGCGGCATTTGCAAGTGTAAAAAGACAAGTCAGCGCGGCGGTTGACACCACATATACTAGTCCAAACAGACATTACAAAAAACCATATGCACGTAATCACGAAACACTGACACCCACACCCCCCCCTTTCTTTCCCCCCCGAAGGCTACAGGGAGAATGAGGGAGGATGGCGGCTCTTTGTACAGGGCCCACCGCTACCAGGGAATGGGACAATAATGCGGGAGGGGCATCCCATAAAGGCTCACCATCAGCCTATACCACCTACCCTTTGGTGGGGGACTGCGGTGGAGCAGCGCTCTATAAGCACGCATGGTGCCGCCTACCTTCACCCGACCAGCGCAGCCCAGGCTGGGAGGCACATCACACGAAGGACAGGTGGAAATAGTCCAACAGGGCTGCAGGCTAATAGCCCCGCTCACCTACGACAGAGTGATAATTTCATGTCTTTGCAGTAAGCACTGCAGAGAAATCTGGGGATTTGTGGGAGGTCCCCGGGTATTTGAGGGGCCGGGAGGAGCCTGTTTTACATGTCTCTGCAGTGCAGCGCCATCTGGCGGAGGATAACCCCAAGTGTATGTAATCTATCTGGAGCAGGACGTACTGTATACTAAGAATAACACACCCTCTCCTGCTTGGCCACATTTGCCATAGGCACAGGTTGAAAGCAGACATACGTATGCCACATCTACACCTGTTACTCAGTGGCCCACCCAAACAAGAACACCCAGTCCCAATCCAAGTACAGTAAAATCTCATCCAGGGTCCAAGGTAGTAGTTTTCCAGGCCAGAATGTCACACAATCATGCCTACAAACAGGAGGAGCCACAACCAATGTAATTATGGGCAAGGCTGCAGTGCAACAGCTTGAGTGGCCTCTTGAGTGAGGCTTTTCCTCTGGCATCGGCTAGTGGCCTATCTCAGGACTCTAATGAGCTATTTGGGGGCAAATCCAAAACATACAAGCAAAGCCATACCAAAATGCTAGATTGGTAGGGCTCACCAGACAAGTCAATACAGTGGGGATGTAGAGCAAAGATGTAGAACAGATTCAGGCCAAATACACCTTAATATGGGGGATGCCCATAGAACCCAGGTTGTGGCCCTTGGTGGTGGGCCCTAACCTGGGCCTGTGTGGCATTCAGAATCTGCAACTGTTCCAAAACGTTTCTTTGGTTATTTTGCTATTCAGCCATGCTGGACCTGAATTCTGTTGTCAAGTTGGCCATGTAGCTGTTATGGGTCCTAAATTCAGTCAGCATGGCACTTAAGGTATTATTGAGGTTATCTAATTGGCCAATAATATCCTCGTGGTTTTGTTGATTTTGGCGCCGAAACAGCCACCTCTCATGGTGCCATGCTGACTCCATCATCTGCACGCCCCTCCCCTGGGAAACTGGGCGACGTTGCTGAGTACGCCTCCCAATTCCCCGGGTTGTGGGGCGTGCAGATGATGTTGCTCTAGGACCCCCAACAGCCACAGGTATGCTTTGCAAATCCTCAACAGCAGATCTTAAACTGGGGACTGGAGGGTCAGTCTCTGCATGCTGCCCACGATGTGCAGGCAGCATGCAGCCAGCTTCCTTCTGCTGCTGGGGATTTGTCGGAGAAACATTTTGGGACAGTTGCGGATTCTGGCCCAGGGGGAGATCTTCATAAGGTCACAGGAAGGTTCCATCCTCCTCCAGCTCCTGGATTTCCTCCATCAGTGTGTGGCTCTGTTGGGACATGTAAATCAAAAAGGTTCAGTGTGGGGAATACATATGTAATTCAGGCAAAAGAAACATGGCAAGGCACATGCATACGCCACATCATCAAAAAACACTTATCGGATACCGGATCCTGGGTCCGAGGCAGCACGGAAGTAGACGGCATAGTTAAAATGTCAGAGGATTCCCCACTAGCTGAGGGATGAGGCTGGGCTGCATTAGTAGAAAACAAACAATGTAAACACACAACTATGCATTGGTGATGTTTAATAACACATATGCTTAAATCAAACACGTAGCCAAGCTGGAATGGCCACTCCCACAACGGTGCAACTTGACCTTCACTATGAATGCCATTATATTGAAAATGGATTATGAAACAAGTACAGACACATTGGTCACGTGAAGCCAACCAAACATGCAAGTACTGCCTGTTGTGTGTGTTTAAACATCTCTTATAGGCCATTAAGAGAACACACTCAGCTGGCAAATAGCAGTTACAATATGATTCTGGTGGTTACCGTTGTATCTATAAAAACATTGCAATCACCCCATCTTAAGCCGTTGGGCCCCAAGCACAGCTCAAACCCAAGTAACCAACAGAAAAAATGTAAGTGTTGCATGTGATAGAATAGAAATACATAGCACGCAGTCCTCTGCTAATCTCAATACTTTACTACTCTTCCTAAGTGTTCATAAACGTCATGTATGGGTCTGCAAATTACCTGTCGACACACATGACACACCCTGGTCAAATTGATCACTCCACTACAAGGCACACCCTAGGGGCATGTGTTTAGATATGCCTTGCTGGCTAATTTGACTGGTTGGTCCATTTTGAGGGAAATTCACACATGACTAACCTGCTGAAATTGGCGGGTTGTCCGTGTCCTGTTGTGCCGAGTGTCCCTCTAACGCAACAGGATGTAGCAGGCCCAGCACCATCTCCTCAGCCTGGGAAAATTTCAATTTAGTGGGGAATCCTCCGCCAGTTTGTAAGCTGAAAATCATAGTATCCAAAAATAAGCTCACTCATGTCTATACAAGAACAATAAAAACCCAAGAATAAGATATGTACCTGTACTGCCGTCTTTTATTCTCTTTCTTACGTGCGGCATATTTGAGGTCTGATATTTTCCGTTGAATCTGTTCTACATCTTTGAGTTTGTCCCCCGCTGCATTGACTTGTCTGGTGAATTCTGCCAAAATCTCCGCTTTGCGCTGCTTGCTTGTTGATTTGGATTTGCTCCCATATAGCTCATCATAATATAACGTTAGACCACTAGCCAATGCCAGAGTTTGTGACTCACTAAAACGGCCACTCAAGTGGCCTCTGCGCAATGTGCGCCCTGTTTGTGGTGGTTGTGGCTCCTCATTGTTTGCAGGCAAATGGGGTGACATTCTGGCCTGGGTGTGTGTTGAAGACATCAAGGACTGGAGGCTGGCTGCTGATCGAACTGGACTGGGAAAGGGACTGGGTGTTCGTGGCTGGGTGGCCACAGAAGTTGCAGGGGTTGATTAGGGTGATTGCCTGCCAACCTGTGCCGGTGGAGAATGTGGGCGAGGAAGAGAGGGTCTGGAGGAGCTGGAACTGGTGCTTGGGGCCCTGTGGCTCTGTGGGCCCTTGGAAGGAGCATGGCCCTTGGAGGTACTTGGCTGGGGTGACCCAGAGCTTGTGGTTCGGCCACTCTTGGCCGTCGATTGGTAGCCACGTGCGGGTGGGGAGGGGGAGCTTGGCATTGTCTGCCTTTTAGGGCTTCTTTTTCGTCTGGGGCTTCTGGCCCTGCTGCGGCTTCTTTCTCGTCTGGGGCTTCTGGCCCTGCTGTGGCTTCTTTTTCGTCTTGGGCTTCTTGCCCTGCTGTGCCTTCTTTCTCGTCTGGGGCTTCTGGCCCTGCTGTGGCTTCTTTGTCGTCTGGGGCTTCTGGCCCTGCTGTGGCTTCTTTTTGATCTTGGGCTTCTTGCCCTGCTGTGCCTTCTTTCTCGTCTGGGGCTTCTGGCCCTGCTGTGGCTTCTTTCTCGTCTGGGGCTTCTGGCCCTGCTGTGGCTTTTTTCTCGTCTGGGGCTTCTGGCCCTGCTGTGGCTTCTTTCTCGTCTGGGGCTTCTTTGCCGGCTTGGGCATCGGTCATGGTGTTTTTGGCCTTGGAACACTGCCTTTGTGGCAGTTGGGGGGGGTGTTGTTCCGGGGGGGCTGAGGCTTTGCACCCTCTTACCAGGTATGACCACCTCCCTTGTTGTAGGCTTGGTGGCCTGTGGCTTGCTTTTTGGTTGTGCCTCCATTTTATTGGGAGTAGTGGTGGGTTGCTTGGCCGGAGCATTGCTTTTTTGCTGCAGTTTCGCTTTGGGCATTTGGGAGCGAGTTTTGGGCCCTTCTGATGCCTCCTGGCGCTTGGGTGCCTTTTTGCCGCTTGCCACTGCTTGCTTTTTGGGAGGCATTTTGCACGGACTCTGAAAGAGAATGAGCTGTGTGTCCAGGGACCTTTAAATAAGATTGGCAGACTGTGACGCCTACGCGCTCGCGTACGCGTGCGTACGGCCGTTCGTTCGGCCGTGCGGAACCCGGAAACCGCTGGGGCATTTCTTATCTGCTGCAGACAAGAGGCAAGATGGCGCCCACAATCTTCACCCGCCAACAAGAAGAGATCATCATGCTTGTGTCTTTTACTGCCTTTGCCATCTAATTGCATGCCTGGCCCTTAAGGAAGGGCATGACGAAAGGGTTTGCTTACAAAGTGTCTCAAACTCCGTGCCCAACCGAAGTGAGGGCCCACACATGCGAACCAACACTGAGGCCAGCTTAAAGGATTGTATTATGCTCCAAATGTGTTTGTTAATGTCATTTAGTCAAATGATCGATTGTTGACAGATATTTGTATGCCGTTTTAACTAAAACCTAGCTTGATTTTGTGTTTTGCAGACCATGCTGGAGCGCAGGTACGACTACCTGCCCAACTCTTTTGAGAAGCGCACCGTCGCACTGGAGATCATTGCCAAAATACAACATGAGACGGACACCACCTTCACCCACACGCAGATCATGCAGCATTGGTCTGACCTGAAACGGCTGCACATGCCCCGGGTGCGGCGCTTTTTCCGAATCCATTTCCCTAGTAAATACATAGCGATTGCATGCTAGATGTAACTGATGCATAAGGTAGGCAATGATTTCTAATTGTATATTTTTTGTAGTGCTGGAAATGGATTACCGAATCCGCCGCACCCGGAGGCGCACAGGCCGACCAGTGCTGCATGAATCTGCAGCTGGAAGTGAAGGTGGTGGATCTCCAGTGCGACGGTCCTACCCCTCCTCTGTTGGTTCCTCAGACCAGCACCTGGACCTTTCCACAGAGGAGGGGCTGCACGGCGTGGGCAGGGAGTCGTACCCAGCGACACATGCGGGAGCCTCTGGTATGTGACTCTTTATGTAACCGCACACACATATACATGCTATTTCCACCCAAGCTGATTCCCTTAATCTGCTTTTGTAGATGCTTTAGGAGCGGGTGAAGATGCGCAGGCTGCAGCAGATCTCGGCCAGGAGGCACAGGGAGAAGGTGAGTGATGTGACACACAATTGAAAATGACATTTGATTACTGTTGACTAAGACATAATAAGTGACCCTATTTGCCATGTCTCAACAGCCTCTACTTCACAACAGTGGCAGGGCCCAGGACGTAAGGTTATCCCCAACGAGGCATCCGTCGGCCACCAACCAAGTAAGTTGTAATGTCATTCTTTGCAGTATGTGTTAAGTGACATGATCACCCAGATTCCTAAAGGCAGAGTCAATGTCATTAGCAGAATGACCTCTGTCCACTTACTTAGAGTAATGACTTTGCAGAATGACCTCTGCCCACTTCCTTAGAGTAATGACTTCCCAGAATAACCTCTGCCCACTTAGAGTAATGACTTAGCAGAATGACATATGTCGTGTTTATTTAGGTTGACAAATAAAAAACATTCCATCCACAGGTGCGAAACATGTATTTAGCGCAAAAGAACATAACCGCGAAGTGGTTTGGGTAAGTTTTAGGGACATAAAATGGAAGAAGAACATAACCGCGAAGTGGTTTGGGTAAGTTTTAGGGACATAAAATGGAAGAAGAACATAACCGCCAAGTGGTTTGGGTATGTTTTAGGGACATAAAATGGAAGAACATAACCGCCAAGTGGTTTGGGTAAGTTTTAGGGACATAAAATTGAAGAACATAACCGCGAAGTGGTTTGGGTAAGTTTTAGGGGCCTAAAATGGAAGAACATAACCGCAAAGTGGTTTGGGTAAGTTTTAGGGACATAAAATTGAAGACGAACATAACCGCGAAGTGGTTTGGGTAAGTTTTAGGGACATAAAATGGAAGAACATAACCGCGAAGTGGTTTGGGTAAGTTTTAGGGACATAAAATGGAAGAAGAACATAACCGTGAAGTGGTTTGGGTAAGTTTTAGGGACATAAAATGTGAGAACATAACCGCGAAGTGGTTTGCGTAAGTTTTAGAGACATAAAATGGAAGAAGAACATAACCGCGAAGTGGTTTGTGTAAGTTTTAGGGACATCAAATGGAAAAACATAACCGCAAAGTGGTTTGGTAAGTTTTAGGGACATAAAATGGAAGAAGAATATAACCACGAAGTGGTTTGGGTAAGTTTTAGGGACATAAAATGAAAGAAGAACATAACCGCGAAGTGGTTTGGGTAAGTTTTAGGGGCCTAAAATGGAAGAAGAACATAACCGCGAAGTAGTTTGGGTAAGTTTTAGGGGCCTAAAATGGAAGAACATAACCGCAAAGTGGTTTGGGTAAGTTTTAGGGGCCTAAAATGGAAGAAGAACATAACCGCGAAGTGGTTTGGGTAAGTTTTAGGGACATAAAATTGAAGAACATAACCACGAAGTGGTTTGGGTAAGTTTTAGGGGCCTAAAATGGAAGAACATAACCGCGAAGTGGTTTGGGTAAGTTTTAGGGGCCTAAAATGGAAGAACATAACCGCGAAGTGGTTTGGGTAAGTTTTAGGGGCCTAAAATGGAAGAACATAACCGCGAAGTGGTTTGGGTAAGTTTTAGGGGCCTAAAATGGAAGAAGAACATAACCGCTAAGCGGTTTGGGTAAGTTTTAGGGACATAAAATGTAAGAAGAACATAACCGCGAAGCGGTTTGGGTAAGTTTTAGGGACATAAAATGGAAGAACATAACCGCGAAGTGGTTTGGGTAAGTTTTAGGAACATAAAATGGAAGAAGAACATAACCGCGAAGTGGTTTGGGTAAGTTTTAGGGGCCTAAAATGGAAGTAGAACATAACCGCGAAGTGGTTTGGGTAAGTTTTAGGGGCCTAAAATTGAAGACGAACATAAACGCGAAGTGGTTTGGGTAAGTTTTAGGGACATAAAATGGAAGAACATAACCGCGAAGTGGTTTGGGTAAGTTTTAGGGACATAAAATGGAAGAAGAACATAACCGCGAAGTGGTTTGGGTAAGTTTTAGGGACATAAAATGGAAAAAGAACATAACCGCGAAGTGGTTTGGGTAAGTTTTAGGGGCCTAAAATGGAAGAACATAACCGCGAAGTGGTTTGGGTAAGTTTTAGGGGCCTAAAATGGAAGAAGAACATAACCGCGAAGTGGTTTGGGTAAGTTTTAGGGACATAAAATGGAAGAAGAACACAACCGCGAAGTGGTTTGGGTAAGTTTTAGGGACATAAAATGGAAGAAGAACATAACCGCGAAGTGGTTTGGGTAAGTTTTAGGGACATAAAATGGAAGAAGAACATAACCGCGAAGTGGTTTGGGTAAGTTTTAGGGACATAAAATGGAAGAAGAACATAACCGCGAAGTGGTTTGGGTAAGTTTTAGGGGCCTAAAATGGAAGAACATAACCGCGAAGTGGTTTGGGTAAGTTTTAGGGACATAAAATGGAAGAAGAACACAACCGCGAAGTGGTTTGGGTAAGTTTTAGGGACATAAAATGGAAGAAGAACATAACCGCGAAGTGGTTTGGGTAAGTTTTAGGGACATAAAACGGAAGAAGAACATAACCGCGAAGTGGTTTGGGTAAGTTTTAGGGACATAAAATGGAAGAAGAACATAACCGCGAAGTGGTTTGGGTAAGTTTTAGGGGCCTAAAATGGAAGAACATAACCGCAAAGTGGTTTGGGTAAGTTTTAGGGGCCTAAAATGGAAGAACATAACCGTGAAGTGGTTTGGGTAAGTTTTAGGGGCCTAAAATGGAAGAAGAACATAACCGCGAAGAGGTTTGGGCACGTTTTAGGGACATAAAATGGAAGAAGAACATAACTGCGAAGTGGTTTGGGTAAGTTTTAGGAACATAAAATGGAAGAAGAACATAACTGCGAAGTGGTTTGGGTAAGTTTTAGGGACATAAAATGGAAGAAGAACATAACCGCGAAGTGGTTTGTGTACGTTTTAGGGACATAAAATGGAAGAAAATAACCATGAAGTGGTTTGGTAAGTTTTAGGGACATAAAATGGAAGAAGAACATAACCGCGAAGTGGTTTGGGTAAGTTTTAGGGACATAAAATGGAAGAAGAACATAACCGCGAAGAGGTTTGGGTAAGTTTTAGGGGCCTAAAATGAAAGAACATAACCACGAAGTGGTTTGGGTACGTTTTAGGGGCCTAAAATGGAAGAACATAACCGCGAAGTGGTTTGGGTAAGTTTTAGGGGCCTAAAATGGAAGAAGAACATAACCGCGAAGCGGTTCGGGTAAGTTTTAGGGACATAAAATGTAAGAAGAACATAACCGCGAAGTGGTTTGGGTAAGTTTTAGGGACATAAAACGGAAGAAGAACATAACCGCGAAGTGGTTGGGTAAGTTTTAGGGACATAAAATTGAAGAAGAACATAACCGCGAAGTGGTTTGGGTAAGTTTTAGGGACATAAAATTGAAGAACATAACCGCGAAGTGGTTTGGGTAAGTTTTAGGGACATAAAATGGAAGAACATAACCGCGAAGTGGTTTGGGTAAGTTTTAGGGACATAAAATGGAAGAAGAACATAACCGCGAAGTGGTTTGGGTAAGTTTTAGGGACATAAAATTGAAGAACATAACCACGAAGTGGTTTGGGTAAGTTTTAGGGGCCTAAAATGGAAGAACATAACCGCGAAGTGGTTTGGGTAAGTTTTAGGGGCCTAAAATGGAAGAACATAACCGCGAAGTGGTTTGGGTAAGTTTTAGGGACATAAAATGGAAGAACATAACCGCGAAGTGGTTTGGGTAAGTTTTAGGGACATAAAATGGAAGAAGAACATAACCGCGAAGTGGTTTGGGTAAGTTTTAGGGACATAAAATTGAAGAACATAACCACGAAGTGGTTTGGGTAAGTTTTAGGGGCCTAAAATGGAAGAACATAACCGCGAAGTGGTTTGGGTAAGTTTTAGGGGCCTAAAATGGAAGAACATAACCGCGAAGTGGTTTGGGTAAGTTTTAGGGGCCTAAAAAGGAAGAACATAACCGCGAAGTGGTTTGGGTAAGTTTTAGGGGCCTAAAATGGAAGAACATAACCGCGAAGTGGTTTGGGTAAGTTTTAGGGGCCTAAAATGGAAGAAGAACATAACCGCGAAGTGGTTTGGGTAAGTTTTAGGAACATAAAATGGAAGAAGAACATAACCGCAAAGTGGTTTGGGTAAGTTTTAGGGACATAAAATTGAAGACGAACATAACCGCGAAGTGGTTTGGGTAAGTTTTAGGGACATAAAATGGAAGAAGAACATAACCGCGAAGTGGTTTGGGTAAGTTTTAGGGACATAAAATGGAAGAAGAACATAACCGCGAAGTGGTTTGGGTAAGTTTTAGGGGCCTAAAATGGAAGAACATAACCGCAAAGTGGTTTGGGTAAGTTTTAGGGGCCTAAAATGGAAGAACATAACCGTGAAGTGGTTTGGGTAAGTTTTAGGGGCCTAAAATGGAAGAACATAACCGCAAAGTGGTTTGGGTAAGTTTTAGGGGCCTAAAATGGAAGAACATAACCGTGAAGTGGTTTGGGTAAGTTTTAGGGGCCTAAAATGGAAGAAGGACATAACCGCGAAGAGGTTTGGGCACGTTTTAGGGACATAAAATGGAAGAACATAACCGCGAAGTGGTTTGGGTAAGTTTTAGGGGCCTAAAATGGAAGAAGAACATAACCGCGAAGCGGTTCGGGTAAGTTTTAGGGACATAAAATGTAAGAAGAACATAACCGCGAAGTGGTTTGGGTAAGTTTTAGGGACATAAAACGGAAGAAGAACATAACCGCGAAGTGGTTGGGTAAGTTTTAGGGACATAAAATTGAAGAAGAACATAACCGCGAAGTGGTTTGGGTAAGTTTTAGGGACATAAAATGGAAGAACATAACCGCGAAGTGGTTTGGGTAAGTTTTAGGGACATAAAATGGAAGAACATAACCGCGAAGTGGTTTGGGTAAGTTTTAGGGACATAAAATGGAAGAAGAACATAACCGCGAAGTGGTTTGGGTAAGTTTTAGGGACAAAAAATTGAAGAACATAACCACGAAGTGGTTTGGGTAAGTTTTAGGGGCCTAAAATGGAAGAACATAACCGCGAAGTGGTTTGGGTAAGTTTTAGGGGCCTAAAAAATGGAAGAAGAACATAACCGCGAAGTGGTTTGGGTAAGTTTTAGGGACATAAAATGGAAGAACATAACCGCGAAGTGGTTTGGGTAAGTTTTAGGGACATAAAATGGAAGAAGAACATAACCGCGAAGTGGTTTGGGTAAGTTTTAGGGACATAAAATTGAAGAACATAACCACGAAGTGGTTTGGGTAAGTTTTAGGGGCCTAAAATGGAAGAACATAACCGCGAAGTGGTTTGGGTAAGTTTTAGGGACATAAAATGGAAGAACATAACCGCGAAGTGGTTTGGGTAAGTTTTAGGGGCCTAAAATGGAAGAAGAACATAACCGCGAAGTGGTTTGGGTAAGTTTTAGGGGCCTAAAATGGAAGAACATAACCGCGAAGTGGTTTGGGTAAGTTTTAGGGGCCTAAAATGGAAGAACATAACCGCGAAGTGGTTTGGGTAAGTTTTAGGGGCCTAAAAAATGGAAGAAGAACATAACCGCGAAGTGGTTTGGGTAAGTTTTAGGGACATAAAACGGAAGAAGAACATAACCGCAAAGTGGTTTGGGTAAGTTTTAGGAACATAAAATGGAAGAAGAACATAACCGCGAAGTGGTTTGGGTAAGTTTTAGGGACATAAAATTGAAGACGAACATAACCGCGAAGTGGTTTGGGTAAGTTTTAGGGACATAAAATGGAAGAAGAACATAACCGCGAAGTGGTTTGGGTAAGTTTTAGGGACATAAAATGGAAGAACATAACCGCGAAGTGGTTTGGGTAAGTTTTAGGGACATCAAATGGAAAAACATAACCGCGAAGTGGTTTGGTAAGTTTTAGGGACATAAAATGGAAGAAGAACATAACCGCGAAGTGGTTTGGGTAAGTTTTAGGGACATAAAATGGAAAAAGAACATAACCGCGAAGTGGTTTGGGTAAGTTTTAGGGGCCTAAAATGGAAGAAGAACATAACCGCAAAGTGGTTTGGGTAAGTTTTAGGGACATAAAATGGAAGAAGAACATAACCGCGAAGTGGTTTGGGTAAGTTTTAGGGACATAAAACGGAAGAAGAAAATAACCGCAAAGTGGTTTGGGTAAGTTTTAGGGACATAAAATGGAAGAAGAACATAACCGCGAAGTGGTTTGGGTAAGTTTTAGGGACATAAAATTGAAGAACATAACCGCGAAGTGGTTTGGGTAAGTTTTAGGGGCCTAAAATGGAAGAACATAACCGCGAACTGGTTTGGGTAAGTTTTAGGGGCCTAAAATGGAAGAACATAACCGCAAAGTGGTTTGGGTAAGTTTTAGGGGCCTAAAACGGAAGAAGAACATAACCGCGAAGCGGTTTGGGTAAGTTTTAGGGACATAAAATGGAAGAAGAACATAACCGCGAAGTGGTTTGGTAAGTTTTAGGAACATAAAATGGAAGAAGAACATAACTGCGAAGTGGTTTGGGTACGTTTTAGGGACATAAAGTGGAAGAAGAACATAACCGCAAAGTGGTTTGTGTACGTTTTAGGGACATAAAATGGAAGAAAATAACCATGAAGTGGTTTGGTAAGTTTTAGGGACATAAAATGGAAGAAGAACATAACCGCGAAGAGGTTTGGGTAAGTTTTAGGGGCCTAAAATGGAAGAACATAACCACGAAGTGGTTTGGGTAAGTTTTAGGGGCCTAAAATGGAAGAACATAACCGCGAAGTGGTTTGGGTAAGTTTTAGGGGCCTAAAATGGAAGAAGAACATAACCGCGAAGCGGTTTGGGTAAGTTTTAGGGACATAAAATGTAAGAAGAACATAACCGCGAAGTGGTTTGGGTAAGTTTTAGGGACATAAAACGGAAGAAGAACATAACCGCGAAGTGGTTGGGTACGTTTTAGGGACATAAAATTGAAGAAGAACATAACCGCGAAGTGGTTTGGGTAAGTTTTAGGGACATAAAATGGAAGAAGAACATAACCGCGAAGTGGTTTGGGTAAGTTTTAGGGACATAAAATGGAAGAAGAACATAACCGCGAAGGGGTTTGGGTAAGTTTTAGGGACATAAAATGGAAGAAGAACATAACCGCGAAGTGGTTTGGGTAAGTTTTAGGGACATAAAATGGAAGAAGAACATAACCGCGAAGTGGTTTGGGTAAGTTTTAGGGACATAAAATGGAAGAAGAACATAACCGCGAAGTGGTTTGGGTAAGTTTTAGGGGCCTAAAATGGAAGAAGAACATAACCGCGAAGTGGTTTGGGTAAGTTGTAAGGGTCCAAAAGGGAAGATGGAGGATAGCGGTAAGGGGTTGGGGTGAGCTTTAAGGGTCCAAAAGGGAAGATGGAGGATAGGGCTAAGGGGTTGGGGTGAGCTTTAAGGGTCCAAAAGGGAAGATGGAGGATAGCGCTAAGGGGTTTAGCTAAACATTGTAGTAGAAATGAAGGTGTCAAATATGTAGGCAAGCACTTTAATGAGTTAAGTTTGTAGTGCGCAGGCACAAGATCGTAAGGATTTCCGTCTGGACGATTATTTTTTGTAAAAGGGAAACGTAAAGGATTCGTGCAAGGATACGATGGGAAAAATACCATTTTGTGAATACTCACCTGTAAAATGGGTATTATAAGTATGTCACACACCCCGCTTCAGATAGTCATTACACTTGGGTTATACCGACCTGTAGATGGCGATCTTGCAGAGATGTCATGAAAAAAGGGAGCCCCTCCCAGTCCATAAATACCTGGTACCTCCCACTCATTCCCCAGTATTTAAGACAGCAGTAAAGGGACCAGGAAGAGCCAAAATAGCCAGTAACAGTAAAAAAGTTTCACCATAGAAAGGATCCAGAATACCAAAGGGCGGGGTGAAGCGGGGTGTGTGACATACTTATAATACCCATTTTACAGGTGAGTATTCACAAAATGGTATTATTCTAAGTATGTCACACACCCTGCTTCAGATAGTCGTTACACTTGGGACATCCAATAGCAGTGTCCATAAAGGGCGGGGATCCAAAACAAGGCAACAATGCACAAACTTAAACCACTGCAGCTTGCAGAACTTTGCAGCCAAAAACAGCATCCGCTGAGGCCCGCACATCAACCTTGTAAAACTTGGAAAAAGTGTGAATGGAAGACCAAGTAGCAGCCTTACAAACTTGCTCAACAGAGGCCTGATGCTGGAAAGCCCAGGACGCCCCAACAGCACGAGTAGAATGAGCAGTAACCCGAAAAGGGGGAACCTTCCCCTTGGTAGAATAGGCCCCAACAATGGCCTGGCGAATCCATTTACTAATAGAAGACTTGGCAGGAGCCAAACCTTTCCTAGGCCCAGAGGGCACCACAAAAAAGGGCGTCAGTCCTGCGAAAAGAGGAGGTAACCATCAAATAGTACTTCACACAGCGAACCACATCCAGAGAATGCAAAACCCTCTCCTTGTCATTGCTGGGCTTAGGACACAAGGAGGGTAGAACAATGTCCTGATTAAGATGAAAGGAAGAGACCACCTTAGGAATGAAATCTGGCTTGAAGCAGAAAACAACCTTGTCCTGATGCCTCTCAAAATAAGGAGCCTTAATGGACAAAGCCGCCAACTCTGATACACACCGAACAGAAGTGATGGCAACCAAAGACGCAACCTTCTGAGTAAGCGTAGAAAGAGCAATATCCTGCAAATGTTCAAAAGGAGGACCCTGAAAGGCAAAGAGAACCAAATTCAAATCCCAAACTGGGAGCAAAGGCTTCCTAGAGTCAGTCTGAATGACAGCATCAGAAAGACCTTCCTCCCTCAAGATGGAGGTTTCAGCAGCCACGCCATCAAAGCCAGCGTTGGTAAATTGGGGTAGAGCAGTGGACCCTGAGTGAGCAGATCCGGCAGAAGGGGCAGATCTAACTGATCCTCTGCCAATCTTACCACGTCTGCGAACCAAACCTGTCTTGGCCATCTTGGAGCCACCAGAATTGCTGATGCGCCCTCTAGGGCCAGCTTGCGCACCACTTTGCCCACCACGGGAAATGGAGGGAACAGGTACAGAAAACCCAGATCCCTCCAGTTCAGAGACATGGCATCCGCTGGCTCCCGCGAGAGAGACACAAATGCCGGAAGCTTGTGATTGTGACGAGAGGCAAAGAGGTCCACCTCCGGAGTCCCCCACCGGTGGCAAAGCGACCGAAACACCTTGGGGCTGAGCAACCATTCCCCCCGGCGAGATGAGCACCTGCTCAGGGAGTCCGCCTCCTTGTTCTCCACTCCCGGAATGTACACAGCCGAGATGCACGGGACATTGCTCTCTGCCCAACCCAGGATCAAAGACACTTCCCTGAGGGCACGCCTGCTGCGAGTCCCTCCCTGGTGATTGATGAAGGCGACCGCCGTCCGATTGTCCGACCGAACTTGAACCGGTGGGCCCCTCAACTGATGAGTCCAGCGAACCAGAACCAACCTGATGGCTCTCAGCTCCAGAACATTGATGGGATCGTGAGCCTCCTGAGGCCCCCACAGTCCCTGAAACTGAAGATCCTTCCAAAATCCCCCCCAACCTGCCAGGCTGGCATCCGTGGTGACCGTCTCCCAACGAGGGGTCCGAAAGGATCTGCCCCTCATCAGATTGCTCGGTTCCAGCCACCACCGAAGGGAATGCCGAACCCGGGGGGACATCAGAAAAGACTGATCCAATGACAACGGGGACCTGTCCCAGGCCGCCAATAGATGGAGCTGGAGCATCCTTGTGTGAAACTGGGAAAAGGGAACCGCCTCGAACGATGCCGCCATCAATCCCACCAGTCGCATCACCAGCCGGATGGACGGGCGAGGGATGGATAGAAGATGCTGAGTCAATTCCTGAATCAAAAGAACCTTGGGCCGGGGGAGGAACACCTTGGACTGAGAAGTATCCAGAGACATTCCCAGGAACGCCACCACCCTGGACGGAGAGAGGCAGGACTTGGGATAGTTGATCACCCAGCCGAATCTCTCCAGGGTGGCTACCACAGTCCTGGTGTCTAGCTCCGCCTGGCCGAGAGAGGATGCCATAATAAAAAGATCGTCCAGATAAGGCAGGATGCGGATACCCTGGGCTCTGAGGAGGGCCATCACCCCCGCTAGCACCTTGGTGAAGACTCTTGGAGCCGAGGTAAGGCCAAACGGAAGGGCCACAAACTGAAAATACAGATATTCCACCACAAACCTGAGAAATCTCTGATGCGCTGGGAAGATTGGAACATGCAGATAAGCATCCTTGATGTCTATAGACGTCATGAAGTCCTCCTGCCGAAGTGAGTTTATGGCAGAGCGCTGAGTTTCCATGCGGAACTTCCTGGGACGGATAAACCTGTTGAGAAACTTCAGACCCAGGATGGGACGAACTGAGCCATCCTTCTTGGGCACCGTGAACAGATTGGAATAGAATCCCAGGCCCCGGTCCGAGGGAGGCACCGGGCAGATGACTGCCATGCCAAGGAGATCTTTTACTGCCGCCCGGAGCCCCTGCGTGGCCAGAGGATCCAAGGGCACGCGAGACCTGAAGAATCTGGGAGGAGGCCGGATCTCGAACTCCTGGTCCCAGACCTGGGAGAAGTGTTGCAGCCGTCCCCCCACCCGCGAGGGTGAGGGCGCCCCCTCATTGCTGAGCCGGCTTAGCAGCGGCTTTGGGCTTGGAGCCCCAGCTGTGACCTGGATGGGCACGTCCTCTTCCCCTGTGCCAGGAATCACCTCTGGAGGGGAAAACAGTCGATCCCCGTCCAGCTCTGGCCCCAAGAAAGGAAGGGGTAAATGCAGCCGCCCCCCGAAAGGGACGACGTTGCTTCTTTCGCTGAGGTAACCTACCTCCTTTGGCAACCGAATCCAATTTTTCTCCAAAGAGCCGCAAGCCCAGAAAGGGAAGAGCCGTAAGAGACTATTTGGACACAAAATCAGCCGCCCACTGGCGCAACCAAACCGACCGCCGAATTGCCACCAGCAAGGTTCTACTACACATCACCAAGGTGTCATCCAGGGCGGCTAACACAAAAGACAAAAATAATTCACACCGCTTAAGGGCGGTGAACTCATAGCTAGCCGGGTCAAGGCTGGAGGTAAACAACAGGTCCCTGACAACCGACCTAGAAGCCACTATAAGAAGCGCTGAAGCATAAACAGGCCGCAAGGCCGACCCAACGCTGGCAAAACCATGACAAGCCATCTGGTCAATGTGTTTGTCCTCACCGTCCTTGAGAGTAGAACAGTCAGAAGAATGCAAGACAGAGGTGCTAGACAACCCCAACACAGGGGCGTCCACCTCGGGAGGGGACGACCAGCGCTTCACCGCGTCCACCAGAAAGGGGTATCTCTTATCCCAACCCGGAGGGACACCCGGAAGCCGAGTAGGCCTCTCCCATTCCTTGAGGATAATGCCGTCGAAATGCCTTTGATTCGGGAATTCTAAGCGCGGCTTAGCCTCCTCAAAGAACTCCCCCTTTTGCGGAAGAGTCACTTCGGGAGGAGAGATTGCCAGAACCTCAAACATATGAGCCAGGACCTCAGGGGTATCCCAAGAATCCCCCTGACCCCGCTCGGCATCAGTGCCAACAACCTGCTGATCTTCAGAACCCTCAGACTTCTCAAAAAGCTCCCCTTCCTCTAGCTGGGGGTAATCAGACCAGTCCAACGAATAAAACTCCTCAAAATCAGAAGCCTGTGTGGCTGGGGACAAGTGTTTTCTCTTAGCTGGGACCTTTCTGGACAATCTGGCACAACACCTCAGATTGCGACTCCCCACTCGTGACAACATCACACGGGGTACGGGTCAGGCGGGGAGGGGTAGGAGAAGGAGAAGGGACCGGCGGCGCAGAACCAGACGCAAGGGATCCGGACTGCCGCGTAATAGTCTGCTGCGCACATGGTATGCAAAGGAAAACATCATCCCCTGTAAGGGATGCCCCACACCCCAAACACTGCCGGGGTTGCCCCGAGGGGAGCCCGAGCCAGGTATCTTGGGAAGCCTCCATATGGTGATTTTATAGGTACTCTCAATACCCCAGGGAATTACGCGATATAAGCGACCCGGGATGCCCCTTCTGTGTCCCGAGTGGGAGGATTTTATGGGGAGGTCTAAGCTTAAACCAGGGTCCCTAAGACCGGGAGGACCCATTAGGCTCCGACAAGGGTCCACCTGGAAGACAGAATACAGGGCTATTCAGCACCTCAATCATGCCCAGGCACACACAATGCAGACATACTGACAATGCAGGAAAACAGATGAATTGTATATATATACACGTGCAGGTCAAGCAATGGCCCTCCCCTGACGACAATGCCGCTCCCGACCAGTGGCCGGGCTCCGCAGCGGTGCCAAGATCACGGGGGGCGGGCCGTCGGCGAGCGCGCAGAGTGCCCGACCCCGCCCCCTGCACGAACCGTACCTGAGGGGAAGAAGCTCCCTGCTGAATGTCACAACGGCCGGCGCTGCGGCACAGCCAGCGCCGGATGATACTGTTCAAGAAAAAAAGCGCCCAGTGAACACACACACACGCACAGCTGAGACAAAAGCGCGTTAGTTTAAACGGAAGATGCGCCCAGTGAACGCACTCACCCACACACACAGCTGAACAAACACACGTTAAGAGAGAAGGGGACCCTACGCTGCCCCCCCGGGAGAGGGGGAATCCACGCTGGAAGGTGGAAGGGCAAGGGACGGGGCATCCATAACTGGGATCACCAGCCCGGCAAAACCGCCTACCCCTTAGTATGGGGTCTCACGGTGGAGCGTAGCTCCTAAGCACCCTTAGGTGCTGTCTACCCTTGCCCGGACCAGCTGCCTAGGCTGGGAGGCAAAGTGAATACTAAGACAAAGGGTCCAGGCAGAAATAGACTAACACGCGGGCCGGGAGTTACCCCGGCTACCTGCAAGGAGGAGGCATCATCTTCTGACTTGCTCGCCGTCTGCAGAGATGAAAGACTGGGGAATGAGTGGGAGGTACCAGGTATTTATGGACCGGGAGGGGCTCCCTTTTTTTCATGACATCTCTGCAAGATCGCCCTCTACAGGTCGGTATAACCCAAGTGTAATGACTATCTGAAGCGGGGTGTGTGACATACTTGGAATAGGGCAAAAACGAAAGCCTACGTTGTTACCTGAGAAAATGAATCAGAAAAGTCTCGATGGAAAATGACATCCTCGTACTCTGGCATACGAACGGACGGAAACTTTACAGAAGGTTTACAATGCATGCATAGAATCGCTCGCACACTCATATGAGAGCGGGAACATTTGAAAATAATACGACATCGGCACTAAAACGGAAGGTTTTTTTTGTCTCTCTGAATCGAGCCTTTTTTCTGCAGAGCTGAAATTTTCAAGTAAAATTACTGTTACGCACATGCTTTACTTTGGGGTGTTTGGCAACTCTTCCCTTGACAGTAGCTATGCATGTTGGGTATTGTTATGTTCGGGGGATGTTGCTTTTTCAGATTAAACTTTTTAAACGTTTTTGTCTTGTTTGTATATAGTTTTTTAGGAAAATGTGGCTTTGATTCTGCTTTTTTATCCTTTTTTTAGGGAAACTATTTGCAACCAAAGAATACATTGAGGGATTACTTCCAGAGAATATATAGTTTGTTGGGGGTATTTCAAATGTAAATATATCATTTTCCTGGGAAATCCCTTCAAAAATCACATTTGAACATGCGTAGTGCTAAATAGTGATAAATGGCCTGGCAACAAAGGGTGACAAAAACTCCACGTAGGCTGGCACTTAAAGGGTTAAATGTACCTATACCCAGATAGGAAGTTTATGTCATCACCTTATGTCCCAAAACAGTCAGTGCTTCTTTTCCTATTAAAGCCTTTGCCCAATATTCACAACAAATGAGGAAGCAGAAGGACGTTGAATGGCAGCCATATGCTAATAATGACCTTGTAGTGCTTTTAGATTTATTGCAAAGTTGTGTTTAACTGAATGTATCATCGCTAGAAAGCATCAGGTCGACCATTTGAACAGAAGACTGCATCCGGTTCATGTTTTTATAAATATTGGACAAAAGCTTTGGGGCACTGGGCTGGGCATAGAAGGTGATGACACTTTCTTTCTGGGTATAGGAACACCTTAAAGCACGCCTCCAGCCTGATTACCAATATCAGCCAATGCACTTAGTATCCCGGTCCGGGGTACTAATTCTCTATTAGCTCCATGGAAATGGCTAATAATTAAGCTATGTAACTGATCCATGCTTCTGTGCCACACATGCACAACAAGGGGTCATGCACTTGAGCACTTGCGGCTGACATGCACCCAGAAATGCAGAAAAGAGAGTATGCTGGCCCATTTTCAGGCATTTTTTAAATAGGTTTAAAGTGGGCATTCAGGGTGCTGTCACATAATGCAAGAAATAAAGGCACCCCTTGTAGATGTGTTGATTTATTTTATTCCATAATATCAAAGTACAAAGGATGCAGAGTGGATGCTTTCAGCTTAAGGTTTACTTTAAATTTGAATTCTCCCACCGTCACTTACCTGCCTTCCAAGCAGTTCCTAAAGAAAAGGGTCTGCCCACCCCTGTGCCAGGAAGGCTGCTGTATAGATACTATGAGGGGACGCGCCACAGACCTGGGGTCCTATTCACTTTATTATGGCAGCTAGTTAGCAACTAGGGTTGCCACCTGACTGGTATTTTATTTTTACAGACCATGTTAATGG
Source organism: Gastrophryne carolinensis (assembly GCA_027917425.1). Taxonomy (NCBI): domain Eukaryota; kingdom Metazoa; phylum Chordata; class Amphibia; order Anura; family Microhylidae; genus Gastrophryne; species Gastrophryne carolinensis. The sequence continues at coordinate 563,998,368 of CM051234.1, forward strand.
CTGGTATTTTGAACGGGGACGGCGCGCCGGGCATGACCAAGGCCAGGCATGGCACCTGGCCAATCCGTCATTGCAGAGCGCTGCCTGGGGAAGCGTGCTATACGAGTATTTGCTGTTCCTCTCTTTTCAGCTCTCTCCGTGACGTCAGCCATCCCCCACTCCCGTGTACTCCCTACCTCTTCTCCTTCATCTGTGTGCTCCAACCTCTGCACTGATTGAAGACCACACCCCACAGGACCACATCCCTACAAGCCAGGTATTTATTTATTTTTTTTTTAAATTGTAGTTTTTATTAGAGGAATGCATGTTACAGATCAAGTACAAAGCATATAAGTATACAAGAAGCATACAGTGTATCGAAAGCAAGTCACAAGCTTGAGGGCAGCTATATAACTCAAGAAGTTTGGGACGGGAAGGCCAAGTCCCGGAGGGGTCTCCCAGCCGCTCCAGCCACTGAGAGGGGGCCCGAAGGGTGCTTGAGGCAAGAGTAATAAGACGATAATCTGTACCTTTCGGAACACCCCAAAGCATGCACCCCCGGCAGACGGACAGAAGGTGCAGTGCCCTAATGATCTGAGCTTGCATGTATATTTGTCGGGAAAATTAAATAAAACAGAACTTGAAGTCTGCAAACCCTGCCTTAGTTCATATAAGGTTATTACAAGCCTAGACAACAACATAGGAAAACAGAACAGGTACTCCCCGCAGGCCGGGGGGGTATAGTGCCCGATTTTGGTGGAGGCCAGGCGGGAGCAGCCCCTGGACATCTTGCTGGGGAGGGCTCGATGAGACTGGAGCGGAGTTCCTGGGCAGAGGGGTCCGCCGCGATCCAGCGCTGTGACCCCCCGCTAGGTTTCGGGGTCAAGGGCGTAGGGGAGCCCGGCCCAGCCGGCCTGCAACTGGGGCATCCCAGGTCGGGGTGTTGGGGGAGAACTATTGCCCGCATGGGCTCTGAGAGAGGTGCAGGGGATCCCGAGCCGACTGGTCACAGTATACCTGGAGACCCGCTGTAGCACCAGTGAGGAGGGAAGGGCAGATCCTCAGACCCCCAAGTGGGGCTTTCAGGGGGATGGTGTGGCCCCATCCCCGTTATGTTTGGTGTCTCGTGGGGGGAAGTTCCCCGTTGCCCCATATCATCAGTCAGGGAGCCTCTCCTTGCCCCCAGATCTTCAGGCTCTTTATGGGGGGAACCTGTAGAGCGTCCACGTTCCACCCCCCCACAGCCCCCCTCCCCACACAGGGAGGCCGACTGCAGACCGCCGCACCATGCGTCATCCCCGCAGCTCCCCTCACCTCCTCCCGAGCTGTCGGGCTGTTGTGTCTTCATATGCGGGGAGGGAGGGCGCTGCCGCGCCAGATCACCCGCCGCCGGCCACACTGACTGAGCACTGCCGGGACCGCCCGCCTCCTCACCACGCTCTGGCGTACTGTCTTCTAGCGGCCAGCTCCTCCTTCTTCCCTCCAGGGCCCGACTCACGTCCTCCGCCGCACCATGATTTCCGCAGCCCGCCTCGCGTGTGACAGCTTCCCGGCTGCACCCCCGCCACCTGCTCCGCTCATCTCCGGCTCGATCCTGCTTGTCGGGGCACCTCCGCACCTCGCAGCCACATCCATTGGGAAACCCGTGAGAGTCCGCTGCTTCCTTCATCTGCCGTTCCGCCACGCTTGCCTCCCCACGGAAGTGGGGGTCTGAGCCACCGACTGCCGCCATCTTTGGGTCCTCGTTTCCTCCGCTCCTAGGGAGCTCTGGGGCCATATAAGAGCTGATCGTCCTCGTATGAGGGGGCGAGGAGGTCTTCACCCCCTTCCTCTTCTTAGCCATGTCCTCTGATTGCGAATGGGTCCGGGCAATCACCCCAAAAAGGTCACAAATTCAGTTGGCTGGAGGGAGCTCGAGGCAAACACGTCCTCACTCCTCCATGTCTGGCCACACCCCCTCAAGCCAGGTATTTTTTGTAGGTAAAGGTGGCAACCCTATTAGCAATTGTCCTAACTAGTATAAGATTCACATGGTACTGGTTTGACACAACAGATAAAAAGGTGGGGTCCAGCACCTGCCAGGGGGTCTGTGGCATGCCTAACCTTATAATAATAAAAGGAATAATACCTAATTCGAAGGCACCGCAATTAGTCCTGGGTTTTTATGGAAAATGAAGGCAAACAAAACTGGAATGTCATAAGATCAAATGATCTCTCACATGAAAGAAGCAAAGCCCCCATTCACCAATAATAAAGATATGGGGAGTAGCAGCGTGCGTGTTAAGAGAGTTTGGTCATGGAACATGAATATGGCTCCATCCAGTGTTACGCTGTCAGCACCAGTCATGGACTGCCAGTCAAGCTCCACAATAACACATATCCACTGGAGATGACACATTTTGGTGCGATTCACACTCTTAATCATCTAATATGATGATGATGATGTGTTGAATGTACGTTGTATGATTAAGGGTGTAATAGAGGACTATGGTGGCTGCTAAAATGACAGTACGGGAGGGGGGCATGCAAAATGCTGGAGCCGTCCCCACACATAACCACCCAAGACGCCCCTAATCTTTAACTTATCCTTGCTCCCCCACCAGGAATTCAGTGCTGCGATTGGCTGCCCGGCGCTCACATGGACAGGACTTTTGGCGGCGGAACGGGGGCAGCATCCTGAGGGGTTAGGTTATGTCAGACAGCGGCAGTGCCAACTTCCACCAACACCCTTGCCGTGGAGGGTGTGTTTGAATCACAAGCGAAATGCGTCATCTTCAGGGTATGTAAGTTTACGTTTGGATTGCTGGATTTGTTAATTTTAAAAAGATGATATGCGATGTTGTTCTGCTGGATGCACTGGATCTATATGTGAGAGAGAGAGCGGCCAACCTTTCTATATAGTTGGGCTGATTAATATCTAAAAGCCAAAGGTAAACTGCAACTCATCAGAGCAGCATTAAACCGGACCAACAGCCTGGCACAGTTGGAAAAGATAGGTAGCGGCCATTTTGGAGCTTCCTCTTGCACAGCATCTACATAATCAGATATAATTGACAATGCACAGTAACAGGAAGCCCAGCAGCACTTCCTGTTTGCAGGCGTTCTGCAAATCCATGAGCCACCATTTTGTCACTAAAATTTACAACAGCAGGGGTATGCATATGAGCACTGTTTGTTGTGTTGGTCTAGTTCAAAGAGTCTGCCTTAAAGCGGTTTAAACCAAAACCCAATGAACTTGTGAAATAAATTTGGCCAAAGCCCCTGCCGATGCTTTCTCCTTAGGTTTTAGAACTAGAAATGGATATTTTCGCCTTTTGAATCCACCTGGAACACTCGTTTTTTTGCTGTCCCTCTCTGTATGATGGCAGAGGAACAGTCATTGCAATGACATCATTGCCGCACACAATAGTGGTAATGAATAGAGGAGGAGGAGCTGCTTTACAGACAAAACAAAGGGATTAGCTGGAATTAGAGTGAAGCAGGAGCAGTGAAAATTGCCAAAAAGTACTCTACATGGGAAGAGCAATTCAAGGGATGCTAGTTAAAAATGTAGGTTTTGGTCCTCTTTAAGTCATTTTTGACTGTTTTCTTGCTGGTTTGGTGTAATAAGTGAGACAAACAGTGACATTTAGAGCTGCCATCTTGACAACCAGCTAGGAAAAAGAAAACACAGAATTGTATGCGTGCATAAATATGAGTTTTAGAGATAACTCTAAATGTTTTTCCATTTCTGCTGTTAACTTTTAGAGAGCCAAAAAAAAACCTTTATTCCTAATAAAATAAAGGTGGCTATGACAGAGACAAAAGCATAAACGGTTTCACTAGGACATAGAAATATGTAAATAACCCTATCTCTCTGTGCAGTGAATATCTTGTCTATGAGGTTACCATGGTGACGTTCTCCATAAATCAGTCTTTTCACTACAAAACTAATTTTCACCTTGAGTTTTAGTTACCATGGCACAGTACTAACTTTCTACTGCTAACTATAGCTGCTTATCTGTCTAGATATAACAATTATAAAGCAGGGTATTCCAGATCAATGATTGCAAACATGCAGTAATCAAACAGTGGCAACAAGTACACACTTAACCTTGTTTTATTAAGTGAACTAAGTAGACTCAAAGTCTGTCCAATAATGGCCAAACATGTAATTATAATTATTCATTCAATTATTTTTGAAGTGCCATCATATATAGAAAGAGCCCCCCTTAACAATAAAATATTAATTTCATAGGATCAGGCCTTTGCTTGGGCACCCAATAGATGACTACTGTGGATGACGGGTCTCCATGTCATATTTACATTTATAAAGGAACAACTCATTTTCTGCCCCCTTTAAATTTGACCTGGATTTGCAAGTTGATTGGTTGAGAGGATCACTCAGCCAATCAGCACGACAGATTTCACTCTGCTCTCTTCGGCTCTGTCAGCAACTAAGGGGGTTATTCATCAAGCCATAGCGCCAGGTAGCGACTGGCAGTGACAGGTAGCGAACGGTGACCGTCGGGGACTGTACGCAATACCACATTTATCAAAGCAATTCTGGTGAGCGATGTATACCGCCGGCGCTCTGGCTTCCAGAGCGCCTGGTATTACCTGTCGCTCTCCCATACATTTCAATGGACGTTCCTTTTCTTCTGTTTAAACAGGGTTTCTTTTCATTTTTTAATTTATTTTTTAAATATAATTGTGTGGCCTCTCCTGGCCTAGAAAAGTCATTTTTGAAAACTCTTTTAAATTTTTATGCAGAATTGTCATTACAGGTCTGGTATTAAAGTGTTAATGTCACAATGTAATAACAATGTGATTCTAGTGAATATGACTTTAATCACACAGCGCCTGGCGCTCTGGGCTACAGAGACCCAATTTTGAGCGCCGGCGCTGTGTGAGGCTGTTTTTTGGATGAATATGGTTTGAGTCACTCACACTGACCAGTCGCTGCCGTTCGCTCCCATACAGCGCTGCACTGGTGATTCTGGCGACTCACACATCAAATTCATCAATGCCGGCCAGCAACTGAGGCGCTCGGTAATAGCGACCCACAGCCGAGCATAGCGACCACTAGCGGTCGCTCTGGGCGCCTAGCTACAGACGCTCATCTGCCGGTACCTGGCGCTAGTAATGAATCAGCCTCCAAGTCGCCAGAGCTGAAGGGAGCCAACTGTACCATCAGCAGCATCCACCACTCAGCTTCTAGCCATGGCATGCCCACGCCACTAATTCAGAAAGGCCTGACGCAGGTGCATGCACAGCTTGAGGAGAGTGAGGATGTGGCTGCAGCACCGAGATGTGGCAATGGCTCTGGAAGAAGGTGAGTGGAATGGGGAATCCAGGGTTTTTCACACAGCGGGGTATCCCAATTCAGGATGCCCCAAAGAGTGGAACTCGGATGACCCTGGGGTCTTTAAGACTCCGGTGCTTCTGAAGTTCCCCTTTAATGAACATACCACATTATACTACTTAGCTATTAGCAAATACTGTTGTAACCTACACAATGTGAAGCATACCTTAAATGCAAGAAAATAAAGTTTATTGCAGTGTGTCTAGTGTTTACTATAAAAACTTCTGTTCAGTACTACAATTATTTCATCATCTCATCTTTGTAACTTATTGTTCCTTTTGTAACACCTTATCCCATCAGGCACTGAAACTGACAGATATATTGTTATTACCTCCTGCTGGCCGGTAGCGAAGGTGACGTGGAGTGGATGGAGATCGGCATGGAGAGTTTTCTGCTGTATCTGCTGAGGCGTTGCTTTCTGAAATGGTCCGGTCTAGTGATACAGATTCTAAAACTGCAGCTGTATCCAGACAAATAGATTCATTCTCGTTAGGAGAACATTCAATCAAGGGCACATTCAGAACTATTGCAACTTTTGTATAACATTTGAATTACAGCTTAAACCACTGAAAACACAGAGTGAAGCAGTAGAGCAAAACGCAAATAGAACAAGCGTAGAATGGGATAAAGTCAGCTGCAACAAGGTTCGGGTCTGAGTTTGATCTGGTTCATGATTTTTCCTAATAAAACAATGGATTGAATAGTAAGTAATGTGGCAATTTCCATTAACCCTTTAAATGCCAGCCACGTAAAATTTACGTGGTTGCCTCTCCGTCACTTAAGTGCCAGCCACGTAAAATTTAAAATTTAATTTAAAATTACTCACCTGACCCCTCGTTGGATCCGGCCGGGTCTCCTCTTTAATTCCCCCACGGGGGATCGGATGGCTCCAGGAGAGCCCCCGGAATAGGCCGCCCCCCCCCGCTTCTGCAGCAGCAGCTGCTAACTGTAAAAAAATAAAAAAATAAAAATGACATTCACTTACCTGTGTGTGCGCTGGCTCCCGCTGTCCCTCCTCTTCACCTGGGGGGCCTCCGATCGCCCCCCAGGACTTACCGATCTTCAGGAGAGAGCCCGGGAGGCTCTCTCCTCTCTCCTCCTCGATGGCAGCCGCCATCTTGCCGCTAAGCCCCGCCCCTTTGGGGGCGGGGCTATGACGTCATCCCAGCCCCGATCACCGGCGTCAGCTCTTTCAGCTGTCAGATGCCGGTGATCGGCAACGGGGAAGGAGGTGGCAGGAGATCCTCTGATCTCTTGCCTCCCCCTTCTCTGGATGCCGATCACCGGCATCTGTCAGCAGAGCGGCGCGGGACAAAGGAGCTTACAATCGGAGGTAAGTACAGTAAAAATTTTTTTTTTTTTTTTAAATAAAATACTTTTGTGTGGTGTTTTTTTTATTTAACCCTTTGTGAACTGGTAAGGGGTCCATGAGACCCCTTATACCAGTTCACAAGGCTCTGGGTATGGCAGGTCACCTGCGGCAAGCGGGTGACTTGCCATAACCCCCAGCCCCCCATTACCTGCCTCCCCAACGGCCAGGGGGGGGGGCAGAAGGGCCCGGGCCACTTAGTGGCTATGTGGGCTAGTAGCCTGCAGGGCCAGGGGCCACCAACGCTGGCCCCTGCGCCCTGTTCTACAAGCCCCCATAGCTGGCCCGGGTCGGTAATGCTGGGTAGGGGGGACCGTACGTAATTTTTTTTGGGGATTTTTAAGGGTTTTTAACCCTTAAAATTCCAAAAAAAAATGGGGTCCCCCCCCCCCCCTAGGAGGGGGAACCCTATGTCATTTTTTTTTTAATTAACTCTTTTGTTTTCTGTCATCCAGCAGCTATAAAAGGCTGAAAGAGTGCTCCACTATGGATGGGAGGTAAGTATTAAAAAAAAAAAAATAAAAAAAAATAAAATATTTTTTCTCTTTGTGTGTCTGTGTTTTTTTTTTTACATTTAACCCCTTGTGAACTGTTAAGGGGTCCATGACCCCTATACCAGTTCACAAGGCTGGGGGAGGTGGCAAGTCACCTGCGCTAGCCGGTGACTTGCCATTAACCCCCAGCACCCCCATTACCTGCCTCCCCAAAGCCCAGGGGGGGGGCAGAAGAGCCCGGGCCCACTGGCTATGTGGGCTTGTAGCCTGCAGGGCCAGGGGCCACAAAAGCTGGCCCCTGCGCCCCGTTCCTACAAGCCCTACATAGCTGGTCCCGGGCTGGTTACTTTGGGTAAGGGGGGGGCCCATGTCATTTTTTTTTTTTTTTTTAAGGATTTTTAACCCTTAAAAATCCACCCCAAAAAATGCCCCCCCCCCCCCTCCCGGGAGGGGGGACCCTATGTCATTTTTTTTTCTCGATTTAACCCTTTGTAGTGTGGATGGTAGTTGTATTTTATTTGTAAATGTTAAAAATTACTTGTTTCAGTTAGAGGGGTCTCCTGGGCAGGAACAGGGGGCTACCGATAAATATGTGGTACCGTTCTAATCGGTAGAAATGGGGCTTTCACATGCAATATGGTTTTCCCTAATCAAATACATTTTTTATTTAAAATAAAGGAGGCAATTTTCTAAAAAAATTTTTTATATATTTATTTATTTTTACTTAATAATAAATAAAATTAATAATAAATAAAATTTACAAACAAGACATTTCATGTTAAAGCCTAAACTCTGCTGCAAAAAATATATATATAATTTTCCTGAAAATTCCAGCAAAAATGACGCAAAACATGGCGCAAAACATGGCGCAAAATGGGGAAAAATGACCTGTCAACAGAGGGTGACAAAATCTCAAGTAAGCTGGCAATTAAAAGGGTTAATAGTACCTCTGCATGTTGGGTATTGTTCTGTTCGGGGGACCTTGCGCTTTCAGACTTAGCTTGTTTTTTCTTGTTATATTTTAGGAAAAGGTGTTTTTTATTCTGCTTTTTTATACATTTTTTAGGGAAACTCTGCGCAATCAAAGAGTTTTTTGAGGGATTAATTCCAGAAAGATGAGCCCACTACAACAAGCTGGGTACGCTTAGAAAGCTTAACATGTGTACTTTCAGGGAATATATGGTTTATGGGGGATATTCCAAATGTAAAGGGTTGTTTTGGTTGAAAAATCGCAAGGTGCGCACTTTGTCTGCAGAGCTGAAATTTTCAAGGAAAATTACCGTTACGCACATGCTTTACTTTGGGGTGTTTGGCAACTCTTCCCTTGACAGTAGCTATGCATGTTGGGTATCGTTCTGTTCGGGGGATGTTGCTTTTTCAGATTATACTTGTTTTTTCTTGTTTGTATATAGTTTTTTAGGAAAATGTGGCTTTGATTCTGCTTTTTTATCCTTTTTTTAGGGAAACTCTTTGCAACCAAAGAATACATTGAGGGATTACTTCTAGAAAACTGTGGCCACATCAACAAGCCTGGTACAAATAGAAAGCCTGAGGTGTGTACTTCCAGAGAATATATAGTTTGTTGGGGGTATTTCAAATGTAAAGGGTTGTTTTTCTGGAAAAACTGCAAGGTGCGCATAGCGCATATCACAGTTGTATTTTTTCTGAAAATCCCCTAAAGCTCTGTTTCAGTTTGGGGGAGTCTCCTGGGCAGGAAAAGGTGTCTACCTATACATATGTGGTACCGCTGTAACTGTGAGAAATTGGGGTTTCACACGCAATAAGATTTTATTGACAAACTTACATTTTTTATTACAAAAAAACACTACAAATTGTAAAAAATTGATTTTTTTAATTTTTTTGCACATATTTCGCCAAAAAATATTGAGAATACACCTAAAAAATGACAAACAAGACATTTCATGTTAAAGCTCAGACTCTGCTGAAAAAAACAATATATCATTTTCCTGGGAAATCCCTGGAAATCCCTTCAAAAATCACATTTGAACATGGGGAGCGCAAAATAGTGCAAAATGGTCTGGCAACAGAGTGTGACAAAAACTCCAGGTAGGCTGGCAGCGAAAGGGTTAAAATATGCAAAATTTTTAAAAAGGTGTTGGATTGTACCATTTAAAAGAAGGACCCCAACACTATGGCAACCCTGGCAGGTTGTAACAATATGTACCTAGGTCAGCATAGCTTTCACCTTGACATTGAAGGGATTGCCCAGGCATCATTTCTTTTCTTTTTCAAAACAACCCCCCCCCCCAAAAGCAAGAGAGAGATTATTTTAAAGTTCTCATTTATTTTTTTAAATTACCAGCCAATGGTCGTGGCCGCTCTTCAGTACAGTACAGGCAGCGTGTTTATATCAGCATGCTTTGAAACCTAATTACAATGCTGCAATACACAGTACACCACAGGGGCAGAGTTCTAGACCACCAGTTAAGCCCTATGATTGGTGGTTTACTGCTAGGGAAATCAGGGGGTGTGCCAGAGGTCAGTGCCAAGTTTCTGCTTCTAGGTGCTGCTGCGAGGTTACAGAAAGGGTGAGGGAAGATACCAGCTATGACGAGGTAAGCTGCTGAATCATGTTTTATACATTTTACTTGGACAGCCCCATTAAAGGGATTGTCTAGGGCTAGGCTATATGTAAAAGCAAGTCATAGTTTTCCAAAATCCAGACCATATTCTGTAGCCCATCCCCTAGATTGTATTTATTAATGACCGCCTTCTTTTTACCGTTGAAAGGTATAGCTATACAAAGAAGAGAAGAAAAGACAGACAAGCAAAGCAGGTCAAACTCAACAACAACAGCTTAATTCAGCAGCACAGCTGGATGAATCCTCTGCATGGCAGATAAGAAAGGAATGATTTGTTTATACACTTAACATGAACAGTCCGTTTAAATGAAAAGCAGTAGGGAACGACCATTTTGGACAAGGACCAATGAGCGCTAATAAAAAATATGATGAACAGCAAGCAGCAGTTTCAAGAGCAATCAATGATATGGAATGTATGAATCACAGGTAGGGCTTGTCTTGAATATGGGGTACAAAAGGACATACATAGAAAGAAGGGCAACTACATTGTTACACGAGTGACTCTTACCAGGAAAAAGGTTAGAGTAACTGAACATACAGTATTCATTTTATTTTCATTTTTCATTTAACTCCATAACTATATACAAGACTAATACAAATAAATGTCAGACAAACTTATCACTAGGACAGTCCAAAGAACAACGGGGGGTATAAGAACATAAGCAACTCTGCTGTGTCATGGGGGTAGGAGCAACACAGATAACAGAGTTTGAAATGCAAAAGGATGAATAGGAATATTAATACATAAATATAGCTTTTAGCAGATCATATCATTACCTCGGCGAATGCTCCTTCGTAGCTTGTTACACAAATCAATGCGAGGGTTTTCTGAATTCTCTTCAGCACCTGGACTTTGCTCTGGTGAAGAAAGCCCTTTGCTGAGGTCTAGAGGTACTTTATTAGTGGTGGGAGGTGGGGATGTGGCTGGACTAAATATTGAGGTTGGACTGCTTGCACTGGACGATGTAGACAAGTCCAGAGCTCCAATCTTGGAGTTTAGTGGCGAATTTAAAGACAGCTTCCTGGCTCTGACTGGTGATGATGTTCTGGAGAGTGATAATGGCGGTGGAGATGAGAACTTACGACAAAGGTGTGGTGACCTCCCATCACTTATGCTTTGGCTGGTAGCAAAAAATAGTTCTAAAGATCTGCAAGGTAATAGAAGGTAACAAATACATCAGTGCCATCAGTTAGAGGAGATGTTTCTTAGACAGTATAGTATCAAAATAAATGTTCCATAACAGTAGTTTTCCTGCTGGTTGTGACGGGCTAATGACTCTACTGCTCATCATTTATTAAACCAGACCAAAAGTCATATTTGAGAATGCATAAGGTCCCAGTGCAGGGGTACTCAACTGGCGGACAAGGGTCCGAATGCGGACCTCGGCGCCAGATTTCCGGACCTCTGCCCTGACAGCCCTGCACTTGCTGCAGTCGCTTCTGTGTTGCCGTGCCCCCTTTATTTGATCGGTCATGTAGTACTTAGTCTCCCTGCCAGTGTCATGGCTCTATGGCAGCTAGCATTGCAATATGATATACTGTATGGGCGGGAAGTGGCATTGCAAGGTACACACAAACGTTGTTTCTCTTTGCCCCTTCCAATCCTCTCACCCTGGCCCAGCTCAGCCCCATCGATGCCTGTCTCACCATCTCTGCCCCATCCATCCCCATTCTTCCTGCTCAGCCCTATCCATTCCTGTCCCCCCAGCTTTGCCCCATCCATTCCTGGCCCCCCATCTCTGCCCCATCCATCCCTGTCTCCCCAGCTCAGCCCCATCGATGCCTGTCTCACCATCCCTGCCCCATCCATCCCTATTCCTCCTGCTCAGCCCCCTTCATCCCCCGTTCCTCCTGCTCAGCCTCATCCATTCCTGTCCCCCCAGCTTTGCCCCATCCATTCCTGGCCCCCCAGCTCTGCCACATCCATCCCTGTCTCCCCAGCTCAGCCCCATCGATGCCTGTCTCACCATCTCTGCCCCATCCATCCCCGTTCTTCCTGCTCAGCCCTATCCATTCCTGTCCCCCCAGCTTTGCCCCATCCATTCCTGTCCCCCCAGCTTTGCCCCATCCATTCCTGGCCCCCCAGCTCTGCCCCATCCATCCCTGTCTCCCCAGCTCAGCCCCATCGATGCCTGTCTCACCATCCCTGCCCCATCCATCCCTATTCCTCCTGCTCAGCCCCCTTCATCCCCCGTTCCTCCTGCTCAGCCTCATCCATTCCTGTCCCCCCAGTTTTGCTCCATCCATTCCTGTCCCCCCAACTTTGAAGATAGTAAAAAGACAACGTATGGAGTGCAAGATGTGAAATGTTGGAATGTCATTTAATCCAATTCATGATTTTAAATGAATGTAATAAATATTTCTTGCTAATATATATTGGTTGTTAACAAATTTAATTACAGACCCGGGGGGGGGGGGGGGAGTCAGACTGGTGGGTGGGGAGGATACTGATTTTCTCTCTTCAAATTTAGTGAAAGCATATTTGAGAATTCCTAGGGGTATTTGAACTCAGCATCCCCTGCTTCCCTGCTATGCACACCCCCGTCCAGAGAACTATGAAGTGCAGAGCAGGAAAGGTAAGGATGCCGCAGCATGCGCATCCTGTGCCACATAAGCAATGTAATGGTGGATTGCAGTATGGTTAGTGCAGCCCAGTCGGGGTGACCGGTAGTTATAGGTCCATTTTGGACTGAATTCTTGAAAGTGCATATTGTTAAAATTATGTCCTCAAGGTTCTGAGCTGATCACATTTTTTTCAACTTTTTTCTTTTGTTAGAAAGGGTGTGCTTTTTATGGAAGAAGGTTTATCTGCAATCTGTTGCTATTACCAAACGTACACCAAAAAGGGAGAAGTGAGTCCTGAGAAGTACACACAGGCCATGTCATGTCTACGTTTAAGCCCTCGTTCACACCTGTCCAGTACCGCATGCGTTTCTGCATTTGTGGCAGACACAGCAGTAGCAGGACCGCAAAAAAATCCATCAATGGCACCTCTATGGCTCCTTTCACACTTCTCTGGTGCGACAGAGAAGAGAAAAACACAGCCACCAAAAGTCCTGTTTGCTGCGACCTGGATGCAAACGCACCCCATTAAACAGGGCTATCTATTAAAAGCAGGCGCAAACGCAAACAAAAACGCGGAGGCAAAACGGAATTCCTGCCACAAAACGCATGCTGCAAACACATTCCGGACAGGTGTGAATGTAGTCTGAGTGAGCTTCCTTACCTCAGCAGCCACCATAATAGCAGTGCTCTGTGTGAATATTTCCCACACAACCAACACACCAGCCCCATCAAATTGTATTTCAAAGTACTGCTCCCGCTCCACCACAGGCCAGTGCAATCCCTCCAACTAGGATTATGTTTCCATGCATCCTCCCCTCAGCTGCTTCCTCCTGGTCATGGTGACTGTGCACGCCCACTCCATTCAATAAAATGCAATGAATGAAGTTGGGTTTTGGTCCACTTGTAACTGGACCAACAGCCTGGCACAGTTGAAAAAGAAAGGTTGCAACCATTTTGGAGCTTCTTCTCCCAGCTTCTCAGTCATGCTGCTGCCTGGATTCAACTGACATAACTGACAATGCACAGTAACAGGAAGCCCAGCAGTACTTCCTGTTTGTTTCTAAAATTTACCAAGTTATAAAATGGTAAATTAATTTTTATGTGCCGCAATCTAAATTGCCCTGGGGAGGGATGCATATGAGCACTGTGTGTTGCGTTGGTCTGGTTTGAGTCATTTTTCACTGTCCACTTTAAAGTGGACCAACACCCACGGGTGATCGGCCCGGGAATCTATAAGATTCCCGGGCCGATCACCCCCCACCCCGCGGGACATCCGAGATCGGGATGTCCCGCGGGGTGAAACCCCCCCAAACACCCCAAACTCCTTACCTTATCTTCGGCGGCGGCCGGCCGCCGCCGCCTCCCTCGCGCTCCTGTAGGCGTGCGCGTGCCCGCGCCGGCCGTCTGCGAATGGCCGGCGGGGGCGCGCGCGCGCCGAAAGTGACGCGAGGGAGGCGGCGGCGGCGGCTGCCGCTTAGACGTTCTTGTACGTCGGCGCTGGGAGCGGGGAGAGGTGAGTTTTTCGGGGGGTTAGGGGGGGTTTCACACAGCGGGGCACCCCGATCGGGGGTGCCCCACCGAAGTGGACCAAGACCCAGGATAGTCAAAATCCTGGGTGTTGGTCCACTTTAAAACAACTACTTGGCACAAGCTATACTGTGCATCGCCTACCTGACTGGAATGGATGTGAAAGGTCTCTTGTAAATATCAGCCAGCTTCTCCAGCACCACAAAGGCCGTGGTAAATATCCTGTACGTGTGCAAGAAGGTGTTGAGAAAATCGATGCTGAGGAACCGTAAATCCGTCAGTCTCTCCAGAAGACGCTCCACGCTGGCATAACGGATCTGAGGGACTTTGCAGGAGTTCAGAGTTTTACTGAAATAAATATCCACATCATCTTTATGTAGCCTGGCATCGGATCTGCAACATTAATAACACAAAATCCTTCTCTCAGCTGGATTGGTCCTTGCATGCATTTTATGGAGAAAGATGGTAAATAATGAGGTTTCAATAAAATAAACAACATAAACTATAATAAAGTCAATGAAATTCTGCAGAGGAGAGACAAGCCATGTAATCAAGCCAATTCATTGTGATATACTGTAATAAAGTAAATGTTTTTTGTTCCTCAGCCAGCAGGATCCTTGAATTATATAGTAAGTGGCAAATATATTTTGCTTTAAGCAGCTTTATTTGTCTCTGTTCTTATTTGTGTGTTTAAGCTCACATGCAAGTGTTTTTATCTGCATAATTATAACCTTCAAAATGTAATTCTCCAAATTGTGGTGAACGTGAACCGCTAGTATTTTAAAAGGTTTAATAAACATAAAACAAAACAGATGCACAAATTCTTTCATCCACAGCAGGTCCCAGATGGTTTCCAAGAGCAGCGCTCCCAATGCCTTGCGCGCTTGCTCGTCCCTCTCGTCAATCACTGTGCCTGTGCCTGGGCACAGTGCAGTCCCTTCATAGCTATGGCCATGCCCCTCTATTGCAATAAATGAATGTCGCACAATGACTGGCTGAAAGGGTAGGGCCATGACCCACAGTGAGAGCTGCCAAAGGCTCAAAGAATTCTGGGGCATATCCATTTAAGGTTTAGTGGCTGTTTAAATTTGGCAAGTTCCTTATCTCAACACACACAGTACCATATTTAACCCTTTAAGTGCCAGCCTACCTAGATTTTTTGTTACACTCTGGTGCCAGACTACATTTCACTTTTTTGCGCTACACATGTTCAATCTTGATTTTTGAAGGGATTTCCAGGGATTTTCCAGGAAAATTATATATATTTTCTTCAGCAGAGTCTGGGCTTCAACATGAAATGTCTTGTTTGGCCTTTTTTTTAGTGTATTCTCAATACTTTTGGGTGAAATATGTGCAAAAAAATTTTAAAAATCAATTTTTAACAATTTGTAGTATTTTTTTGTAATAAAAAAATACAATTCTGTGAAATACTCACCTGTAGAATTGGTATTATAAGTATACAGTACGTCCTGCTCCAGATAGATTACTTACACTTGGGTTATCCTCCGCCAGATGGCGCTGCACTGCAGAGACATGCAAAACAGGCTCCTTCCGACCTCCCACAAATCCCCAGCATTTAAAAGCAGTGAACAAGAAGCCGGGAGAATTTAACCACCCAAAAGCTGGTAACTATAACAATGATAACAATCACCATACAGGGGATCCAGAATAATGCAACAAACCAGGGTGGGGTGGAGCAGGACGTACTGTATACTTATAATACCAATTCTACAGGTGAGTATTTCACAGAATTGTATTATTCTTAGTATACAGTACGTCCTGCTCCAGATATAATACTTACACTTGGGACATCCAATAGCAGTGTCCATAAAGTAGGGTGGGATCCCCCAACAAAAGGTAACAGCAGACAGTTTAAACCACTGCCGCCTGCAAAACCTTGTGGCCAAAAACAGCATCAGCTGAGGCCCTAACATCAACCTTGTAAAACTTTGAAAAGGTATGAACAGAAGACCAAGTAGCGGCCTTGCAAACTTGTTCAACAGAAGCCTGGTGCTGGAAGGCCCAAGAGGCACCAATAGCACGAGTAGAATGAGCAGTAAGGTGGAAGGGAGGACTTTTCCCCTTAGCAGAATAGGCCTGAATCACAGCCTGACGAATCCATTTGCTAATAGTAGACTTGGCAGGGGCCAAACCCTTCCTAGGACCAGAAGGGACCACAAAAAGAGCATCAGTCTTCCTGAAAGCCGCAGTGACCACCAGGTAATACTTCAGACACCTGACCACATCCAATGAATGCAAAACCCTTTCCTTAGCGTTGCTAGGATTAGGACACAAGGAAGGAAGAACAATATCCTGGTTCAAATGAAAAGCAGACACCACCTTAGGCAGGAAATCCGGCTTAAAGCGGAACACCACCTTATCCTGGTGTCTCTCAAAGTATGGGGCCTGGATAGACAGAGCCGCCAGCTCAGACTCACGCCTGACCGAAGTAATAGCCACCAGAAAGACAACCTTGAGCCAGAGCAGCATCCTGAATAGGCTCAAAGGGAGCACCCTGCAAGGCATACAAAACCAAGTTCAAGTCCCAAACAGGGACCATAGGTTTACGTGGGGGACGCACATGAGTGACCCCCTGAAAGAAGGTCTTAACCAAGGGATGCTGAGCAAAAGACTTCTGAAAGAAGACAGACAGGGCAGGAACCTGACCCTTCAGAGTACTGAGTTTTAGACCCAACTCCAAACCATGCTGTAAAAACTCCAGGACCCTAGGGACTAAGAACTCCCTACAGGGGAGAGACCTAGATTCACACCAATCAATGTAGGTACGCCATACCCTATAATAGATGGCAGAAGAAGTCTTCTTCCTAGCCTGCACCATGGTATCCACCACCGAGGCAGACAATCCTTTCCCCATCAAGATGGAGGTTTCAGCAATTGTAAATTGGGGTGGCATAAGGAGCCCTGAGTGAGCAGATCTGGCGCCCCCGGCAGGATGTACTGGTCTACTGCCATTTGCACCACGTCTGCGAACCACACTCTTCTCGGCCACCTGGGGGCCACCAGAATCACCCCTTCCAGAGCAATCTTGTGCAGGACCCTGCCCAGCAGGGGGGAACGGAGGAAAGACATACAGGAGCCGAAATTCCTTCCATGACATTGACAGAGCATCCGTGGCCAAGGCCAGAGGATCCTGAGACAGGGAGACAAAGGCCGGGAGCTTGTGATTGTGACGTGATGCGAACATATCCACATCCGGTAGACCCCAACGGTGACACAGGGACTGGAATACCCTGTTGCAGAGGGACCACTCTCCCTGATGGGAAGTCCCCCTGCTCAGAGAGTCTGCCAGTAGATTCTCTGCCCCCGGAATATACACAGCCGAAATGCATTGAACATTGGCCTCCGCCCATGTCAGAATCCACGACACTTCCTGGAGGGCACCTCTGCTCCGGGTCCCTCCCTGATGGTTGATGTAGGCAACCGCCGTCCTGTTGTCTGAGCGCACCTGCACGGACATTCCCTGCAGGTGATCGGTCAACTGCTCCAGTACCAACCTGATTGCCCATAGTTCCAGAATCTTGATGGGTAAGTGGACTTCCTGAGGGCCCCACCTCCCCTGGAACCGCAGGGACTTCCAGAATCCCCCCCAACCTGACAGACTGGCATCCGTGGTGACCATCTCCCAGGAGGGGGCCAGAAAGGATCAGCCCCTTAGTAAGTTCTTGTGGTCCATCCACCACGAGAGGGACCCTCTGACCAAGGGGGGAAGCACACAAACCCCGTCCAAGGACGTGGGGTCCTTGTCCCATACTGACAGAAGGTGAAGCTGCAGAGGCCTCAAATGGAACTGAGGAAAAGGCACCGCCTCGAAGCTTGCCACCATTAGGCCCACCAGCTGCATTCCCTGCCGGAGGGAGGGCTGGGGGCACAAGAGCAGGAACCTCACCTGCGCAGTCAGAGCTTCCAGCTTCTGTTGAGGAAGGAATATCCGTGACTGAACCGTATCCAGAATCATCCCCAGGAATGGGGTCACCGACGAAGGGGACAGAGAGGACTTGGGGTGATTGATCACCCAGCCGAAGGACTCCAAGGTGGACACCACCAGGTGAGTGTCCAGCTCTGCCTGCTGTAGGGACCGCGATGTGATGAGAATGTCGTCCAGGTAGGGCAGCACGCGTTTGCCCCCTGAACTTATCAGAGACATCACCCCCGCCAGCACCTTGGTGATCACTCTGGGGGCTGAAGTGAGGCCGAATGGTAAGGCCACAAATTGGTAATGTTGATCTTTCAACACGAATCTGAGAAACATTTGATGTCACGGGAAAACAGGGATGTGAAGGTAAGCATCTTTGATGTCCACAGACGTCATAAAATCCCCTGGGCGCAGAGAGCCAATGGCTGAGCGCAGAGTTTCCATGCGAAAACGCCTGTTCTTGACAAATTTGTTGAGGATCTTTAAATCCAGAATGGGCCTGACTGAACCATCTTTTTTGGGCACCGTGAAAAGGTTGGAATAGAACCCCTTGCCCAATTCTCTTAAGGGGACCCTGCAAATGACCCCCAGATCTAGCAGTCCTTGCACGGCATGCATCAAGACCTGAGCT
This sequence comes from Gastrophryne carolinensis, assembly GCA_027917425.1. NCBI lineage: Eukaryota > Metazoa > Chordata > Amphibia > Anura > Microhylidae > Gastrophryne > Gastrophryne carolinensis. The sequence goes on from CM051234.1 coordinate 564,016,814, forward strand.
GATACAGGGTCCTGGGGGACCCGGGACCTGATGAATCTTGTGGGGGGCCGCACAGCAAACTCTATCTTGTAACCAGAGGACACTACCTCCTGAATCCACCGGTCTGAGACTTGGCGCCTCCAGATGTGCGCGAAGTGCTGTAGCCGTCCCCCCACCCTGACGGGCGAGGGCGCCCTGTCATGCCTGAGGGGTCTTGGGAGGGGCTTTGGTTTTGGACCCCCAGGAGGAGCCAGGACGTCGTCCTCTGCTCCTATGCCAGGAATCTGCGCGAGCCCCCGCGAAGGACACCCCTTTCCCCTGCTTAGCGCCTCGGTAGGGGACTGAAAGGGAGCCCTGGCTCCGAAAGGGCCGGGACTGCCGCCTGCGCTGGGGTAACTTACCTCCTTTAGCAAAGAGGTCTAGGCGGTCCCCAAACAGGCGTAGCCCCTTATTTGGAAGCCCAGTAAGGGCTTTCTTAGCAGCATTGTCAGCAGCGGCGTATAGCTAGCGCCAAGGCGGAAGATCTGGCACGCATCCTAATAGCATCATCCGATGCAGACAGGATGAAGTTTACAAACACATCACAGTTAGACAGTGCATTAATCGTGTCAGGTGGCAATTCGTCTTGGCCATCAAGTGCATTCCTGACCATGGCCCTGAGCGCCACCGAAGTAATGGCCAAGGCGCAGACCGGGCGCAACGCCGCCCCCCCCCCAAATGCAAAGGTATGGCATGCCAATTGGTCAATGCGCCGGTCCTCAGAGTCCCGCAGCGTAGTAGTGTCGGGAGAGTGCATAATAGAAGTGTTAGACAGTCCCAGAATAGGAGCATCGACCTCGGGGGGCGACGACCAGCACTTGACCATATCAGCAGGAAAAGGATACTTCCTGTCCAAACTCTTAGGAATCCCGGGAAGTCTACTGGGATGTTCCCACTCCTTAAACACGAGGTTATTGAAATGGGTTTGCTCAGGAAATTCCAATCGAGCCTTAGCAGTATGAAATAGCTCACCCCTTTGCCTGGGAGCCGCAACAGGGGGAGAGATGGACAGAACCTCAAAAATCTGAACCAGCAGTTTGTCAGTATCATCTGGGGTCCAGTGATCAGAGCCAGAATCGTCATGACCCTTTGACTTCTTGTCAGATGACCCTGAGTAAGAGAACAGCTCTCCTTCGTCCGAGGGGGTATAGCCTTATAGAGGCAACAACTCATCAGCCTCTTCAGGGGTTAAGTGCCGCTTTTTTACGGTGGCCTTACGCGCTAAGGTATTAGCAAGCAATTTTTCAACACTGGCCAGTCTAGCAGCCACATCAGGATGAGAATCCCCGCTTGTATTGGGGGTTAGACTCGGGCTTGGGGGAGTAGGTGAAGTGAGGCAAGGTGCAGGCCCAGCCACCGGGGGGGGGGGGGGGGGGGAGTACCATTAGCACCTGCTGTGCACAAGGAATACAGACCTGTGCATTGCCACCGCTGATAGATGAGACCCCACAAGCTACACACAGCCGGGCTTGTCCCGAAGGAACCCCGGGCACAATATCCTGGGATGCCTCCATATGGTGATTAATAGGCACAATAGGCCAGTAGGGATTGACGCAGAAGCTACCCTGACCCGCAGGGAAGTGGGAGTAATTATACTAGGCCCAACTGGCAATTACACCTGGCCGGGAGAAGCCACTGGATTCAACCGTCTGAAAGACATAATGAGAATGAGGGGTGTCAGAACCATGTCACAGTAAGCAAGGAGCATAAAAATCGCCCGTGAGGGCACTTACAGACCAACGAAAGGAGAGGGACCGTTACCACGCGCGACTACACCTCGAACTGGCGCCAAACGAACCTCGAGGGCGGGCCAGATGCGGAGCGCGCCAAGCCAGGTCCCCACCCCCCGAAGAGCGTGAAGCTCTAGAACAGCCGTCAATGTTGTCATGGGGAGCGAAGTGTATGACACACTTAGAATAGATGATCTGCCAAGGATGACGCCGCAGCGTCTGAGGCGACGCCGCCACCCGGCGCAGCACATCCATGAAGGAAAAATGGTGCGCGCGGCGGCGGCAGTTACACGAGTCTGACACCACATATACAAGTCCAGGACATTACTAAGGCCGTAAGCGTGTAATCACAATACACTGGGACTAAACACACACCCCCCCCCCTTTCTTTCCCCCCGAGGGGGAACGAGGGAGGATGGCGACCCTTTGTACAGGGCCCACCGCTACACGGGGCATGGGCAATAATGCGGGAGGGGCATCCCCTAGAGCAGCGGTACTCAATTGGCGGACCGGGGTCCAAATGCGGACCTCTGTGCCAGATTTCTGGACCCCTGCCCTGACAGGATTGGCGATGTAGTTTGTCTCCCTGACAGTGTCTCATGACTCCCTGACACTTAGCATTGCAATATGAAGTACTGCATGTGCAGGAAGTGGCATTGCAAGGTATAATCCACCCCCAACCCGCCCCCAGTGCGCTGATTTCTAACTATCCACCCCCCCGACAGCACCCCGTCCGGACCTTCGCCTCTCACCAGATGCCTGTAAATGGACCTTTACAAGAAGTGGTTGAGTACCCCTGCCCTAGAGGCTCACCATCAGCCTAAACCGCCTACCCTTTGGTGGGGGACTGCGGTGGAGCATGGCTCCATAAGCACGCATGGTGCTGCCTACCTTCACCCAGCCAGCGCAGCCCAGGCTGGGAGGCACATTACGAGGAGGACGGGTGGGAGTAGTCCAACAGGGCCGCAGGCTTTAATAGCCCCACTCACCTGTGAGAGAGTGAAACTTCATGTCTTCGCAGTCGGCACTGCAGAGAAATCTGGGGATTTGTGGGAGGTCCCCAGGTATTTGAGGGGCCGGGAGGAGCCTGTTTTGCATGTCTCTGCAGTGCAGCACCATCTGGCGGAGGATAACCCAAGTGTAAGTATTCTATCTGGAGCAGGACGTACTGTATACTAAGAATATGTAAGTTTGTTAATAAAATCTTATTGCGTGTGAAAGCCCTATTTCTCCCGGTTACAACGGTACCACATATGTATTGGTAGACACCCTTTCCTGCCCAGGAAACTTTCCCAAACTGAAACAGCAGTTTAGGAGATTTCAGATAGGATACAACTATGCAATATGATTGCATAGTTGTAAGGGGTTAACGTAAAAAAAAATGAAATAGGGTCCTGCGCTATGCGCGCCTTGCAGTTTTTCCAGAAAAACAACCCTTTACAGTTGAAATACCCCCAACAAACTATATATTCTCTGGAAGTACACGCCTCAAGCCTTCTAGGCGTACCAGGCTTGTTTATGTGGGCTTAGATTTCTGGAAGTAATCCTTCAATGTATTCTTTGGTTGCACAAAGTTTCCCTAAAAAAGAATAAAACGGAAGAATCAAGCCACATTTCCTAAAAAAAAACTATAGGCAAACAAGAAATAACAAGTAAAATCTCAAAAAGCAACATGCCCCGAACAGAACGATACCCAACATGCATAGGTACTGTCAAGGGAAGAGTTGGCAAACACCACAAAGTAAAGCGTGCGCGTAACAGTAATTTTACTTGAAAATTTCAGCTCTGCAGACAAAGTGCGCACCTTGCAAATTTTCAACCAAAACAACCCTTTACATTTGGAATATCCCCGATAAACCATATATTCCCTGAAAGTACACAAGTAAGCTTTCTAAGAGTACCCAGATTGTTGTAGTAGGCTCACCTTTCTGGAAGTAATCCCTCGAAGAATTCTTAGGTTGCACAGGGTTTCCCTAAAAAAATGAATAAAAAAAACTGAATAAATAACATGTTTTCCTAAAATATAAATATGCAAACAAGAAAAAACAAGCTAAATCTGAAAGAGCAAGGTAACTCTTTTAATTGCCAGCCTACTTGAAGTTTTGTCACCCTCTGTTGACAGGTCATTTTTCCCCATTCTGCACCATGTTTAACCGTGATTTTCGCCGGAATTTCCAGGAAAATTATAGATATGTATTTTGCAGCAGAGTTTAGACTTTAACATGAAATGTCTTGTTTGTAATTTTTCTACAGTTTTTTAAAATATTTTTGTGTACAAAAAATAAATAAATGAATATTTTTTAGACAATTGTTTCCTTTATTTTAAATAAAACATTTACTTTATTAGAGAAAGCCCAATTTCTCCTGATTACAACGGTACCACATATGTATTGGTAGCCCCCACATTCTTGCCCAGGAGACCCCTTAAACTGAAAATAGCACTTTATAGCATTTACAAATAAAATACTACTACTATCCACACTATAAACATAAGGGGTTAATTAAAAATAAATGAGGGGGGCGGGACCCAGCTATGGGGGCTTGTAGAACAGGGTGCAAGGGGCCAGTTTTGGTGGCCCCCCCCACCCTGCAGGCTACAAGCCCACATAGCCATGGCCCGGGCTCTTCTGCCCCCCCCCCCCCCTGGGCTTTGGGGAGGCAGGTAATTGGGGTGCCGGGGGTTAACTGCAAGTCACCCGCTAGCAGAAGGTGACTTGCCAGCCCCCCAGCCTTGTGAACTGGTATAGGGATCTCATGGATGCCTTACCAGTTCACAAGGGGTTAAGTGTAAAAAAAAAAAAACAGAAACAAGCAGAAAAAATATTTTTATTTATTTATTTAATACTTTTTAATACTTACCTCCCATCCATCCCTGTGTCCCACGCTGATCAATCTGGAACCAGCTATGGGGGCTTGTAGGAACAGAGTGGAGGGGACCAGCTTTTGTGCCCCCCCCCACCCTGCAAGATACAAGCCCACATAGCCTATGTGGGCCCAGGCTCTTCTGCCACCCCCGGGCTTTGGGGAGGCAGGTAATAGGGGTACCGGGGGTTAATGGCAAGGTCTCATGGACCCCTTACCAGTTCACAAGGGGTTAAATGTAAAAATGAACACACTGACACATAAGAAAAAAAATGACATTTATTTTTATTTTTTTTACTTTACTCACCTCCGATCCTCTGTCCCCCGGCGATCCCCGATGACAGCTGACAGTCTGCTCGGGTATTTGGAGGAGAGAGCCTGGGGAGGGGGGGGCGAACACAGCCCTCTCCCCCTCCCCACCTCTCTCCTTCAAGCACCCGAGCAGACTGATTCTTAGTCTCGGGTGCTGGTCTTAAGAAGCCAGCTGCTGGTGACATTACAAGGATGTCACCCGGGCTAGCAGTCGTGATCCAGGAAGTGGGGGGGAGGGCGATTTATGCCCTCTCCTCGCCACGGAAGAGCTTGTGGAAGAGGAGACCTGTCGGGAGGCAGCGTGACCACAGGTAAGTAAATGTCATTTTGACTTTTTTTTTTTTTTACAGTTAGCAGCTGCTGCTGCCGAAGGGGGGGGCGCTATTCCGGCATATCTCCTGGAGCCATCCGAGCCCCCATGGGGGATCGGATGGCACCAAATTAAAGAGGAGACACGGCCGGATCCAAGAAGGGGTCAGGTGAGTTCTTTTATTTTATTTTTTTTTAACTAGCGGGGGGGAATGTCAAGCACGTAACACCTACGTGCTTGGCACTTAAGGCACGGACATGCGAGCACGTAGGTGTTACGTGCTTGGCACTTAAAGGGTTAAAGGGGACAGTCCACTCTTGTGGTTCATAAGAGCAGCCATAATGGGATTATTGCAGCATACAGTCCTATTGTTTTTTTATTGGGGTGTATGAGACAAAGCACCCCCTGTCTGCTCTTAAAGTGGACCAAAACCAAAGATTTTGACTCTCCTGGGTTTTGGTCCTAGCCTCCGGGGCACCCCCCCTTCGCTTTATGAAACCCCCTCTGGTCGCCTGAACAAACTCACCTCTTCCTGGTCCTATGATGCATGTGTGGCCGCTTGTCCATTCTGCTCGCTTGGATCCACTCAAGCCGCTTCGAACAGGAGCTTGTCTAATACGAGTGTGCTGGCGGCCGCAACCCCCACTACCCTCTAACTGGAAGAATGCCCGCGCCAGTCATTTACAAATGCTTGGTGTGGGCAGGCGCCCTGCTAAGGGGATAGCGGGGATAGGGGTGCTGCTTGCGCATGTGCCATTGGACCAAGAACGAAGGCGAGTTTTCAGGCGCCCTAGGGGGTTTGACACAGCGGGGCATCCCGGGGGGGGGAGCGAGTATGTCTGCTCTGCAGTCTCAAAGACTTCATGCCACAGTTATTCAATTGTGACTACCCCCATGAACCACAAGAGTTATTTAAACTGAACTGTTCCTTTAATAGACCATTATCACAATAGCACTCCTTTAAAGAGGGCATTGGTTAATAACCCTTCTTGGAAAGTTTACAAAAATCACTCAACTGCATGTTGCCAAGAACCTGAACATGTGCAGCTCTGTCCTGCTGCCAAAACTGATGACTCAAACTCTCTTTGGTAGCTCTATATCCAGCGAAGGGGAGCAATGGGAACAGGAAGGAGGTATACTTTATGCTGTGAAGCAGCTTTAAGAAATCAATCTGAGGAAAATTTCAGTACTAGTCACTTTATTTGCTTTATGTAGTCCGGCAATTTACTTGACCTACAGAACTACCCAATACACTTCAGAGCTTCTAGTTTGCAGCAAGGATTCTCAAGTGGACCAAAACCATCTCTGGCATCTATAAGACTTCAGGACCAGCTTATTCCCATCTCCGAACTGGGATGCTCCGCTCTGTAAATCCCCTGCGAGTCGCCCCCCAAGAATCTTAACTTTCTGATGAACCCACGGCCACTGCAGCCATCACTCGGCTCCGCTATTGGCTGTGAAGCGAGGCGCAGAGGCGAGGGGTGCGTCAGGGGGTTCCATTCAACTTCTCCAGCCGCATATTAACATGCACGGGCATAGAAGCTGATTGGACGACCGGCCGTGCACGTGCATGCACCGTTGGACAGACGACGGGTACATTTCCCATCCCGCTTTCACACCGCAAACTGGGGTACCCCTTGGGATAGACCAAAACCTAGGAAGGTCAAAATCCACTTTTTAACTTTGTTAAATTAATATATAGGTATTCCTACATGGCTGCTTACCACCACTCTAAGTGTTAGCCTTTAACCTCTACTATTTTTATCTCAAAAGAAGGAGCTAGACATTAAAACAACAGTAGAGACAAAAGGCTTACTCTCGCTTCCTACATAATTACAATGCTCACTCTCTGTTCTGAATATTTTTAGTTTAAGAATAGATTTTTAACTTACACCATGAATGTCTCTTACCTGATCATGTGTGGAACAGTAACTTTAGAGTTCTCCTCAAACACGTTGGTCATCAAACCATTGCATCTGATATTTTCAATACACTGTTGACAACAAATACAGTGACTACAATGGCTTAAATAAGTTTGTTGCTTGATACGATAAAGAACATTTTTATTTTTTATCAAGAATGAAATTTTTTTTACACTGTTCCGACAGAGGAAGGAGGGAGACATCCTGTGTCTAATGTACAAAGAATTGTCCCAAACATGCCTATTTCTGCTTGTTTTTGTGACTTACAATATTCTTTAAACCAGACCAACAGCCTGGCACAGCTGGAAATAAAAGGTAGCGGCCATTTTGAAGCTTCCTCTCCCAGCATCTCAGCCACGCTGCTGACTGGATTCACCTGACATAACTGACAATGCACAGTAACAGGAAACCCAGCAGCACTTCCTGTGTGCAGGTGGCCTGCAAATGCATGAGCCGCAATTTTGTTTCTAAAATTTACTACAGCAGGTAAATTATTTTGAATTAATCTGAATTACCCTGGGGAGAGAAGCATATGAGCATTTTTGTTGTAAGGGTGTTGGTCCGGTTTACTGTAAGTAATAGACTCATTTATAGAGATTACCTGGCTAATGTCACTGGTCCAGGCAGCTTTTTCTTGACGTGAAGGAGCCAAAAGAACAACTGTAAAGGGAGTGGCATCTAAAGGTTCCACAACAATCTTAAAATCCAGATGACCAAACACATATCCAGAACCCTTTGCTTGAGAGAGTAAAATTATTATTACAAAAAAGGACAGCAATTTTAGTTTACACTAAAAAATGCAGTAGTCATTTTCATTTTGCCTTAAAAAACAAAAAGAATTATTAGGTGCAGCAGATTTTAGTGGTTCATTGTGCACAATAGTCACCCGCTGCACAGGCCAAGACTAAATGTGTTTTACAATAAAAGAGCACAGGATAACTATTGATATATTCTGAAATACATCTACTCAGGTACTAGGTATGGTTGATTATTTTCCATTCCAGAAACTGGCAATGACTCCTGGCACAAAACACCTAAAAAAAGCTTTCCTTATTTGCAATGTGTTCACTCCAGAGCCACCTGACTCCCTCCCCCTGGGGCATCTAGATTCGGGATGCCACACTATGTAAAAATACCATTTTGTGAATACTCAGCTGTAAAATGGGTATTATAAGTATGTCACACACCCCGCTTCAGATAGTTATTACACTTGGGTTATACTGACCTGTAGATGGCGATCTTGCAGAGATGTCAATAAAAAAAGGAAGACCCTCATGGTCCATAAATACCTGGTACCTCCCACTCATTCCCCAGTATTAAAACAGCAGTAAGGAAACAAAGGGACCAGGAAGAGCCAAAATAACCAGTAAGAAAGGTTCACCATATAAAGGATCCAAAATACCAAAGGGCGGGGTGAAGCGGGGTGTGTGACATACTTATAATACCCATTTTACAGGTGAGTATTCACAAAATGGTATTATTCTAAGTATGTCACACACCCCGCTTCAGATAGTCATTACACTTGGGGACATCCAATAGCAGTGTCCATAAAGGGCAGGGATCAAAGCAAGGCAATAATGTACCAACTTAAACCACTGCAGCTAGCAGAAATTTGCGGCCAAAAACAGCATCCGCTGAGGCCCCCACATCAACCTTGTAAAACTTGGAAAAAGTATGAACGGAAGACCAAGTAGCAGCCTTACAAACTTGCTCAACAGAGGCCTGGTGCTGGAAAGCCCAGGACGCCCCAACAGCACGAGTAGAATGAGCATCCCCTTGGCAGAATAGGCCCCAACAATGGCCTGGCGAATCCATTTACTAATGGAAGACTTGGCGGGAGCCAAACCTTTCCTAGGCCCGGAGGGCACCACAAAAAGGGCGTCAGTCCTACGAAAGAAAGAAGTAGCCACCAAATAATACTTCACACAGCGAACCACATCCAGAGAATGCAAAACCCTCTCCTTGTCATTGCTGGGCTTAGGACACAAGGAGGGTAGAACAATGTCCTTGTTAGGGCGAGCGCTGCAGAGACGCCTCATGGCGCTTCCTGCCGTCCCTCTCCCGGGGCGAGAGCCGCGCTTCCTCCCCGCGGCTTTCCCCGCCGGGTTTCCCCTAGCCCGAGCGCTATTTCCCTTCCTGGCAGCGCCCCTCTCTTACCTGATGTCCTGCCCTCCGTCCGGCGTGGCTGCCGGGGTCTGCGGGCGGCTCCCTCACTTCCTCCTTCCTCCCTGCCTCTCCTGCGCGCACGTCCCCGGCCACTAGGGGGCGCGCGCCGCAATACTGTTGAATTTAAAGGGCCAGTGCATCACTAATTGGTGTCCGGCCGTCCAATCCGGTAATGACACTTCCTTTTTATTCTGGCCAGCCCTTCTTCCTCTGCCGGATTATCGGTGTGTTTCCGTGATTGTCTGTAGTTAATCTGTGGCTTTCTTGTGTATGACCTCGGCTTACCTTTTTGACCACGAACCTCCGCTGCCTGTCCCGACCTCGGCCTGTCTCTTCGTCTGTGAACCTCCGCTGCCTGTCCCGATCACGGCTTGTCTACTCGCTGCTGAACCTTCGCTGCCTGTCCTGAATCTGGCTACTCACCGTGACCATCGTTTATCTCTGCTGTACAACACCTCGGCAAATTGTGGAACTGCGCCGCCATTGGGGGGTAGCGACCTGGGAGTCATCAGCCGCACAAGACCAACCTGCTTCGCGGCGGGCTCTGGTGAAAACCGGTGGCTCCTTAGACCCCGCTTCCCTGACGCGGTACTCACCAACAGTTTCACAGTTCCAGTGGGTCCACGCTTCATTTGTTCCTTCCGGGTCGTAACAGTCCTGATTAAGATGGAAGGCAGAAACCACCTTAGGAAGGAAATCTGTCTTGAAGCGGAAAACCACCTTGTCCTGATGCCTCTCAAAGTAAGGAGCCTATATGGACAAAGCCGCCAACTCTGATACACGCCGAACAGAAGTGATGGCAACCAGAAACGCAACCTTCTGAGTAAGCGTAGAAAGAGCAATATCCTGCATAGGTTCAAAAGGAGGACCCTGAAAAGCAGAAAGAACCAAATTCAAATCCCAAACTGCTAGCAAAGGCTTCCTAGGAGGCCGCACATGTGTAACCCCCTGGAAAAAGGTCTTAACCAGAGGATGAAGAGCAAAAGACTTTTGAAAGAAAACCGCCAGGGCAGAAACATACCCTTTCAGCGTACTAAGCTGCAAACCCAGGTCCAGACCATTTTGCAGAAATTCCAAAGCCCTAGGGATAGAAAACACCCTGCAAGGCAAGGCCCGGACCTCACACCAATCAATATAAGACCTCCAAATCCTATAGTAGATGGCAGAGGAGGACTTCTTTCTAGCCCTAACCAGAGTCTGAATGACAGCATCAGAAAGACCTTCCTCCTTCAAGATGGAGGTTTCAGCAGCCACGCCGTCAAAGCCAGCGTTGGTAAATTGGGGTAGAGCAGTGGACCCTGAGTGAGCAGATCCGGCAGAAGGGACAGATTTAACTGATTCTCTGCCAACCTTACCACGTCTGTGAACCAAACCTGTCTTGGCCATCTTGGAGCCACCAGAATTGCTGATGAGCCCTCTAGGGCCAGCTTGCGCACCACTTTGCCCACCATGGGAAATGGAGGGAACAGGTACAGAAACCCCAGATCCCTCCAGTTCAGAGACATGGAATCCGCTGCCAGAGCCAGTGGATCCCGCGAGAGAGACACAAATGCCAGAAGCTTGTGATTGTGACGAGACGCAAAGAGGTCCACCTCCGGAGTCCCCCACCGGTGGCAAAGCGACCGAAACACCTTGGGGCTGAGCGACCATTCCCCCCGGCGAGATGAGCACCTGCTCAGGGAGTCCGCCTCCGTGTTCTCCACTCCCGGAATGTACACCGCCGAGATGCATGGGACATTGCTCTCTGCCCAAGCCAGGATCAAAGACACTTCCCCGAGGGCACGCCTGCTGCGAGTCCCTCCCTGGTAATTGATGTAGGCGACCGCCGTCCAATTGTCCGACCGAACTTGAACCGGTAAGCCCTGTAACTGATGAGTCAAGTGAGCCAGAACCAACCTGATGGCTCTCAGCTCCAGAACATTGATGGGATCGTGAGCCTCCTGAGGCCCCCACAGTCCCTGAAACGGAAGATCCTTCCAAAATCCCCCCCAACCTGACAGGCTGGCATCCGTGGTGACCGTCTCCCAACGAGGGGTCAGAAAGGATCTGCCCCTCGTCAGATTGCTTGGCTCCAGCCACCACCGAAGGGAATGCCGCACCCGGGGGGACATCAGAAAAGACTGATCCAATGACAGCGGGGACCAGTCCCAGGCCGCCAAGAGATGGAGCTGGAGCGTCCTTGTGTGAAACTGGGCAAAGGGAACCGCCTCGAATGATGCCACCATCAATCCCACCAGTCGCATCCCCAGCCGAATGGACAGGCGGGGGATGGATAGGAGACGCTGAGTCAGTTCCTGAATCAGAAGAACCTTGGGCCAGGGGAGGAACACCCTGGCCTGAGAAGTATCCAGAGACATTCCCAGGAACTCCAACACCCTGGAGGGAGAGAGGCAGGACTTGGGATAGTTGATCACCCAGCCAAATCTCTCCAGGGCGGCTACCACAGTCCTGGTATCTAGCTCCGCCTGGCTGAGAGAGGAAGCCACAATAAGAAGATCGTCCAGATAAGGCACGATGCGGATACCCTGGGCTCTGAGGAGGGCCATCACCCCTGTTAGCACCTTGCTGAAAACCCTTGGAGCTGAGGTAAGGCCAAACGGAAGAGCCACAAACTGAAAATGGCGATTTTCTACAAAGAACCTGAGAAATCTCTGGTGTGCCGGAAAGATTGGAATATGCAGGTAAGCATCCTTGATGTCTATGGACGTCATGAAGTCCCCTTGACGAAGTGAATAGATGGCCGAACGCAGAGTTTCCATGCGGAACTTCCAGGGACGGACAAACCTGTTGAGTAACTTCCGATCCAGAATGGGACGAACGTAACCGTCCTTCTTGGGCACTGTGAACAGATTGGAATAGTAGCCCAGGCCCCGGTCCGAGGGAGGCACCGGGCAAATGACAGCCATGTCCAGAAGATTTGCTACTGCCGCCCGGAGCCCCTGCGCAGCCAGAGGATCTGAAGGTACCCGAGACCTGAAGAATCTGGGAGGGGGCCGGAACCCGAACTCCAGCTTGTAACCGGAAGACACCACTTCCCGAATCCATCTGTCCGAGACCTCTTGGTCCCAGACCTGGGAGAAGAGTTGCAGCTGTCCCCCCACCCGCAAGGGTGAGGGCGCTCCCTCATTGCTGAGCCGGCTTGGCAGCGGCCTTAGGCTTAGAGCCCGAGCTGTGTCCTGGATGGGCACGACCCCTGCCCCGGTTCCAGGAATCATCTCTGGAGAAGGAGAAGGCCAATCCCCTGCCAACTCTGGCACTACGAAAGGAAGGAGTGAAGGAAGCTGCCCCCCAAAAGGGACGACGCTGCTTCTTACCCTGAGGTAACTTACCACCCCTTGCAACCGAATCCAATTTTTTTTCAAAGAGCCGCAACCCCACAAAGGGAAGGGCCGTAAGCCACTGGTGCAACCAAACCGACCGCCGGATAGCCACAAGCAAGGCCGAAGTTCTACTACACATCGCCAATGTGTCATCCAAGGAGGCTAGTACAAATGACAAAAACAACTCACACCGCTTAAGGGCGGTGAACTCCTCACTAGCAGGGTCAAGCCCGGAAGTAGTCAACAGTTCTCTAACAACCGACCTGGCAGCTACCAATAAGAGTGCCGAAGCACAAACAGGCCGCAAGGCCGACCCAAAACTGGCAAAACCATGACAAGCCATCTGGTCAATGCATTTATCCTCACCATCCTTGAGGGTAGTACAGTCCGGAGAATGCAAAATGGAGGTGCTAGACAACCCCAAAACAGGAGCATCCACCTCAGGAGGGGACGACCAGTGCTTCAACGCGTCCACCGGAAAGGGATATTTTTTATCCCAACCCGGAGGAACACCTGGAAGTCGAATAGGCCTCTCACATTCTTTGAGAATAATACCATCAAAATGCTTTTGATAAGGGAATTCCAAGTGCGGCTTGGTCGCCTCAAAGAACTCCCCTTTTTGCGGAGGAGCCGCTTCAGGAGGAGAAATAGCCAAGACTTCAAACATATGAGCCAGGACCTTAGAGGTATCCAATGAATACCCCTGACCCTGCTCGGTATCATCAGACCCATCTGACTCCTCAAACAGCTCCCCCTCCTCTAGCGGGGGGCAATCGGACCAGTCCAGAGAGTCAAACTCATCCAAATCAAAGGCCTGCGTGGCTGTAGACAAATGTTTTCTCTTAGCCGGGGCCTTTCTGGCCACAGCACTAGAAAACAATTTTTCAAGATTGGCCCATCTGGCGCACACCTCAGAATGCAACTCCCCACCCATGACAACGTCACATGGGGTACGGATCAGACGGGGGGGAGTAGGAGAAGAGACCGGCGGAGCAGAACCGGACGCAGGAGATCCAAACACTGCCTGGATTGCCCCGAGGGGAGCCCAGGTCCCATATCCGGGGGAGCCTCCATATGGTGATTTTTTATATAATTAGTCACGATGACCAGAGGGAATTACGCAGCAATGCTACCCGGGATGCCCCTTTTAGTCCCGCGTGGGAGGAAATTTACAGGAAACCAGGACCGGGAGAACCCCCCTTTAATAGTAACAAGGGTCCACCTGGAAGACAAAAGACAGGCACAGCAATCAGACCCCATAAAAGTAAATGTCCAATAATGTCAACAGACAAGCATTGCAGACAACCACACAAGGGGCATGGATATATACAAAAACTAATGGAGAACACAACTTTGTTCTTTTAAGGGTGAGCGGCGTGCACAGAGCTCAGCATGGCAACCTGAGCTGTGTGCCCCTGCAGTATATATACAAAAACTAATGGGGCCCCCAAAGGCCACTCACCGACCAAAAAGACCGCCAACCGTCACACACGCACACAAGCGGAGGAAGGAGAAAAGCGAGTAATCAGTAGTAGAAGGAGGGCGGGCCAGCACGGTTCGCGCGTCGCGCCCGGCCCCGCCCCCTTCGCTCCAAGCCAGTAGCCGGGAACTAAAAACAGCGGCGCCAGCAGCACGGGGGCGGGCCGTAGGTGATCGCGCGGACGCCCAGCCCCGCCCCTTGCACCTGAGGGGAAGAAGCTCCCCCGCCGCCATCAGCGCACGAGGCGGCCGGCCCCCAGGGGGGATCGGCCCGGGAATCTATAAGATTCCAGGACCGATCAGATCCCTCCCCGCGGGGCATCCGAAATCGGGATGTCCCGCGTGGAGGAACCCCCCAGGAGGCCCACAAACCTTACCTCAGCCCGTTCCATCGGCGCATGCGCGAGCCGCGTCTTGCGCTTCCCTCTAGCAGGACGCGCACCCACGCCGGCCGTTTGTGAATGGCCGGCGCAGGCGCGCTCCCTGTTAGAGGGAAGCGCGAGACGCGGCCTCCAGCGCTCAGAGCCGCTGAGCTGCTATGCGCGTCCAAGCGGCCTTGAACGCGCATACCATAGCGGCTCTGAGCACTGTGATTGGCTGGAGCGGTCACGTGGGAGCGTGGTGAGGTGAGTGTTTCTGGGCTTTCAGGGGGGTTTCAGACAGCGGGGTGCCCCACCGAAGTGGACCAAAACCCAGGATAGTCAAAATCCTGGGTGTTGGTCCACTTTAAGTACAGTGACACAAAACAAGCACCCACACACACACTGTGACCGAGTGCCCATACAAACTCCACACATACAATAAAGGACCCAACAACATTTAAGCCCTCAAGGGACAAGGCCCCCCCCCCCTCTAAGGGTATCCGGGAGAGGGGGAATTCACGCTAGGGTGGGAGGCCAAGGAACAGGGCATCCCAAGCCGGGATCACCAACACGGCTAACCGCCTACCCCTTGGTATGGGGTCTCACGGTGGAGCGTAGCTCCTAAGCACCATAGGGTGCCGTCTACCATTGTCCGAACCAGCAGCCTGTGCTGGGAGGCAAAGTAAAATCAGTTAAAAGGGATCCAGACAGAAATAGACTCAATAGAGGGGCCGGGATTTATCCCGGCTACCTGCAAGGAGGAGACATCCATCTTCTGACTTGCTCGCTGTCTGCAGAGATGAAAGACTGGGGATGAGTGGGAGGTACCAGGTATTTACGGACCGGGAGGGTCTTCCTTTTTATAATGACATCTCTGCAAGATCGCCATCTACAGGTCAGTATAACCCAAGTGTAATGACTATCTTAAGCGGGGTGTGTGACATACTTAGAATAACTCCCAGGTCGCCAAATAAACTCACCTTCTCCCTGATCCAATGGCGCATGCGCAAGAAGTGGACACCGCCTGCATTACCTTTAGCAGGACACGCGTCTGTGCCAGGCCTTTGTAAATTGCGCAGGCGTGCACCCTGTTACAGGGTAGCGGGTTAGTGGCCGTCGGCAGACATGGCTCTGTTCCTTTTTTTTCTTCAAGTACCACCTTTTGTTTTCGTCTGGTGCTAAATATCAGTTGGTGTTCACATAAAGCCATATTAAAACACATAAAACAGCCATATAAACTACAGAAACACATACATATTTGTTGCAGCTTTGTGATTACGGAGCAAGTCCTGGTTAAAGCAGGCTTGGTAAAAGTATATATAAGGCATAAGGTCAGGTGGGGTACCGATCATTCTGCAGCCTCGCTTTTTTCTCATAAATTGAATTTTTTACTACCATGAGAATATTTTTGAACTCTTATTGAATCAAGGCCATTGTGTTTGATTTTATTGTGCGTTTACAATGCTACAGATCCCTAAACCACCAGGCAAAAAGCTTAATGAATCTAGGATTTTACTAATACATTTGAATGCTAATCTGTCCACAGATTCCACAAAATAATGATGCCTGGTTCAGTGTGAACCCACGTTGTCAGTACCATAGAGCAGTTAATCCCGTATTTTTCTTTATTCTCATTATTTTCAATAAAAGAACGTAAAAAAGTATTTTGTTTTTTTCTTGTTTTTTTTTTGGTGTTTTCCTAAATGAAATGAATTCCATGTAACAAGCACCCCCTCCTGTGTAACTAATGAAGTGATATTGATAGATAAAGCAAAAAACATAGGGGAGCCTGTCAGCATTTCTGTTACATCATTTGTACTGTAACAGAAAAAACACAGAGAAATTAAGGAGAAAATGCTGTTCTAACTGTACTTTAACTGCAAAGCTCTGACAAATCTTTGTTTTTTCGTTTGTGCCATATAACCTTCTGCATTGCTTCCCACTTTCTTAACAGAAATGCTGGATAGTTTAAAATAATGTTTTATCCTATATTCACAGTTTGTCACAGGTTATATACACACTCTCATCAAACTTATTTTAGATTTAATTGCCAAAAATACATATTGCAGAATTACTTCCATGTCCAGTGTCATAACCTGGCCAAGGGCCAGGGTCTATTGCACCTTTGGCCCATTGACAGCCACCACAGCCAATCATTTTGTGCACTGGCTTGGTGCTCCGAAGGAGCATATATGTCCAGGATCATCTTGAGATACCAATGTGATATTCTCAAGATAGGTCTCTCCAGAACAAGTGTTGCAGCAGTGTTTCCCAACCCTCTCCTGGAAAGCCACCAACAGGCCAGGTCTTGCAGATCCCCCACACAGATACACAGGTGATGTCATTAGTGAAGCAGAAGAGCTATAGATTCGGCTATGTGGAGATCCACAAGACACAAAGTGTTGGTGGCTCTCCAGGAGAGGGTTGGGGAACACTGTGTTACAGGATAAGGATTCCTTGTAAATTTCTGCCACATGTCTCGTGACACTCAAGGGCCTACATGCTCATATATATCTGGAGGCGCTATATTTTAGAATGCCTGAGAAAGGTGAAGCATTGACTGTATTTTTAAATTAGGCTGGACAAGGCATTTGTAATCAAACACAGCTTGCTGCCAACCCTCCCCAATGTTAGACAAAACCCAGGTCTATGTGGTATTGCGCTATGGAGATAAGACTCTGAGGTAATTATGTTGGCTTTCCCTATTGTTTAACCCTTTCGCTGCCAGCCTACCTGCAGCATTTGCCACTCCCTGTTGCCAGACGATGTTTCACCATTTTACGCTACACATATTCAACTGTCATTTTTGAAGGGATTTCCAGGGATTTCCCAGGAAAATTATATATTGTTTTTTTCAACAGAGTCTGGGCTTTAACATGAAATGTCTTGTTTGTATTTTTTAGGTGTATTCTCAATTTTTTTGGGTGAAATGTGTGAAAAAAAATAAAAAAAAAACATTTTTTTACAATTTGTAGAGTTTTTTTGTAATAAAAAATGTAAGTTTGTCAATAAAATCTTATTGCGTGAGAAACCCCAATTTCTCCCGGTTACAGCGATACCACATATGTATAGGTAGACACCCTTTCCTGCCCAGAAGCCTTTTATAGCTGCTGGATGACAAATGGTTAATTAAAAAAAAAAATGACATAGGGTCCCCCTTCCCGGGGAGGGGGACCCCATTTTTTTTTGGATTTTGAAGGGTTAAAAACCCTTCAAAATCCAAAAAAAAAAATGACGTGGGGTCCCCCTTACCCAAAGTAACCAGCCCGGGACCAGCTATGGGGGCTTGTAGGCACAGAGTGGGGGGGCCAGCTTTGGTGGCCCCCCCACCCTGCAGCCTACGAGCCCACATAGCCTATGTGGGCCCGGGCTCTTCTGCCCCCCCCTGGCCTTTGGGGAGGCAGGTAATGGGGGTGCGGGGGTTAATGGCAAGCCACCCGCTAGGGCAGGTGACTTGCCACCCCCCCAGCCTTGTGAACTGGTATAAGGGGTCTCATGGACCCCTTACCAGCTCACAAAGGGTTAATGTGAAAAAAAAACACCACACAATAATAAAAAGTATTTTATTAGAAAAAAAAAAAATTTTTTTTTACTGTACTTACCTTCGATTGCAAGCTCTTGTCCCTCGCCGCTCAGCTGACAGATGCCGGTGATCGGCATCCAGAGAAGGAGAAGGCAGGAGATCAGAGGATCTCCTGTCACCTCCTTCCCCTGTGCCGATCACCGGCATCTGAGAAGCTGAGAAGGCTGAAGCCTGAGATCGGGGCCGGGATGACTTCATAAGCCCCGCCCCCAAGGGGGCGGGGCTTAGAGGCATGATGGCGGCCGCCATCGTGCAGAAGAGAGGAGAGAGCCTCCCAGGCTCTCTCCTGAAGATCGGTAAGTCCTGGGGGGGGATCGGAGGCCCCCCAGGTGAAGAGGAGGGACAGCGGGAGCCAGCGCACACACAGGTAAGTGAATGTCATTTTTTTTTTTTTTTTTTTTACAGTTAGAAGCTGCTGCTGCAGAAGCGGGGGGGGGGGGGGGGCGGCCTATTCCGGGGGCTCTCCTGGAGCCATCCGACCCCCCACGGGGGATCGGATGGCACCAAATTAAAGAGGAGACCCGGCCGGATCCAACAAGGGGTCAGGTGAGTATTTGTTGTTTTTACTTTTTAAACTACAAGCGAGGAAAGTCAAGCACGTAACACCTACGGGCTTGGCACTTAAGGCCCAGCCAAGCCAGCACGTAGGTGTTACGTGCTTGGCAACAAAAGGGTTAAATAAATATTTAGAATTCCTGTTTTCACTTTAGAACATGAAAATAAAAAAAGGTCATTAATAAGCATGCAAACCGCTGCATGCTAATTAAATGACCTACTCAGTTTACCAGGCCACCGGCTCCCAGACCTCTCGCTCCCATAAAAGGTACAATCTCACCCATTTGTAGCCATTAATGCACAGTGGGGCATCTGCAGTTCGTATGCGTCCCTGCACCTGGAAACATGCCCATTTCCTAATGAGGGTGGTGGCAAAGTTTCAATGGAAATGATATTTTTGTACATGTGTTTTTAACACATGTAACAGTCAAATATTAAATGATGTGTATATCCTGGGCTGTATAACAGTGTGTCATTTCTACAAGGAGATGATTCACAGCACAGCCAGGATTGACTGATCTGTGATAACATTTTTAGGTTTCTAAATGGCAGTGCCAATAGCAATAACAGTAATTCATGGGATTTTGGAGGAATTCTGTATGCGTGTGTGTAGGGGAATTTGTTACACTGAAACTTGTTTACAATGTTTGATACAAAAACCTTTCTATGCGTCGTTATAGTTGATAGTTTACTGCCTCTGGCTAAAAATAGGAGATAATTGCACAGTGATTTGAGGCAGTGTTGACTGTGGGGCTTGGTTTTTGAGAAGCAGGTCTCTAATCAGATAATCTAGATAATCTAATCTAATGTGTGGCAAAATAACAGCTCCCATGCAGTTTAGGAGCACAGAACCTGCCTGCTGCTCCATAAAATCTGCAAATAGCTCTCAAATACTTATGTCACTGATTGCTGGGGGGGGGGGGGGGGCTTTAGGGAAGCAATTTAATAAACTTTGATTTTTTGACTGGAGGTCTGCTTTAACTAATGGCAATTAATCTGCAATTCATCTGTCAACCAAGACATGAAGAAGAAGCCAGAGTCTGTAGAGTTACTATCCTGTACTGTTATTTACAAAACATCAGCTTTTTGCAAGTACTCACAGTACATATAGGAATACATACACACACATGCATGCCTTAATAATAAAGCATTGCAATTCTGCTGACTGTCAATCTTCCATTGGGGAAAATGTTGCTTTTAAGCTGGTAATGCTACTGATTTCTACAGACAGGCTGAGCATTAAATTCAGCAATCCAAACCCAAATCCTGCATTAGTGACTTTTTAAGTAACCCCCGCTCTTGCCAGCTAAACATATTAGCCATGGTTTTTAATATTAGTCTATTTTCTGATATATTATATATTTTGTGATAATATATTTTGTGTTATATATTATATATTTGCTTGTAATTGTTGACTATAATATGATTTATTATAATCCTACAGACATTGATTTAATGCTTTACACCTGGGAACGTTGATGGGCAGAGGAGTAGTCAAACAGAGAGTTAATAACTTGAACACATTTGCAAGGGGTTGTGCAATACATTATCTACCCAAATATGAAAACAACATTTTCAGACGAAATTGAAAATCCTCACTGATTTCAACACACTTATTCAACTTCACCTCCAGTAATTGGCTGCTCTTTAGAATATAAGAGAAGTCTCCTGAATTTTCTCAAGGCAGAGGAAGAGTGGAGCTTTCCTAGAACGGAAAGTATTTGCAAAGTACCCAATACAAGGATACATACCCACATACAAGGATACCCAGAGAAAACTTTCTAACAAGAGAAATTATTGGCATGCAGCATACACATCAAGGATAGCCGGATTTCTCCCAGAATCCGGGAGAATTCTTAAGCTATTCCCAGAGTTCTCAGAGACCGCTGAGGGGGTGCAATGCTTGGGTGGAGCTACTTATTGTTACTCTACTCCCACCTCTTGACATGTGTTTCGGGATACTTAATGATACTGAAAACCATGCCAACTGCAATGTCTAATCATAAGCTATAACACTGACTTTAAGACAACATTCTTCCAAAATCATGGTCTACACTTGTTGACACATTTCCCCTGAAGATGCTTCAACAGGTGGCCCTGAATAGGAAACACCATCAACTAAATGCCTACTCAATGTCCACTGCTTGGTGCAAAACAATACATGGAAATAGGAAGGTGCATTATCACCACATCAGAAATCACGATTTAATGGATTTCTTTAAGCTTCTTTTTTTCCCTTGTAAGGAATCTAATGACTGGATGAAGTTCCAAAACCCTCACTTTCTTTCACTGTACTGCACTTGCCATTCTATCACTTACAGCTTATATTCAACAGCTACTGTGTGTATTGCAAGTCCAGACATGTCTCAACCCACACAGACAAGCTCAGCTCTCACTGACAGAACATACTGAGGTAAATAACTTGTTTAACACCCTCTTACATTATATGCAATGCTACAGGCTTACTTACAGTCATCATCGTTCACATCCGGTTCTTCAATCAGTGTACACTCTATGAGAGAAAGCACCCCACCTGTCTGTACAGATAACAAAAGATATAAATACCCATAATAGACTTACACTGTAACAATATTAGGACAAGGTAATCACATCAATAGTTTTACCATGACTTGGAAATCCCAGAAATAAAACGAAACAGATCTTATTTAATAAAGAAGAAAGAAGGTTATTTTATTGTTTCCTGCATGCGCATTTTGAAATAACATTTCTAAAAGCTAATTCCACAGGTGTGCTGCTCATACCCTATGGTGGCTTACAGTGGCCAAAGGGTTCTAGGAATAAAGCAAGGGGACAAATGGGACCAAAATCAAATTCCCCTTTTATTTTTACTAACTGGATAATGACGGCCCTCTAGGGTAAAAGAAAAAAAAACTACTGCAGGCTTGTAGTGCATAGGGTCTGAACCATGTGATAAAAGGGAGGAAAATGTTACAATATATCAGAGGTCTCTCTGGAAGTTAGCGGAGGAATCTACTCTAAAAAGTAAACTAGCAGTTTTGCAACAAAATAATCGCTATGAGCTGCAAAAAGACCTAAGTAAAACTTTCCTGCTAGTTATGGGAAAAACCTCTGGTCACTGATTTACAGTACTTATTGCTAGACAAATATAGTAGGCAGTAACTGACCCAAAATACCTACATTAAAAGTACACCACTTATTGAGTCATGGAGAATATGCAATCCAGAAGCAAGAGAGTATTCATGCTCTTAGCAAGCTCGTCGTTGCCAGCACAACTCAGCCTTTTTTACAGCATCTATATTGGTGGCATATGCTAATTATATGAATGCCAGAATCTAATATATAGGTGACCTGACTTAGAGATGAGCAGCCATATAATGGCATATTATCTAGAAATTGAAAGATTATATTATATACAGATGCTACTAATACTAATCAGAACAAAGAACCTAGTTCACTTACATAGAATATTTAGTCTTCAGGCAGGAAAATATTGAAGCAAACTATGGGAAACACAGGTGTAAAAATGCTACTGCAGACAAAGGTAACTGTTATACCATTGCATCAGGCTACATTTGACACTATCCTAAACTGTTTTCCTTTTTTAAATTGAAGAAGAAATGGCAGATACTTAGAGGTTTACAGTTTAATCTCATGATTTCTCTTCTTAAAAAAAATGGGTGTGGCCCTTGGATCTGCTGCATAATAATCAGCATAATGGGCAGGCTCCGCACTGGCATCAATGTAATGAATCTGAAGAAGTAGGAATAGGGAGGAGTGGGAGGAGGGAGGGACCAGCAATCCTGTCCCGCTCTGCAAAGCTGATTGGGGGACGGGGTGAAAAAATACAATTCTGTGATTACTCACCTGTAGAATTGGTATTATGAGTATACAGTACGTCCTGCTCCAAATATAATACAAGTGGGTTATACTCCGCCAGATGGCGTTGGACTGCAGAGACATCGAAAATAGGCTCCTCCCAGCCCCTCAAATACCCGGGGACCTCCCACAAATCCCCAGCCTTAAAAAGCAGTTAACGAGAAGCCGGTAGAATTAAACAACCCAAACTATCAACTATAACTGATAACAATCACCATACAGGGGATCCAAGATAATGCAAAACCAAGGGTGGGTTGGAGCAGGACGTACTGTATACTCATAATACCAATTCTACAGGTGAGTAATCACAGAATTGTATTATTCTTAGTATACAGTATGTCCTGCTCCAAATATAATACTTACAAGTGGGACATCCAATAGCAGTGTCCATAAAGTAGGGTGGGATCCCCAATAAAAGGCAGCAGCAGGCAGTTTAAACCACTGCCGCCTGCAGAACCTTTCGGCCAAAAACAGCATCAGCTGAGGCCCTAACATCAACCTTGTAAAACTTTGAAAAGGTATGAACAGAAGACCAAGTAACAGCCTTACAAACTTGTTCAACAGAAGCCTGGTGCTGAAAAGCCCAAGAGGCACCAATAGCATGAGTGGAATGAGTAGTAAGGCGGAAGGGAGGATTCTTCCCCTTAGCAGAGTAGGCCTGAATCACAGCCTGACGAATCCACTTGCTGATAGTAGACTTGGCAGGAGCCAAACCCTTCCTAGGACCAGAAGGGACCACAAAAAGAGCATCAGTTTTCCTGAAAGGTGCAGTAGCCACCAGATAGTATTTCAGACACCTAACCACATCCAAAGAGTGCAAAACCCTCTCCTTAGCATTGCTAGGATTAGGGCACAAAGAAGGAAGAACAATATCCTGATTCAAATGAAAGGCAGACACTACCTTAGGCAGAAAGTCAGGTTTGAAACGAAACACCACCTTGTCCTGGTGTCTCTCATAGTAGGGGGGGGGCTAAATGGAAAGCGCCGCCAACTCAGACACACGCCTGACAGAGATGATAGCCACCAGAAATACAACCTTGAGCGTAAGAATGGCCAGGGCAGCATCCTGCACAGGTTCAAAGGGAGCACCCTGCAAGGCTGACAGAACCAAGTTCAAATTCCAAACAGGCACCATAGACTTACGTGGAGGGCGCACATGAGTGACCCCCTGGAAAAAAGTCCTAATCAGAGGGTGCTGAGCAAAGGATTTCTGGAAGAAAATAGCCAGGGCAGAAACCTGACCCTTCAGAGTACTGAGCTGGAGTCCCATCTCCAACCCATGCTGCAGGAACTCCAGAATCCTGGGAATAGAGAACACACGACAGGGAGAAGACTTAGACTCACACCAGTCAATGTAGGAATGCCAAACCCTGTAATAAATGGAAGAGGAAGACTTCTTCCTAGCCTTTATCAAAGTATCCACAACTGAGGAAGACAGCCCCTTCTCCATCAAGATGGAGGTTTCAGCAGCCAGGCCGTCAAAGCCAGAGTTTGTAAATTGGGATGGCGTAGTGAGCCCTGAGTCAGCAGATCTGGCACCAAGGGCAGAGCATACTGATCTACTGCCAGCTGCACCACGTCTGCGAACCACACTCTTCTTGGCCACCTGGGAGCCACTAGAATTGCTGGCACATCTTCCAGAGCAATCTTGCGCAGAACCCTGCCCAGCAGGGGAATCGGAGGGAAGACATATAGGAACTGAAAGTCCTGCCATGACATTGCTAGAGCATCCGAGGTCAAGGCCAGAGGATCCTGGGACAGAGAGACAAAAGCTGGGAGCTTGTGATTGTGGCGGGACGCAAACAGATCCACATCTGGTTGGCCCCAATGGTGACACAGGGGTTGAAACACCCTGCTGCATAGGAACCATTCTCCCTGGCGAGAGGTCCCCCTGCTCAGAGAGTCCGCCAGTCGATTTTCCACCCCCGGGATGTACACAGCTGATATGCAGGGGACATTGGCCTCCAACCAAGTCAGGATCAGAGACGCTTCCTGGAGGGCCCCCTTGCTCCGGGTCCCTCTCTGATGATTGACTGCCGTCTGGTTGTCCGAGTGCACCTGAACAGGCAGGCCCCGAAGGTGAGTAGTCAAGTGAGCCAGAACTAACCTGATCGCCCGGAGTTCCAAGACATTGATAGGTGTGTGGGCCTCCTGAGGACCCCACCTCCCCTGAAACCTCAGGGATTTCCAGAAACCCCCCAACCTGACAAGACTGGCATCCGTAGTGACCGTCGCCCAGGGAGGGGTAAGAAAGGATCTGCCCCCCAACAGGTTCCTTGAGTCCATCCACCACAAGAGGGACCTCCTGACCCGAGGGGAGAGCACACAGACCCCGTCCAGGGACGCTGGGCCCTTGTCCCATACTGACAATAGGTGAAGTTGCAGAGGCCTCAAGTGGAACTGAGCATAAGGGACCGCTTCGAAGCATGCCACCATCAGGCCCACCAGCTGCATCCCCTGCCTGATGGAGGGATGAGGACGAGCTAGGAGGGACTAAGCCTGTGCAATCAGACTGTCCCCCTTCTGCTGAGGAAGGAAAATCCTTGCCTGAACTGTATCCAGATTCATTCCTAGGAATGGAGTTACCAAGGAAGGGGACAGTGAGGACTTGGGGTGGTTGATCACCCATCCAAATGACTCCAGAGTGGACACCACCAGCTGAGTATCAAACTCTGCCTGATGTAGAGACTGGGAAGTGATGAGAATGTCGTCCAGATAGGGAAGCACGCGGACGCCCTGACATCTGAGCAGAGACATCACGCCAGCCAGCACCTTGGTGAACACCCTGGGGGCTGAAGTGAGGCCAAAGGGCAAGGCCACAAACTGGTAGTGTTGATCCATCAGAGTGAACCTGAGGAACCTTTGATGACCTGGGAACACAGGAATATGAAGGTAAGCATCTTTGATGTCCACAGAAGTCATGAAATTCCCTTGGTGCAGGGAACTGATGGCAGAGCGCAGAGTTTCCAATGCGAAAGCGTCTGCCCTTGACAAATTTGTTGAGGATCTTCAAGTCCAGGAGGGCCTGACTGACCCATCTTTTTTGGGTACTGTGAATAGGTTGGCATAAAAGCCCTTGCCTTTTTCTCTTAAGGGGACCTGGCAGATGACCCCCAGCTCCAGGAGGCCTTGCACTGCTTGCACTAGCTCCTGAGCTGACACAGGGTCCTGAGGAATCCGGGATCTGATGAATCTTGGAGGGGACAGGCAGCAAACTCTATCTTGTAACCGGAGGACACTACCTCCTGAATCCACCGGTCTGAGACATGAAGCCTCCAGACGTGAGCGAAGTACTGCAGCCGTCCCCCCACCTGGATGGGTGAGGGCACCCCATCATGCCTGAGGGGGCTTGGGGGATGATTTTGCTTTGGGACCCCAGGAGGGGCCAGGAAGCCCACGTCCTCTGCCCCTGCCCCAGAAATCTCCCCGGGTCCCAAGAAAGGAAACCCCCCTCCCCTGTCTGGCACCACGGTAAGGGCAGGAGAAAGAACCCTGACCCCGAAAGGGCCAAGATTGCCGCCTGCGCTGGGGTAACCTGCCTCCCTTAGCAAAAAGGTCCAGGAGGTCCCCAAACAGGCGCAGTGCTTTAAAAGGAAATCCAGTGAGGGCCTTCTTGGCAGCGTTGTCAGCAGCCCACTGGCGCAGCCAAACCGAGCGGCATATAGCCACCACAAGGGCAGAAGTTCTGGCACACATTCTGATGGTGTCCTCCATGGCTGATAGGACAAAATTTACAAAAACATCACAACTGGAGAGTGCATTGAACACTTCACAAGGCAAATCATCAGGGGCACTATCAAGTATATTTCTGAAAAGGGTTCTAGTGGCCACAGCAGTAATGGCAGAGGCACAGACCGGGCGCAGCGCCGTCGCTGCACATGCAAAGGCGTGGGATGCCAGCTGGTCAATGCGCCGGTCCTCAGCATCCCGCAGGGTAGTAGAGTTAGGATCGGGGCATCCACCTGGGGGGGGGGGGGGGATGACCAACACTTTACCACCTCAGCAGGAAAGGGATACTTCCTATCCCAACTTTTTGGAACCCCGGGAAGTTTACTGGGGCGCTCCCATTCCTTGAGCACAAGGTTATGGAAATGTGCCTGCTCGGGAAATTACAAACGTGATTTTTCTGTATGGAAAAGCTCCCCTCTCTGCCTGGGAGCCGCAACAGGGAATGAGATGGACAGAACCTCAAAAATCTGGGTCAAAAATCTGTCAGTGTCATCCGGGGCCCAGGGGTCAGAGCCAGAATCGTCATGACCCCTTGGTCTCGCATCAGATGAGTCTGAGTCAGGAAACAGCTCCCCTTCACCAGACGGAGTACAGCCACAAAGATTCAAAAACTCCTCAGTTTCCATAGGAAAAATAGTGACATTAGGCATTAAGTGCTGCTATTTAGCAGCTAAGGACTTAGCAATCAACTGCTCAACAGTAGCCAGTCTAGAAGACACATCAGGCTGAGAATCCCCACTAGTATGCAACTCAGTAGGAGTGAGGTTTAAGCTTGGGGGAGTAGGCGAAGTGAAACGAGGTGCAGCCACTGGCAGGCCAGATTGCAATGCAAGCACCTGCTCAGCACAGGGTACACAGACCGCGCCTTGTCAGCGTCAGCATGAGGCTGCCCACACGCTACACACAGCCGGTCTTGTCCCGAAGGGACCCCAGTCACATTATCCTGGGATGCCTCCATATGGTGATTATAGCGGCGCTATACGCTGATAGGGAATAACGCTATATAGCAACCGCGGATGCCCCAATAACCCGCTAGGGAAGAGTATTAACAAGGCCTACTAGTTATATAACTAAAAAAGGGCCGGGAGAAGCCAAAAAGGGTTCGCCCCGCATGAAAGACATAAGAAGCCAAGACCATAAGCACACAGTAATAAAAGGAAGAATATAAAGCTGCCCGCGAGGGCACTTACGGACCGCGGTAGTAGAGGTCCGTCGCGCATGGGCCAACCAAGCAGGTTAAAGATGGCGTTGGTATACCTCGAGGGGCGGGCCGGTAACAGCAATGCGAAGCGCGCCATAGCCGGGTGGAACGGGTGGGAATAGTCCTACAGGGCCGCAGGCTAATACCCCCACTCACCTGCGAGTAGAGAGCCATTTCTCGTCCTTCGCAGCCAGACTGCAGAGAAATTCTGGGGATTTGTGGGAGGTCCCCGGGTATTTGAGGGGCCCGGGAGGAGCCTATTTTCGATGTCTCTGCAGTCCAGCGCCATCTGGCGGAGTATAACCCACTTGTAAGTATTATATTTGGAGCAGGACGTACTGTATACTAAGAATAGACATTGGCTGAACCTGTAAACCCCAGTATCTCGTCCATTTCTGCTTCAATTTAAAAATGGAAAAAGTTTAGGACATTGCATTCTGAGAGACTGAATTACCAACTCCAAAATCTTCACAAATACAGATATAGACATTGCTTGGACAGCATGAATCTGATTTACATGTTACATAAGAAGAAATTGGCCAGACCAGGTGTGGCACAATACTCCCTTGTTTTTGGACATACCTCATAGTAACTTCCGTGGGAAGTTTTTTTTTATGGGTTTTCTAGAGCATCTATATTAGAAGCATAGCTTTAACTACATGGATTCGAACAGCTGACATACAGGCAACCAGCCCCAGCTATGAGCAGCCATTTAATTGCATATCCAACTAAAAAGTGATCTTTGCACATCTTTGAAGCTAAACATAAGGAGCATAATGACTTGTACTCAAAGTGGACCAACCCCTGCTAAGGCTGGGGGAGGGGGGCATCCAGAATGCTAGAGCCCTGCACATAACCCCCCAGAGTGCCCATAAATCTTACCTTTACCTCAGTCCCCCACCAGGGAATCCAGCAAAGTCATTGGCCACCCAGTGCGCACGTGGGTAGCAAGGGCACCATCTTTCAGCCATAGAAATGACCTGCCCACGTGAGTGCCAGTTACCAATTGCAGTGCTTGGATTCCTAGTGGGGGTATGAGGTAATGGTGAAATTTATGGGCATCCTGGGGTTATGTGTGAGTGTGAGGGCTCCAGTTTTAAAGGTGAGTACTCACAAAACGGTATTATTCTAAGTGTGCCATACACTCCACTTCGATCTTCATGACACGTGGGACATCCAATAGCAGTGTCCGTCATGGGTGGGAACCAGAAACAGTAAAGAATGTACCAACTCAAACCACTGCAGCTTGCAGAACCTTGCGGCCAAAAACAGCATCCGCTGAAGCCCACACATCAACCTTGTAAAACTTAGTAAAAGTATGAACGGAAGACCAAGAAAAAGTATGAAAAAGTATGAACGGAAGACCAAGTAGCGGCCTTACAAACTTGTTCAACAGAAGCCTGGTGCTGAAAAGCCCAGGACCCACCAACCGCACGAAGACTTAGCAGGCGCCAAACCTTTCCTGGGCCCACAGGGCACCACGAAAAAGTGTCCGTCTTGCGGAAGGAAGAAGTAGTCACCAAACAGTACTTCACACAGCGAACAACATCCAAATTGTGCAGAACCCTCTCCTTGTCATTGTTAGGCTTAGGACACAAGGAAGGGAGAACAATATCCTGATTGAGGTGGAAAGCAGACACCACCTTAGGAAGGAAATCCGGCTTAAAACGAAAAAACCACCTTATCCTGGTGTCTCTAAAAGTAAGGGGCCTGAATCGACAGAGCCGCCAACTCAGAGACACGCCGAACAGAGGTAATAGCCACCAAGAAAGCAACCTTCTGAGTGAGAACCGAAAGAACAATATCCTGTAATGGCTCAAAAGGAGGACCCTGCAGAGCTGAAAGAACCAAATTCAAATCCCAAACAGGAACCACAGCCTTCTGAGGGGGCCGCACATGCGCGACCCCCTGGAAAAAGGTCTTAACCAGCGGGTGTAAGGCAAAAGACCTCTGGAAGAAAACCGACAGAGCAGAAACCTGTCCTTTCAAAGTACTAAGCTGGAACCCAAGATCCAGATTATGCTGAAGAAACTCCAAAATCCTGGGAAGCGAAAACACCCTGCAAGGCAAGGCCCTAGCCTCACACCAATCAATATAGGACCTCCAAGTCCTATAGTAAATGCCAGAGGAGGACCGCTTCCTAGCCCTAATCAAGGTCTGAACAACAGCCTCAGACAAACCTTCCTCTTTCAAAATGAAGGTTTCAGCAGCCAAACCGTCAAAGCCAGCGTTTGTAAATTGGGGTAAAGTAGATGACCCTGAGATAGCAGATCCGGCAACAAGGGAAGCCGGTACTGATCTACGGCCATCCTTACGACGTCTGCGTACCAAACCCGTCTTGGCCACCTTGGAGCCACCAGAATCGCTGGTGCCCCTTCTAGAACCAATTTGCGAACTACCTTGCCCAGCATGGAGACGGGCAGAAACAGGTACAGAAAACCCAACTCCTTCCAAGCCAGTGACAAGGCATCCACTGCCAGAGACAGAGGATCCTGAGAAAGAGACACAAAGGCCGGAAGTTTGTGATTGTGCCTCGAGGCAAAGAGATCCACCTCCGGAGTCCCCCACTTGCTGCAAATATCCAGAAAAACCTCGGGGTTGAGAGACCACTCTCCTTGGCGAGAGGATCCCCTGCTCAGGGAATCCGCCTCCGTGTTCTCCACTCCCAGAATGTAGACTGCCGAAATACAAGGAACATTGCTCTCCGCCCAGTGCAGGATCAGAGAGACTTCCCTGAGGGCACTCCTGCTGCGAGTCCCTCCTTGGTGATTGATGTAAGCTACCGCCGTTTGGTTGTCCGAACGAACCTGAACCGGTAAACCCCGTAAATGTGAGGTCAGCCGAGCCAGAACCAGTCGGATGGCTCTGAGCTCCAAGACATTGATGGGGGTGTGAGCCTCCTGAGGACCCCACACCCCGCTGAACTGATGACTCTTCCAATAACCTCCCCAGCCCGACAGGCTGGCATCCATGGTAACCGTCTCCCAACAAGGGACCAGAAAGGATCTGCCCTTCAACAGATTGCTCGACTCCAGCCACCTCCGAAGGGACTGCCGAACCCTGGGAGACATCCTGAAAGGTTGATCCAATGACTGCGGACACCTGTCCCAATGCGTCAATAGGTGAAGTTGAAGAGATCTCATGTGAAACTGTGCAAACGGTACCGCCTCGAAGGAGGATATCATTAAGCCCACCAGTTTCATCCCCTGTCAGATAGAGGGACAAGGATTGGCTAGAAGAAGGCGGACCAGACCCTGAATCCCCTGCACCTTGGTCTGGGGCAGAAACACTCTGGCCAGAATGGTATCCAGATTCATGCGCAGAAACAAAATCACACGAGACGGGGAGAGAGAAGACTTGGTGCGGTTAATCACCCACCCGAACCTCTCCAGGGTCGACACCACCTGGTGGGTGTCCAGCTCCGCCTGACGTAGGGAAGAAGCTGAGATCAACAGGTCGTCCAGATAAAGCACAATGCGAATGCCCTGAGCTCTGAGCAGAGCCATTATTCCCGCCAAGACCTTGGTTAAGACCCTCGGCGCCGAGGTCAGACCGAAGGGAAGAGCTACAAACTGATAATGTTGATCCTCCACCGCAAACCGGAGGAATCTCTGATGTGCCTGAAAAATTGGAACATGCAGATACGCAACCTTGATGTCTATGGATGTCATAAAATCCCCTTGGCGAAAGGAACAGATAGCCGAGCGCAGAGTCTCCATGCGGAACTTTTTGGCTCTGATAAACCTGTTGAGAACCTTGAGATCTAGAATGGGTCTCACCGAACCCTCCTTTTTGGGAACCGTGAAAAGGTTGGAGTAGTAACCCCTGCCTCTCTCCGACAGAGGCACCAAGCATATAACCCCCATGTCCAGAAGTTTTTTCACTGCTAACAGGAGCCCCTGTGCAGCCTGAGGGTCCGAGGGCACCCGAGACCTTAAGAATCTTGGGGGCGGCCAGTACTCGAACTCCAGTTTGTACCCGGAGGAGACCACTTCCAAGATCCAATTGTCTGTGACCTCCCGGGCCCAGACCTGGAAGAAGAGCCGCAGCTGTCCCCCAACCCTTGCGGGTGAGGGCGCCCCTTCATTGCTGAGCCGGTTTAACGGCAGGCTTGGGCTTGGAACCCCAGGCAGCCGCGGGACGTGCTCGACCTCTGCCTCTGTTCCAGGACAAGCCCCTGACACCCGAGAAGGCCAAACCCCTAGCCGCTCTGGAAGGAGTGAACGAGCCAGCCCCCCGAAAGGGGCGGCGCTGTTTCCTCCGCTGAGGTAACTTACCTCCTTTAGCAACAGCATCCAATTTATCTCCGAACAGCCGCGAACCCAAGAAGGGAAGAGCTGTGAGCGACTTCTTGGCCCCAACGTCCGCTGTCCACTGGCGGAGCCAGACCAATCTGCGCATAGCCATCAGTAAGGCTGAAGTCCTACTACACACGACAATAGAATCTTCCATCGCAGCCATGACAAAATCCATGAACAATTTGCATCTCTTAAGGATAGCGAACTCAACGCAAGCTGGATCAAACTGAGCGTTATTCAGCCAGTCCCTGATAAGAGATCTGGTAGCAAGTGACACAGGCCGCAGGGCCGAGCCCACGTTGACAAATGCGTGGCACGCCATCTGATCAAGGCGCTTATCCTCGCCATCCTTAAGGGAAGTGGCGTCAGGGGTGTTCAGCACAGAAGAGTTGGTCAAACCTAAAACTGGCGCGTCGACCTCGGGAGGAGAAGACCAGCGCTTAAATGCCTCCACCGGAAAAGGATACTTCTTATCCCATCCCTGAGGAACACCAGGAAGCCGACTGGGCCTCTCCCATTCTCTAAGGAGCAGCGCATCAAAGTGACCCTGGGTAGGGAATTCCAGACGGGGCTTGCGGACCACAAAAATCCCCCCTTCTTGAGAGAGGGCGCCTCAGGCGGTTCAATATCCAACACCTCCAATAAATGTGATAAAACAGTGGCCGTATCTACGGCATCCCCCAGCGCCTGCCCGACATCGGCATTCCCAGACTGAACATAGTCAGCCTCTGTTTCCTGATACAATTCCCCCTCCTCTAACGGGGAATAATCTGACAAATCAATGGAATCGTCGTCAACATCCCACAAGTGCTGGGTCGACGACAAATGTCTCTTTTTAGCCTGGGCCTTCTTGCCCACCGTGCTAGCAATAATTTTCTCGATGCTGGCCAACCTAGCCCAAACATCAGAGAGCGACTCCCCGCTGGCACCAATGTCACTTGGGGTACGGATAAGGTGGGGAGGTGAAGGCGATGAAGGCCCTGCCTTCCTATCCTGAGTTCCTGACTTCTGTGTATGACTCGGCTTACCTCTGACCTTGATCCTGAATTCTTTTCTGACCCCGGCTTGCTTGCCGACTCTGATCCAGTCCTTTCTGTTTCCAACCCCGGCTCCAGTCGCAAGACCGCAGGGAATTTACACCTAAGCAACCTGGGATGCCCCTTAAAAGTCCCCGGTGGGAGGATTTGAAGTGAACAAATTTACACTAGGGACCCCAGGACCAGGAGGAACCCCTTAATATGCACATATACAGTGCAATCTGTAACACACAAAACAGGCAACATAAGTGCAATCCTACAGATATGAGGCAATAACACATACCTAATTGTATATGTATATAAATATATATATATATATATATATATATATATATATATATATATATATATATATATCTGTATCCCAGCCAGACATGCGTAACCAGCACAAAAAAAAACACACACACACACGCCCGCAATCAGTGGGGGGCCCCCACATAATCTAAGGAAGTGGCCATCCAGCCCTTACCACCCGGAGCGCAGCTCAGAACCAGCATCAAAATGGCCCCCGAGAATGCCTCATGCAGAAAGAGGAATAGAAGGGGGAGGGCGGGCCAGCGCAGAACGCGCGTTCGCCAGGCCACGCCCCCTCCCAGCAACGCGGATCCCCTAGGAACGAGCCACAGAATCGCACCAAAGAAGGGGGCGGGGCCGGACTCTCGGCACGGCCGCGGTAGCCCCGCCCCCTTCTTTGGTGTGATTCCCTGAACACAGCCTGAGGAGGAGAAGCTCCGGACACAGCACCGGACACGGTCCCAGAAGTAAAACACACACTGTCAGTCACACACACACACGCACAGTGAAATCACATACCCACACACACAGGGGCATGGGAGAACGAAAACGAATTAACGGCCCCGCCAGGTCACCCCCCCCCCGGAGGGGAGTAAGGGACCCAGAAGGGAGGGAACCCTGCCAGAATCCGGCCGTAAGCATAGAGGGATAGGGCATCCCACACCTGGATCACCAAAAAACCTGGATAACCGCCTACCCCATAGTGAGGTCTCACGGTGGATCAGTGCTCCTTCCGAACCCATAGGGTGCTGCCTACCTTCACCAGGATCCGCAGCCTAAGCTGGGAGGCTCAAATAGGGGCAATTTAGAAAGGGTCCTGGCAGTAATAGGGGCAATAAACGGCCGGGCGCGGGCCCGGCTTACCTGTAAGTAAAGAAGTCTTCATCTTCTGTCTTGTCGCCTTCCCTGCAGAGAAGGAACTGGGAAATTGGTGGGAGGTCCCAGGTATATATGGACTGGGAGGGGCTTTCTTTTTTGCATATTCATCTCTGCAGAAGTTCGCCCTCTACTGGAGATTACCCACATGTCATGAAGATCGAAGTGAAGTGTATGGCACACTTAGAATATAACATGTTACAAATAACACTAAATACAACTGTCTGGAGTTCTCTTTCATTTTTGACACTTACATATTGGCAGAGGTGACATGCATTAGCCATATCCAAAGGCACACATTTTATATATTCTGAACTAGATCAGAATTTTTGTTAGCAAATACGACCAAATAATTGGGCCCTACGAGACATATAAACACCTTCCAGGAATCCCACTTTAAAGCGGACCAAAAATCTAAAAACACTTTTGGCTGACTACCCTAAGGGGGACCCTGATTTTGGATCCCTGAGACCTAAAATGCGCTACATACTCACCGGTCTACTGGAGGTGGAGTGGAGAGAGCAGGCATGCCAATTCTTTGCACATTTAGGAACTACAGTAGGCGTAGCACAGTCTAGTGTTTTTGTAGATGTATACACTGCAGGGAATCTAAAAACAAGGATGACCCCCTAGGGAATTTACAGTAGGAAGTGAGCCTATTTTGACTTTTGGTCTACTTTGAGCAAAATTCCAAATCCACTCCTAGCGATCCTATTTTTGAGCAAAGAAATCCTTTGTTAGGTAAATCTGACAAAACTAACTACCACCCAAAGAAATCCTTTGAACACGAAAACCTCAAAAGTGCACTTGGGTAATGAAACAGCTAGATGGCTACATGGGAGAATTTTTAAAAATGTTAAGTTCTCCTAACCTCATACAGGCCTATTTCACTAGCAAAAATATGGCTGAAGGATTGCAATCCATGCTACCACAACCAGTCATGATGCATTATTTGGGTTTTGGCAGCATAACATCATTAGCCTGGTTATCAGAACTATGCTCACTGCAGTAACACCTAAGCAGAGCTCCAAATATCTGCTTTTCAGCCTGGATACTGAAAAAGCATTTAACAGTGGATTGGCCTTGGATTAATGGAATTTGACCTTCACAGCCTTTATTCAATATACAGTATTTGCAACAAATACATCATATTACTATTAAATATTGAGGTTACCTCCTGGTCGGGGGAGAGAAACAAAGCAGGGCTGTCCACTAAACCGGACCTTCACTCTGAATAACAGCATATCTTTTATGTTTCCCCCACCCTGTAAATACAGATTGCCCACATTAAAAGTCATCCTACCTACATCTATTGCATTTTCTGACCTGGCGGCCCGTGGAGTCTCAGGCTGTCTGCAGACAGGAAGTGTCTTCTGACTGTGCCCCTTTGCATTGTGGAATTGCTATCTTTTTCCTCACTCCAGCTCTGCTCTGTCTGTGCAGAGCACAGCTATAACCCCTGCATCCCCCATCCTAAGCATGTGATGCATCTGAGGCAAGATGGTGGTGCCCATATCCTGAACAGAGTTGCAGCACAGTGGGTGAAATAATAACAGTCTAAAAACTTAAAATATATTAATTTTAGATGCTGGGTAATAGTTTTTTAAGGGTTTGGGCTTTTTATAAAATGATACTGAAGGTCCGGTTAACTCTACTACCATTTAACAAGCAGACCCTGACATACTACTGTACGTTGCTGACCCCCAAAGCATTGAGAGTGATCTTTAAAAAGGACCAAAACCCACACTGGATTCTATGAGGGCAGGCATATTCACTCCCCCTTGGGCAACCCGATCCTGGGCGGCCCGCTGTGTGAAACCCCCCAGGTCACCTGAAAACTCACCTTTGCTCCCGGTTCAACTGCGCATGTGCAAGCAGCAGCTGCATCCCCGCTAGCCCTTTAGCAGAGAGCGTGCCCGCACCACGCATTTGTGCATGGCCGGTGCAGGCACGCTTTCTGTTAAAGGGGGTCGTGGAGAAAGGGGTCGAGCGGATCCGAGTGTGCTGATTGGACGAGCGGCCTCGAATGTGTTGTAGGACCAGGAAGAGGTAAGTTTGTTCGGGTGACCTGGGGGTTTCCCACAGCAGGGCTCCCCTGTTTGGTGTGCCCCTGGAACAAGGACCAAAACCCAGGATAGTCAAAATCCTGGGTTTTGGTCCACTTTAAAATAGGGCAACTATCCTAGTGAAATAATATTTAAACCGGACCTTCAGCATAATTTAATGAAAAGCCCAAACCCTTAAAAACCTATTCTCCAGCATCTAAAATTAATATATTTGAAGTTTTTAGTCACTTATTATTATTCTTTCCCCCATCGGGCTTCAACTTTGTTCAGGGCTCTAAGATACGGGTGCCGCCATCTTGATTAAGAAGCATCATACATACTGAGGAGAGGAGAACGGGATAAAGTGCAGGGGGTGGGGTTATAGCTGTGCTTTGCACAGACAAAGCAGAGCTGGGGTCAGGGAAAGGACAGCAATCCTAGGATGCAGAGCGACACAGTCAGAAGGCACTTCCTGTTTGCAAGCTGCCTGAAGCCCCATGAGCCGCCATCTTGGATGTTTAAAGGCTCGTAACATGGAGTAGATGCAGGTAGGATGATTTTTAATGTAAGCAATCTGTATGTACAGGGTGGGGGAAACATATAAGATATGCTCTTATTCAGGGTGAAGGTCCGCTTTAAGTATCTACTGAGTGACCAGATTGTAATCCTGACTACAAAAAAAAAAAGGGGGGCTAGGCCTTGGCAAGGCATCGTAAGTATTTCATGCCTTACAGAGCAGGGGGTCTCTAACTGTCTTAAAGTTGAGGCAGCCCTCAGTCAAAGTCGCATTAGCATAAGAAGACCATTTGGCCATTTACTAAGGATGGTTAATGGTACATTTGGCAGCATATTCACATTAACACACCACAGTTTCCTGCAAATTCCTTGGGGGTATTACAAATCTAAACCGATCTTAAAAGGAAACCAAAGAATAACACAGCACAACTGCAACAGAAGAGCAAAGCAAACAATGCTTCAAAATGAATATCTGCAATCATATTTATTTAGTTGACATTTAGAAAGTTAAATATGAAATGGTCTAACAATTTTAAACAGATCTTTGGTGTACACAAAGAGCTTAGGTAACAGACAGTGATCACTGTATGCACATCAGAAAACTGAATTTTCCTTCACAGTTCACACTATTTAGCCAAAAACATAGAAACAAAATATGTTAGCGAGGCTGTTTTGCCACTAACAAAGTGAACTTTAGAGCATGTGCATTAGCACCTGCATTTGAAAATCAACGTATTCTAATGTTACAAATGAATATTATTCATATCCGTAGCAAAACAAGACATTTTCATTGATTTTATTTAGTGTAGAACAGGGGTTCCCTTACCACTTTGTATTGTTTAAAGGGATTTGGCAGACAATGACAAGCATTGGCCTGTTGTGTAGAGCTACCCCCATGTTCTAAATATTTTCCATTTTTAAAAAGAAGCATTTGTTACTGGGAAATACAATTTAAACATTTTTCTTTCACTTTCTTCGTCTCAAACAGAGGGGGAGTGGGTGTGGTCATGCACAGCAGGGGGAATGTAATGCTGTGCTTGTGCACAAGCTGAGAGGGGGCTGGGGGCAGTCCTTGGTCAAAGGTGTCACAGGAACCAGGCAGTTCCGCCCATCCGCCAGCAGAGGGTGCCCAAGTCTGGTTCCAAAATACAGAGAGTACCTCCCGCTTTCCAGCAGAAGGGCACCAAAGTTTCCTAGAGGTCTACAGGTGCGCACAAAACTAGCGTTTGCTAGCAAGCGCAGAATAGTTGT
Organism: Gastrophryne carolinensis; assembly: GCA_027917425.1. Taxonomy (NCBI): domain Eukaryota; kingdom Metazoa; phylum Chordata; class Amphibia; order Anura; family Microhylidae; genus Gastrophryne; species Gastrophryne carolinensis. The sequence goes on from CM051234.1 coordinate 564,054,538, forward strand.
TGTGATGCGTCTATGCATTTGCTCCTCCTTAGCATTTGCATGTGTGGGTGCCCACGCATGTGCGCTGTGTTAACGTGAAGCGGCGTTCGTCATTGCGCAGGGGCCTATAAAGCCCAGCGAGCCCTGCCTTCCTATCCTGAGTTCCTGACTTCTGTGTATGACTCGGCTTACCTCTGACCTTGATCCTGAATTCTTTTCTGACCCCGGCTTGCTTGCCGACTCTGATCCAGTCCTTTCTGTTTCCCGGCTTGTCAAGAACTCCTTGGCATACGAGTCCTGGTCTGTTCATTTCCCTCAGTTCAGCAAAACCCCCTCCCTGGTTGCCTGACCTGCAGCCCAGTCTACCCCGACCATTTAGTGAAAGCAAGTTTGGTCCTAAGACTCCAGGCTTCCAGGTTCAGAGGTGAGCTATTCTGCTAGTCTCCTCAATCAGGGCTTCCCCTCGGCTACTGTAACAATAGGAGACAAAGATAATTGTAAATCTTGCTTCAAGCTGCACAGATGCACCAAAGGCAGCTAAACAACATTCACTTAAGAGGTAAGGAGGCTGTAGCTTTGATTAACCTCTTTCATGGACAGCCCCTTTAACAGTCTAAAGTACCAGCCAATAAAGAAATTCCTCGGCATACTTTAAAGATAACCTATTCTGTATGTACCAACACAAGCTACCTGGCAGCAACACTGGAATCCCAAGATGCTGCACTCCAGCATTGGAATGGCTTGGACACCGGGCACATCCTATTGGAGACAATTGTGGAGCAGGAAAGGGAATTTAAACAAAAGGGAATGCCTGTTCTACAGAACATGGTTTCCTGTACAGGAAAGGCCCAATTTAAGCCTTGTAAGTCTTTGCTTGCAAGCAGACATCTTCGCCAGGACAAATATTGCCAAGCTCCATTGCATCTGCAGTGAAAAATACCGTTTTGTGAGTACTCCTTTAAAACGGGTATTATGAGCGTGCCATACACTCCACTTCCTTCTTCATGACATCTGGGTAATCTCCAGTAGAGGGCGAACTTCTGCAGAGATGAATATGCAAAAAAGAAAGCCCCTCCCGGTCCATATATACCTGAGACCTCCCACCTATTCCCCAGTGTATAAAAGCAGTAAAGGGACCAGGAAGAACCAAATATAACCATAACAATCAAAACCAATGGTTCACCATATAAAAGCCCCAGAATACCTGAAAAAAACAAGGGTGGGGCGAAGTGGAGTGTATGGCACACTCATAATATCCGTTTTAAAGGTGAGTACTCACAAAACGGTATTATTCTAAGTGTGCCATACACTCCACTTCCTTCTTCATGACATCTGGGACATCCAATAGCAGTGTCCGTCATGGGTGGGAACCAGAAACAGTAAAGAATGTACCAACTCAAACCACTGCAGCTTGCAGAACCTTGCGGCCAAAAACAGCATCCGCTGAAGCCCGCATATCAACCTTGTAAAACTTGGAAAAGGTATGAACGGAACACCAAGTAGCAGCCTTACAAACTTGTTCAACAGAAGCCTGGTGCTGAAAATCCCAGGATGCACCAACAGCACGAGTAGAGTGCGCAGTGACCCTAAAAGGGGGAGTCCTCCCCTTAGCAGAATAGGCCCCCACAATGGCCTGACGAATCCATTTGCTAATCGTAGATTTAGCAGGCGCCAAACCTTTCCTGGGCCCGCAGGGCACCACGAAAAAAGCGTCCGTCTTGCAGAAGAAAGAAGTAGTCACCAAATAGTACTTCACACAGCGAACAACATCCAAATTGTGCAGAACCCTCTCCTTGTCATTGTTAGGCTTAGGACACAAGGAAGGGAGAACAACGTCCTGATTGAGGTGGAAAGCAGAAACCACCTTAGGCAGAAAATCCGGCTTAAAACGAAAAACCACGTTATCCTGGTATCTCTCAAAGTAAGGGGCCTGAATCGACAGGGCCGCCAACTCAGAGACACGCCGGACAGAAGTAATAGCCACCAAGAAAGCAACCTTCTGAGTGAGAACCGAAAGAGCAATATCATGTAGCGGCTCAAAAGGAGGACCCTGCAGAGCCGAAAGAACCAAATTCAAATCCCAAACAGGGACTACAGCCTTCTGAGGGGGCCGCACATGCGCGAAACTTGGAAAAAAGTCTTAACCAGCGGGTGTAAAGCAAAAGACCTCTGGAAGAAAACCGACAGAGCAGAAACCTGTCCTTTCAAAGTACTAAGCTGGAACCCAAGATCCAGATTATGCTGAAGAAACTCCAAAATCCTGGGTATAGAAAAAACCCTGCAAGGCAAGGCCCTAGCCTCACACCAATCAATATAGGACCTCCAAGTCCTATAGTAAATGCCAGAAGAGGACCGCTTCCTAGCCCTAATCAGGGTCTGAACAACAGCCTCAGACAAACCTTCCTCTTTCAAGATGAAGGTTTCAGCAGCCAAGCCGTCAAAGCCAGCGTTTGTAAATTGGGGTAAAGTAGAGGACCTTGAGATAGCAGGTCCGGCAGCAAGGGAAGCCAGTACTGGTCTACGGCCATCCTTACAACGTCTGCGTACCAAACCCTTCTTGGCCACCTTGGAGTCACCAGAATCGCTGGTGCCCCTTCTAGAACCAGTTTGCGAACTACCTTGCCCAGCATGGAGACAGGTGGAAACAGGTACAGAAAACCCAGGTCCTTCCAAGCAAGTGACAAGGCATCCACTGCCAGAGACAGGGGATCCTGAGAAAGAGACACAAAGGCTGGAAGTTTGTGACTGTGCCTCGAGGCAAAGAGATCCACCTCCGGAGTCCCCCACTTGCGGCAAAGATCCAGAAAAACCTTGGGGTTGAGAGACCACTCTCCGTGGCGAGAGGATCCCCTGCTCAGGGAATCCGCCTCCGTGTTCTCCACTCCCGGAATGTAGACTGCCGAAAGGCAAGGAACATTGCTCTCCGCCCAGTGCAGGATCAGAGAGACTTCCCTGAGGGCACTCCTGCTGCGAGTCCCTCCTTGGTGATTTATGTAAGCCACTGCCGTTCGGTTGTCCGAACGCACCTGAACCGGAAGACCCCGTAACTGTGTGGTCAGCCGAGCCAGAACCAGTTGAACGGCACCGCCTTGAAGGAGGACACCATCAGACCCACCAGTTTCATCCCCTGTCGGATAAAGGGGACAAGGACTGGCCAGAAGAAGACGGATCAGGCCCTGAATCCCCTGCACTTTGGCCTGGGGCAGAAACAATCTGGCCCGACTGGTATCCAGAGTCATGCCCAGAAATGAAATCACTCGAGACGGGGAGAGAGAAGACTTGGTGCGGTTGATCACCCACCCGAACCTCTCCAGGGTCGACACCACCTGGTGGGTGTCCAGCTCCGCCTGCTGAAGGGAAGAAGCTGAAATCAACAGATCGTCCAGATAAGGCACAATGCGAATGCCCTGAGCTCTGAGCAGTGCCATTACGCCCGCCAAAACCTTGGTGAAGACCCTTGGTGCCGAGGTCAGACCGAAGGGAAGAGCTACAAATTGATAATGTTGATCCTCCACCGCAAACCGGAGGAATCTCTGATGTGCCTGAAAAATCGGAACATGCAGATACGCATCCTTGATGTCTATGGATGTCATAAAATCCCCTTGGCGAAGGGAATTGATAGCCGAGCGCAGAGTCTCCATGCGGAACTTCTTGGCTCTGATAAACCTGTTGAGAACCTTGAGATCTAGAATGGGTCTCACCGAACCCTCCTTTTTGGGAACCGCGAAAAGGTTGGAGTAGTAACCCCTGCCTCTTTCCAACGAAGGCACCGGGCATATAACCCCCATGTCCAGAAGGTTTTTTACTGCTAACAGGACCCCCTGTGCAGCCTGAGGGTTCGAGGGCACCCGAGACGTTAAGAATCTTGGGGGCGGCCAGTACTCGAACTCCAGTTTGTACCCAGAGGAGACCACTTCCAAGTTTCAATTGTCTGTGACCTCCCGGGCCCAGACCTGGAAGAAGAGCCGCAGCCGTCCCCCCACCTTTGTGGGTGAGAGCGCCCCTTCATTGCTGAGCCGGTTTAACGGCAGGCTTGGAACCCCAGGCAGCCGCGGGACGTGCCCAACCTCTGCCTCTGTTCCAGGACGAGCCCCTGACACCTGAGAAGGCCAGACCCCTAGACGCTCTGGCCCCTCGAAAGGAAAGAGTGAACGAGCCCACCCCCAAAAGGGACGGCCCTGTTTCCTCCGCTGAGGTAACTTACCTCCTTTAGCAACAGCATCCAATTTATCTCCAAACAGCCGCGCACCCAAGAAGGGGAGAGCTGTGAGCGACTTCTTGGCCCCAACGTCCGCAGTCCACTGACGGAGCCAGACCAGTCTGCGCATGGCCACCAGTAAGGCTGACGTCCTACTACACACGACAATGGAGTCTTCCATCGCAGCCATGACAAAATCCATGAACAATTCGCACTTTTTAAGTATAGCGAACTCAGCGCCATCTGGATCAAGCTGAGCGTTATTCAGCCAGTCCCTGATAAGAGATCTGGTAGCAAGCGACACCAGGGCAGATGCACTAACAGGCCGCAGGGCCGAGCCCACGTTGGCAAATGCGTAGCACACCATCTGATCAAGGCGCTTATCCTCGCCATCCTTAAGGGAGGTGGCGTCAGGGGTGTTCAACACAGAAGAGTTGGTCAAACCTAAAACAGGCGCGTCGACCTCGGGAGGAGAAGACCAGCGCTTGACCGCCTCCATCGGAAAAGGATACTTCTTATCCCATCCCTGAGGCACACCAGGAAGCTGGCAGGGTCTCTCCCATTCTCTAAGTATCAGCGCATCAAAATTACCCTGGGTAGGGAATTCCAGATGGGGCTTGTGGGCCCCCAAAAATTCCCCCTTCTTAAGAGGGGGCGCCTCAGGTGGATCAATATCCAGCACCTCCAATAAATGTGACAAAACAGTGGCCGTATCAACGGCATCTCCCAGCGCCTGACCGACATTGGAATTCCCAGGCTGACCATAGTCAGCCTCTGAATCCTGATACAATTCCCCCTCCTCTAAAGGGGAATAATCTGACAAATCAGCGGACTTGTCGTCAATATCCCACAAAGGCTAGGCCGACGACAACTGTCTCTTTTTAGCCTGGGCCATCTTGCCCACCGTGCTAGCAATCATTTTCTCTATGCTGGCCAACCGAGCCCAAACATGAGAAAGCGACTCCCCACTGGTACCAATGTCACTTGGGGTACGGATCAGGTGGGGAGGGGAAGGCGATGCAGCGGGAGGAGCCGACCCAGAAGGCTGGGTACCAGACTGCCGCGTTATGGCCTTTTGTGCGCATGGTATACAGATCAGCACATTCTCCCCCGTAAGGCATACCCCGCACCCCACACATGGCCCGGATTGTCCCAAAAGGATCCCGGGCCCGGTATCCTGCAGAGTCTCCATATGGTGAATTTTTGTGGTTAGTCACAAGACCGCAGGGAATTATGCATAAGCAACCCGGGATGCCCCTTAAAAGTCCCGGTGGGAGGATTTTTGGGTGGACAATTTTTATAACTAGGGACCCCAGGACCAAGAGGGACCCCTTAATATGCACATATACAGGGCAACCTGTAACACACAAAATAAGCCACATAAGAGCAGAGCAGTATAAAAAAATGCAATAGCATTTGATCTTACAGCCACACAATGGAAATATATATATATATATATATATATATATATATATATACAACACACCTTGGAGTTGGCATGCAAGTTGCACACCTACCTCCCACAGGAAGCACCACTACACAATTCTCAATTACAAAAAGTATTTAATTGGTACAAAAATTAAAACCATCAAACATATACACACGACAAAGACAATTAAAAGCAAACGGTATGGCCGAAAATTGATAATTAATGTATACTGCCCAGACAAGGGCTATCAAATATATATCATGCCCATGGGTGAAAAAAGGTTGTTTTAAATGTATATATGAAAAACCCCCTATCTTTTTGTGCCGGCACAAAAAATGTGTGATAAAAAGGTGTATCTAAACCCTAATAAACATATCATAAATGGTAAACATGCAAATATATGCAAAAAATATGTATAGAAAATATATATACACAGAAAAATATACAAATATGTGAGTGTATATATGCTAATGTGTGTAAAATTACACACATGCATATATAAAGAAGCAACAATTAAAGTACAGAGTGAATAAAGCAAACTATGCTATAGTGCTAACATACAGATGAATGAAATATACATATCTAATTATCTAAACTGTGACATACCATTAATCCAACAAAAATATATATACAATGAAAGAAAAAAGTTTTTTTATATATATACACTAGTGCATATCATTATCACAACCAATTAACATGAAGCAAAACCCCCCTCTCACTCTGTCTTTCTATCCACCTAATGTTGCACAGGAAACCATGATGAGAGACTTTAAATGTAAACCCAAACCACAATATGAAAAGTGCAAGTGCTGGTAAACAATCCAAACAATACAATCTCATGTGTCGTGGTGTCACCCAGGGCAACAGACCGGCCAACCTTAGTAAGAACTGTTTGATGGTTTTAATTTTTGTACCAATTAAATACTTTTTGTAATTGAGAATTGTGTAGTGGTGCTTCCTGTGGGAGGTAGGTGTGCAACTTGCATGCCAACTCCAAGGTGTGTTGAGTTCATTGTAGTAGGTGAGCACACAGGTTATATTGTAGAAATTTTTCAGGCGGTGCACCCTTTGCTAGTACATATATATATATATATATATATATATATATATATATACCACAACACAGCCAAACAGGGCAAATAAGTCATAACACACACACATGTTAGAGACCAGTGGGGGCCCCCACACACACATAAGCTAAAGAGATGGCCATCAGGCCCTTACCACCCCGAGTGCAAGTCGGCCTGCCAGGGAAGATGGCCCCCACGCAGCCTCGTGCCTGGGAAGGGAGATCAGGGGGAGGGCGGGCCAGCGCAGAACTCGCGTTTTCCGAGGCAACACCCCCCTCCCATCAACGCGGACCCCAAGCCAACGAGCACTGTAATCGCGCCAAATAAGGCGCAGCCTGAGGGGGAGAAGCTCCCCCAGGCTGTAGTCCGACCGTGAGGCCAGTAAACATCAAGCACTCACACACACAAGTGAAACATTCACACAGTGACAAGGGCTGGGTAAAACGAAATATCGGCCAAAACTAAATATAGGTCAGGCCTCCCCCCCCCCCCGGAGGGGAATGAGGGACCCGGAAGGGGGGAAATCCAGCCAGGAGCCGACCATAAGCCTAACGGGATGGGGCGTCCCACACCAGGATCATCAAGAAACCTGGAAACCGCCTACCCCAGGTCTCACGGTGGAGCAGTGCTCCTGCTGCACCCATAGGGTGCTCCTACCTTCACCAGGACCTGCAGCCTAAGCTGGGAGGCTCAATAGAGGGTAATTTAGAAGGGTCCTGGCAGTAATAGGGATAATAGAAGGCTTACCTGTAAGCAAAGAAGTCCTCATCTTCTGTCTTGTCGCCTTCTCTGCAGAGAAGAAACTTGGGAATTGGTGGGAGGTCCCAGGTATATATGGACCGGGAGGGGCTTTCTTTTTTGCAAATTCATCTCTGCAGAAGTTCGCCCTCTACTGGAGATTACCCAGATGTCATGAAGAAGGAAGTGGAGTGTATGGCACACTTAGAATAACGGCACAACAGCCCCCTACTTGATATTGGCAATCTCTCCTATTGTTTGCTTATTCATTTTAATCTTTGTAGCATCTTGTTTGTAATAGCCTATGCTCTGTATGTTTTACTGTTTTTAATGACTTTGATGTACACTGCTATGGGTGAAGCTGAGGGTGGGTACACACAATTCTGGCACGCCGACCAGGCTCTCACCTGGTGGCGGCTAACAGCCAGGCTCTCACACCAGAGGGCAGCGTGCATACCACTGGTTACGTTGCCTGTACGATTAGATTGAAATCAGTGATATTTTAATGTATGTGTACATCTTTTTTATCGTTTTTAATTTGAGGCTTTAATTAGAGGAAAGTAGAAGTACAGGAATTATAAGAAAATACAAAAACTTATAATTATTCCCAAAGCCACTTTAGAGGAATTTATTCCAGAATGTAATCATCGAGTACTTACATAACTCTATTTACTACATATTATTACATAATCTCCCCTCTATATGCAAAATGTCTTTCTCTGCATTCTGCTAGTAAGCTACTTTATTGTGTGGCATGGGAATTAAATAAATAGCCATCTTTATCAAGTCATGTTGCTATGATCTGGAGGAACACTAAAGGAACTAAAACAGTTACTGTATTTTTCCCCAAAAGTGGGGGGAAAATTTCAGTGTGTCTTATTGGGCGAATGTAAAAAATACAAATCTGTGATTACTCACCTGTAAAATTGGTATTATACGTATACAGCATGTCCTGTTCCAGAAGATATTCCTTACTCTTGGGTTATACATCCAGTAGATGGCGCTGGACTGCAGAGACAGAAAAGTGGCTCCTCCCGGACCCATATATACCAGGGACCTCCCACAAAATCCCCAGTAATGAAAAGCAGTTAAAATGAGACCGGGAGAACTATAACCATTATATAAAAATTGAACATAAGAACAATCACCATAAAGAGGTAACTAAAAATAATGGTAACAAGGGTGGGTGGATCAGGACGTGCTGTATACGTATAATACCAATTCTACAGGTGAGTAATCACAGAATTGTATTATTCTAAGTATACAGCATGTCCTGTTCCAGAAGATATTCCTTACTCTTGGGACATCCAATAGCAGTGTCCGTAAGGAAGGGTGGGATCCCCAAAAGTAACAGCAGACAGTTTAAACCACTGCCGCCTGCCGAACTTTGTGACCAAAAGCAGCATCAGCTAAGGCCTTAACATCAGTTTGGTGCTGAAAAGCCCAAGAGGCACCAATAGCACAAGTAGAATGAGCAGGAAGACAGAAGGGAGGCTCCTTCCCCTTAGCAGAGTAGGCCTGTACCACAGCCTGACGGATCCACTTGCTGATAGTGGACTTAGCTGGAGCCAGACCTTTCTTAGGTCCAGACGGGAGCACAAAAAGAGCATCAGTCTTCCTGAAGGGTTCAGTAGCCACCAGATAGAACTTCTAACCACATCCAGAGAGTGTAAAACCCTCTCCTTAGAGTTACTAGGATTAGGACAGAAAGAAGACAAAACAATGTCCTGATTGAGATGAAAGGCAGAAACAACCTTAGGCAGAAAATCTGGCTTAATACGAAACACCACCTTGTCCTGGTGTCTCTCAAAATAAGGAGGTTTCATAGAAAGCGCCGCCAACTCAGAAACACGCCTAGCAGAAGTGATAGCCACCAAAAAGACTACCTTAAGCGTAAGAATGGACAAGGGGGCCCCCTGCAAGGGCTTGAAGGGAGACCAAGTTCAAGTCCCAGACTGGTAACATAGGCTTACATGGGGGACGCACGTGAGTACTGAGCTGAAGACCCAGATCCAAACCATGTTGAAGAAACTCCAGAATCCTAGGAAAAGAAAACACACGACAGGGAAGCGAGTTAGACTCACACCAGTCAATGTAGGTACGCCAAACCCTATAGTAGATATAGAAGGGGACCTTTTCTTAGCCCTGATCCACCGAGGAAGGCAGCCCCTTTTCCATCAAGATGGAGGTTTCAGCAGCCAGGCCGTCAAAGCCAGCATTTGTAAATTGGGGTGGCGTAGGTGCCCCTGAGTGAGCAGATCTGGAACCTATCTGCGAACCACACTCTTCTTGGCCAACAGGGGGCCACCAGAATGGCTGGCAACCGTTCCTGAGCTATCTTGCGCAGCACCCTGCCCAGCAGGGGAAACACATACAGGAGCTGAAAACTCGTCCAAGACATTGCCAAGGCATCCATGGCCAAGGCCAGAGGATCCTGGGACAGAGACAAGGACTGGAAGCTTGTGATTGTGACGGGACGCAAACAGATCCACATCCGGCTGACCCCAGCGGTGGCACAGGGAGCAAAACACCCTGCTGCTGAGGGACCATTCTCCCAGACAAGAGGTCCCCCTGCTCAGGGAGTCTGCCTCCATATTCTCCACCCCCGGAATGTACACAGCTGAGATGCAGGGAACATTCACCTCCGCCCAGGACAGTATCAGGGACACTTCCTTGAGGGCCCTCTTGCTCCGGGTTCCTCCCTGATGATTGATGTAGGCAACCGCCGTCTGGTTGTCCGAGCGGACCTGAACAGCCCGACCCCGCAGGTTGCCCACAACTCCAGAATGTTGATAGGGGTATGGGCCTCCTGAGGGCCCCACTGACCCTGGAATTTCAGGGACTTCCAAAAGCCCCCCCAACCTGTCAGACTGGCATCCGTGGTGACAGTCTCCCAACAAGGGGCCAGAAAGGATCTGCCCCCCAGCAGGTTCCTGGAGTCCAGCCACCACGACAGAGACCACCTGGCCAGAGGGGACAGGACAAACACCTGATCCAAGGACACAGGGTCCCGATCCCACACTGACAAGAGGTGAAGCTGAAGAGGCCTCATGTGGAATTGAACATATGGAACCGCCTCGAAGCAGGACACCATCAGGCCCACCAGCTGCATTCCCTGCCTGATGGACGGATGAGGACAAGACAGAAGGAGCTGAGCTTTCTCTTGAAGACTCTCCACCTTCTGCTGAGGAAGAAAGATCTTGACCTGAGATGAATCCAGAATCATGCCTAGAAAGGACTTCACCATGGAAGGGGACAGGGAAGATTTGGGGTGGTTGATCACCCAGCCGAATGACTCCAGTGTGGACACCACCCGCTGAGTGTCCAGCTCTGCCTGATAGAAGGACTGAGAAGCGATAAGCATGTCGTCCAAGTAGGGAAGAATGCGAATGCCCCGAGATCTCAGCAGAGCCATAACACCTGCCAGCACCTTGGTGAATACCCTGGGAGCCGAGGTGAGACTGAAGGGCAAGGCCACAAATTGGCAGTGCTGATCCTCCAGAGCGAACCTGAGGAATCTCTGATGACCTGGAAAGATAGGTACGTGAAGGTAAGCATCCTTGATGTCTACAGAGGCCATGAAGTCCCCTGGGTGTAGGAAAGTCACAGCAGAGTGCAAAGTCTCCATGCGAAAGTGTCTGAATCTGACAAATTTGTTGAGGCGCTTAAAGGGCACCTGGCAGATGACTCCCAGTTCCAGAAGGCCTTGGACAGCCAGGGACAGACCCTGAGTTGACAGGGGGTTTTGAGCTAACCGGGATTTGATGAATCTTGGGGGCGGCCAGGCTGCAAACTATATCTTGTAGCCGGAGAACACTACCTCCTGAATCCACCGGTCTGAGACATGACGCCTCCAGACATGAGCCAAGAGCCGAAGCCGTCCCCCCACCCGAATGGCTGAGGGCGCCCCTTCATGCCTGAGGGGGCTTGGGGGAGGACTTAGTCTTGGGACCCCAGGAGGGGCCAGAGCGGCCACGCCCTCTGCCCCTGCCCCAGAAATCTCCACGGGCTCCAGCAAAGGAAGCTCCCCATCCACTTCTGGAGCCCCGGAAGGAAGGAGAAAAGGCTCCTGAACCCCGAAAGGACCGGGGCTGCCTTCTACGCTGAGGTAGAACGCAGCAGCGCCTAAGGCGATGTCACCGCTGTCCGCAGAGCGGAGTACAAGCGTGCGGCGGTGACAATAGCAAACCAGTGCAACCAATACAAAAGTCTTAGCAAAAAGAAAAACATGGTAATATATACACCACCACTCCCCCCCCCCCCCCCCGGAGATCTACCCAGGGGGAGCGAAGGGGAAGCAGCGGACCTAAGAGGAGCCTAACTGAGGGGACAGGGGGCGAGGGGCCAATGGGCGTGGGAGGGGCATCCCATAAGGCTTACCACGGCCTGTACCACCTACCCTTTGGTGGGGGACTGCGGTAGGAGCAGCGCTCCTTAGCACCTAGCAGCGGTGCTGCCTACCATCAACCGAGCAGCCTAAGCTGGGAGGCAGTGAAAAGGAACGGGTGGGAATAGTCCTACAGGGCCGCAGGCTAATAAGCCCCGCTCATCTGCGAGTAGAAAGAGCCATCTTCTAGTCATCGCAGCCCAGACTGCAGAGAAGAACTGGGGATTTTGTGGGAGGTCCCTGGTATATATGGGGCTGGGAGGAGCCACTTTTCTGTCTCAGTCCAGTCCAGTGCCATCTACTGGATGTATAACCCAAGAGTAAGGAATATCTTCTGGAACAGGACGTGCTGTATACTTAGAATAAAAAAAAGAAAGTAAACTTACATGAGTCTCAAAGCACGCACGGCGGCCACTAGGAGGCCAGCTGAGCAGTGGTAGGTCAGGCAGGGTAAATTAAAGCTGTCCGCTGTCCCCACTCTGTCTTCCGGCGCCGCCACCGCCTATCAGGCTGGTGGCCGTTGACACCCATGTGTTTGTGTCAGCGCGCGCATGCCAGACATGCAGTGGCGGCGCCAGAAGCCAGAGCGGGGACAGCGGACAGCATTCGTGATTCTGCCACATTGCCTATGGGAATGGGAGAGGAGAATGCCACACTGAATAAGGGGGTGGGGGGGAAATGCCACATTTCCTATATGGGGAATGCCACACTGCCTATGGGAATGGGAGGGGGATGCCACACTGCCTATGGGGAAGGGAAGGGGTGATGCCACACTGCCTATGGGAATAGGAGGGGGGATGTCACACTGCCTATGGGAAATAGGAGGAGGGATGGCACACTGCTTATTGGAATGGGAGGGGGGATGCCACACTGCCTATGGGTATGGAAGATGGGAATGCCCACTGCCTATGGGAATAGAAGGGGGGATGTCAAACTTCCTATGTGGAATAGGAGAAGGGATGCCATACTGCCTATAGGGAATGGAATGGGGGGGATGCCACACTGCTTATTGGAATAGGAGGGGGAATGCCACACTGCCTATGGGCATGGAAGGGGCAATGCCCCACTGCCTATGGGGAATGGGAGGAGGAATGCCATACTGCCTATGGAAATGGGAAGGAGGAATGCCACACTGCCTATGGGAATGGGAGGGGGTGCCACACTGCCTAAGGGGAATGGGAGGGGGGAAATGTCACACTGCTTATGGGAATGGGAGGGGGGAAAGCCACACCCCTTTGGGGAATGGGAGGGGGGATGCCACACTGCCTAAGGGAATGGGAGGGGGGAATGTCACACTGCCTATGGGGAATGGGAGGGGGAATGCCACACTGCCTATGGAAATGGGAAGGAGGAATGCCACACTGCCTATGGGAATGGGAGGGGGTGCAACACTGCCTATGGGGAATGGGATGCCACACTGCCTATGGGAATGGGAGGGGGGAAATGCCACACTGCTTATGGGAATGGGAGGGGGGAAAGCCACACCCCCTTTGAGGAATGGGAGAGGTGATGCCACACTGCCTATGGGAATGGGAGGGGGAATGTCACACTGCCTATGGGAAATGGGAGGAGGGAAATGCCACACTGCCTATGGGAATGGGAGGGGAGAATGCCACACTGCTTATGGGAATGGGAGGGAGGAATGCCACACTGCCTATGGAAATGGGAGGGGGGATGCCACACTGTCTATGGGGAATGGGAGGGGGAATGCCACACTGCCTATGGAAATGGGAGGGGGGAATGTCACACTGCCTGTGGGGAATAGGAGGGGGGAATGCCACACTGCCTATGGGAATGGGAGAGGGGAAATGCCACACTGCCTATGGGAATGGGAGGGGGGAATGCCACACTGCCTATGGGGAATGGGAGGGGGATGCCACACTGCATTTGGGTATGGAAGGGGGGAATGCCACACTGTCTGTGGGGAATGGGTGGGGAAATGTCACACTGCCTGTGGGGAATGGGAGGGGGGAATGCCACATTATCTATGGGAATGGGAGAGGGGAAATGCCACACTGCCTATGGGAATGGGAGGGGGGAATGGCACACTGCGTATGGGGAATGGGAGGGGGGAAAAGCCACAGTGCCTATGGGAATGGGAGGGGGGACATGCCACACTGCCTATAGGAATGGGAGGGGGGAATGGCACACTGCGTATGGGGAATGGGAGGGGGGAAAAGCCACACTGCCTATGGGGAATGGGAGGGGGGATGCCACACTGCCTATAGGAATGGGAGGGGGGAATGGCACACTGCGTATGGGGAATGGGAGGGGGGAAAAGCCACAGTGCCTATGGGAATGGAAGGGGGGCATGCCACACTGCCTTTGGAAATAAGAGGGGGGAATGAAACACTGCCTATGGGAATGGGAGGGAGGAATGCCACACTGCCTATGGGGAATGGGAGGGGGATGCCACACTGCCTATGGGAATGGGAGGGGGGAAATGCAACACTGCCTATGGGAATGGGAGGGGGGAATGCCACACTGCCTATGGCGAATGGGAGGGGGGATGCCACACTGCCTATGGGAATGGGAGGGGGGAATGTCACACTGCCTATGGGGAATGGGAGGAGAGAAATGCCACACTGCCTATGGGAATGGGAGGGGGGCATGCCACACTGACTTTGGGAATAAGAGGGGGGAATGCCACACTGCCTATGGGAATGAGAGGGAGGAATACCACACTGCCTATGGAAATGGGAGGGGGGGATGCCACACTGCCTATGGAGAATGAGAGGGGGGGTGCCACACTGCCTATGGGAATTGGAGGGGGGGAATGTCACAATGCCTGTGGGGAATGGGTAGGGGAATGCCACACCACCTATGGGGAATGGGACGGGGGATTCCACACTGCCTATGGGAATGGGAGGGGGAAATGTCACACTGCCTGTGGGGAATGGTAGGGGGATGCCACATTGCCTATGGGAATGGGAGAGGGGAAATGCCACACTGCCTATGGGTATGGGAGGCGGGTTCCACACTGCCTATGGGAATGTGAGGGGGAGTGCCGTACTGCTTATGGGGAATGGGAGGGGGATGCCGCACTGCCTATGGGAATGTGAGGGGGAATGCCACACTGCCTATAGGAATGGGAGGGGGAATGCCACACTGCCTATGGGGAATGGGAGGGGGATGCCACACTGCCTATGGGAATGGGAGGGGGAAATGTCACATTGCCTATGGGAAATGGGAGGAGGGAAATGCCACACTGCCTTTAGGAATGGGGACATGCCACACTGCCTATGTAAATGGGAAGGGGGAATGTCACACTGCCTGTGGGGAATGGGAGGGGGGATGCCCCACTGCCAATGGGAATGGGAGAAGGGAAATGCCACACTGCCTATGGGGAAAGGGAGGGGGATGCCACACTGCCTATGGGGAATGGCAGGGGGTTGCCACAGTGTCTTTGTGTATGGAAGGGGGGAATGCCACACTGCGTATCTGGAATGGAAGGGGGGTTGCCACACTGTCTATGGGCAATGGGAGGGGGGATGCCACACTGCCTATGGGAATGGGAGGGAGGAATGTCACACTGCCTATGGGAATGGCAGGGGGGGATGCCACACTGCCTATGGGCAATGAGAAGGGGGATGCCACACTGCCTATGGGAATGGGGGGGGGATGTCACACTGCCTATGGGAATGGGAGGGGGGTGCCACACTGCCTATGGGGAATGGGAGGGGGGATACCACACTGTCTATGGGGAATGGGAGGTGAGTAGAGTTGGGGCAGGAAGAGCTGACGTGGGTAAAGGTAAGGAAGAAAGAGGTGAGTTGAGCAGAGGTTAGGTGGGAAGAAGTGAACAGAGGTGGATAAAGGTTAGGGGAGTCAAGGTGGACAATGTACAAACAAGAAGAGGTGTGCTGGACAAAAATGTGGTGGGCAGGGGTGAGATTAAGAGAGGTAGGCAGAGGTGAGGTGAGCAGAGATATGGTGAAAAGAGGTAAACAGAGGTGAATAGAGGAGAGATGGCAGGAGAAGTGATGGACTGAAGTAAAGTAGGAAGAGGCAAACTCAACTCTCCAACTCCCCAGGGGTGCTGGGGTCTTGGACTTGCAGAAAAATTCCCTGTTGCGTGCCTCCTCTAGCCGCAGCTTTGTTTGTCAATAATATCTATCCCGCCGAGCATTGACGCACATCACCATTAGCCTGGCCACATTTGTAATCTAGCAGCAACTCGCTTTTCCCAGCATGGCCCACTTTTCCTCCTCCCCTGTGCAAGAGTTTTGTCTTGAATAAAAAACGTAAATAGTTTTCTACTTATTTAGTAAACAAATATGGAGCAGTGGGGACATAGAGAAAAATTGAGGCATACACAGAAACCATTATACCAGTATGTATGTTTGTCCTTGCCTTACTTGAATACATTTTTCAGTATTATTTTAAGCGGTGTGAACTTTTTTTTTTTTTGGGGGGGGGGAGTTGTCTTGCACACCTTTTACTGAATATTGCATAAATACACACATACACAAACGCTTTCAGGAAGTACTATTAGTACTATTACCTTTTTCATAATTAATACATTTGCTTTGGAATTGTACAATGTCTGTGAATATTTGATTAGCAGCAATGTATATAATCTATGTATCCAAATGTACTAAAAAGAAACTGTGAGAAATAAGATTAGAAGTTAATCATTAAAGGCCATCTCCTCAGCCCTTGCAGGTACTTCTCCCCTGAAGAAGCTCCTTGTCCCAAGCCACTACCCACCTGTGTCTGCAGAGACCAGGTGCAGAGTGGCGGGATTGCCACCCCTTTTTTTTGTCAGGATCAGTGAAAATACCATTTTGTGAATACTCACCTTGTAAAATGGGTATTATAAGTATGTCACACACAACGCTTCAAGATATTCATAACCTGTGGGTATACTGACCTGTAGAGGGCTTCTGCAGAGATGATTGGAGGAAAGAAAGCCCCTCCCAGTCCATAAGTACCTGGGACCTCCCACTCATTACCCAGTATAAAGAAAGCAGTAAGGTAAGGGACCAGGAAGAGCCAAATATAAGTCATAACAACGCAAAGTTCACAATATGAAGGATGCAGAATACAAAGGGTGGGTTGAAGCGGGGTGTGCGACATACTTATAATACCCATTTTACAAGGTGAGTATTCACAAAATGGTATTATTCTAAGTATGTCACACACCCCGCTTCAAGATATTCATAACCTGTGGGACATCCAATAGCAGTGTCCATAAGGGGTGGGTATCCAAAACAAGGCATAAAGCATAACTTAAACCACTGCAGCCTGCAGAACTTTGCGGCCAAAAACAGCATGAGGCCCGAACATCAACCTTGTTAAACTTGGAAAAAGTGTGAACAGAAGACCAGGTGGCGGCCTTGCAAACTTGCTCAACAGAGGCCTGGTGCTGAAAATCCCAGGAAGCCCCAACCGCACGAGTAGAATGAGCTGTAACACGAAAAGGGGGATTCTTCCCCTTAGCAGAATAGGCCCCAACAATGGCCTGACGAATCCACCTACTGATGGAAGACTTGGCGGGCGCCAAACCCTTCTTGGGCCCAGATGGTACCACAAAGAAAGCGTCAGTCTTGCGAAAGGAAGACGTTACCACCAAATAGTACTTTGCAACATGAACCACATCCAAGGAATGTAGGGCCCTCTCCTTGTCCTTGCTGGGACTAGGACACAGAGAGGGCAGAACAATATCCTGATTTAGATGAAAGGAAGAAACCACCTTAGGAAGGAAGTCCGTCTTGAAACGGAAAACTACCTTGTCCTGATGTCTTTCAAAATACGAAGCTTGAATCGACAGAGCCGCCAACTCAGAAACACGCCGAACAGAAGTGATAGCTCCCAAAAAGGCCACCTTCTGTGTAAGGGAAGACAAAGGGATATCATGCAAAGGCTCAAAGGGAGGACCCTGAAGAGCAGAAAGGACCAAATTCAAATCCCAAACCGGAATCAGAGACTTCCTAGGAGGCCGCACATGCGTAACCCCCTGGAAAAAAGTCTTAACCAAAGGATGAAGCGCAAAAGATCTTTGGAAAAACACCGCCAGGGCAGACACCTGCCCCTTCAGAGTACTGAGCTGGAGTCCCAGATCCAAACCATGTTGCAGGAACTCCAAAATTCTAGAAATAGAGAATTCCCTACAAGAGAAGGCCCTAGACTCACACCAATCAATATAAGACCTCCAAGTCCTATAGTACACGGACGAAGAAGACTTCTTTCTAGCGCTAATAAGAGTCCGAATCACAGCATCAGAAAGACCTTCCTCCTTCAAGATTGAGGTTTCAGCAGCCACGCCGTCAAAGCCAGCGTTGGTAAATTGGGGTAACGAAGATGACCCTGTGTGAGTAGATCTGGCAGCAGGGGCAGAGTGAACTGATCTTCTGCTAACCTTACCACGTCTGCGAACCAGACCTGTCTTGGCCACCTTGGGGCCACCAGAACTGCTGACGCTCCCTCCAGAGCCAGTTTGCGCACTACTCTGGCCACCATGGGAAACGGAGGAAACAGGTACAGAAAACCCAGATCCCTCCAGTTCAGAGACATGGCATCCGTTGCAAGAGCCAGAGGGTCCTTCGCCAGAGACACGAATGACGGAAGTTTGTGATTGTGACGGGAGGCAAAGAGGTCCACCACCGGTGACCCCCACCTGCGACAAATTGTGTGAAAGACCTTGGGATTGAGAGACCACTCCCCTTTGCGGGCTGACAACCTGCTCAGAGAGTCCGCCTCCATGTTCTCCACTCCCGGGATGTAGACCGCCGAGATGCACGGGACGTGGCTCTCCGCCCAGTCCAGAATCAAAGACACTTCCCTGAGGGCACTCCTGCTGCGAGTCCCTCCCTGGTGATTGATGTAGGCAACCGCCGTCCGATTGTCCGACCGGACCTGAACCGGCAAGCCCCGCAGTTCATGAGTCAAATGACAAAGAACCATCCTGATGGCTCTCAATTCCAGAACATTGATAGGCTCGTGGGCTTCCAGGGGTCCCCACAAACCCTGAAATTGCAGATCCTTCCAGAAGCCCCCCCATCCTGAGAGGCTGGCATCCGTGGTGACCACCTCCCAATGAGGAGTCTGAAAGGATCTGCCCTTCAACAGATTGGCTGAGTTCAGCCACCACCGAAGCGAGCGGCGAACTCGGGGAGACATCAGAAAGAATTGATCCAGCGACTGAGGAGACCGGTCCCAGACCGACAACAGATGGAGCTGTAGCGACCTTGTGTGAAAATGAGCAAAGGGGACTGCCTCGAAGGAAGCAACCATCAACCCCACCAGTCTCATCCCTAGCCGGATGGACGGCCGAGGAATGGACATGAGCAACCGAATCAACTGCTGAATCAAAAGAACCTTGGACTGAGGAAGGAACACTCTGGCCTGACCTGCATCCAGAGACATTCCCAGAAAGGACACTGTCCTGGACGGGTAGAGTGAGGACTTGGGGTAGTTGATCACCCAGCCGAACCTCTCCAGAGTGGATATTACCGTCCTGGTGTCCAATTCTGCTTGGCTGAATGACGATGCCATGATGAGGAGATCGTCCAGATATGGCACTATGCGAATCCCCTGCGCTCTGAGGAGAGCCATCACCTCAGCAAGCACCTTGGTGAAAACTCTTGGAGCTGTGGTGAGACCGAAGGGAAGAGCTACAAACTGAAAATGCCGATCCTCCACCGCGAACCTTAGAAACCTCTGGTGCGCGGGAAAAATGGGAACATGGAGGTAAGCGTCCTGGATGTCTATGGACGTCATGAAGTCCCCCTGACGAAGAGATTGAATAGCCGAACGCAACGTTTCCATGCGAAATTTTCGCAGCCTGACAAACCTGTTGAGAATCTTTAGGTCCAGTATGGGCCGGACGGAACCATCCTTCTTGGGGACCGTGAACAGATTTGAGTAAAAACCCCGACCCCGGTCTAATGGGGGTACTGGGCAAATGACTGCCATTTCCAGAAGACTCGATACCACCGCCCGGAGCCTCCGGGGACACCCGAGACCTGAAGAAACGCGGGGGGGGGGGGGGGGGGCGGGACTCGAACTCCAGCTTGTAGCCGGAAGACACCACTTCCCGGATCCACTTGTCCGAGACCTCCCGAATCCAGACCGGGGAGAAGTGTTGCAGCCGTCCCCCCACCCACACGGGTGAGGGCGCCCCCTCATTGTTGAGCGGGCTTGGCCACGGGTTTGGGTTTAGAGCCCCAATTGTATCCTGAACGGGCACGTCCTATGCCCCTATTCCAGGAATCTCCTCTTGTAGAAGGGAAGGTGAAACCTCTTCCCGCTCTAGATCCCCGAAAGGAAGGGGTGAAGGAAGCCGCTCCTCGAAGGGGGCGTCGTTGCTTCTTACGTTGAGGTAGTTTACCACCTTTGGCTACAGAGTCCAATTTGTCTCCAAAGAGCCGTAACCCAACGAAGGGAAGAGACGTCAGTGACTTTTTTGACCCAAAATCAGCCGCCCACTGGCGTAACCAAATTGAACGCCTGATAGTTACCATTAGAGCAGAGGCTCTACTACTCATCATCAAGGAATCATCCAAAGCGGCTACCATGAAGGACAAAAATACCTCACATCGTTTTAGTCCACGAAATTCATCACTGTCCGGATTCAAACCGGAGGAGGATAACAAGTCCCTGACCACCTTTCTGGTAGCCACCGCGAACAGCGATGAGGCACAAACAGGCCGTATGGCTGCCTCAATACTGGCAAAACCATGACAAGCCATCTGGTCAATGCGTTTATCCTCACCATCTTTAAGAGAGGAACAATCAGGGTTATTCAAAACGGCTGAGTTAGATAACCCCAAAATTGGGGCGTCCACCTCTGGGGGGGGACGCCCAGGGCTTAACCGTATCCACTGGGAAAGGATATCTTTTATCCCAATGCTTTTGGTTAGGAAATTCCAAACGTGGCCTGGATTCCTCATAAAACTCCCCTTGCTGTTGAGGAACATCCGCCGGAGGCGAGATAGCCAGAACCTCAAACATCTGAGTCAGAACATTAGGAGTATCCAAGGAAATCCCTGACCTCCGATCGGAATCAGCGCCAACAATTTGCTGATCATCAGAATTATCTGAATCCTCACATAACTCCCCCTCCTCCAGAGGGGAATAATCTGACCAATCCAGGCCATCCGCATCATCATCATATTCAAAATGATTAACCGGTGATAAATGCTTCCTCTTAGCCGGTGCTTTCTTGGCAACCGCAGAAGAAATAAACTTTTCAATAGTGGCCAATCTGGCCCACACATCAGATTGCGACTGCCCCCCCATGACAACATCACACGGGGCACGGGTCAAAATGGGAGGGGGAGGGGATGAAGCCGGCGGCGCTGACCCAGAAGCCTGGGGTCCGGACTGCCGTGTAATAGTCTGCTGTGCACATGATATACATAGAAAAAAATCATCCCCTGTTAGGGATGCCCCACAACCCAAACACTTCCGAGATTGTCCCGAGGGAAGCCCGGAATCCTGGGATGCCTCCATAAGGTGAACTTGAGTAAGTCGCTATGAGTGAGGGAATTACGCTATTAAGCAACCCGGGATGCCCTTATAGTGTCCAAGTGGGAGGATTTGTAAAAAATAGTAAAAGTACCCAGGTACCCTAGGACCGAGAAAAACCTAAAACCCCTGAAGATTCAACCTAAAAACACAGAAAGGACAGTGAGAAGCTTAAATCTCTCTCTCTCTCTCTCTCTCTCTCTCTCTCTCTCTCTCTCTCTCTCTCTCTCTCTATATATATATATATATTCAAGTGTGGAATGAAAAAGGCCCGCAGGGCCACTCACAGAGCCTCCAGGTTCCAGAAGCGCTGCGTCCCCTGTCTGAGGTAACTCAGAGCAGAGCGGGAGACGAAGAAGGGGGGCGTGGCCAGCGCGGACCGCGCGCTGAAAAGCTCCGACCCCCATTCGCATACATACATGAGGAACAAGTTCCTCAGCAGTGCAGGGAACTAGAGGGGGCGGGCCGCGGCGACGCGCCGCAAGTCCGGTCCCGCCCCCATAGCTAAGTCGTGAGGGGAAAGCTCCCCTCCACTGTGACACCGCGCGTGCCGGTGCCGCAAGCACCCGCGGCACCGGGCGCATATGAAACAGCCGGTAGCGGCCCGCAAGGCATGCAGAGCGGCTCCCCGCTCGAGCCACGCTACCTTAGGCTCTGGGCATAAAGGGCGCGGGCCGCGGCCTCACGCAGAAGGCCCGGCCCCGCCCCCAACAGAAGAGCGTGAGGGGAGAAAACCTCCCCTCAGCCTTCTGAGGTAAAAGTCAGCACCGCGGCGGCAATGGCGGCCGCGGTGTCTGGCATGAAAGAAAAGTGAATCATTTATACATAATAAAACACACAAACAATAAACAGTGCAAACATTACATAGAAGGATTGCTTCCAGACGCCCCACATCATGAAAAAAAACCCAAAAGCTGAGGAGAGGACCCCCGAACAAGCTAAGAATGTGGGGATAGGCCAATTAAGGGAAAAAATTATTCCCGTGGACAGGGCATCCCAAACCGGGGTCACCAACCCGGTATAACCGCCTACCCTCTTTATAGGGTCTCGCGGCGGAGCATAGCTCCTGAGCACCTGTGGTGCTAGTATACCTTCGCTCGGACAGAAGTCAAAACTGGGAGGCATTGCAAATATATATATAGTATTCATAAGGGGAAATAATGAGTCCGAACGGAAATAAAAAATACTGGCCGGGAGTAGTCCCGGCTACCTTGAAATCCCCCTGTGCAAGGAGGAGACATCATCTGCTGCTTGCTCGCCGTCTGCAGAGATGAAGACTGGGTAATGAGTGGGAGGTCCCAGGTACTTATGGACTGGGAGGGGCTTTCTTTCCTCCAATCATCTATGCAGAAGCCCTCTACAGGTCAGTATACCCACAGGTTATGAATATCTTGAAGCGGGGTGTGTGACATACTTAGAATAAGTAGGGTTCCGGCTACTCTGTAGCCAGTCTCTGCTGACTTTGGTGGACACAGACCTGACACAAGAAGAGGAGAACCTGCAGGTATCACTGTGGTGGGCCTTTTGATTTAGCCCACAAAAGACCATGATAAAGCAAAATGTTTAGACACAAGATACTGTATGTTTTTGCATAAACTGCTGCTGAAAACAAAAAGGTAAAATCATCTTCATCATATGTTAGAGATCACTCATAGTTGCACATTCTTGGACCAAATGACACTCAAGGATTTCTTGTAAAGCTCAGCTGAATACCCTTCTGCACTTCCAGGGAGTTGGGAGAGATTAGGTGCTGCTTTATTATTTCCTTCTATGCAAAGCAAGTTCATGCTGGCGTGGCAGAGAGATCTGAAACAACTCAACCAAGCACATGTGCAACATATCAATGATAATAGAGATTTGTTGCTGAATGACCAGCAAGCAACATATCACTATTACCGGTGATCTATTGCTGCAGAGGCAGAACTGCATCAGCACTGCTCACATCCTGGCCAGCCCTCATAGTAATACAAAACAATGCAACAATTATAGAAGGTACAAAAAATAAAAAATCATCAGAAAAGATTAGAGCTTTAAAGTGGCCCTAGCATCAGAACGCCAACTTTGCATTTTAGGTAAATACATTGTCACATACGGCACTATTTTCGTAATTGTGTTACATGAAGCAAGAAATTAATTTGTGCCAGACAGAAGGTGACACGCTCCACACTTGATGGGCCTGTCCTTATACTATCCACTTCTGAAGTAAAGTCTTTGATTTAGCAGTTGCTGTTCTCCAAGTCACCATTAAAAAAGATCCTTGTATAGGGTTTCTCCAGACTATGTCTGCTAAAATGTCCAAAAATCATTTCAAGCTGTTCCCGTTTGCAAAAGCAGTTGCAAAGGAACGGAAGAAGCAATTTATCCCCTTTAGAGAGATGGGCAAGAAACTAAACGGTTTCCTGGTCAATAAAAAACTGGCCAGAATTCTTAGCGACTCCCACGAGCGGTTCCTGGAGATGTGGGAACTATGGACCATCCACAGTGGCTCTAACCTAGAAGCTCAAACACTAGCTTAGACCTTTGAGAGGTGTAGACTTGGGGGGGGGGGGGGCACCCCTACTATTTCTGCTTCTCTTTTCCATTACTTTTCTTTGTACTCTGTTTACTTTACCTCTTCTCTCCAGTACTTACTTTACTAATAGGACTTTTTCACACCTGAACTTCATTCATCTGTACAAAGTATAGCCCTGACTGAGCTCAGTGCCCTGCACCATTCAAGAAATAGACGACGGAACAGTAGTGCCTTAGCTGGAGTGTCTCGAGAGCTGGCTCACCCCTGGCTTTCCATCCTAGGGCTTGGAATCCCCCCTACAGCTCCCATTGCTTATGAATAGAGAATTCCATAGGAGTTTGCAGTGGACCTGTATAATGAGGGAATGGCATGAGGGGTGTGTGCTAAGTAGATTAAGAAAGGATGGAGGGACAATGTGTGCTACACCCCCCACCTAGACAACCGATGATGTAAAGCACCTTCAGCACCCACTGATGTGCAATTGATCATATGTATTGGGACTCTAATGATACAGTTATATCTCTTTATTTGGAATGTTGCATCGCTATCTAACTGTATTTGTATTTTAAAAATCAATACAAATATTGCAACAGGAAAGATATTGTAATTTCTGGATCACCGGCGTTGTCCGTATACATTTATGAAAAGGGAGGCATTTGATGCTAAGCCCACTTTTATTATAACATACAGTAAAATATAAAACACAAGCTCAAGTGTTAAGCAACAGAAATAGCAACCTAAAGTAACAAAGCCATTTGATGCTGCAGACCTCAAAGTATATGGTATCAGACCTCAGAGAAATAGTGACATATGAAAGGATCTCAACAAATTGCAAATAAATTAACTTAAATGTCAATTAATTGTAAGGACAATAGTACAGTTTATAGCCCAAGTATGCTTTTTAAAAATATTGCAGCACGAGAGCTGAAAAAGAATCTGGGAAGACTGACAAACAATTGAATTAAATAAAGCGTACAGGAATATTTCTCAAGTCAGGACACACCACAACAAATATAGTAACGTTTGTGACATGTGGCATTTTACAATGTGCGAAGACACATACTACAAAGTTTTTAAGAGAATCTGTCACCAGTGGGGCTCAGAAGGACAGCTGGTGGCAACAATACATGCGGCAACAAATAGGAACCTATTGGTAGCAAGTGAAAAATGCATCATGTGCATTAGGAGGTTTATTTGTGCGCAAATTAGATATACTGCTGTTGTTATAATGATATAATGATGAATTTTGTCTTGTCTACATTATAAACACAGCCCTCCCTGTAGACAATATTGGACTCGAGCAGAATGTTAGGTCAGAAGCCTTTGCTTTATAACGAGGGACCACTAAACAATCTTCAGGGCTACACAAATAAAGTTCCAGGAGACAATGGCATGTAAGCTACTTATAACTATTCTAACCATAATATATTACTAACATAATTGTCTAAATCCCTCCAGTGGGTTCCAAACAGTTTCCCTATCCCTGCTCTACTGTATTTAAAATAAAAATAAATGATGGTACATTGTGGTTATCTCCTACATTTTGGATATTCAAATGTACAGTATGAACGATTAATCATTCGCAACCCTGCGTTGTCTTATATTCATGAACAGTCTAGGCTTCAAGGTGTAGGTGCTCCGCTTTATCCCCAGTAGAGTGGGATCTAGGGATTCACTTTGTCACAGGTTCACTTTCAGATATTATTGGAGAACCCCAATTCTCTACATGCAATGCAGATCCTTACCTTTAGTAAATGAAGTTTTCCCCCTGAGCTTCTAGTGCATATTAAGAAATGTTTTGTGAAAAGAAAGCATTGCCTTTCTCCTTCTCTCTTCAAAGATAATGGGCCCAAGCGAACTTTACTCAGCTTTCCTCTTTCCACTGATGGGACCTGGATTAGGGTGCCTGGAATGTCATATCGTTCTGTTATTCAAACCATTGCAGAACATTATTGTACGCAACATAATGCAAAATTTAGTTTTCAGTTTTAAGAGTAATGCATATCTAAATGCCCCAAAGGTTGATAAGCAAGATCCTAGAGACAGAATCATAAATCACAGAAGTAAACAGCTTACCTTGTCGCACAAATGTTTGGCTTGTATCTAGTAGTATGTCGCAGCCTTCTACAATCATCCTTTCAATAGAAAGGTTTTTCCGAATGTTCTCTGTGTCACTAACTTCATCATGCATTACCCTGTTAAGTACAAAAATAGGTCTATTCAGTATGTTAAGATATATTGTTTTATAAATAAATTAAAATAAATATATACACATATATATAGTTTGGACACACCTTTTCATTCCATGTTTCTATTTTTTTTCCCTACATTGTAGATTCATACTGGAACTATAGAAAATATGAAAGGGACACATGGTCCCTTTACCCTTTAATAGTACACAAGAAAGTGTTGAACAAACCATAATGTGTTTAATATTTTAGATTTTTTTACTTTTGCTTTGATGACAGCTTTGCATAGGTTTGGTGATTGTGAAGGCCGTTGTGACGCAGCACCCCATCTTTTTCCTTGGTACCAAAAAGCCTGGATGCGTGTTTGGGGTCATTGTCCTGATGGAAACCAAATGATGGGTCGGCATGCATTTGCAAATCGATGTGATAGCAAACTCAATGTTGGTTGAATCGTGAATTTTAAACAAATTGTCAATGATGTCACCAACAAAGCACCCAGCCCATCCTCCATGCTTTATGAGGGAAACCTAGTTTTAGAAACTATCTGCCCACATTTCTGCGTCTTACAAAAGCATGGAGCATGGAACCAAAAATCACACCCTGTGACCCAAAAATACAATTCTGTGAAATACTCACCTGTAGAATTGATATTATTTGTATACAGTACGTCCTGCTCCAGATATAGTACTTACACTTGGGTTATCCTCCGCCAGATGGCGCTGCACTGCAGAGACATGCAAAAACAGGCTCCTCCCGGCCCTCAAATACCCAGGGACCTCCCACAAATCCCCAGCATTGAAATGCAGTGAATAAGAAGCCGGGAGAATTAACCACCAAAACTGGTAACTATAACAATGGTACAAAACACCATACAGGGGATCCAGAATAATGCAAAAAAACCAGAGTGGGGTGGAGCAGGACGTACTGTATACAAATAATATCAATTCTACAGGTGAGTATTTCACAGAATTGTATTATTCTTAGTATACAGTATGTCCTGCTCCAGATATAGTACTTACACTTGGGACATCCAATAGCAGTGTCCATAAAGTAGGGTGGGATCCCCAACAAAAACGACAACAGCAGACAGTTTAAAACCACTGTCACCTACATAACCATACGGCCAAGACAGCATGAGCTGAGGCCCTAACATCAACCTTGTAAAACATAGCAAAGGTATGAGCAGAAGGCCAAGGTAGTGGCCTAGCCAACCAGTTCAATAGAAGCCTGGTGCTGAAAAGCCCAAGAGGCGTCAAAGCACGAGAAGAAAAAGAATCAAAGCGAAAAGGAAGATTCTTCCCCTTGCTGGAATAGGCCTGAGTAACAGCCTGACGAATCCAATCGCTAACAGTAGACTTGGCAGAAGCCAAAAGACCCTACCAAGTACCAGAAGGAACATCCATTAAAGTAATAACCAGGGCCAAAGCCGCCCAACTCCCCGAGAGCAGACGAGATTGGGCAAATTCAGGTTGTAATGACCATAGGCCCCAAGGAACATCAGTTCTCCTAAAGGACACAGTGACTACCAAGGAAAAACTTCCAACACCTGTTCAAGGAATGCAGAACCCTTTCCTCAGCGTTGCTAGGAAAAAGGCACAGCAGGAATAACAATATCTCAAACCAATGACCATAAGACACCGCCTGATGCAGAGAGTCCGGCTTCAGGCGGAACTCCACCTTATCCAGGTGTATCTCAAGGAATGGGGGCTAGGTAGACAGAGCCGCCCGCTAACAGACGCCTGACCAAGGTAACAGTCACCAGAAGGACAACCTTGAGGGTAAGAACAGCCAGACAGCATCCTGAATAGGACTAAAGGGACAAAACCCTGCAAGCAGACAGAATGAAATTCAATTTCAAATCCCAGCAGGGACCATAGGATTACATGGGGGACGCACATGAGTACCCCCTGAAAGAAGTCTTAACCAAGGAAGACTGAACCAGAGACTACTAAGGCAAGGTGGACAGGGCAGAACCTGACCCATCAGAGTACTGAGTAGGAGAACCAACTCCAAATCATGCTGAAACCAACTCTAGAACCCTGGGAACCGAAAATGCCCAACAGGGAAGAGACCTAGACTCACACCAATCAATATGGGTATGCCATACCCTATAACAGATAGAAGAGGAAGAGGAAGAAGCTTGCTCCTAGCCTTCCCATAGTCTTAATCACCGAGACAGATAAGCCTGTCTCCATCAATATGGGTGTTTCAGCAGTCAGGCCGACTAGGCCATAGACTGTAGATTGGAGTGACATAAAGGGGGCCCTGAGTGAGCAGAGCTGGCACTCCTGGCAAAAGGTACAGAAAACTACTGTCCTCGATACCATGTCTGCAACCACACTCTACTAGGTCACCTGGGGGCCACCAGAATCACTGGTCCCCTTACCAGAGCAATCTTGCGCCGAACCCTGCCTAGCAGGGGGAATGGAGAAAAGACATATAGAACCGAACGTCCAGTCATGACGTTACTAAGGCATCCAGACCACTGCCAGAGGATCCTGGGACAGGGAAACAAAAGCCGAGAGCCTGTGATAGTGACAGAACACAAACCGATCCACAACTGGTTGGACCCCATAGTGACACAGGGATTAGCACATCCTGTCGCAGAGGGGCTCCACCGGAGCAAATATCACTGATATGCAGGGAACATTGTCTCCACCCAGAAAAGGAACATAGACACTTCCTGGAGGGTCCTCCTGCTCCAGGCCCCTCCCAATAATTAATGCAGGACACTGTCGTTAGACAGAACGAGCGCCCCCAAACTGGCAGGCCCAGAAGGGAAGTAGTCAAGCGAGATAGAACCAACTGAAAACGCTCACTGTTTCAAACAGCAATAGGCGTAAGGACCTTCTAAGGGCCCCACCTCCCCCAGAATCGCAGGGAGTTTCAAAAGAAACCCTTACCCTTCAACCTGATAGGTTGGCATCCATGGTGACCGTTTCCAGGAAGGGGCAAGAAGGAACTGCCCCCAGACAGGTTCCTTGAGTACATCCACTCCAAGAGAAACCTTCTTACCAGGTGGGAAGGCCCACAGACCCTGCTCCAGGGATGCTGGATCCCTGTCCTGTATTAACAATAGAAGTCGCCGAAGGCCCCAGAGGGAACTGAGCATAAGGGACCTCTTCCTAGCAAGCACCAACGGGCCCACCAGCTGCATCCCTGCCTGGTGAAGGGACCGGGACAGCAATGAGGGACTGAGCCCATGTGACCAGATTGCCCACTTTATTGCTGAAAGGGGGAGATTCTGGTTTGAACCTAATCCAGATTCATACTCAGTAATGGAGTTTCCATTTAAGGGGACAATGAGGACTTGGGGTGATTGATCACCCATCCAAAAGACTCCCAATGGACACCACCAGCCGGGTATCCAACTTAGCCTGACGTAGAGACTGGGAAGTGAGAAAAGACGTCCAGATAGGTCATCGCACGGACGCCCCTTGGTCTCATCAGAGACATCACCACCGTCAGCACCTGAGTGAGCACTCTGGGAGCTGGAGAGAGGCCAGATAACAAGGCCACAATTAGCAGTGTTGGACTACCAACACGAACCTGAAGAGCCTCAGTGTTCTGAAGGCACAGTGATGTAAACATAAGCATTTTAGAGCTCCCCAGATGGCAAGAAGCCCACTGGGCGCAAGGTGCTGATGGCCCATCTCAGAGTTTCCAAGCAGAAACTGCCTGCAATTAGAGAATTGCTGTGAATCCATAATGGGCCAGCCCAACCCATCCTTTGGGGGACTGTGGAAAGGTTGGTGTAGCGCCCCCTGCCTCTGCCTGTTACGGGCAACCTGCAAGAGACCCTCCGACCTCGCAGGCCTGGCATGGCCTGTGTCAACAACTGAACAGCGGCAGGGACCAGGAGTACCAGGGACCTGATAAAACTGGGGAAGGCCACACAGCAAACTCTATCTTGTATCTGGAGGACGCAACCTCCTGAATCCACCAGTATGAGGCGTAAAGCCTCCTGACAAGAGCAAATGCCGCAGCCATCCCCTCACCCAGACGGGCGAGGTCGCCCCATCACGCCTGAGGGGGATTGGTGGAAGATTTAGGCTTAGCCCCGTCGGAGGGGCCAGAGCGTTGTCTGCTGCTCCCGGGCCGGAGTCTGCGCGAGCCCCCACGAAGGACACCCCTGGTTCTTGTTTAACACTAAGGAAGGGGGAAATAGGGGTGCCCCTGCCCCCGAGGGGGCCTAGACGGCTGCCTGCTTTGGGGTGACTTACCTTTTTTTCCAAACAGGTCTAGACGGGCCCCAAACAAGCGTTGCCCTCTAAAGGGAAGCCCAGTAAGAGTCTTTTTTGTAGCATCGTCAGCCCCCACTGTCGCAGCCAAATCAAGCGACGTATAGCCACCGCAAGGGCAGAAGTTTTTGCACACATTCTAATGGTGTCGTCCAACGCTAATAGGATGAATCTTACAAACATATCACAGTTGAAGAGTGTATTAAACACCTCCCAGGGGAGATTATCAGCGTGATGATCAAGCATCTTTCTGACTAGGGTTCTAGTGGCCACTGCAGTAATAGCCGCGGCACAGACCGGGCGCAACGCCGTCCCTGCACAAGAAAAGGCGTGGGAGGCCAGCAGCTCAATGCGCCGGTCCTCAGCATCCCGAAGGGTATTATGAGCAGGGGCTGTAATAAAGGGGGGGTTAGGAACCCCAATGATCGGGGCATCCACCACGAGGGGAGATGACCAGCAATTAACCACCTCAGGGGGAAAGGGGTATTTCCTATCCCAATCCCCTGGGACCCCTGAAAGTCTACTGGGGCATTCCCATTCCTTGAGGACAAGAGCATGGAAGTGAGCCTGTTCTAGGAATTCCAAACGTGCTGTTGCTGTATGGAAATGCTCCCCTCTCGGCTTGGAAGCTTCACCAGGGAGAGAGATAGACAGAGCCTTAAAGACCTTGATCAACAAATCGTCAGTGTCACACTGGGCCCAGTATTCAGGTCCAGAATCGTCATGACTCCTCGGCCTCTCATCAGATGAGCCTGAGTCAGAGAATAGCTCTCCTTCATCAGAAGGGGAATAGTCACACAGAGTAGAAAACTCCTCAGTTCCCATAGGAAAAACAGAGACAGGAGACGTCAAGTGCCACTTCTTACCAGGGCCCTTGCGCTCTGACAACCTCGCAATGAACTGTTCAGCCGTGGGCAGTCTGGAAGACGCAACAGGCTGCAACTCCCCTTTTATATGTGACTCAGCAGGAGTGAGATTTAAGCAAGGGGAAATGAAGCGAGGTGCAGCCACTGGCAGGCCTGATTGCAGAGCCAGTGCTTGCTCGGCACAGGGTCCGCAGACGCGTGCCCTGTCAGCATCAGCATGGGGTTGTCCACACGCTATACACAGCCGGTCTTGTCCCAGAGGGACCCCGGTCACATAATTCTGAGATGCCTCCATATGGTGATTATGCAAGGCACAATATGCCAGTAGGGATTTACACTATAAGCAACCCTGGATGCCCCAAAGACCCGCTAGGGAAGTGGGAGAATATTACAAGGCCCGCTATAATTTTACACCGGGCAGGGAGAAGCCAATGGTGTTCACCGGTCTGAAAGACACAAGGAGAAGAAAATGGTGTCAGAATCAGGAAAACTATAATGAGAATAAGCCGCCCGCGAGGGCACTTACAGTACCGCGGTAATCAGGAGCGTCCCACACGTCACGCACGAACAGGCAAAATGGCGCCGTGTACCTCGAAGGGCGGGCCAGCGGTCCATGCGGCGGAGCGCGCCAAACCAGACCCCGCCCTCCGGAAGAGTGCGAAGTCCGACAACAGCCAATGCCGCCCGGCGCGGAGCCTTCAACTAAGGAAGAAGCACGTGTGGCGGCGGCAGTCCGCAAGTAAAAAACATAGAAAGGTCGCGTCGGCTGACGCCTTATCTGTCAAAGTCCAAAGACAGACAAGGCCATATAATTGCAAGGGTCCAATACAGACCATACATAGAAAGGGCGCGGCGGCTGACACCATCCCCTCGATTCAAAGAGCAAAAGTTAATTGATTTCGTATCGAGAATCGTAAGTTTGGGTGGGTGTTAGCCATTTTTTCCTGTTTTTTTGGCCATTTCCGACTCGCACGAGCCTACGTACGAATGCGTATATGCTCTTACGATCAGCGGAAGTTCGTTCCTAAATTTTAGGATCAAAACGTAAAACTTAGGATCAAATCCTAAAACTTACGATCAAAACGTAAAACTTAAGTTAATTGGATGTGTTTAGGTGTGATTCAGAGAAACCTCTAAACGCGTTTTAAAAGAAAGCCACAGCCGACACCTTTTAGCAGCCGGATTGCTGTTCGTGAACAGGTTTTTTGGCTATGTGGAGGAGTCTGCGCGTCTTGTGCTCCAATGAACTGCATGTATCAGCATGGCCGAGGCCATAAATTGTATGGCAGTGCATACCTGAATCATGTATGCCTTATAAAAGCATTTTAATGTGGACCTTAATTAGTCCTTTGCATGTAAACCTTTATTTTGCAATATATTTGCGTTAATTAAAGAAACTTATGTCCTTTGTTATTTATTTTAAAATTGAGGTACTAGAATAATATTTTTAGATTGCATTTATTGGTGTAGTTGTTTACCTTTGCTTTGTTGAATTATTTAAGCACATCTTTGGTCAGATGCATCACACTTACTGAGGAGAGGAGAGCGGGATAAAGTGCAGGATGTGGGTTACTGCTGTATTTTGCACAGACACAGCAGAGCTGGGGGCATGGAAAGGTCAGAAATCAAAGAATCCAGAGCAACACAGTCACAAGGCCCTTTCTGTTTGCAGGCTGCCCGATAATACCTGAGCCGCCATCTTGGCTGTTTCTAGGCTCATAACATGCAGAAGTTGCTGGTTGTTTTTTAATATTTGTGAGCAATCTGTATGGAGAGGGTGTGGGTAACCACACAAAAAATTTAAAGTTGTACCATTTGAAGCATAAATATTAAAATTAAATGCACAAGTAAAAAATGCAAGTTAACTAAAAATTAAACAAAGTAAGATTTACTTATGCAAATGCATTCATTAATGGTTGGTTACTACAAAATGAATGAAATAAAGAAAAATAAAAGACCAAATATTTAGAATGCACTTTAATGAGGTAAGTTTGTAGTGCGGAGCCGCAAGATCAGAAGGATTTACGTCCAGACAAAAAAGGAAAAAGGGCAAAACCAATGTTGCAACCTGAGAAATGAAACGGAAAATTCAGGATGGAAACTGACATAGGTCTGATTCCCGAACTGCCATACGAACGGACGTATATTTTAGGATAGAAACGTATTTGCTTATTGAATCACTCGCAAGTTCATACGAACGCACGAGCGGACGTGAAAAATAGGATGATCGTGACCCAAATCCAAGCTGTTACATGTTTCTTTGAATCAACCCACATATCTATAAAGGTCCAAAGACAGACAAAGGGCCATATACGTGCAAGGATCCAATACAGACCACACAGGCACACACCCCCCCCCTTCTTTCCTCCGACTACGGGGGGAACGAGGGAGGATGGCGGTCCTTGGTACAGGACCCACCGCTACACGGGGCAAGGGGCAGTAATGCGGGAGGGGCATCCCATAGAGGCTCACCATCAGCCTACACCACCTACCTTTTGGTGGGGGACTGCGGAGGAGCAGCGCTCCATAAGCACACGTGGTGCTGCCTACCTTCACCCGACCAGCGCAGCCCAGGCTGGGAGGCACAACACAACGAGGACGGGTGGGAATAGTCCAACATGGCTGCAGGCTTTAATAGCCCCGCTCACCTGCGAGAGAGTGATAATTCATGTCTTCGCAGTCAGCACTGCAGAGAAATCTGGGGATTTGTGGGAGGTCCCCGGGTATTTGAGGGCCGGGAGGAGCCTGTTTTTGCATGTCTCTGCAGTGCAGCGCCATCTGGCGGAGGATAACCCAAGTGTAAGTACTATATCTGGAGCAGGACGTACTGTATACTAAGAATATACAGCAGCATCACTGTCATGTTGCACACACACTAAATCAACTGCAGGTTGGTTGTGAGGGGGAGGGGGCTGAACCAGGGCTGCCTGGAAACATAATAAGCTCCCTCTCAGCCTGTAATTCTGCTGGCTTCTCAAAGATGTAAGTAAGTAATCAAAGACAGGTGACAGGCACAGCACCTTGTCTGTACACTTACATCTGAGATGCCATCAGTATGGGGTGGCGATAATGAGAGGAGCAAAGGGGAAGGAGCTATGTAACACTATAGGGTGGCTGCCACACAGCATTGAAACTGTTGCTACAAACTTTCTAGGAGCTTTCTGAGCAATGGTGGGTCATTACAACTGAAGGCTATCCCATGCTGGCCAGTAATAAGATATGGTCACACAGAGATGTAAGGCAACATTAACTGTGGGACCGAGTCTTTCAGAAGAAAAAGCTGAGAAAAAAATTTCACTAACTGAGGGGGATTTAGGGGAGCAGTTTACAACGCTTTAATTTTTTGATTGACCATCCAATGGTTCTTGCCATATTGAGCATTAGAGAAGTAGCTGAAAAGAGACTATATGGAACCATATACCAATCCTATCTCTACATAACACAACCGATGGTCTCACACCTTATGAGGGAAAAAAAATTCCAAAAACTAAATGTTGACAAGGCATACCAGTTAATAAAATTTCAGTCCAGATTACTTCATAAGTCAATTGACAATTCAATTGAGAGAATGCCAAGAGTGTGAAAAGTTGTCCTAAAAACATAATATAATAGTGGCAAACCCCTGCCATGTCTTCCTTTATTTGCTGATCAGATGATAGTTACAACTGTCACAGAACATCTTAGGTTTATTTTAATTCTCTGTGTGTGTATGTTGGGGTAATACATATGTGTGTGTGTATACATATAAATATAAATATATATACACTTTAGTTGACCTGCCTGTAAACCCCTCATTTCTTTTCTCCCCCCTCCCACTTGGATTTCCTAGTTATCTAACCCTCACATGCCAGGTCAATGCTGATAACCATCTCCTCTTAAAATCCTTTACTCCCTCACACTAGTAATAAAACCACTTGGAAAAGCCAAATAAACAAATGGCAAATAGATCCCAGCTAGGTCCCTCATGCTTGTCAACCCCCTCCCTTGGAATGTGGTCAGTTGGTATCCTATAGCAGAAATGGGAGGGGTAGGGAGACTCACTGTTCTGGGGCCTATAAGCATGCCTGGAAGAATGGCCAGAGACACTCGATCTGACCATCAAGAGTGACACGCTGCTTTTAAGATCCAAGCAAAAGAAGACCAGAAAGCGTGTGAGGACAATTGATTTGATCAAACAGAACGCAGCCCAGACGGACTTTTAAGTATATTTTCCACCTTCTTTTATTTTGCATTGCTATTTATCTTATTTACCGTGTTTTATGGTTAACTCTGTTTTTATTACCTTGCATCGTGTTTCTTGTTGTTTTTGTGTTTTTCTGTTTGTTTAAATAAATTCTAAAAATACAGCAGATGCTCCCAATTGATCTGATATAAAAAGCCCACGCTATTCTGAAGAGCCCGGCTACCTTACTTGCCTAGGACGCTCGATCACCCCCACCTGGAAGTGGTTGTGGGTCGATCGATGCGTTCGATCTGATTGTATTGTGTGTGGCCTGTATTCTATTATACAGTTGAGCACTGATTGTGCTCTGGTGGCAGCAGTTTATAGCCACGTGTGTTGCCAATTGAAGAATTGCAGTGACATACGTGAGGTACGATTGGCCGGTCTGATCAGATGAACGATCAATAGGTCTGATCAACCCGTGCAATCGTCACAAATTGGTTGGCAGCTCATGGGATTACATTTTTATTTCTTTTCAATTTAGAGCATAAGTGTTGTGTTAAGTAACGCTGTATTGAAGGACTTTATTTAAATGAATCAGTTATTTTACTGGTGAATAGTTGTGACGGTAAATAAGCAGATAGCAATTGTTGGTCCCATTGTTTTGTTTTGGCTGAAATGTCTGGGCTGGCACAGTACAAGCGGATGAGCAAAGAAGATCTGATCAATGAATGCCAGCGCAGACAGTTGCCTGTTTATGATCGAACCAAAACACAGCTTGTGCAATCGCTCTATGAAGCCGATCTGGAGGCACCAACGCAGCTTGTAACAGATAGACTTGCATGTTGCAGTGCAGCTGATCCATCCCAGGCTGAAGTGGTTGCTGAAGTGCCTGCTCCCATTGGGTCTCCCAGCCCCAGCCTCTCTGCTTCTGGCAGGGACCCCCAGCTCCAATCGGTCCTGACCCAGCTAAGTGCCACCGATCCGCAGGCCTATCTACAGTTTCTGGAGCGTCAGGCAGAGCGAGAGGCTGCCCAGGAAGAGTGGGAGGCTGCCCGCCGTCATGAGCTGGAAATGGCTAAGATCCGACTAACCACCCCTGACCCTGCACCTCGCTTGCCATCAGTAGAATCTGCATTTCTAACTGTCGGTTCTGCCCCAAAGTTCCCAGTTATGGACACAAACTGTGACGTGGACGTGTATTTGCAGTCCTTTGAGAAGATCTGCCGCCAGCATCATTTGCCCCGGTCTCAGTGGGCATTGTACCTAACTCCAGGGCTGAAGGGCAAGGCTTTGGAGGCATTCATTGAGCTGCCTCCTGAGAAAGATGGGGACTATGAGGCAATAAGAGACTCCATTGTTGAAAAGTATCAACTCACCCCAGAGGTCTACCGCCGGCGGTTCCGATCACTACAAAAGGGACCTGCAGACAGTTACCTAGACCTGCTGGCCCGACTGCGTACCACCTTCCGACAGTGGGTCTATGGCCTCAAAAAGAACAGTTATGATACCCTGGAGGACTTGATGGTGCAAGACCAATTTATGCACGTTTGCCCCCCTGACCTCAAGCAGTTTGTGTTGGAGCGCAAACCTAATTCGGCCAGAGAAGCAGCAGAACTGGCTGACAGCTATGTACACACCCGGGTGTCTGATGGCCGTCGTGCGTCCCCAGTAACTGGAAAGAAGAAAGACCATCACCCGCCTGCCAGTCACCATCTGCCAGTCAGACATCCCAGAAGCCCTTCCGGGAAGCCTCTGGTGCCAAGCGGGCACCTGCTGAACCTCGCACTTGTTACAATTGTGGGAAGGTCGGGCACCTCCGACCCAACTGTCCGGAGAGAAAAGTGACTGCTG
Organism: Gastrophryne carolinensis; assembly: GCA_027917425.1. Lineage (NCBI taxonomy): Eukaryota > Metazoa > Chordata > Amphibia > Anura > Microhylidae > Gastrophryne > Gastrophryne carolinensis. The sequence goes on from CM051234.1 coordinate 564,091,634, forward strand.
CAGCTGGCCAGATGAGCACCTCTGTGCTGTTTGTCCGTCAGAGTGTCCGGAGCGACGATGAAAACTTGCAGCCCGTTGTTGTTGGCAACCGCCTGGTCTCAGGATTTCGTGACACAGGAGCTGAGGTCACGTTGATTCACCCTGAAATGGTGGGCCCAGAGAATATAATCCCTGGAAAATTCCTCACCCTCACTGGAGTAGGAGGGCTCCGTTCACATGTGCCCCTTGCTGAGGTGTATATGGATTGGGGAACGGGCAGAGGGATGAGAGTAGTGGGGCTCTCTGATGAGTTTCCCACGGATGTGCTGTTGGGCAGGGACCTGGGTCGGTTGGTCTCTTACTTTGAGCCCTCAGCAGGTGCATTGGGGTTACCAACCGAACCTTCGGGGCACGTAAGGGTACTAAGCAAAGGTGCAGGTGTGGCATCAGGGTACCTTGCGGGTGGGCCGAGGGTGGAAGCCGGGTTTGGGACACCCAGATCTCCCAGAGAGGGGGATGGAAAAGGGGTAGGTAGTAGGCCTGAAGTACCCCCTAAGCGTAACTGTAAGCAAATTGTGCAGAGTAGTTCTGAGGCCCCAGCTGTGTCAGTGCTGGTTGGCCCTCAGGAGAGTGTTGATAGGGGGGCTGGAAAGTGTGGAGCCGCCCTGGAACAGGCTGTTCAGGCTGGAATTAGTCTGGAGAGCCGTCACATAGAGAGAGATAATCGAACACTTGATCATACTGGAGGGATCACTCCCACATTGACTGTCCTCTTCAGCGCTGCAAAGGTTGCAGAGCCGGAGTGTAGGGTTGTCAGGCAGAGCCCCAACACCGATGGCGGTTTGGCCTGCCCTGAGCCCACTGACTCCGCTCTTAGCATGCTTCAACCCCTGCTCCTGGTCGCCCCGGGGCAGTGGGCTGGGACTTGTAGTGCCACCTTGCAGCCAGCGCTGCAGACGGACAACCCTGGGAGGCAGTTCGGAAGCCTAGCTTCCAGCTCCCCGGGAAATCAAGGTGACCAAGCATTTGGGCCGAATCGGGAGGGCCTACGTCTAACCGCAGACTTCCTGAATCGTCCCAAATCTGGGGCTGTGGCGAAGGGAACAATCCCTGGATCCTGGGATCTGCCACGTGACGCAGATCCAGGGCAACCCCTACCAAAGCTGAGCGAGAGGCAAGAAGGATCAGGGGAGATGGGACAAACCACGCCTTGGTCTAACATGAGGGTCATTCCGGCCACATATGGGCCCCCTCATTTTACTCACCAACATGTGGGAAACATGGCTGCTGGTGTCCCTATCACAGGAGTCCCTCTTCCAATGCCTGCGCCAGGCTCTGGAAAAGATGGATTCCTTGGGAACGTGGACAGCCTAATACCGGTGTTGCCCAATAATTCAATGGCAAACCAGAGTCATGCCCCTGGGCCCCTGTGCTTCTTCCCTGGTGATGGTGTGTACGTTCCTGCCTCGAGCACAGCCCCCCAGATGCCAACATTAGGCCTAGAAACCCCAGTGCTTGGAAAGACTCCCCCTGCAGGCCCCTGCCCGCCTGGACCCACTGCTGTGGATCCCGGTGGCACTAGGAATGAGAGCAACTGGGAACCTCACCTTTCCTCTTAAGTGTGCGCATTGGGGAAAGTGACTGTGGGTCACTGTCCCCACCTCGCATCATAGGGGGGAAGGTGTCACAGAACATCTTAGGTTTATTTTAATTCTCTGTGTGTGTATGTTGGGGTAATACATATGTGTGTGTGTATACATATAAATATATATATATATATACACTTTAGTTGACCTGCCTGTAAACCCCTCATTTCTTTTCTCCCCCCTCCCACTTGGATTTCCTAGTTATCTAACCCTCACATGCCAGGTCAATGCTGATAACCATCTCCTCTTAAAATCCTTTCCTCCCTCACACTAGTAATAAAACCACTTGGAAAAGCCAAATAAACAAATGGCAAATAGATCCCAGCTAGGTCCCTCATGCTTGTCACCCCCCTCCCTTGGAATGTGGTCAGTTGGTATCCTATAGCAGAAATGGGAGGGGTAGGGTGACTCACTGTTCTGGGGCCTATAAGCATGGCTGGAAGAATGGCCAGAGACACTCGATCTGACCATCAAGAGTGACACGCTGCTTTTAACATCCAAGCAAAAGAAGACCAGAAAGCGTGTGAGGACAATTGATTTGATCAAACAGAACGCAGCCCAGACGGACTTTTAAGTATATTTTCCACCTTCTTTTATTTTGCATTGCTATTTATCTTATTTACCGTGTTTTATGGTTAACTCTGTTTTTATCACCTTGCATCATGTTTCTTGGTGTTTTTGTGTTTTTCTGTTTGTTTAAATACATTTTAAAAATACAGCAGATGCTCTCAATTGATCTGATATAAAAAGCCCACGCTATTCTGAAGAGCCCGGCTACCTTACTTGCCTAGGACGCTCGATCACCCCCACCTGGAAGTGGTTGTGGGTCGATCGATACGTTCGATCTGATTGTATTGTGTGTGGCCTGTATTATATTATAGAGTTGAGCACTGATTGTGCTCTGGTGGCAGCAGTTTATAGCCACGTGTGTTGCCAATTGAAGAATTGCAGTGACATACGTGGGGTACGATTGGCCGGTCTGATCAGATGAACGATCAATAGGTCTGATCAACCCGTGCAATCGTCACAACAACAGATTCTCTTTACAAGTGGAAATATGAAAGCCTTTTCCGATTGGTGTAGGCATTGCAAGCCTAAAGCCTGTCCTGAATTAAGCCGAGTACTCTTCTTCTAAGAACAATATTTATATTTGCCGCTATCCAGGTTTTTGAGTCCCTAGACTATCTGCCAGCAGATGGCTGCATTATTTCCTGCCAGATTTTTAAGGTTACATACAAGCTGTGACAGTTATGTACGTGATGACTAAAATTAGTTGAGCACGAGTTTTGGGAATGATCCAGCATATAAACTCATTCACTCCATTGAATGAAAATCAATGGAACAGAAAGGGTGGAAAATAAGAGATGGCGTTTTTTCCATCCTATAGCATTATAAAGCTAGTATACCCCCAAAGGAGTTACTTATGTACTTTCTACACGAAGAGGAGTTATGAAAAACAGCAAGGTTAAAAAAATTAACCGCATCGTGTATAATTCACAATAAGATCCATGGTCACAATTGACTAAAGTCGACGCTCTTCATCGTTTAACCCTTTTATTGCCAGCTACATGAGTCTCATGTAGCTGATTTTAAACCCCCACAGAAAAAAAAGTATAAAAGTTAAAAACTCACCTGACCCCTCGTAGGATTGGGCCAGGTCCTCTCTTCACCTGGGGTCATCCGATCCCACCCCCCCCCGGGGCTCTTCTCTCTTCTCTCTTCAGGAGAGTGCCCAAAATGGCGCCCCCCCCCCCCACTTCGGCCGATGGCACAATTAACTGTGAGCGGGGCACGTCATCGATGATCCGGCACCTGTCACCCGGCCGAAGCTCAGTCACTGAGGGGGATCGGAGGAAGAAGGTCGGAGGGGGCCAGATGCCTTTGATCTCTCGCCCCCCAGCCCTCCTCCACCGATCACCAGCAGTTGACATCGGAGGTGAGTAGAGAAAAAAAATAAATAAATGTCATTTTTTTTCTTACGTGTCTGTGTGTTTATTTTTACTGTTAACCCCTTGTGAACTGGTAAGGGGTCCATGAGATCCCTATACCAATTCACATGGCTGGGGGCTGGCAAGTCACCTGCGGATAGCGGGTGACTTGCCATTAACCCCCGGCACCCCCAATTACCTGCCTCCCCAAAGTCCAGGGGGGGCAGAAAAGCCTGGCCCACGGAGCTTGTAGCCGGCAGGGAGGGTAGCCACCAAAGCTGGCCCCTGCGCCCTGTTCCTACAAGCCCCCATAGGTGGTCCCAGGCTAGTTATGATGGCTAAGGGGGACCCCGTGTCATTTTTTGGGGGGATTTTTAAGGGTTTTTAATCCTTAAAGTGCCCAAAAAATGGGGTCTCCCCCCTAGGAGCGGGGACCCTGTCGTTTTTTTAAAATGAACCCCTTATGCTCTGTCACCCAGCAGCTATAAAAGGCTTCCAGCAGCAGCAGGAGAGCAAAGCCAGAGTGAGGTAAGTATTAAAAAAAATATATATATTTTTTTTCTCCTTGTGTCAGTGTGTTTTTTTTTACACTTAACCGTTTGTGAACTGGGAAGGGATCCATGAGACCCCTATACCAGTTCACAAGGCTGGGGACTAGCAAGTTGCCATTAACCCCCGGCACCCCCAATTACCTGCCTCCCCAAAGACCAGGGGGGGGGGGGCAGAAGAGCCTGGCCCACGGAGCTTGTAGCAGGCAGGGCGGGGGGCCACCAAAGCTGGTCCCTGTGCCCTGTTCCTACAAGCCCCCATAGCTGGTGCCCGGGCTGGTTATGATGGGTAAGGGGGACCCCATGTCATTTCTTTCGGAAATTTTTAAGGGTTTTTAACCCTTAAAATTCCACCAAAAAATGGGTCCCCCCCCCCAGGAGCCTATGTTGTTTTTTTTTTTTATTAACCCCTTATGTTTATAGTGTGGATAGTAGTTGTATTTTATTTGTAAATGTTATAAAGTGCTCTTTTCAGTTTTGGGGGGCTCCTGGACAAGAATAGGGGGCTACAGATACATATGTGGTACCGTTGTAATCGGGAGAAATGGGGCTTTCACATGCAATATGGTTTACATTAATAAAACAAACGTTTTATTTAAAATAAAGGAGACAATTGTCCAAAAAATATTTTTTTATTTATTTTTTGTTTTTTAACAAACATATTTAAAAAAACAGTAGAAAAATTACAAACAATTTCATGTTGAAGCCTTAACTCTGCTGCAAAAAATATATATATACTTTTCCTGGAAATTCCGGGAAAAATCATGGTTAAACATGGCGCAAAATGGGGAAAATGACCTGTTAAATGAGGGTGACAAAACTTCAAGTAGGCTGGCAATTAAAAGATTAATAGTTCCTATGCATGTTGGGTATTGTTCTGCTCGGGGGACCTTGCGCTTTCAGATTTAGCTTGTTTTTTCTTGCTTGTATATTGATATTTTAGGAAAACATGTTTTTTATTCAGCTTTTTTATAAATTTTTTTAGGGAAACCCTGTGCAAACTAAGTATTCTTCGAGGGATTACTTCCAGAAAGATGAGCCCACTACAACAAGCTGGGTACGCTTAGAAAACTTAACATGTGTACTTTCAGGGAATATATGGTTTATGGGGGATAATCCAAATGTAAAGGGTTTTTTAGGTTGAAAAATTACAAGGTGCGCACTTTGTCTGCAGAGCTGAAATTTTCAAGTAAAATTACCGTTATGCGCATGCTTCACTTTGTGGTGTTTGGCAACTCTTCCCTTAAAAGTAGCTATGCATGCTGGGTATTGTTTTGTTCGGGGCATGTTGCTTTTTCAGATTTTTCTTGTTTTTTCTTGTTTGCATATAGTTTTTTTTTAGGAAAATATGGCTTTGATTCTTCCTTTTTATTCTTTTTTAGGGAAATTCTGTGTAACCAAAGAATTGATTGAGGGATTACTTCCAGAAAACTATGCCCACATAAACAAGCCTGGTATGCATAGAAAGCTTGAGGCGTGTACTTACAGAGAATATATAGTTTGTGGGGAGTATTTCAAATGTAAAGCATTGTTTTTCTGGAAAAACTGCAAGGTGCGCATAGCACATATCACAGTTGTATTTTATCTGAAAATCTCCTAAAGCTCTGTTTCAGTTTGGGGGAGTCTCCTGGGCAGGAAAGGGTGTCTACCTATATATATGTGGTACCACTGTAACCGGGACAAAAAAACACTACAAATTGCAAAAAATAGATTTTTTTTTCACATATTTCACCCAAAAGTATTGAGAATACACTAAAAAAGCCAGACTCTGCTGAAAAAAACAATATATAATTTTCCTGAGAAATCCCTGAATATCCCTTCAAAAATCAAGGTTGACCATGTGTAGCGCAAACTTGTGAAACGTGGTCTGGCACTTAAAGGGTTAAAAATAACCCAAAAATGTTTTACACCCGTTTGATTGAAGTTAAAGTAGTCCAACACCTATTTGCTACCATATGGGCGAAGGACTGCATTGTGACAGATGATAGTGACAGAAAATACTCACAATTCTGAAAATAGTTAAATAATTTTACATGCATGAAATACCTATAACTTGATTGAAGGCAAAATTGCACCAAATCTACGAGACAACAAACTGTACTCTAACATGTTGTTGTATATATAAGTGAGGTCAGAACAATCCAGAGGCACAGTGACGGAATTCCAGCACCCCCTCCCACCAGAGATAATTTGCATAAAATGTGCTTGTTTTGAATTTCCAGGAATTGCCTGTCACCAGATTCAGACGCTTTGTAGGCAGGGAATTATCGATACATTCTGTAAAGCTTTTACAGAATTTGTAGCCCCTGCACAGAGGTTATAAAAATCTCATAGATTTCCTCTATATGTGTGTGATTAAAGAAATATTCCTGAAGCAGGAAAGCGCCAGTGACCCAGAAAAATAATCTTTTAATCTGATTTAAATCATAGACATGCCTTATATTTATTTCAGATGCATTCTAGGACTGTTCTAAGTGTGGATAATGAAAATACATCAAAAGGCCTGTGTACTGCCTCAGAAGCCAGGGCTACTAATAACATGACCGAAGTGTCTTTTTCTGAAATGAGGTCTGCAGCAAGCCTTGGGTCTGTAACTTTTCCCAGAGAACTACACACAATTTCTCTCTCACAGGGTAAATGTAAGATCGGTATAGTTCCTACCTGTGTCCCACAGATTTTGGTATGACTTTTTGCTTTAGATGGTGTGCTGTCCTATCACTTTTTCCCCAGAGAACTTATAACACGTTATGCCCCAAATGTGAATTAAGGCAGCACCTAAACTTCATGGGCTCCTGTGACGCCATGCTGATCATAAGCAACAAATTATGCTGACTGCAGTACAATTTAGTGTTTATAGGCAAAGACTATTTCTGTACTAAAAGGGGAATGCCATTCTAAAGACTGGCAATGAAGAAAAAATCAGTTTAGTGCTATGTTCAGTTGCTTTGAGTTATTACAACAAATATGGCAAAAGAAGGGGGTTATGCTCTTCCAAAAGCATTTATAGCATGAAGGTACCTGAAGGGTGTAACTATTTATCATGGACGCATTTACCAAACAAAATGACTTTTCATTTTTTTTTTAAACAGCTGAAGGAGAGCTGCATCAACAGGTCGGGCCACTAACCTGCCAGAGAAATGGCAAAGGGGATGCAATCTTCCAAATGCAGTTATAACAACCATGGAGGTGCCAGAGGTGTGAGGTTTAAGTCTGCTTTCAATGTCAACAGAGGGTGATGGTATAATCTGAATTAGTATTAGATTACATATCCCCCTTCAATTTAAACAACTCTTTCCCCTTTAGGTCGGTGAACTCTACTGATGACTCCAGTCATTAGGTTATTTTGCAAGTTGTTGACATTTTGAAACATAAAATGAAGCCAAAGTAGGATCTCCGTATAATGCCTTTGGCAGAATTCAGGTGGAGAATCTTAACAAAGACTCAAAATGTAAAAAAAGATTAAATCAATGTGGATGCTTAACTCCCTAGAACCTACTAAATGTTAAACTTCCAGCCGTGAAGTGACCTTTCAGGTAATTATCTACATCTAAATTGTGAAAGAGCTATTTTTGTATAATCTAATGATGAAAAGATTCAGAGAACATTACTTGAAGAGATTTGAACAATGGCTTACCTTGAAAGCTCTTCCAGCTTAGACTGGGCAAACTCCAAACTCTTCCTCTCCACATGCTCATGAGGTGTGTGGGCCAGGAGCTCATGTAAAGTTATAATGTAACGAGGAATCTAGGGAAAAAAAAATCTAAAATAATAATTCATCAAGCATATGTAGCCATCACAAAAATATTAATAGCCATGTGTGGCCACAAAAATACAATTCTGTGATTACTCACCTGTAGAATTGGTATTATACGTATACAGCACGTCCTGCTCCAGAAAAAATTCCTTACGTTTGGGTTATACATCCACAAGATGCCGCTGGCTTGCAGAGACAGCAAAAAAGTGGCACCTCCCGGCCCCTTATATTCCAGGGACCTCCCACAAATTCCCCAGTATTGACAAGTATGCACAATAATAACCCTTATTGTGGACTATAAACGGGCACAACAACCTTCATATGATCAAAAAAGGTTACTTTATTTTAATATGTTACAAGCCAAACCAAAGAATCTAAAAACATATAGACACGACTCATTTAAAACTAATTGTCTACCCTGAACTATAAATAACATCAATATTATACAATAAAGGGTTAAATACCACAGGCGGTGTCTCTTGTCTCTACCTCTTAATAATACAATACACAAGGAGGTATCACAAAGTGACCTCCATATTCTCAATCTAAAGTGTACACCAATATATCTTGATAAACAAAAGGGGAAATTTTTGCTTATATACAATCCTATAATAATCTTTATAAAGTTCGAGTGCTATAATTTAGAGGCGAAAGAAATAAATTATAAATGAATAATGTAAAAATCCAAGGGTTGTTGTGCCCGTTTATGGTCCACAATATGGGTTATTATTGTGCATGTCTAGTTTAACAGGTGGGACCATCGGAGCACCTCTTTCTATTTATTTTTTCATTAGTCTTATTAGAATAGTGGTGCCCCCCAAATATTTAAACGTTCTTTCCTGCCAGTATTGACAAGCAGTTAGCAAGAAGCCGGGAAAATAACAACCATAATAAAACAATTTTAACCATGATAACAACCACCATACAGAGGCACTAAGAATAATGAAAACAAGGGCGGGTGGAGGAGGACGTGCTGTATACGTATAATACCAATTCTACAGGTGAGTAATCACAGAATTGTATTATTCTAAGTATACAGCACGTCCTGCTCCAGAGATAATTCCTTAAGTTTGGGACATCCAATAGCAGTGTCTGTAAGGTAGGGTGGGATCCCCAAAAGCAACAACATGCAGATTAAACCACTGCTGCCTGCAGAACTTTGCGGCAAAAGCAGCATCAGCTGAAGCCCGAACATCAACCTTGTAAAACTTAGAAAAAGTATGAACAGAAGACCAAGTAGCGGCCTTGCAAACTTGTTCAACAGAAGCCTGGTGCTGAAAGGCCCAAGAGGCACCAATAGCACGAGTGGAATGAGCAGTAAGGCGGAAGGGAGGATCCTTCCCTTTAGCAGAATAGGCCTGAATAACAGCCTGACGAATCCACTTGCTGATGGTAGACTTAGCTGGAGCCAGACCCTTCTTAGGACCCGAAGGGACCACAAAAAGAGCATCAGTCTTCCTGAAGGGCTCAGTAGCCACCAAACAGAACTTCAGGTTCCTGACCACATCCAAAGAATGTAGAGCCCTCTCCTTAGGGTTACTAGGATTAGGGCACAGAGAAGGAAGAACAATGTCCTGATTGAGATGAAAAGCAGACACAACCTTAGGCAGAAAATCTGGTTTAAAGCGAAACACCACCTTGTCCTGGTGTCTCTCAAAGTAAGGGGGCTTAATGGAAAGCGCCGCCAACTCAGAAACACGCCTAACAGAAGTAATAGCCACCAAAAAGATTAACTTAAGCGTGAGAATGGACAAAGCAGCCTCATGCACTGGCTCAAATGGAGATCCCTGCAAGGCAGATAGGACCAAGTTCAAGTCCCAGACTGGTAACATAGGCTTACGTGGGGGGAGCACATGAGTAACCCCCTGGAAAAAAGTCCTGATCAGATGATGCTGAGCAAAAGATCTCTGAAAGAAAACAGCCAAGGCAGACACATGACCCTTCAGAGTGCCGAGTTGAAGCCCCAGATCCAAACCATGTTGGAGAAATTCCAGAATCCTAGGAATAGAAAACACACAAAAGAGAAGAGATTTAGCCTCACACCAGTCAATGTAGGTACGCCAAACCATATAGTAGATGGAAGAAAAAGACTTTTTCCTAGCCCTGATCATGGTGTTAACAACAGAGGCAGGCAGCCCCCTTTCCATTAAGATGGAGTTTTCAGCAGCCAAGCCGTTAAAGCCAGCGTTTGTAAATTGGGGTAGCGTAGCCGCCCCTGAGTGAGCAGGTCAGGGCGTACTGATCTACCGCCAGCTGCACGATGTCTGCGAACCACACCCTTCTTGACCAACAGGGGACCACCAGGATTGCTGGCACCCCTTCCTGAGCTATCTTTTGTAAAACCCTGCCCAACAGGGGAAACGGGGGAAAGACATACAGTAGCTGAAAGCCCTGCCAGGGCATTGTCAGGGCATCCACGGCAAAGGCCAGAGGGTCCTGGGACAGAGACACAAAGACTGGAAGCTTGTGATTGTGATGGGACGCAAACAGATCCCCATCTGGCTGACCCCAACAGTGACACAGAAAGCGAAACACCCTGTCGCTGAGGCATTCCATTCCCCCAGGCAAGAAGTCCCCCTGCTCAGAGAGTCTGCCTCCAGATTCTCCACCACCGGAATGTAAACAGCTGAGATGCAGGGAACATTGTCCTTTGCCCAGGACAGGATCAGAGACACTTCCTTGAGGGCCCCCTTGCTCCGGGTCCCTCTCTGATGATTGATGTAGGCAACCGTCGTCTGGTTGTCCGAGCGTACCTGAACAGCCCGACCCCGAAGGTGCGGGGTCAAGCGGGCTAGAACCAACCTGATCGCCCTCAGTTCCAGAATGTTGATAGGGGTGTGGGCCTCCTGAGGGCCCCACTGCCCCTGGAATGTTAGGGATCTCCAGAAGCCCCCCCAACCTGTCAGACTGGCATCCGTGGTGACTGTCTCCCAGCAAGGGGCTAGAAAGGATCTACCCACTAACAGGTTCCTTGAGTCCAGCCACCACGAAAGGGACCGCCTGGCTAGGGGGGACAGAACCAAAACCTGATCCAGGGACACAGGGTCCCTGTCCCATACAGACAAGAGGTGGAGGCCTCATGTGGAACTGAGCATAAGGAACCGCCTCAAAGCAGGACACCATCAGGCCCACCAGCTGCATTCCCTGCGTGATGGAAGGATGAGAGCAGGACAGAAGGAGCTGAGCTAGCGCTTGCAGACTGTCCACCTTCTGCTGAGGAAGAAAGATTCTGGCCTGAGCTGTATCCAGATTCATGCCCAGAAATGGCTTTAACAAAGAGGGAGACAGGGAGGATTTGGAGTGGTTTATCACCCAGCCGAATGACTCCAGAGTGGTCACCACCCGCTGAGTAACCAGCTCTGCCTGTTGGAAGGACGGAGAAGTGATAAGAATGTCGTCCAAATAGGGAAGAATGCGAATGCCCTGAGCTCTCAGCAGAGCCATAATGGCCGCCAGCACCTTGGTGAATACCCTGGGAGCTGAAGTAAGACTGAAGGGCAATGCCACAAACTGTTAATGCTGATCCTCCAGAGCGAACCTGAGGAATCTCTGATGACCTGGAAAGACTGGAACATGGAGGTAAGCATCCTTGATGTCCACAGAGGTCATGAAGTCCCCTGGGCGTAGTGAACTTACAGCTGAGCGCAGAGTCTCCATGCGAAACCTCTTGGGTCTGACAACTTGTTGAGAAGCTTTAAGTCCAGGATGGGTCTGACAGACCCATCTCTTTTGGGAACGGTGAAAAGGTGGAATAGTAGCCCTTGCCCCTTTCCCCTAAGGGCACTTGGCAGATGACCCCCAGCTCCAGTAGATTCTGCACAGCAAGCAACAGGCCCTGAGCTGACAGGGGGTCTAGAGGCATACGGGATCTGATGAATCTTGGCGGCCAGGCTGCCAACTCTATCTTGTAACCGGAGGACACTACCTCCTGAATCCATCGGTCTGACACATGACGCCTCCAGACGTGAGCAAAGAGCCGAAGCCGTTCCCCCACCCGGATGGGTGAGGACGCCCCTTCATGCCTGAGGGGGCTTGGGGGAAGACTTAGATTTGGAACCCCAGGAGGGCCCGGGGCGGCCACGTCCTCTGCCCCTGCCCCAGAAATCTCCCCAGGCCCCTGCAAATGACGCTTCCCTTCCCACTCTGGACCCACGGTAGGAGGGAAGAAAGGAACCTGAACTCCGAAAGGGCCGAGACTGTCTCTTGCGCTGGGGTAACCTGCCTTCCTTAGCAAGCAGGTCCAGACGATCCCCAAATAGATGCAGCCCTTGAAAGGGTAACCCAGTGAGAGCCTTCTTGGCAGCCTTGTCAGCTGCCCACTGGCGCAGTCAAACCGAGCGGCATATAGCCACCGCCAAGGCAGAAGCCCTGCCACACATTCTAATGGTATCATCCAAGGCAGAGAGGACATATGCAACAAATTCCTCCCAACGCAGAAGGGCACTATACTCTGCACTAGCTGCATCATCAGGAGCCCCATCTAAAATGCTCCTGAGCAGAGTCCTAATAGCCACAGCTGTAACGGCCACAAACCGGAGTCACAAACCGGGCGCAGCGCGGACCCCACACAGGCAAAGGCATGGGAAGCCAGCTGATCAATGCGCCGGTCCTCACCATCCCTCAGTGTAATAGAGTCAGGGGAATGCACGACAGAAGTGTTGGACAACCCCAGAATTGGTGCATCCACTTCTGGAGGGGACGACCAACGCTTAACCACTTCAGCAGGAAAAGGGTACCTCTTATCCCAATTCTTAGGCACCCCAGGGAGCCTGCTCGGTCTCTCCCACTCCTTGAACACAAGATTATTAAAGTGAGTTTGCTCAGGAAACTCCAAACGTAGCTTAGCAGTGTGAAACAACTCCCCCTGCTGCCGAGGAGCCGCGGCAGGAGGAGAGATAGAAAGCACTTCAAAAATGTGAGCCTGTCAGTATCATCTGGACCCCATGGGTCACAGCCAGAATCAGCATAACCCTTAGGCTGCTCATCAGATGATTCTGAATTCTTCCAGGGGGGTATAGCCAGCCAGGTCAAAAAATTCCTCAGCCTCCATAGGAAATGAGTTAACGCCAGATGCCGCCCCTTAGCCGAGGCCTTACGCGCCGTAGAGCCAGCAATCAGCTTCTCAATACTAGCCACCCTGGTAGATAAATCAGGCTGATACGCCCCACTGGCAAGCATCTCACTAGGAGTGGGAGAAGCCACACGGGGCGCAGGCCCAGCAACAGGCAACCCAGATTGCAGCACAAGCACCCGCTGGGCACAGGGTACACAGACCCGCACATTGTCATCACTAGTAAGGGACACGCCACACACAGCCAGGCTTGTCCCGAAGGAACCCCAAGCACATTATCCTGAGAAGCTTTCATATGGTGATTATCGCGGCCACCGGCCAATAGGGATTTACACAATAAAGTCACCCGGGATGCCCCAATAACCCGCTAGGGAAGTGGGAGGTAAAGGCAGAGTAGGCCTCTAATAGCAACTAAATAGAGGGGATAGGCCGGGAGAAACCACAATTAAGTTTGACCCGCCTGCAAGACATAAACAGAAAGTCCTGTAAGCGGTATGCATACACAACAATATATAAAAGATAAGCCAGCCCGCAGGGGCACTTACGGACCATGGTAGGTAAAGCCAGCCACGCAGCACAAGAAGGCAAAATGGCGCCCGCAGATACCTCGAGGGGCGGGCCGCGGAGACAGTGATGCGGAACGCGCCATCTGCAAGGCCCGCCCCCCCGAAGAGTGCGAAGGCCACGTGACCAAGTCAGCCAATGATGGCGCAGCAGCGTCTGAGGTAAAGTCGCCGCCAACCGCGAACGCCGTACAAGCGCGCGCCGCAGCAGCATTTTTAAAAGCAACCATTGCAACCAACACACGCGCGGCAACAAAGCCAAGCTATACCACAGAAACAAAAAGAGTGAACAATACACCTACAACACACACGCACACAACATCCCCCCTCCCGAGAAATACCAGGGAGGGCAGCAGCCAACCTAACAGGAGCCCACAGATGGACAGGGGGCGAGGAGCGCGGGAGGGGCATCCCATAAGGCTCACCATGGGCCTATACCGCCTACCCTTTGGTGGGGGATTGCGGTCGGTGCCGCCTACCGTCACCCGACTAGTGCAGCCAAAGCTGGGAGGCATGAAAAAGAGGAACGGGTGGGAATAATCCTACAGGGCCGCAGGCTAATAGCCCCGCTCACCTGCGAGTAGAGAGCACCATTTTCTTGTCATCGCAGCGCCGACTGCAGAGAAGAACTGGGGAATTTGTGGGAGGTCCCTGGAATATAAGGGGCTGGGGGGAGCCACTTTTTTGCTGTCTCTGCAGTCCAGCGCCATCTTGTGGATGTATTACCCAAACGTAAGGAATTATCTCTGGAGCAAGACGTGCTGTATACTAAACTCACCTAAACTCCAAAGCTGTGCTTCCACACAGTGATGGCTGCTGCTTTCTGTTGTCACCCAAATGCTGACCACCATCACCAGATGCTGATATCAGCAGTGATTGGTCTGGGACCACTGTTGATATTAGTATTGCATCATTGTGGTCAAAACATGCATCCTTCCCTACAATTAGCAAGGAAGCTTGCCTATTTATTACTGAAGGCAAAGGAAAGCTCTGAAGTTGGCCTTGAAAGGCATTGTCACCTGATAACTGTGTGGGATTAAGGTTACGGGAGTGTGGGAGTTTAAACACATATCGCTCATCATTCAATTTGCAACCATAGCTTTATAACAGAAGATACTAATTCAGCAAAAACTTTCTTCTGACACTGCAGCTAAAGAACTAAGACATGTTTGCATTATTTTACTTATAACCTGGACAGCATCAAAGATGCAAAAGAGTTTCTAACACCTCAGTGTTTTGTAGTACTAGTCAATTTCATCTCTAGGAAAGTGGCCTAAACATAAACCCCTGACTAAAGCACATTGTGGCCAGCTGCACTGTGTACTGGGGAAGAGGGGTCTTTCTGCTTGTGTATTTATTTAGTTCAGTTCCAGCAAAAAAGCGATGCATTCATGGTTATATGTATGTGCTGCTGGCACAACTCATAAACTACACCCTCCTGAGATATCATACTTGGTAAGTATAGTTAAATGTATACACTTGGTCTAAGGATGCCCCTTAAGTACACCAAACACATCAGGGAAATTGTATAACTGGTCTGGTAAATATAGTCTTGCTTTTCTCTGAGGTGGCCAGAGATATATACAGATACAGCATTTTTAAGATTGTTCACCACCCCAACAGCACAATGGAGAGATTAGTCACGTATCGCTGTCAGCTGTGAGTGAACGGTGTAGCTATTTACATTGTAACTGCAGGATGCCTATTACACTGTAACAGCAGTCAGGCCCCTGGCACTCCTGGTGCTGCTGCCTCTGTAGTTGGATTAGTCATGGTAAATAGTTGTTTGCTAATTTAATAAGACACACCAAGTTCTAACTGTAAAACTAATGCATACTAAATGCAATAAAGTGACATTACTAAATTAAGACTACCTGGAACATAGGGTAAGTGAGAAACGTTTCCAACATCCTCCCCTCACATGCTGGGTTGGCCTCATATTGCTTGAGAAGTTTGTCAAAGTCACGGTTTTGTTTGCAATTAGCTAGTACTTGCAGACTGTATTGATGATTCCGAACAAACTCTTGATAGATGTTCAACATTGGCAGCAGAATATCAAACAAATCCGCTGTATATACAAAGCAAATAAGAAAAAAATAAAACCTAAAAATGCAATATCACAAAGCAAATAATCATAGTTCCAAATAGAATAAATGTATTCAGATTAAAGGCCTACAACATTTCAGGTTAGAGCTCCTAAATGATAGCATCAGTACTTTGCATTTTAGTTTTACATATTTATTGTAAAACAGCACAGCCCTTTTCTAGGCTTTTGTAGGATATGGTACCATATCATGCCACATAATATGTCTTTATTCAAATAAAAAAAAAATGCTAATGTTATGCACGTTCTGGTTGCTACATCGTGTTTCACTGGAGTGCCTGTGTCTCCTGCTGCTGTTAGGCAACACCTACTGCCCCAGAAGGAGCTTCATTGCCTTATGTAGTTGGAAGGTTCTGGAGCATTTCAGTTTTACACACACGCTTCTATCTGACTATGTATTTCCTCACTGAAACCACTATTTCTGTGCTTCCTTATGTGGAAATCCACCTACTGCTCCCCAATAATCAAAAAAAAGAATAGAACAGAACAGGCATGAAAAAGGTTAGTGCAGGGTCCAGGCGCCAGAGGGCAGGGCAGGAGAGGGGACGTGACTGAGAGGGGGCGTGACTGAGGCGCAGAGGAGGGCACTGCAGATACAGTTTTTGGAAATAAAAATTGAACTTTTAAACTGGAGCTTTACTTTGTGGGAACCTGAGCACCTGCAATGTTTTTACCACTGACTATAAAATAAGACAGTTCTGTGAGTACTCACCTGTAGAATTGCTTTTACTATGCATGGCACGGCCTGCTTCAAGAAGTCCTTACGTATGGGTTATTCCACCACAAGGTGGCGCAGTGTACTGCAGAAGAGTTGTGGCTCCTCCCGGCACATATAAAAACAGCATTTAAGTTTTACACACACGCTTCTATCTGACTATGTATTTCCTTACTGAAACCAAAATTTCTGTGCTTCCTCGTGTGGAAATCCACCTACTGCTCCCCTAATAAGAACTACAAATCTTCATATATTTATTTATGTATTAATATATTTGTAGATTTATACAAAACTTTAGCAAATCCAAAAAAAGAATAGAACAGAACAGGCATGAAAAAGGTTAGTGCAGGGTCCAGGCGCCGCAGGGCAGGAGAGGGGGCGTGACTGAGGCGCAGAGGAGGGCACTGCAGATACAGTTTTTGGAAATAAAAATGGAAATTTTCAACTGGAGCTTTACTTTGTGGGAACCTGAGCACCTGCAATGTTTTTACCACTGACTATAAAATAAGACAGTTCTGTGAGTAATCACCTGTAGAATTGCTTTTACTATGCATGGCACGGCCTGCTTCAAGAAGTCCTTACGTATGGGTTATTCCGCCACAAGGTGGCGCAGTGTACTGCAGAAGAGTTGTGGCTCCTCCCGGCACATATAAAAACAGGATCACCAATAGACCTATCCAGCGTTGACAAGCAGTTATTCCAAGAAGCCGGGAGATAATAAAGGTAAAAAAGGTAACAACACCAAACTAACTTGGAACAATCACCATAAAGAGGCAACCAAGAATAACGATAACAAGGGTGGGATGAAGCAGGCCGTGCCATGCATAGTAAAAGCAATTCTACAGGTGAGTACTCACAGAATTGTCTTTTTCCTAATGCATGGCACGGCCTGCTTCAAGACGTCCTGACGAAGTGCTGGGTGACCCCGCACGCAACACGTCGACGGTCTATGAAGCTGTTTGGTGAGGGGACTTGGCTCCATTTCCACTGACCTGGTGATACCATTTTCATCAGAAACAAAGGAGGGGTGGCAGCCGCTCAGACCATTTTATAACTAACCCAGGAGGTGCATGTTAGCAGGGCAATTAGGATACAAAAGTCTTAAAGGAGTCACAGCACTCAAACCAGTTAGCTTGCTGACCAACCTACAATCTGTCTCTTAACTTGGTTAAAAACAGAGGGCTCGGTCACACACATCTGCAGAAGTATGCTTAAGCTGCACCACCAGCGCCAAGGTGCCCCTGTGAGGTGCAGTCCTAACTCTAATCTCTGAGAGCCCAATTTGGGACATACAATGCAATAGATAAATTGGGAACAGGCTCACCTGAGGTTGCCCTAAACCTCAAGTGCAAGCCATGGGGTGGAAGGGTCAAAGACCTTGCAATACAGCCTAGACCCCACGCCCCATGTGCTTGCACAAATTCAAAAGAAACAAGGGAGGGGTGGCAGCCGCTCAGACCATTTTATAACTAACCTGGGAGGTGCACGTTAGCAGGGCAATTAGGATACAAACGTCTTAAAGGAGCCACAGCACTCAAAATAGACCCTTGACCCTTCCACCCCATGGCTTGCACTTGAGGTTTAGGGCAACCTCAGGTAAGCCTGCTCCCAATTTATCTATTGCATTGTATGTCCCAAATGGGGCTCTCAGAGATTAGAGTTAGGACTGCACCTCACAGGGGCACCTTGGCGCTGGTGGTGCAGCTTAAGCATACTTCTGCAGATGTGTGTGACCGAGCCCTCTGTTTTTAAAGTGGACCAACACCCAGGATTTTCACTATCCTGGGTGTTGGTCCACTTCAGCGGGGCATCCGAGATCAGGAACCCCAAAAAACGTACCTTTTCGGCGACGTACAAGCCGCCGCCGCCTCCCGCTCGTCCCTCTTACAGGGCACGCGCCCGAGTCGGCCATTCACAAACGGCGGACGCGCGCTCTGCTAGAGGGGCGCGCGGGAGGCGGCGGCGGCTGATCCGTCGCCGATAAGGTAAGGTTTTTTTGGGCTTTTGGGGGGGGGTTCACCCCGCGGGACATCCTGATCTCGGATGCCCCGCGGTGAGGGAGGTGATCGGCCCGGGAATCTTATAGATTCCAGGGCCGATCACCCCTGGGTGTTGGTCCACTTTAACAAAGTTTAGAGACAGATTGTAGGTTGGTCAGTAAGCTAACTGGTTTGAGTGCTGTGGCTCCTTTAGGACTTTTGATACCATTTTCATCCTTATTTTTAGCAGTCATATCACAATGTATGTTGTATAGCACTTGACACTTTACTTGGTTGCACCTTGGATAGCACTATTTGCACTTTACTGTGCACATTGCACAGTTTTTGCAGAACCAGAGAAAATTTTTTTTAGTAGTCATATCACAATGTATGTTGTATAGCACTTGGTATCTATATAGCATTTGACATTTTATTTGGTTGCACTTTAGATAGCACTATTTGCACTTTACCGTGCACATTGCACAGTGACTGCATTCATCATGATATTTGTATTTGTTGTATTAGAGCCATAAAATTAAGTCCCCCTTTTTCCAACACCTTTTTTAATGTTTTTTAAACTTTTGTCAGTCTTGTATATGTATATGTTTTCAATAAAGGCATGGTATATCAATTTTTAAACTACTGAGTGTGGCTCACTTTGATAAAGTCTTTTGGGACTGTGCTGGCAGCCCCACCACCTTTTCTGTTTGTGTACATTTAGATGTCCCTTTATCAGTCAGCACCAGTATTTACATATATTAGAATACTTTTTTTTTTTTTTTTTTTTCCTTCTCCTTCTCCTCCCCCCCCTCTTCCCCCCCCCCTCCTTCCCCTTTCCCTCCCCCCCCCCTCCCCCCCAGTACAGTATAGTGTACTGCTGTGGTGTCTGAATGGATCCCATATGCACAAACACTGTAGTGTGCTTTTTGGTTATATATGTTTTATGTATATCTGTATATTGAGTTTAATACAGATGGATGTCACAATAATGATGGATTGTAAATAGATACAAGTTTCCCTGGTTAATAGTCTTTATTATGATATGGGCTAAAAAGATTTCTATTAAATGAGTTTAGTATAACAATAGTAACATTTATCATTTTTTTAAAAAAATCTCTTGACAAAAAAAATGGATTGGATTATAGGTACTCATAAAGAAATAGTGGTAATTATGTAATTATGTGTAAGATCAAAAACACATCCTCTGCTCCGCAATTCGATACATACCTTCCACGATCCGCTGACAGGCTATTGCTGTTTGGCTGGGTGAGCCGAGTGGTGTTGCGGCGGCGTGCTCGGGCTCGGGCGCGCGGCCGCCCGGGGCCTCCTACTGCAGGGGAGTGTTCCCGGGCGGTCGCGCGCCGGAGCCGGGGGCCCCGCTGACGCACTTCCGGCGATGGCGTGAACATGGACGGATGTGACGCATCCACCCCGCGTCACCCTTACGGGAGCTTCGTCTGCCGGGCGGGGGGCGCGTGTGGGGGAGGGCTACACGCCTGGACATTGGAGCGACCATATTTACAGGTATATAAATAGTGGAGCAGTGGATGTGAGAGCTCATACACCCTGGCGAAGTGGCGTAGAGCCACGCAACGCGTCGGTGGCGAGCTGTTGGAGGAGGGACCCCGGAGGCCGAATTAAATGGTGATGTAAATAGGAATTCTGTTTGAATTATTGCCATTGTATTATCTGTGATCTATTTGGGGCTGTTGCAATAGAACTTTATGGATCATGTTTTTGCACAAAGCACTTTAGTTTATACACTACAGTAGATGTTACAAGTTTTCAAGGTTGTATAGTGGTTTGATTGATATCTATAGTAATTTTTTTGAAATGTAGAGTTTGGTAGTTTTTTTATAAATAGATAGCACCTCTCACATAGTATAGCACGTATTAATTCATTTTATCATTATCTCTAGAGGCCCCAATTGTAGATATAGCAACAATCCTTGATGAATTACAACATATAAGAGAGCCAGTTGTGGGGTATACCTCTCTCCTGTGTGTGTATTTTTATGTATTTTAATTAGTCTTGTATGTATTGTTGGTGTGTATTTTGTGAGTCCTACTAAATAAATTTGTAATAATTATTTAATAGTTATTTGGTTTAATGATATATTGAGATAATTACTAGTGTGCGGCTGATACAGGGGACATTAGGGGGTTGGTCTAGGACCCTCATTCCACAAATTTCTACTGGTTGTCCGTGCGGATCTGAACAGCCTGACCCCGAAGGTGTGTGGTCAGCTGAGAAAAGATTGCAGTAGTACCCCTGAGCCCGTTCCTGGGAAGGCATTAGGCAAATGACTCCTGACTCCAACAGACATTGAACCGCAAGGCGCAAACCCTGAGCTGACAGAGGGTTTTGAGACATCCAGGATCTGATAAATCTTGGGGGCGGCCAGGCTGCAAACTCTATCTTGTAAGCGAAGGACACCACCTCCTGAATCCACCGCTCTGAGACGCGGAGCCTCCAGACATGAGCAAAGAGCCGAAGCCGTCCCCCCACCCGGATGCGTGAAGGCGCCTCCTCAAGCCTGAGGGGGCTTGGGAGAAGGTTTGGGCTTGGGACCCCATGAGAGACCAGGACGACCACGTGATCTGCCACGGCCCCAAGAATCTCTGCGGCTACACGAAAAGAGGGAGCCACGACCTCCTCTGGGAGCACGAAAGGAGGGGAGGAAAGTGGAGGGTCCCCGAAAAGGCCGAAGCTGCCTCCTACGCTGAGGCAGCCTACCATCCTTGGCTAGAACATCCAGACGCTCACCAAAGTCCTCGCTGTCCCGCAGTGTAGTGTGTCAGGGGAAGGCATGACCGAGGTGTTGGACAGCCCTAGAACGGGAGCGTCCACCTCAGGGGGACACGACCATCGCTTGACCAGGCCAGCAGGAAAGGGATACCTCTTATCCAACCCTTTGGGCACCTTGAGCACAATATTAGTGAAATGGCCCTGCTCAGGGAACTCCAGACGCTGTTTATCAGGATGAAAGAGCTCACCCTGCTTCTTCTTAGCCACCTCAGGGGGGACAATGTGCAAGATTTCAAAAATGTGAGTCAACAGGATATCAGTGTCCTCAGGGAACCATGAGTCCTCCCCAGACGCAGATCCAGGGTCACTGTCGTAACCCTCCTGCTGGTCCCCAGAGGAGTCAGAGTCCTGGAAAAGCTCCCCCTCCTCTAGGGAGTAACGGCCACCAAAAACATCAATTCCCTCATCCTCCTCAGGAAAGAGGGAGTGCGCGGGAGCCAGGTTCCGCTTCTTGCCAGAGGCCTTACGTGGAACAGGCCTGGCAAGCTGCCTTTCAATGCTGGCCACACAAAGTGCCAGATCAGATTGTGACCCCCTGCTAGAATCCCCCTCATTGGGGGCTAAATGCAGGCGCGGAGGGGTAGGCTATGCCGAAGGGGGCGCAGAGCTGGGAAGCGAAGCGGGTAGCCCAGCCTGGGCCGCAACGATACCCTGGGCGCACGGCACGCACACCGCAGCACTGCTACTCAAAGGGGATTCCCCACACATGGCACACAGCCGGGATTGCCCCGAAGGACCCCCGAGCACACTATCCCCAGAAGCCTCCATATGGTGATTTTTTTTTTTCAACAATATTTTTATTGAAGGTATACAGAAGATACATCAATTTGCGACATACTATACATCTTGTGATACAAAAATAGACATCCATCTGAATGTATACCTGAACACAACGCTATTGTCTTTATAATATCTTCATACAAAGATCAGAGATTACAGGGTGGGAGGAAAGGCAAAAGAAAGAGGGTTAGAATAGGCGAAGAGACTGGGGAGGGGAGAGAGAGAGAAGGAGAGGCGGGTGTCCCAGCTCCAACCAACTCGCGTTGAAAATAACGAGAGGTTATATTGTAAGGAGGTAGCGGTCCAATTTTTGTGAATGAAAATGGGCGATCCAACCCTCCCAAGTAGCCAGGAAGGGGGTAAGATCTCCCTGCATTGAGGCAGCCATCTTTTCAAAGAACATTACCTCATTAATGCGGGGTATCAGACTACCGCTAGAGATGGACCTAGTCTTCCATGATCGTGCTATAGTCAGTTTAGCAGCTGTGAGAATATGCTGAATAAGTTCAAATTGTGTTCTAGAGCAGTCAGGGGGTTTAAGATTGAGAAGCGCCAGTTGAGGTGAGGGAGTCAGATGCTGGGTTCCTGGGTTACGACAATTTCTAAAACATTCTGATGGATAAGCTGGACAGAATCTATGGATTCTTTCTGGGACCAGATACCAACGGAGAAGGACCTTAGTGTTAACCTCCTTGGCACCTGTGTGCAAGAACTTAGTAAATGAGTTCTTCCACGATGCTAGCCATTCCTCAGCCGAAAGATCAACACCGAGGTCAGCTGCCCATCTGGCCGTGTAGGACGGAAGGGGTGCCCCCTCCTCCTCACACAATAGCCTATAAACCGCAGCCACCGTCCCTTTTCCAAGAGGTTGCAATTCACAAATGATCTCAAAGGGTGAAGAGGGCTTTAGTACAAAGCCCTTCGGGATTTTAGTGCCTACATAATGAATAATTTGCGAAAAGAGGAGGAATTCCCTATTTGGAATTCCCCTAAGGGATTGAAGCTCAGAGAAGGCCGGTAGACCCCTATATGTGGCGAAGTTTTGACCCTTATTAAGTTTTGTGCCTTCCACCAAGAGAAGGCCACCGGTTCCCGAAAGGCCGGAAGAAACTCAGGATTGCCCAATATTGAAAGCAGGGGAGACTGGGGCGAGAAGAGTTTCCCTTTCACTCTATTTGCCTTCCAAATTCTGAGGAAGTGGCTCAAGACTGTGTTATCAATAGCTTTGTAAGCCGTTGGGGGCAGCCACAACAAGTTTGCGATATCCACTTTTTTAATATAAATTGAAGGTAGTCCCAGGCAACTGTATCAAAAGCCTTACGGACATCCAAAGTTAATAGCATGGCCTGGCGCCCCTCCTTCCTGGCATGGTGGATCAGGTTAATTGCCCTGCGGATATTGTCCCCCACTTGGCGCTGGGGGATAAATCCTGCTTGCTCTTTAGAAATGAAAGAAGCGACGAACCTGTTGAGATGCGTCGCAAGGACCTTTGCTAGGAGCTTAACATCTATGTTCAATAGAGAGATGGGCCTATGGTTGGACCAAAGAGTGGGGTCAACATTAGGTTTAGGGATCATGCAAACAGCCGCAGTGAGTGCGTCTGTGCTCCATAAGTCACCTTTACTGAGGGAATTGAACGCCTGAACTAGACCGGGAGCGGATGGATTTACTGCCCTCTATTATAAAAAATTCTCCCAGGTACTCTCCCCGAGTACCTGGGAGAATTTTTTATAATAGAGGGCAGTAAATCCATCCGGTCCCGGTTGTTTCCCTATCTTTAGAGAGTTGATGGCTTCCGAGACTTCGGCGAGCTCGACTGGCTGGTCCAGTGAATTCTTAGCCTCAAGGGGGAGGGAAGGTAGCTGGAGTTACCTTAGTAGGTTCTCAGCAAGGTGCACATCTAACATAGTCTTTGATTTGTAAAGATCCTCAAGGTGTTTACTAAAAGTCGCTACTACTCTCGCAGGGTTGCTAGACAATGTGCCATCCAAAGTCCGCACGCGTAAAGATTTAGTTTTAAGTCTCCTGGCGAGAGGGGTGTTCGGTTTATTACTAAGACGGTACCACCTAAACCTCGACCGGTTTAATTGACATTTAGCCTCGTTAGAGAGGCAGAAGTTGAGTTGGTCGCCGGCCTGATTCAATGAGATTCTATTGCGTCTGGTTGGACGGGATTTGTAGGCAGAGGAGCCTAAGTGGTATGCGTCCAGTAAGGTTTGGAGGCGTTTCTTATAAAGGGCCTTACGCCGGGCAGATTCCTGACCGTGGATGACCGTTTTATGGGCTTCCCAGAGTAGGGCGTCCAAGTTCACTGACCCTATATTATCTAAGTAGAAGTCCTCGATCGCTTTGCTCGTGCGCTCAAGAAACGACTCGTCGGATAGCATAGGATCATAGAGCTTCCAGGACTTTTGGGGGGATCTTTGGGTTAAGGAGGACAATTCTACCGAGACCAGGTTGTGATCCGACCAGACGATAGGGACTATGGAGGAGTAGGTCAGATGAGGCAAGGAGGGGAGCTGCAAAAAGAATATGGTCAATTCTGGTAAAGACCTTGTGCGGATAGGAGTAATGGGTGTAGTCCCTCCTAGTAGGGTGGAGTCCTCTCCAGGCGTCAGTCAAATGATATTGATTGAGGAGGGCACAGAACGCTTTTCCCGAGGAGCTAACTTTGGGCTCGTCGGAGGGACGGACAGCAGATTGTCTATCCAAGGTAGGATGAAGAGTTAGGTTTGAGTCACCAGCAACTATTAGAAACCCCTTAACCAAGGGATCCAGGGTCCACAGAAACTCCTCTAGAAAAGCGTTCTGATTCTGATTAGGGGCATAGTACGTGGCGAATGTAACAGGTTGGTCCTGAATCATGCCTAGGACTATGAGGAACCGACCTTGGGGGTCTCTTATTGTCTGCTCCAAAGAGAAAGGAAGGGATCGCTTGAATGCAATAAGGACACCACTCCGCTTGGTATCAGCCGAAGCCATGTAAAAGAGGGGGTAATCCTTTCTTAAGAATTTGGGAGGATTCTTCTTAGTGAAGTGGGTCTCTTGGAAGCAGACACTATTAGCGTGCAGGGCTCTCATCTGGCGGAGGGCCTTAACTCTTTGCCTCCATATGGTTATTAACACAGGCGCAATAGGCCAGCACAGGGTAAGGGCACCGAAGAGCGCAAAAGCGGCACCCACGTGACCGCGCCGGCGCCATCATAATGCAACAAATACCTCACAGTTATAGCGCCACCGCCGCGAGCGGAGTACAAAGCGGCAACGGCGGCAAAAAAACTGTTAGAACACTATAAAAGACACAGTAAAAAACACTCGCCGCTACCACCCACCCAATTTGCACAGAGAAACTACAGGTCGCGTAGAGACCTCAAGAGACCATGAGAAGGTTTCTTTACCCCCGGGCCGCGGCGAAGAGTACTCATACTTCACAGTGATACATTTATACTGTATGTTGTATATCTAATTAACCTCATCGCACCGGGAGACGTAACTCATTTTGAATGGCAGAACACTTGTTCAGCCCAAAAAAACTATTTGAGAAAAGGGTAAGAAGCCATAGCAAACTACAGTGCAAAGACATTACTCCTCCTCATATAAACCAAGAGCACATCTTTATACAAATCTGTGCTTTGAGTGAATTTAACAACTTTAACCAAACCCCAATTTTTGAATACAATTTC
The DNA here is from genome assembly GCA_027917425.1 of Gastrophryne carolinensis. Classification (NCBI taxonomy): domain Eukaryota; kingdom Metazoa; phylum Chordata; class Amphibia; order Anura; family Microhylidae; genus Gastrophryne; species Gastrophryne carolinensis. The sequence goes on from CM051234.1 coordinate 564,117,193, forward strand.
CCGACAATATAGAGTTCTAGCCACTCATTCAGACGCTGCTCAAAATAATTTCTGTGCTCTTTTTGCTTATGAAAATTGTGTGGGCAGTCCAGGGTACATTGCGATGCATAGCATGTGTAGACCTTGGTGAGGAGAGGAAGCGTACCTAAGGGAAAAAATGACAGTTGAAATCAAAAGGCTTAAATCGGACCAAAAGTCAAAAATGACTTTAAACGACCCAACACAACAAATAGTGCTCATATGCATCCCTCCCCAGAACAATTTATTTTACTGCAGATAAAAATACAATTCTGTGATTACTCACCTGTAGAATTGTTATTATGAGTATACAGTACGTCCTGCTCCAGATAAGATTCTTTACTCTTGGGTATTACTCCGCTAGATGGTGCTGGACTGCAGAGACCGTGAAATTGGCTCCACCTGGCCCCTCAAATACCCGGGACCTCCCACAAATCCCCAGCATTGAAAGCAGTTAAACAAGAAGCCGGGAGAATGATAACAGAACCAACTAGCAACTATCACACAATGATAACATCACCATACAGGGGATCCAAGGATAATGAACAAAGGGTGGGGTGGAGCAGGACGAACTGTATACTCATAATAACAATTCTACAGGTGACTAATCACAGAACTGTATTATTCTTAGTATACAGTACGTCCTGCTCCAGATAAGATTCTTTACTCTTGGGACATCCAATAGCAGTGTCCGTAAAGTAGGGTGGGATCCCCAAAAGGTAACAGCAGACAGGCCAAACCACCGCCGCCTGCAGAACCTTGCGGCCAAAAGCAGCATCAGCTGAGGCCCTAACATCAACCTTGTAAAACTTTGAAAAAGTATGAACAGAAGACCAAGTAGCGGCCTTGCAAACTTGTTCAATAGAAGCCTGGTGCTGAAAAGCCCAAGAGGCCCCAATAGCACGAGTAGAATGAGCAGTAAGGCGGAAGGGAGGATTCTTCCCCTTAGCAGTGTAGGCCTGAACCACAGCCTGATGGATCCATTTGCTGATAGATCTAGCAGGAGCCAGCCCCTTCCTAGGACCAGAAGGGACCACAAAAAGAGCATCAGTTTTTCTGAAAGGCGCAGTAGCCACCAGATAGTACTTCAGACTCCTAACCACATCCAAGGAATGCAAAACCCTCTCCTTAGGGTTACTAGGATTAGGGCACAAGGAAGGTAGAACAATGTCCTGATTCAGATGAAAGGCAGACACAACCTTAGGCAGAAAATCTGGCTTGAAGCAAACACCACCTTGTCCTGGTGTCTCTCAAAGTAGGGGGGCTGGATGGAAAGTGCCGCCAACTCAGAAACACGCCTAACAGAAGTGATAGCCACCAAAAAGACAACCCTGAGAGTAAGAATGACCAAAGCAGCCTCCTGCACAGGTTCAAAGGGAGCACCCTGCAAGGCAGACAGGACCAAGTTCAAATCCCAGACAGGCAACATAGGCTTATGAGGGGGACGCACATGAGTAACCCCCTGGAAAAAAGTCCTGATCAGAGGATGCTGAGCAAAAGACCTCTGGAAGAAAACAGCCAGGGCAGAGACATGACCCTTCAGAGTACTGAATTGAAGCCCCAGATCCAAACCATGTTGGAGGAACTCCAGGATCCTGGGAATAGAGAACACACGACAGGGAAGAGACCTAGACTCACACCAGTCAATGTAGGCACGCCAAACCCTATAGTAAATAGAAGAAGAAGACTTCTTTCTATCCTTAATCATGGTGTCAATAACAGAGGCAGACAGCCCATTTTCCATCAAGATGGAGGTTTCAGCAGCCAAGCCGTCAAAGCCAGAGTTTGTAAATTGGGACGGCGTAGATGTCCCTGAGTGAGCAGGTCTGGAACCCCGGGCAGAGCGTACTGATCTACTGCCAGCTGCACTACATATGCAAACCACACTCTTCTTGGGAGCCACCAGGATACCTGGCACCCCTTCCTGAGCTATCTTGCGCAGAACCCTGCCCAACAGGGGGAATGGGGGAAAGACATACAGAAGCTGAAAATTCTGCCATGACATTGCTAGAGCATCTGTGGCCAAGGCCAGAGGATCCTGGGACAGGGAGACAAAAGCTGGGAGCTTATGATTGTGATGGGACACAAACAGATCCACATCTGGTTGACCCCAACGGTGACACAGAGAGTGAAACACCCTGTCGCAGAGAGACCACTCTCCCAGGCGAGAGGTCCCCCTGCTCAGCGAGTCTGCCTGCAGATTCTCCACCCCCGGAATGTACACAGCTGAGATGCAGGGAACATTGTCCTCCGCCCAGGACAGGATCAGAGACGCTTCCTTGAGGACCCCCTTGCTCCGGGTCCCTCCCTGATGATTGATGTAGGCAACCGCCGTCTGGTTGTCGGAGCGTACCTGAACAGGCCGGCCCCGAAGGTGTTGGGTCAAGTGGGCCAGAACCAACCTGATCGCCCCTAATTCCAGAATGTTGATGGGCGTGTGGGCCTCCTGAGGGCCCCAGCCCCCTTGGAACTGTAGGGACATTCAGAAGTCCCCCCAACCCGTCAGACTGGCATCTGTGGTGACCGTCTCCCAGCAGGGGGCCAGAAAGGATCTGCCCGCCAGCAGGTTCCTGGCGTCCAGCCACCACGAGAGGGACCGTCTGGCCGGGGGGGACAGAACAAGGACCTGCAGGATCCTTGTCCCATACTGACAATAGGTGGAGTTGCAGAGGCCTCATGTGAAACTGGGCATAAGGAACCGCCTCGAAGAACGACACCATCAGGCCCACCAGCTGCATTCCCTGCCTGATGGAGGGATGAGGGCAAGATAGAAGGAACTGAACCTGTGCCAGCAGACTGTCCACCTTCTGCTGAGGAAGAAAGACCCTTGCCTGAACTGTATCCAGATTCATGCCCAGAAAAGGCGTCATCAAGGAGGGAGACAGGGAGGATTTGGGGTGATTGATCACCCAGCCGAATGACTCCAGGGTGGACACTACTCGTTGAGTATCCAGCTCTGCCTGTTGGAGAGACTGAGAGGTGATGAGAATGTCGTCCAAATAGGGCAGAATGTGAATGCTCTGAGACCTGAGCAGAGCTAGCACCCCCGCCAACATCTTGGTAAACACCCTGGGAGCCGAAGTGAGACCGAAGGGCAATGCCACAAATTGGTAGCGCTGATCCCCCAGGGCGAACCTGAGGAATCTTTGATGACCAGGGAAGATGGGAATATGAAGGTAAGCATCCTGTGATGTCCACAGAGGTCATGAAGTCCCCTGGACGCAGGGAACTGATAGCAGAGCACAGAGTTTCCATGCGAAAGCGCCTGCATCTGACAAATTTGTTGAGGATCTTCAAATCCAGGATGGGCCTGACTGACCCATCTCTCTTGGGCACAATGAAAAGATTGAAATAAAACCCCTTGCCCCTTTCTCGTCAGGGGACCTGACAGATGACCCCCAGTTCCAGAAGGCTTTGCGCCACCAGAACCAGAGCCTGAGCGGACATGGGGTCCCGAGGTATCCGGGATCTGATGAATCTTGGGGGCGGCCAGGCAGCAAACTCTATCTTGTAACCGGAGGACACTACCTCCTGAATCCACCGGTCTGAGACATGATGCTTCCAGACGTGAGCAAAGAGCTGAAGCCGTCCCCCCACCCGGATGGGTGAGGGCGCCCCTTCATGCCTGAGGGGGCTTGGGAGAAGGTTGGTCCTGAATCATGCCTAGGACTATGAGGAACCGACCTTGGGGGTCTCTTATTGTCTGCTCCAAAGAGAAAGGAAGGGATCGCTTGAATGACACCACTCCGCTTGGTATCAGCCGAAGCCGTGTAAAAGAGGGGGTAATCCATTCTTAAGATTTTGGGAGGATTCTCCTTAGTGAAGTGGGTCTCTTGGAAGCAGACAATATTAGCGTGCAGGGCTCTCATCTGGCGAGCCTTAACTCTTTGCCTTCATATGGTGATTAACACAGGTGCAATAGGCCAGCACAGGGTAAGGGTTAATAAAAATACAATTCTGTGAAGTACTCACCTGTAGAATTGGTATTATAAGTATACAGTACGTCCTGCTCCAGATAGATTACTTACACTTGGGTTATCCTCCGCCAGATGGGGCTGCACTGCAGAGACATGTAAAACAGGCTCCTCCCGGCCCCTCAAATACCCGGGGACCTCCCACAAATCCCCAGCATTGAAAAGCAGTGAACAAGAGACCGGGAGAATTTAACCACCCAAAAAAAAACAGGAGCAGAACGTACTGTATACTTATAATACCAATTCTACAGGTGAGTATTTCACAGAATTGTATTATTCTTAGTATACAGTACGTCCTGCTCCAGATAGATTACTTACACTTGGGACATCCAATAGCAGTGTCCATAAAGTAGGGTAGGATCCCCAATAAGAAAGGTAACAGCAGACAGTTTAAACCACTGCCGCTTGTAAAACCTTGCGGCCAAAAACAGCATCAGCTGAGCCTTAACGTCAACCTGGGAGAATTTAACCACTCAAAGACTGGTAACTATAAGAATAACAATCACCATAAAGGGGATCCAGAATAATGCAAAAACCAGGGTGGGGTGGAGCAGGACGTACTGTATACTTATAATACCAATTCTACAGGTGAGTATTTCACAGAATTGTATTATTCTTAGTATACAATACATCCTGCTCCAGATAGATTAGGGTGGGATCCCCAACAAAAAAGGTAACAGCAGACAGTTTAAACCACTACCGCCTGCAAAACCTTTCGGCCAAAAACAGCATCAGCTGAAGCCCTAACATCAACCGTAGCGGCCTTGCAAACTTGTTCAACAGAAGCCTGGTGCTGAAAGACCCAAGAGGCACCAATAGCACGAGTAGAATCAGCAGTAAGGCGGAAGGGAGGACTCTTCCCCTTAGCCGAATAGGCCTGAATCACAGCCTGACGAATCCATTTGCTGATAGTAGACTTGGCAGGAGCCAAACCCTTCCTAGGACAAGAAGGGACCACAAAAAGAGCATCAGTCTTCCTGAAGGACGCAGTGAATACTAGGTAATACTTCAAACACCTGACCACATCCAAGGAGTCCTAGCATTACTAGGATTAGGGCACAAGGAAGGAAGACCAATATCTTGATTCAAATGAAAAGCAGACACCACCTTAGGCAGAAAATCTGGCTTAAAGCGGAACACCACCTTATCCTCGTGTCTCTCAAAGTATGGAGGCTGGATAGACGCCAGCTCAGACACACGCCTGACCGAAGTAATAGCCACCAGAAAGACAACCTTGAGGGTAAGTACAGCCAGAGCAGAATCCTGAATAGGCTCAAAGGGAGCACCCTGCAAGGCAGACAAGACCAAATTCAAATCCCAAACAGGGACCATAGGTTTACGTGGGGGACGCACATGGGTAACCCCCTGAAAGAAAGTCTTGACCAAGGAATGTTGAGCAAAGGACTTCTGAAAGAAAACCGACAGGGCAGAAACATGACCCTTCAAAGTACTGAGTTGGAGACCAGACTCCAAGCCTCGCTGTAAGAACTCTGGAACCCTAGGAACTGAGAACACCCGACAGGGAAGAGACCTAGACTCACACCAGTCAATGTAAGCACGCCAAACCCTATAATAGATGGAAGATGAAGACTTCTTCCTAGCCTTCACCATAGTCTCAACCACGGAGGCAGACAAGCCTTTCGCCATCAAGATGGAGGTTTCAGCAGCCAGGCCGTCAAAGCCAGAGTTTGTAAATTGGGATGGCGTAGTGAGCCCTGAGTGAGCAGATCTGGTACTGCTGGCAGGACATACTGATCTACTGCCATCTGCACCACGTCTGCGAACCACACTCTTCTTGGCCACCCGAATCACTGGCACCCTTTCCAGAGCAATCTTGCGCAGTACCCTGCCCAGCAGGGGGAATGGAGGAAAGACATACGGGAGACGAAATTCCTGCCATGATATGGACAGAGCATCTGTGGCCAAGGCCAGAGGATCCTGAGACAGGGAGACAAAAGCCTGGAGCTTGTGATTGTGACAGGATGCAAACAGATCCACATCCGGTAGACCCCAACAGTGACACAGGGACTGGAATACCCTGTCGCAGAGGGACCACTCTCCCTGACGAGAGGTCCCCCTTCTCAGAGAGTCTGCCAGTAGATTCTCTGCCCCCGGGATGTACACAGCCGAAATGCATTGAACATTGGCCTCTGCCCATGTCAGAATCTGCGATACCTCCTGGAGGGCCCTCCTGCTCCGGGTCCCTCCCTGATGGTTGATGTAGGCAACCGCTGTCCTGTTGTCTGAGCGCACCTGCACAGACAGACTTCTCAGGTGATTGGTCAACTGCTCCAGTACCAACCTGATTGCCCGCATTTCCAGAATGTTGATGGGTAAGTGGGCCTCCTGAGGGCCCCACCTCCCCTGGAACCGCAAGGACTTCCAGAATCCCCCCCATCCTGACAGACTGGCATCCGTGGTGACCGTCTCCCAGGAGGGGGCAGAAAGGACCTGCCCCCCAGCAAGTTCCTTTGGTCCAGCCACCACGAAAGGGACCGTCTGACCAAGGGGGAAAGCACACAGATCCCGTCCAAGGACGTAGGATCTTTGTCGCATACTGACAGAAGGTGAAGTTGTAGAGGCCTCAAATGGAACTGAGCAAAGGGCACCGCCTCGAAGCACGCCACCATCAGGCCCACCAACTGCATTCCCTGCCTGAGTGAGGGCTGGGGGCACTATAGCAGGAACCTCACCTGCGCAGTTAGAGCTTCCATCTTCTGCTGAGGAAGGAATATCCTTGACTGAATCGTATCCAGAATCATTCCCAGGAATGGGGTCACCGAGAAAGGGGACAGGGAGGATTTGGGGTGATTGATCACCCAGCCGAAGGACTCCAGGGTGGATACCACAAGCTGCGTGTCCAACTCTGCCTGATGCAGAGACCGAGAGGTGATGAGTATGTCGTCCAGATAGAGTAGCGTATGCCCCTTGACCTCACCAGAGACATCACCCCCTGCCAGCACCTTGGTGAACACTCTGGGAGCTGAGGTGAGACCAAAGGGCAGGGCCACAAATTGGTAATGTTGATCTTCCAACACAAATCTGAGAAACCTCTGGTGTCCAGTGAACACAGGGATGTGAAGGTAAGCATCCTTGATGTCCACCGACGTCAGGAGATCCCCTGGGCGCAGGGAGCCAATGGCCGAGCGCAGAGTTTCCATGCGAAAACGCCTGTTTCTGACAAATTTGTTGAGGATCTTTAAATCCAGAATGGGCCTGACTGTCCCATCTTTTTTGGGAACTGTGAAAAGGTTGGAATAGAACCCCTTGCCTCTTTCTCTTAAGGGGACACTGCAAATGACCCCCATATCCAGAAGGCCTTACACGGCCTGCATCAAGACCTGAGCTGAGGCAGGGTCCTTGGGGATCCTGGACTTGACGAATCTTAGGGGGGGCGCACAGCAAACTCTATCTTGTAACCGGAGGACACCACCTCCTGAATCCACCTGTCTGAGACGTGATGCCTCCAGACGTGCGCAAAGTGCTGTAGCCGTCCCCCCACCCTGATGGGCGAGGGCGCCCCATCATGCCTGGGGCGCATGATGGGAGCGTACCTGAACAGGCCGGCCCCGAAGGTGTTGGGTCAAGTGGGCCAGAACCAACCTGATCGCCCTTAATTCCAGAATGTTGATGGGCGTGTGGGCCTCCTGAGGGCCCCAGCACCCTTGGAACTGTAGGGACATTCAGAAGTCCCCCCAACCCGTCAGACTGGCATCCGTGGTGACCGTCTCCCAGCAGGGGGCCAGAAAGGATCTGCCCGCCAGCAGGTTCCTGGAGTCCAGCCACCACGAGAGGGACCGTCTGGCCGGGGGGGACAGAACAAGGACCTGCAGGATCCTTGTCCCATACTGACAATAGGTGGAGTTGCAGATGCCTCATGTGAAACTGGGCATAAGGAACCGCCTCGAAGAACGACACCATCAGGCCCACCAGCTGCATTCCCTGCCTGATGGAGGGATGAGGGCAAGATAGAAGGAACTGAAACTGCGCCAGCAGACTGTCCACCTTCTGCTGAGGAAGAAAGACCCTTGCCTGAACTGTATCCAGATTCATGCCCAGAAAAGGCGTCACCAAGGAGGGAGACAGGGAGGATTTGATCACCCAGCCGAATGACTCCAGGGTGGACACTACTCGTTGAGTATCCAGCTCTGCCTGTTGGAGAGACTGAGAGGTGATGAGAATGTCTTCCAAACAGGGCAGAATGCGAATGCCCTGAGACCTGAGCAGAGCCAGCACCCCCGCCAACACCTTGGTAAACACCCTGGGAGCCAAAGTGAGACCGAAGGGTAATGCCACAAATTGGTAGCGCTGATCCCCCAGGGCGAACCTGAGGAATCTTTGATGACCAGGGAAGATGGGAATATGAAGGTATGCATCCTGTGATGTCCACAGAGGTCATGAAGTCCCCTGGATGCAGGGAACTGATAGCAGAGTGCAGAGTTTCCATGCGAAAGCGCCTGCATCTGACAAATTTGTTGAGGATCTTCAAATCCAGGATGGGCCTGACTGACCCAGCTCTCTTGGTTACAGTGAAAAGATTGGAATAAAACCCCTTGCCCCTTTCTCGTAAGGGGACCTGACAGACGGCCCCCAGTTCCAGAAGGCTTTGCACCACCAGAACCAGAGCCTGAGCTGACATGGGGCCCCGAGGTATTCGGGATCTGATTAATCTTGGGGGTGGCCAGGCAGCAAACTCTATCTTGTAACCGGAGGACACTACCTCCTGAATCCACCGGTCTGAGACATGATGCCTCCAGACGTGAGCAAAGAGCTGAAGCCGTCCCCCCACCCGGATGAGTGAGGGCGCCCCAATCATGCCTGAGGGGGCTTGGGAGAAGGCTTAGGTTTGGATCCCCAGGATAGGTCAGGGCGGCCACGTCCTCTGCCCCTACCCCAGAAATCTCCACGGGCTCCAGTAAAGGAGGCCCCTATCCCCATTCTGGATCCACGGTAGGGGGAAGGAAAGGAGCCCTGGCCCCGAAAAGGCCGGGACTGTTTTCTGCGCTGGGGTAACCTACCTCCCTTAGCAAACAGGTCAAGGCGTTCCCCAAATAGGCGTAGACCCCTGAAGGGAAGGCCCGTGAGAGCCTTCTTGGCAGCGTTGTCAGCTGCCCACTGGCGCAGCCAAACCGAGCGGCGTATAGCCACCACCAAGGCAGAGGCTCTGCCACACATCCTAATGGTATCATCCAAGGCAGAGAGAACATAAGCCACAAATACCTCACAACGCGAAAGTGCATTATACTCTTCACTAGAAACATCATCAGGAGCCCCATCCAGGACACGTTTAAGCAGCGTTCTAATAGCCACGGCTGTAATGGCAGAGGTACAAACCGGGCACAGCGCAGTCCCCACACAGGCAAATGCATGGGAAGCCAGCTGATCAATACGCCGGTCCTCACTATCCTTCAAGGTAGTAGAGTCAGGGGAATGCATAACAGAGGTGTTAGACAAATCTAGAATTGGGACATCCACTTCGGGAGGGGATGACCAACGTTTAACCACATCAGCAGGAAAGGGATACCTCTTATCCCAACTCTTAGGGACCCCGGGAAGCCTGCTAGGACGCTCCCATTCTTTGAACACAAGATTATTAAAGTGAGATTGTTCAGGGAACTCTAAGCGTGGTTAGCAATATGAAAAAATTCCCCCTGCTGCTCAGTAGCCGTGGCCTGGGGGAGAGATAGCAAGCACTTCAAAAATCTGAGCCAAAAGCCTATCAGTATCATCCGGGGCCCAGGGATCAGAGCCAGAATCAGCATAACCCCTGGGCCGCTCATCAGAGGATCCTGAATCAGAGAACAATTCCCCTTCTTCCAGGAGGGGTATAACCAGACAGATCAAAGAACTCTTCAGCCTCCATGGGAAAAAGAGTGACATCAGGCGCCAAATGCCGCCTCTTAGCAGAGGCCTTACGCCCCATAGTATTTGCAAGCAACTTCTCAACACTGGCCAGTCTAGTAGACACATCAGGTTGGGACTCCCCACTGGTATGCAGCTCACTGGGAGTCAGGTGTAAGCGTGGGGGAGTAGGCGAAGCCTATACGAGGATCGGGCCCACCTGCCGGTAAACCAGGCTGCAGCGCAAGCACCTGCTGGGCACAAGGTACACAGACCCGCACATTGTCAACACTTGTAGGGGACACGCCACACACAGCCGGGCCTGTCCCGAAGGAACCCCAAGCACATTATCCTGAGACGAGGAAGCACAATGGCGCCAAGGGTACCTTGAGGGGCGGGCCGCGGAGACAGTGATGCGGAACACGCCATCCGCGGAACGCCGTACAAGCGCACGCTGGGGGCAACCAGTGCCACCAAGCCGTACGGTGATATCAGGAATGCATAACCAAGCACACCCTGCACAAGGAGAATGTACAAGACACACACTCACGCCCCCCCCCCCGAGAACTACAAGGGAGAGCGAGGGAGGGCAGCGGCCACCTAACTTAGGGCCCACCGATAGACAGCGGCAAGGGGCAATAGTGCGGGAGGGGCATCCCATAAAGACTCACCATGTACCTATGCCGCCTACCCTTTGGTGGGGGATTGCGGTGGAGCAGCGCTCCTAAGCACCTGACAGCGGTGCTGTCTACCATCACCCGGACCAGCGCAGCCAAGGCTGAGAGGCAAATTAAAAATGGAACGGGTGGGAATAGTCCTACACGGCCGCAGGCTAATAGCCCGCTCACCTGCGAGAAGAGAGAGACATCTTCTTGTCCTTCGCAGTCCAGACTGCAGAGAAAATCTGGGGATTTGTGGGAGGTCCCGGGTATTTGAGGGGCTGGGAGCAGACAATTTCGCGGTCTCTGCAGTCCAGCGCCATTTGGCAGAGTAATACCCAAGAGTAAAGAATCTTATCTGGGGCAGGACGTACTGTATACTAAGAATAAATTAATGTAGCTTTTTCTAACTGCTGTGGTCAATTTTAGAACTAAAATGGTGGCTTGTGGATTTGCAGGCCACCTGCAAACAGGAAGTGCTTCTGGGTTTCCTGTTATTGTGCATTGTCAATTAAGTCAGCAGACAGCAGCATGGCTGAGATGCTAGGAGAGGTAAGCTCCAAAATGGCTGCTACCACTAGAAAATCTGTGAGGTGGCATTTCAGCTTTGAGTGGATACAGGAGCAAGTGTAAGTGTTGAAAATGCTTCAGTATCATGCGTGCAGATGGGGGCAAGTGCGTTTTTTTCCAACTGTGCCAGGCTGTTGGTCTGGTTTCAGATAAACCCAGTTGTCAGCACCCCCTGTGAAGTCCCCTTCACACACTTGTAATTTAACCCTTGGTGGAGAATCTCCTTAACTTCATGTAATGTATTCACATCCAAAGATTTCTCAAGCATTATCATTTCCTGGCTTTAGTAATATTTCTGGCTTTCTTAATAAATCTAGGTGAGATTTTCTGTTGTGCATCCTTAGTGCTTCTTCTCTCACCCTGAAAGCACTGTCAAGTGCCCATTAGATTGGGGCGTATTCAATCTGTAGAGAAAAATACAATTCTGTGATTACTCACCTGTAGAATTGGTATTATACGTATACAGCACGTCCTGTTCCAGAATATTCCTTACACATGGGTTATACATCCACAAGATGGCGCTGGACTGCAGAAAACAGCTTGTGGTTCCTCCCACCCCAATATAAGTCAGGGACCTCCCACAAAATCCCCAGTATTTACAAGCAGTTAACAAGAAGCCGGGAGAACAGTAACTTCAAAATTGAACATAAGTATAAGTATACAGCACGTCCTGCTCCAGAGATATTTCTGATAAATACGTTTGGGACATCCAATAGCAGTGTCCGTAAGGTAGGGTGGGATCCCCAAAAGCAACAATATGCAGATTACACCACTGCCGCCTGCAGAACCTTGCGGCCAAAAGCAGCATCAGCTGAGGCCCTAACATCAACCTTGTAAAACTTAGAAAAGGTATAAACAGAAGACCAAGAAGTGGAATGGCAAACTTGTTCAACAGAAGCCTGGTGCTGAAAAGCCCAAGAGGCACCAATAGCACGAGTGGCATGAGCAGTGAGGCGGAAGGGAGGATCCTTCCCTTTAGCAGAATAGGCCTGAATCACAGCCTGACGGTTCCACTTGCTGATGGTAGACTTAGCTGGAGCCAGACCCTTCTTAGGACCAGAAGGGACCACAAAAAGAGCATCAGTCTTCCTGAAGGGCTCAGTAGCCACCAAATAGAACTTCAGGTTCCTGACTTCATCCAAGGAATGTAGAGCCCTCTCCTTAGGGTTACTAGGATTAGGGCACAGAGAAGGCAGAACAATGTCCTGATTGAGATGAAAAGCAGACACAACTTTAGGCAGAAAATCTGGTTTAAATCGAAACACCACCTTGTCCCCGTGTCTCTTAAAGTAAGGGGGCTTGATGGAAAGTGCCGCCAACTCAGAAACACGCCTAACAGAAGTGATAGCCACCAAAAAGACAACCTTAAGCATAAGAATGGACAAAGCAACCTCATGCACAGGCTCAAATGGAGACCCCTGCAAGGCAGATAGGACCAAGTTCAAGTACCAGACTGGTAACATAGGCTTACGTGGGGTGTGCACATGAGCAACCCCCTGGAAAAAAGTCTTGACCAGATGATGCTGAGCAAAAGATCTCTGAAAGAAAACAGCCAAGGCAGACACATGGCCTTTCAAAGTGCTGAGTTGAAGCTCCAGATCCAAACCATGTTGGAGAAATTCCAGAAACCTGGCAATAAACACACGACAGGGAAGAGATTTAGCCTCACACCAGTCAATGTTGGTACGCCAAACCCTACAGTAGATGGAAGAAGAGAACCTCTTCCTATCCCTGATCATGGTGTTAACAGAGGCAGGCAGCCCCTTTTCCATTAAGATGGAGGTTTCAGCAGCCAGGCCGTTAAAGCCAGCGTTTGTATATTGGGGTAGCGTAGCCTCCCCTGAGTGAGCAGGTCTGGATCCTTGGGCAGGGCGTACTGATCTACCGCCAGCTGCACGATGTCTGCGAACCACACTCTTCTTGGGCAACGGGGGCCACTAGGATTGCTGGCACCCCTTCCTGAGCTATCTTTCGCAGAACCCTGCCCAACAGGGGAAACGCGGGAAAGACATACAGTAGCTGAAAACCCTGCCAGGGCATTGTCAGAGCATCCATGGCTAAGGCCAGAGGGTCCCGGGACAGAGACACAAAGACTGGAAGCTTGTGATTGTGATGGGACGCAAAACAGATCCACATCTGGCTGACCCCAACGGTGACACAGAGAGCGAAACACCCTGTTGCTGAGGGACCATTCCCCCAGGCGAGAAGTCCCCCTGCTCAGAGAGTCTGCCTCCAGATTCTCCACCACCGGAATGTACACAGCTGAGATGCAGGGAACATTGTCCTTTGCCCAGGACAGGATCAGAGACACTTCCTTGAGGGCCCCCTTGCTCCGGGTCCCTCCATGATAATTGATGTAGGCAACCGCCGCCTGGTTGTCCGAGCGTACCTGAACAGCCCGACCTCGAAGGTGCGGGGTCAAGCGGGCTAGAACCAACCTGATCGCCCTCAGTTCCAGAATGTTGATAGGAGAGTGGGCCTCCTGAGGGCCCCACTGCCCCTGGAATGTTAGGGATCACCAGAAGCCCCCCCAACCTGTAAGACTGGCATCCGTGGTGACTGTCTCCCAGCAAGGGGCCAGAAAGGATCTGCCCACCAACAGGTTCCTTGAGTCCAGCCACCACGAAAGGGACCGCCTGGCTAGGGGGGACAGAACCAAAACCTGATCCAGGGACACAGAGTCCCTGTCCCATACAGACAAGAGGTGGAGTTGAAGAGGCCTCATGTGAAACTGAGCATAAGGAACCGCCTCGAAGCAGGACACCATCAGGCCCACCAGCTGCAATCTCTCCCTGATGGAAGGATGAGGGCAGGACAGAAGGAGCTGAGCTTGCACTTGCAGACTATCCACCTTCTGCTGAGGAAGAAAGATCCTGGCCCGAGCTGTATCCAGATTCATGCCCAGAAATGGCTTCACCAATGAGGGAGACAGGGAAGATTTGTAATGGTTTATCACCCAGCCGAATGACTCCAGTGTGGCCACCACCTGCTGAGTATCCAGCTCTGCCTGTTGGAAGGACGGAGAAGTGATGAGAATGTTGTCCAAATAGGGAAGAATGTGAATGCCCTGAGCTCTCAGCAGAGCCATAACGCCCGCCAGCACCTTGGTGGATACCCTGGGAGCCGAAGTGAGACCGAAGGGCAATGCCACGAACTGGTAATGCTGAACCTCCAGAGCGAACCTGAGGAATCTCTGATGACCTGGAAAGACTGGAATATGAAGGTAAGCATCCTTGATGTCCACAGAGGTCATGAAGTCCCCTGGGCGTAGTGAGCTTACAGCTGAGCGCAGAGTCTCCATGCGAAACCTCCTGGGTCTGACAAACTTGTTGAGAAGCTGTAAGTCCAGTATGGGTCTGACAGACCCATCTCTTTTGGGAACGGTGAAAAGGTTGGAATAATAGCCCTTGCCCCTTTCCCCTAAGGGCACGTGGCAGATGACCCCCAGCTCCAGTAGATTCTGCACAGCAAGCAACAGACCCTGAGCTGACAGGGGGTCTTGAGGCATCCGGGATCTGATGAATCTTGGGGGCGGCCAGGCTGCCAGCTCTATCTTGTAACCGGAGGACACTACCTCCTGAATCCACCGGTCTGAGACATGACGCCTCCAGACGTGAGCAAAGAGCCGAAGCCGTCCCTCCACCCGGATGGGTGAGGGCGCCCCATCATGCCTGAGGGGGCTTGGGGGAAGACTTAGACTTGGAACCCCAGGAGGGGCCAGGGTGGCCACGCCCTCTGCCCCTGCCCCAGAAATCTCCCAGGGCCCCTGCAAATGATGCTCCCCTTCCCATTCTGGACCCACGGTAGGAAGCAAGAAAGGAGCCAGAAACCCGAAAGGGCCGAGACTGTCTTTTGCGCTGGGGTAACCTGCCTCCCTTAGCAAACAGGTCCAGGCGATCCCCAAATAGATGCAGACCTATAAAGGGGAACCCAGTGAGAGCCTTCTTGGCAGTGTTCTCAGCTGCCCACTGGCGCAGCCAAACCGAGCCGCGTATAGCCACCACCAAGGCAGAAGCCCTGCCACACATTCTAATGGTATCATCCAAGGCAGAGAGGACATATGCAACAAATTGCTCACAACGCAGAAGGGCTCTATACTCTTCACTAGCCGCATCATCAGGAGCCCCATCTAAAATACTTTTGAGGAGTCCTAATAGCCACAGCTGTAATGACAGAGGCGCAAACCGGACGCAGAGCGTACCCCACACAGGCAAAGGCATGAGAAGCCAGCTGATCAATGCGCCGGTCCTCACCATCCCTCAGCGTAGTAGAGTCAGGGGAATGCATGACAGAAGTGTTGGACAACCCTAGAATTGGTGCATCCACTTCAGGAGGGGACAACTAACGCTTAACCACTTCAGCAGGAAAGGGATACCGCTTATCCCAACTCTTAGGCACCCCAGGGAGCCTGCTCGGTCGCTCCCGCTCTTTGAGCACAAGATTATTAAAGTGAGTTTGCTCAGGAAACTCCAAACGTGGCTTAGCAGTGTGAAACAACTCCCCCTGCTGCCGAGGAGCCGCGGCAGGAGGAGAGATAGAAAGTACTTCAAAAATGTGAGCCAAAAGCCTGTCAGTATCATCTGGAGCCCATGGGTCACAGCCAGAATCAGCATAACCCTTAGGCTGCTCATCAGATGATTCTGATTCAGAAAACAATTCTCCCTCTTCCATGGGGGTATAACCAGCCAGGTCACAAAATTCCTCAGGAAAGAGGTTAACGCCAGGCGCCAGATACCGCCTCTTAGCAGAGGCCTTACGCGCCGTAGAGCCAGCAATCAGCTTCTCAATGCTAGCCACCCTGGTAGACAAATCAGGCTGAAACTCCCCACTGGTATGCACCTCACTGGGAGTCAGATGTAAGCGTGGGGGAGTAGGCGAAGCCACACGGGGCGCAGGCCCAGCCACAGGTAACCCAGATTGCAGCGCAAGCGCCCGCTGGGCACAGGGTACACATACCTGCACATTGTCATCACTTGTAGGGGACACCCCACACGCCACACACAGCCGGGCTTGTCCCAAAGGAACCCCAAGCACATTATCCTGAGAAGCCTCCATATGGTGATTATCGCAGCCCACCGGCCAATAGGGATTTACGCTATAAGGCCACCCGGGATGCCCCAATAGCCCGCTAGGGAAGTGGGAGTTAAGGCAGAATGGGCCGCTAATAGCAAATTAATTAGAGGGGATAAGCCGGGAGAAACCAAAATTAAGTTTGACCTGCCTGTAAGACATAAACAGAAAGGTCCCGTAAGCGGTATGTATACATAATATATATAAACAATAAGCCAGCCCGCAGGGGCACTTACGGACTGCGGTAGGTAGATGCCAGCCACGCAGCACGAGGAGAGCAAAAATACAATTCTGTGATTACTCACCTGTAGAATTGGTATTATGAGTATACAGTATGTCCTGCTCCAGATATATTACTTACACGTGGTTATTACTCCGCCAGATGCCGCTGGACTGCAGAGACATCGAAAACAGGCTCCTCCCAGCCCCTCAAATACCCAGGGACCTCCCACAAATCCCCAGCATTAAAAAGCAGTTAACAAGAAGCCGGGAGAATTAAACAACCCAAACTATCAAACTATAACAATAACAATCACTATACAGGGGATCCAAGATAATGCAAAACCAAGGGCGGGGTGGAGCAGGACGTACTGTATACTCATAATACCAATTCTACAGGTGAGTAATCACAGAATTGTATTATACTTAGTATACAGTACGTCCTGCTCCAGATATATTACTTACACGTGGGACATCCAATAGCAGTGTCCATAAAGTAGGGTGGGATCCCCAAGAAAAAATAGCAGCAGACCGTTTAAACCACTGCCGCCTGCAGAACCTTTCGGCCAAAAGCAGCATCAGCTGAGGCCCTAACATCAACCTTGTAAAACTTAGAAAAGGTATGAACAGAAGACCAAGTAGCGGCCTTGCAAACTTTTTCAACAGAAGCCTGGTGCTGAAAAGCCCAAGAAGCACCAATAGCACGAGTGGAATGAGCAGTAAGGCGGAAGGGAGGATTCTTCCCCTTAGCAGAGTAGGCCTGAATCACAGCCTGACGGATCCATTTCCTGATAGTGGACTTGGCAGGAGCCAAACCCTTCCTAGGCCCAGAAGGGACCACAAAAAGAGCATCAGTTTTCCTGAAAGGTGCAGCAGCCACCAGATAGTACTTCAGACACCTAACCACATCTGAAGAATGCAAGACCCTCTCCTTAGTATTACTAGGATTAGGGCACAAAGAAGGGAGAACAATGACCTGATTCAGATGAAAAGCAGACACTACCTTAGGCAGAAAGTCTGGCTTGAAATGAAACACCACCTTGTCCTGGTGTCTCTCATAGTAGGGGGCTTGAATAGAGAGTGCTGCCAACTCAGACACACGCCTAACAGAAGTGATAGCCACCAAAAAGACAATCTTGAACGTAAGAATGGCAAGGACAGCATCCTGCACAGGTTCAAAGGGAGCACCCTGCAAGGCTGACAAAACCAAGTTCAAATCCCAAACAGGCACCACAGGCTTATGTGGGGGGCGCACATGAGTGACCCCCTGGAAAAAAGTCCTGATCAGAGGGTGTTGAGCAAGCACTTTCTGGAAGAAAACAGCCAGGGCAGAAACCTGCCCCTTCAAGGTACTGAGTTGGAGCCCCATCTCCAACCCATGCTGCAGGAACTCCAGAATCCTGGGAATAGAGAACACATGACAGGGAAGAGACTTAGACTCACACCAGTCAATGTAGGCACGCCAAACCTTGTAATAAATGGAAGAAGAAGACTTCTTCCTAGCCTTGATCAAAGTATCCACAACCGAGGAAGACAGCCCCTTCTCCATCAAGATGGAGGTTTCAGCAGCCAGGCCGTCAAAACCAGAGTTTGTAAATTGAGATGGCGTAGTGAGCCCTGAGTGAGCAGATCTGGCACCCAGGGCAGATCGTACTGATCTACTGCCAGCTGCACCACGTCTGCAAACCATACTCTTCTTGGCCACCTGGGGGCCACTAGAATTGCTGGCACCCCTTCCAGAGCAATCTTGCGCAGAACCCTGCCCAGCAGGGGGAATGGAGGGAAGACATACAGCAACTGAAAGTCCTGCCATGACATTGCTAGAGCATCCGCGGTCAAGGCCCGAGGGTCCTGGGACAGGGAGACAAAGTTTGGAAGCTTGTGATTGTGACGGGACGCAAACAGATCCACATCTGGTTGGCCCCAACGGTGACACACAGATAGAAACACACTCGTGTATAGGGACCATTCTCCCTGGCGAGAGGTCCCCCTGCTCAGAGAGTCCGCCAGGTGATTTTCCACCCCCGGGATGTACACAGCTGATATGCAGGGGACATTGGCCTCCGCCCAAGTCAGGATCAGAGACGCTTCCTGGAGGGCCCCCTTGCTCCGGGTCCCTCCCTGATGATTGATGTAGGCAACTGCCGTCTGGTTGTCCGAGCGCACCTGAACAGGAAGGCCCCGAAGGTGAGTAGTCAAGTGAGCCAGAACTAGCCTGATCGCCCGCAGTTCCAAGACATTGATAGGTGTGTGGGCCTCCTGAGGACCCCACCTCCCTTGAAACCGCAGGGACCTCCAGAAGCCCCCCCCAACCTGACAGACTGGCATCCGTGGTGACCGTCTCCCAGGAAGGGGTAAGAAAGGATCTGCCCCCCAACAGGTTCCTTGAGTCCATCCACCACAAGAGGGACCTCCTGACCAGAGGGGAGAGCACACAGACCCCGTCCAGGGACGCTGGGTCCTTGTCCTATGCTGACAATAGGTGAAGTTGCAGAGCCACGGTAAGGGGAGGAGAAGGAACCCTGACCCCGAAAGGGCAGTGGTTGCCACGTGCGCTGGGGTAACCTACCTCCCTTAGCAAAAAGGTCCAGGTGGTCCCCAAACAGGCACAGTCCTTTGAAGGGAAACCCAGTGAGGGCCTTCTTGGCAGCGTTGTCAGCAGCCCACTGGCGCAGCGGCGTATAGCCACCACAAGGGCCGATGTTCTGGCACACATTCTGATGGTGTCATCCATGGCAGAGAGGACAAAATTTACAAAAACATCACAACTGGAGAGCGCACTGAACACCTCATACGGCAAATCATCAGGGGCACTATCAAGTATATTTCTGATAAGGGTCCTAGTGGCCATGGCAGTAATGCCCAAAGCACAAACCGGGAGCAGCGCCGTCCCCGCACATGCAAAGGCATGGGATGCCAGCCGGTCAATGCGCCGGTCCTCAGCATCCCGCAGGGTAGTAGAGTCAGGGGAATGCATGACAGAGGTGTTAGATAGCCCTAGGACTTATAATGGGTATTATAAGTATGTCACACACCCCGCTTCCACTATTCATGACATATGGGTTATGGTCCAGTAGAGGGCGAACTTCTGCAGAGATGAAACCAAAAAAGAAGCCCCTCCTGGTCCATAAATACCTGGGACCTCCCACACATTCCCCATTATATGACAGCATTAAGGGGACCAGGAAGAGCTAATAAAACATTCTTAACTATAAAAAGATTCACCATAAAAAGGATCCAGAATACAAAAAGGGAGGGATGAAGAGGGGTGTGTGACATACTTATAATACCCATTTTAAAGGTGAGTAATCACAAAATGGTATTAGTCCAAGTATGTCACACACCCCGCTTCCACTATTCATGACATATGGGACATCCAATAGCAGTGTCCGTCATGGGTGGGGATCCAAATACAGCAAAAATGCACCAATTTAAACCACTGCAGCTTGCAGAACCTTGCGGCCAAAAACAGCATCCGCTGAGGCCCGCACATCAACCTTATAAAACTTGGAAAAAGTGTGAACAGAGGACCAAGTAGCAGCCTTACAAACTTGTTCAACAGAAGCCTGGTGCAGAAAGGCCCAGGAAGCCCCAACAGCACAAGTAGAATGAGCAGTGATCTTAAAAGGAGGAACCCTCCCCTTAGCAGAATAGGCCCCAACAATGGCCTGGCGTATCCATTTACTAATGGTAGATGTGGCGGGCGCCAAACCTTTACTGGGCCCGGAAGGCACCATGAACAAGGCGTCCGTCTTACGAAAAGGAGAAGTAGCAACCAAATAGTACTTCACACAGCGAACCACATCCAAAGAGTGCAAAACCCTCTCCTTGTCATTGCTAGGCCTAGGACACAAGGAAGGGAGAACAACATCCTTATTGAGAAGGAAGGCAGAAACCACCTTAGGAAGGAAATCTGGTTTAAAGCGAAAAACCACCTTATCCTGGTGTCTCTCAAAGTAAGGGGCCTGAATAGACAGAGCCGCCAACTCAGAGACACGCCGAACAGAGGTAATAGCCACCAAAAAGGCAACCTTTTGACTGAGCACAGAAAGAGCCACATCCTGCATCGGTTCAAAGGGAGGCCCCTGGAGGGCTGAAAGAACCAAATTTAAGTCCCAAACGGGAACCAAAGGCTTCCTAGAGGGCCGCACATGAGTGACCCCTTGGAAAAAAGTCTTGACCAGATGATGCAAAGCAAAGGACCTTTGAAAAAAGACAGCCAGGGCAGAAACCTGACCCTTAAAAGTACTGGGCTGGAACCCCAGATCCAGACCGTGTTGTAGAAACCCCAAAATCCTAGGAATCGAAAACACCCTGCAAGGTAAGGCCCTAGCCTCACACCAGTCAATATAGGACCGCCAAGTCCTATAGTAAATGGTAGAGGAAGATCTCTTCCTAGCTCTAATCAAGGTTTGAATAACCGCCTCAGACAAACCTTCCTCCCTCAGAATGAAGGTTTCAGCAGCCACGCCATCAAAGCAAGCGTTTGTAAATTGGGGTAACGTAGTTGACCCTGAGAGATCAGATCCGGAGACAGGGGCAGCCTGAACTGATCTACTGCCAATCTTACAACGTCTGCGAACCAAACCTGTCTTGGCCACCTTGGGGCTACCAGAATTGCTGGTGCCCCCTCTAGAGCCAGCTTGCGCACTACCTTGCCCACCAGGGAGAAGGGGGAAAACAGGTACAGAAACCCCAGATCCCTCCAAGCAAGGGACAAGGCATCCACTGCCAGGGCCAGAGGATCCTGAGACAGAGATACAAAGGTTGGGAGCTTGTGATTGTGCCGAGAGGCAAAGAGATCCACCTCCGGAGTCCCCCACTTGTGACACAGGGCCCGAAACACCCTGTGGTTGAGAGACCATTCCCCTCGGCAAGAGAATCCCCTGCTCAGGGAGTCCGCCTCCGTGTTCTCCACTCCCGGAATGTATACTGCCGAGATGCAAGGAACATTATTCTCCGCCCATGTCAGAATCAGAGAGACTTCCCTGAGGGCACTCCTGCTGCGAGTCCCTCCTTGGTGATTGATGTAAGCTACCGCTGATTGAACCTAAACCGGTAAGCCCTGTAGGTGGAGTGTCAGACGTGACAGAACCAAACGGATAGCTCTAAGCTCCAAGACATTCCTAGCCGAATGGAAGGGCGAGGGTTGGTCAGGAGAACACGTATCAGATCCTGAACCCTCTGCACCTTTTGCTGAGGTAGGAACACTCTGGCCTGACTGGTATCCAGATTCATGCCCAGAAAGGAAATCTCCCTTGATGGGGAGAGAGAATACTTGGGGTGGTTGATCACCCATCCGAACCTCTCCAGCGCCGTCACAACCGTCCTACCTCGGGAGGGGAAGACCAGCGCTTCACCGTGTCCACCGGAAAGGGATACTTCCTATCCCATCCCTGAGGAACACCGTGAAGGCGACTCGGCTTCTCCCATTCTCTAAGAATCATGCTGTCAAAATGATCCTGATCCTGATTTGGAAACTCCAAGCGGGACTTAGAGAACCCAAAGAATTCCCCCTTCTTCGGAGGGGTCTCCGCTGGTCATCTAGAACCTCTAACAGATGGGTCAGGACCTCAGGGGTATCCACAGCATCCCCCAGCGCTTGCCCGGCATCAGAATCAAAGAACTGCAATTCCTCAGTCCAGTCAGGGGAGTCATAATCATCAAAATCAATTACCGGCATAGCCGGTGACAGATGCCTTTTCTTAGCAGTGGCCTTTCTGCCCACTGAGCTAGAAATAATTTTCTCGAGGTTGGCCAGCCTGGCACATACATCCGAGTGCGACTCCCCACTAATGACCATGTCACTTGGGGTACGGATGATGCGGGGTGGGGTAGGAGAGGCGGGCGGCACTGACCCAGACGCCTGGGGTCCCGACTGCCGCATTATGGCCTGTTGCACACATGGTATGCAAATTAGTACATTCTCCCCGGAAAGGGGTACCCCACAACCCACACATAACCGGGATTGTCCCGACGGGATCCCGACTCCGGTATCCTGAGGAGCCTCCATATGTTGATTTTTTGGGCAGTCGCAATGACCCGAGGGAATTACGCTGGTAAGCAACCCGGGATGCCCCTTTAAGTCCCTAGTGGGAGGATTTTTAGGATGCCCAATTTTACTTCTAGGGACCCTAGGACCGGGAGAACACCCTTGTTTTGCAAGCCACAGGGAGTTCTCCTGAAAGACACAAGAGAAAGGGCCTTAAGCACATGCACACACCACATATATATAAAAAAACTATATATATATATATATATATATATATATATATATATATATAATATAAATATAATATACATGCTATAACATTAAAGCCAGAATGGGCACAAGTAATGCAATAAGGACGGATGAGGGGGCCCCGGAGGGCACTCACGTGAGACCAGTGATGACTGCCACCAGCACGCAGCTCCTGGAGATAGCGAGAGAGGGAGAAGAAGAAGGAGCGGGCGATCGAGCCGCGCCTGGCCCCACCCCCCTTCCCACACACCAGCAGCGCGGTTCCCAGCCAGGAGACTGGGCTCCGCACATGGCGCCAAGACAGGAGGGGGGTGGGCCGCAGCAGTGCGCGAGCGCCCGGCCCCGCCCCCTCACGAACCACCGCCTGAAAGGGAGAAGCTCCCCTCAGGAGATACTGACCGATCCGGTCAAACGGCGGCCATGAGCTCCTGGGCGCCTAGTGACAGTAAACGCACACATCCACACACGCATTCACACTGAAGTGAGGTGAAGAAGAACGGTCAAACATAAAAATATAGATATATACCCCCCCCCCCCCCACTGGAGGGATACAGAGGAACTAGGAAGGGGGGAAATCCCACAGGGATATCAGGGATATATGGGACAGGGCATCCCAAAACCGGGATCACCAACCCGGATTCCGCCTACCCCGTTATAAGGGGTCTCACGGGGGAGCATGGCTCCCTAAACACCTCTAGAGGTGTTGCCTACCCTCACTCGGACCTGCAGCCAAAGCTGGGAGGCTACTACAAGGGTTAAATATATAGGTCCGAGCAGAAATAAGGCAAAAAATGGCCGGGTGCACACCCGGCTTACCTGCAAGGAAGAGCAGCACACATCTTCTGACTTGCTTGCCGTCTTGCAGAGAAGGAACTGGGGAATGTGTGGGAGGTCCCAGGTATTTATGGACCGGGAGGGGCTTCTTTTTTGCTTTCATCTCTGCAGAAGTTCGCCCTCTACTGGACCATAACCCATATGTCATGAATAGTGGAAGCGGGGTGTGTGACATACTTGGAATAGTTACATTAGGCGTTAAGTGCCGCTTTTTAGCAGGGGCCTTACGCTTGAAGGTATTAGCAATTAACTTCTCAACACTAGCCAGTCTAGAAGACACATCAGGCTGAGAATCCCCACTAGTATGCAATTCAGTAGGAGTGAGGTTTAAGCTTGGGGGAGTAGGTGAAGTGAAACGAGGTGCAGCCACTGGCAGGCCAGATTGTAATGCAAGCACCTGCTCAGCACAGGGTACACAGACGCGAGCCTTGTCAGCATCAGCATGAGGCTGCCCACACGCTACACACAGCCGGTCTTGTCTCGAAGGAACCCCGATCACATTATCCTGAGATGCCCCCATATGGTGATTATAGCGGCACTATAGGCCGATAGGGATTAACGCTAAATAGCAACCCCGGATGCCCCAATAACCCGCTAGGGAAGTGGGAGTATTACACAAGGCCTAACAAGTATATATATAATAGAGGGCCGGGAGAAGCCAAAGGATTCGCCCAGCCTGAAAGACATAAGAGGAGGAGACCGTAAGCACACAGTAATAAAAAAGTAGAAAAATAAAGCCGCCCGCGAGGGCACTTACAGACGCGATAGGTAGAGGTCCGTCGTTCATGGGCCAACCAAGCAGGTTAAAGGTGGCGTCGGTATACCTCGAGGGGCGGGCCGGTATCTGCAATGACGCGGAGCGCGCCATAGACGCCCCCCCCCGAAGAGGGCGAAGCCAGGACGTGACAAGCAGCTAATGATGGCGCACCAGCGCCTGAGGTAACGCCGCCAAGCACGGAACATAGTGTACATAAAAGGCGCGCGGCGGCGGCAATTTTGAAAAACAGTAAAAAGGAAAGCAAGCCAGCGCGGCGGCTGACACAAGACAGAATGAATAAAAATAAGGTGTAAAACACAGAATGCATAGCATACACATCTACACACACACCCCCCTTTTCCCCCGAAGGCTACAAGGAGAATGAGGGAGGACATCGGCCACTTAAATAGGGCCCACCGATAGGCAGGGGAGGGGCATCCCATAGAGGCTCACCATAAGCCTGAACCGCATACCCTTTTGGTGGGGGATTGCGGTGGAGCAGCGCTCCTAAGCACCTAACAGCGGTGCTGCCTACCTTCACCCGACCAGCACAGCCAAGGCTGGGAGGCATATTACTAATGGAACGGGTGGGAATAGTCCTACAGGGACGCAGGCTAATAGCCCCGCTCACCTGCGAGTAGAGAGCCATTTCTCATCCTTCGCAGTCCAGACTGCAGAGAAATTTTGGGGATTTGTGGGAGGTCCCTGGGAATTTGAGGGGCCCGGAGGAGCCTGTTTTCGATGTCTCTGCAGTCCAGCGCCATCTGGCGGAGTAATACCCACGTGTAAGTAATATATCTGGAGCAGGACGTACTGTATACTAAGAATAAGGGCGGGCCGCGGAGACAGTGATGCAGAACGCACCATCCGCAAGCCCCCCCCCCCCCGAAAAGCGCGAAGGCGCCCACGTGACCATGTCAGCCAATGATGGCGCATCAGCGCCTGAGGTAAAGTCGCCGCCAACCGCGGAACGCCGTACAAGCGTGCGTGGCGGCATTTCTTAAAAAGGCAACCAGTGCAACCAACACACGTGGCAACACAAAGCCAAAACATACCACGGAATACAATCCCAAAGTGTGAAGAATACACATACCCCCCCCCCCCCCGAGAAATGCCAGGGAGAGCGAGGGAGGGCAGCGGCCAACCTATGGACAGGGGGCGAGGGGCGATAGCGCGGGAGGGGCATCCCATAAAGGCTCACCATGGGCCTATACCGCCTACCCTTTGGTGGGGGATTGCGATCAGAGCAGCGCTCCTTAAGCATCTGACAGCGGTGCTGCCTACCGTCACCCGACCAATGCAGCCAAAGCTGGGAGCCAGAAAAAGGAGGAACGGGTGGGAATAGTCCTACAGGACCGCAGGCTAATAGCCCCGCTCACCTGCTAGTAGAGAGAGCCATCTTCTTGCCTTCGCAGCGCCGACTGCAGAGAAGAACTGGGGATTTTGTGGGAGGTCCCTGGAATATAAGGGGCCGGGAGGAGCCACTTTGTTGCTGTCTCTGCAGTCCTGCGCCATCTTGTGGATGTATAACCAAAACGTAAGGAATTATCTCTGGAGCAGGACATGCTGTATACTTAGAATATATATATATATACATAACAATCCACCCCGCAGGGGCAATCACGGACCGCGGTAGGAACAGCAGACACACATCATCCGCAGAACCCGCCTCCCCCCGAAGAGCGCGAATCGCGCCCACATTATCCCGCCTTCCAATGACGGCGCGGCAGAGCCTGAGGTAATGTCGCTGCCGTCCGCGGAGCGCTGTACAAACACGCGGCGGTGGCTGCCAGTAAAAAACAAATTAAGCAAGACGTGCAGGATACAACAATATCAATTCTGGCACAAGCAAGTGAACATTCAGGCTGCTTGACATACCGTACACACGCCCCCCCCCCCCCCCCCCCCATGAGATCTCCAGGGAGAGCGAAGGAAGGGGGCTACTCAGTGAAACAAAATGAGAGGAGGGGCAGATACCCAAGGGGAGTAGGGATTAAAGGGGAACCCCGGGAGTGGGAGGTGGCATCCCACAAGGCTCACCACAGGCCTATACCGCCTACCCTGTCAAAGCAGGGACTGCGGTCGGAGCAGCGCTCCCAAAGCACCTAACCCGGGTGCTGTCCTACCTTCACCCGAACCAGTCAGCCGAGGCTGGGAGGCAGTGGGTCCAGAACGGGTGGTAATAGGCCTGCAGGGCCGCAGGCTGGTAAGCTGGTAAGCCCCGCTCGCCTGCGTATATAGAGAGCCATCTTCTATCTTCGCAGGCCAGACTGCAGATTAAAACTGGGGATTTGTGGGAGGTCCCTGACTTATATTGGACCGGGAGGAGCCACAAGCTGTTTTCTGCATGCCACATGTGCCCATGGAACACGTGGCTTCTGGTGTGGTAGGCCACACACATTTATTATTATTTTCATGATACCTTGGCTTTATTTCTGGTGATTTTTTTGGTGATAGATTTGTGATATTTTTTGATTGGTATTGTGATATGTATCAGTGGTTCCCCTTTGGGATGCCTAATAATATATACAGGTGATTATATTTTCATTGGTGAATAGAGTAGATTGATATGTTTATGAGTTGTTATGGTTGGGAATATTAATTCTTAATTGATTGTTTGACTAATAGCACTTGCACTTTATAAATGTATAGATTTTGTAGTGATCCGGATCATAGGCAGGATTTGCACATGTTTAGTTGCACTGTTGAAACACGTTGTTGAATGATTTAGAACATATATCTAGGCATTTGATATCAATTAGTGTGGTGAGACTCTCCCCATCGCCTACACACCTTCATGTTGGTTTGTCCTGTGTGTTATTGTCCCATTTATGTGTTTTTTAAGGGATTTTAATATGTTGAGTGTATTGTATGTAGTGATTATAAATATGTAATTAATAAAAATGTATTTTTTGATCAATTTATGAGTTGAGAGTGCCTCCCTACATGCCTTTTTTCATTAGATTGGGGCGCGCTCCTGCCCTCAGCCAATTGGAAGGCTAGGCAGAGGAGCGTGCCTCATTCCAAAGATGCTGGGGATGCAGCCGGGATTGTTTACCCCGAGGGAGCCATCAGAAAAGTTGGTTTCACACAGTAGGTCACCTCGATTTGGACACGGGGAAAGACCATCCCTGGACTCTTTTAGACTACAGGTTAGGTAGCTTAGGGTTTTTTTCCTCTTTAAGTACTACCTGCACTACAACTAACACAGACTTCTTCGAGAGGGGGGAGCTCCAATACTAGGCCAACAATGAAAGCTCCTTTATCAGAAATTAAATTGGACCAACACCCAGGATTTTCACTATCCTGGGTTTTGGTCCACTTCTGCGGGGCACCCTGATCGGGGGTGCCCCGCTGTGTGAAAACCCCAGAATGCCCAAAAAAACTCACCCACCCCGCTCCGAAGGCGCATGCGCGGCCGCTTGTCCAATCAGCGGGCTCGGAGCCGCTGTGGTATGCGCGTCCAAGGTACAACCACAGCGGCTCCGAGCACGCTGGCGGCCGCATCTCGCGCTTCCCTCTAAAAGGGAGTGCGCCAGCCATTCACAAATGGCCCGCCACGGGCACGTGCCCTGCTAGAGAGAAGCGAGAGATGCGGCCCACACATGCGCCGTTGGACCAGGAGTAAGGTAAGGTGAATGGGGCGTCCTGGGGGGTTTCACACAGCGGGGCATCCCGATTTTGGATGCCCCGTGGGGAGGGATCTGATTGGCCTGGAAATCTTATAGATTCCCGGGCCGATCAGGCAGGGTGTTGGTCCACTTTAAAGTGGACCAACACCCAGGGGGGATCGGCCCGGGAATCTATAAGATTCCCGGACCGATCAGATCCCTCCCCGCGGGGCATCCAAAATCGGGATGTCCCGCGGGGAGGAACCCCCCAGGAGGCCCACAATCCTCACCTTACCGGCGATCCAACGGCGCATGCGCGAGACGCGGCCGCGTCTCTCGCTTCCCCCTAGCAGGGCGCGCTCCCGCGCCGGCCGTTTTGTGAATGGCCGGCGCAGGCGTGCTCCCTGTTAGAGGGAAGCGAGAGACGCAGCCAATGACAGCGCTCTGGTATGCGC
The DNA here is from genome assembly GCA_027917425.1 of Gastrophryne carolinensis. NCBI lineage: Eukaryota > Metazoa > Chordata > Amphibia > Anura > Microhylidae > Gastrophryne > Gastrophryne carolinensis. Next base: position 564,145,442 of record CM051234.1, read on the forward strand.
GTCCAAGCGGCTTTGGACGCGCATACCAGAGCGGCTCTGAGCGCTGTCATTGGCCGGACGAGGTCACGTGGGAGCGGGGAGAGGTAAGTGGACCAACACCCAGGATAGTCAAAATCCTGGGTGTTGGTCCACTTTAAGTTATCCCAAAATGCTGCACTCCTGCAGCATATAGACTGGTGCATCCTATTGGAGCAATGTCTGCAGTTCCCCATGTCCCCCTCACTTTCACCGCCATTGGCCTTAAAGTGGACCAAAACCCACCGCATCCACCTGGTCCAACGGCGCATGAGCAAGCTGTGGTCGCATCCTTGCTATCCAATTAGCAGGATGCATTCCCGCGCCAGCCATTTGTGAATGGCCGGCATAGGCACGTTCCCTGTTAAAGGGTAGCGGGGGATGCGGATGTCAGTGCGCTCAGGAACCCTGGCCTTAGACGATGTGACGTCAGTGGCTACGAGCGCTCTAATTGGACAAGTGGCCGTGTATGTGCCGTCGGAAGGGGAAGACGTGAGTTTAACGATCAGGGGGGTTTCACACAGTGGGGCACCCCGGATCTGGGTGCATGCGCAGTTGGACCAGAAAAGAAGGTGAGTTTATGGGCAACATGGAGGGGAGGGGGTTTCACACAGAATGTGTTCCCGAAATCAGGATGCCCCGAGGGGAGGAAATCAATCGCCCGGGAATCTTATAGATTCCTGGGACAATCTCTGTGGGTTTTGTTCCACTTTAAACACATTTTAAATTGCAGATCTTTAATCTTAATGTCAATAATATGGGTTTATAAGTACAGCTTTTTATTGAAAGGGCAATGGCAGCACATTTACAAGGCACAAACACCAGGGAAAACACCAGGGACACTGGAATGACAGGTTTTGTATTGGCCAGCGCAACACAAAAGTGCAAAAAATGTATACAAAAACAATTCCAAACAGCCCAAGGATCCTGTGGCACTTGCATCAGCCCCCCCTCCTCAAAATGTAGTGGGCCAAAAAATAATAACCAATCCGGCCTATTAAAATCTATGGGATAAGGCCACACAGTGCAGGGTGAGCGCCTGGTCATATGTGGCACTGCAGGCAACACAGGTCTGATGCTCATATACTCACCAGCGCTGTTGATAGAGGGTAAACTACCCGGCACTATGGATGTTTTACTTCATAAATACACCTTTGCCACTGGGACCTGACGCTCATCTGGCACTATGTGGTACTAGCACTTCTTTAATAAACCCCTAAGTAGACTATGGGCTTTAAGGTGACATTCACCCCAAATCAGTTTGCTGTATTCACTGTACTCAATTACAAGTCTGAATACCTGCAGATGTCAGTCTATGGGTCCTTCACACCAGGGCAGAGATTGCTCTTGTTTTCCCAACAATGCTGCATGCAGAGCATTTTTTTCTAATCAAAGCACAATCCCTCCCCTGGCATGAAGGGGCCATAGCCTGATATGGGCAAGGCTTCAAACTTGCGATTGCTGTAATGAGCATGATATCTGGCATCTTAATTAAAAATACCATTTTGTGAATACTCACCTGTAAAATGGGTATTCTAAGTATGTCACACAACCCGCTTCAAGACATTCATTACATGTGGGGTATACTGACCTGTAGTTGGCGATCTTGCAGAGATGTCAATAAAAAAAGGTAAGACCCTCCCGGCCCATAAATACCTGGGACCTCCCACTCATTCCCCAGTATAAAGATAGCAGTAAGATAAAGGGACCAGGAAAGCCAATTAAAACAAAGGTTCACCATATAAAGGATCCAGAATACAAAAGGGCAGGGTGAAGCGGGGTGTGTCACATACTTATAATACCCATTTTACAGGTGAGTATTCACAAAATGGTATTATTCTAAGTATGTCACACACCCCGCTTCAAGACATTCATTACATGTGGGACATCCAATAGCAGTGTCCATAAAGGGCGGGGTTCCCAAAAACAAGGCAACAAGGCACAAACTTAAACCACTGCAGCTTGCAGAACTTTGCGGCCAAAAACAGCATCCGCTGAGGCCCGCATATCAACCTTGTAAAACTTGAAAAAAGTGTGAACCGAAGACCAAGTAGCAGCCTTACAAACCTGCTCAACAGAAGCCTGGTGCTGGAAGGCCCAGGACGCCCCAACAGCACGAGTAGAATGAGCAGTAACACGAAAAGGGGGAATCTTCCCCTTAGCCGAATAGGCCCCAACAATGGCCTGGCGAATCCATTTACAAATGGAAGACTTGGCGGGAGCCAAACCCTTCCTAGGCCCAGAGGGCACCACAAAAAGAGCGCCAGTCCTACGAAAAGGGGAAGTAGCCACCAAATAGTACTTCACACAGCAAACCACATCCAAAGAATGCAAAACCCTCTCCTTGTCATTGCTAGGCTTAGAACACAAGGAGGGTAGAACAATATCCTGATTAAGATGAAAAGCAGAGACCACCTTAGGAAGGAAATCTGGCTTGAAGCGGAAAACAACCTTGTCCTGATGCCTCTCAAAGTAAGGGGCCTTAATGGACAAGGCCGCCAACTCCGAAACACGCCGAACAGAAGTGATGGCAACCAGAAAAACAACCTTCTGAGTAAGTGCAGAAAGCGCAATATCCTGCAAAGGTTCAAAAGGAGGACCCTGCAAGGCAGAAAGAACCAAGTTCAAATCCCAAACTGGGAGCAAAGGCTTCCTAGGAGGCCGCACATGCGTAACCCCCTGGAAAAAAGTCTTAACCAGAGGATGAAGAGCAAAAGACCTTTGAAAGAAAACCGCCAGGGCAGAAACATGCCCTTTCAGCGTACTAAGCTGCAAACCTAGGTCCAGACCATGTTGCAGAAATTCCAAGACCCTAGGGATAGAAAACGCCCTGCAAGGCAAGGGCCTGACCTCACACCAATCATTATAAGACCTCCAAATCCTATAGTAGATGGCAGAGGAAGACTTCTTTCTAACCCTAACCAGAGTCTGAATGACAGCATCAGAAAGACCTTCCTCCTTCAAGATGGAGGTTTCAGCAGCCACGCCGTCAAAGCCAGCGTTGGTAAATTGGGGTAGAGCAGTGGACCCTGAGTGAGCAGATCCGGCAGAAGGGGCAGAACTAACTGATCCTCTGCCAACCTTACCACGTCTGCGAATCAAACCTGTCTTGGCCACCTTGGAGCCACCAGGATTGCTGACGCGCCCTCTAGGGCCAGCTTGCGCACCACTTGGGAAACGGAGGGAACAGGTATAGAAACCCCAGATCCCTCCAGTTCAGAGAAATGGCATCCGCTGCCAGAGCCAGCGAATCCCACGAGAGAGACACAAATGCCGGAAGCTTGTGATTGTGACGAGAGGCAAAGAGGTCCACCTCCGGAGTCCCCCACTGGTGGCAAAGCGACCGAAACACCTTGGGGCAGAGCGACCATTCCCCCCGGCGAGATGAACCCCTGCTCAGGGAGTCCGCCTCTGTGTTTTCCACTCCCGGAATGTACACAGCCGAGATGCATGGGACATTGCCCTCTGCCCAATCCAGGATCAAAGACACTTCCCTGAGGGCACGCCTGCTGCGAGTCCCTCCCTGGTGGTTGATGTAGGCGACCGCAGTCCGATTGTCCGACCGAACTTGAACCGGTAGTCCCCGTAACTGATGAGTCAAGTGAGCCAGAACCAACCTGATGGCTCTCAGCTCCAGAACATTGATGGGATCGTGAGCCTCCTGAGGACCCTACAGTCCCTGAAACTGAAGATCCTTCCAAAATCCCCCCCAACCTGACAGGCTGGCATCCGTGGTGACCGTCTCCCAACGAGGGGTCAGAAAAGACCTGCCCCTCGTCAGATTGCTTGGCTTCAGCCACCACCAAAGGGAACGTCGCACCCGAGGGGACATCAGAAAGGACTGATCCAATGACAGCGGGGACCCGTCCCAGGCCGCCAAGAGATGGAGCTGGAGCGTCCTCGTGTGAAACTGGGCGAAGGGAACCGCCTCGAACGATGCCACCATCAATCCCACCAGTCGCATCCCTAGCCGGATGGACGGGCGGGGGATGGATAGGAGACGCTTAGTCAATTCCTGAATCAGAAGAACCTTGGCTCGGGGGAGGAACACCCTGGCCTGAGAAGTATCCAGAGACATTCCCAGGAACTCCACCACCCTGGAGGGAGTGAGGCAGGACTTGGGATAGTTGATCACCCAACCGAAACTCTCCAGAGTGGACACCACGGTCCTGGTATCCAGCTGCACCTGACTGAGGGAAGACGCCATGATGAGAAGATCATCCAGATAGGGCACGATGCCGATACCCCTGGCTCTGAGGATGGCCATCACTCCTGCCAACACCTTGGTAAAAACCCTTGGAGCCGAGGTAAGGCCAAACGGAAGAGCCACAAACTGAAAATGTCGATTTCTCATGACAAACCTGAGGAATCTCTGGTGTGCCGGAAATATTGGAATATGCAGGTAAGCATCCTTGATGTCTATGGACGTCATGAAGTCCCCCTGACGAAGTGAGTGGATGGCTGAGCGCAGAGTTTCCATACGGAACTTCCGGGGATGGACGAACCTGTTGAGCAACTTCAGATCCAGAATGGGACGAACGGATCCGTCCTTCTTGGGCACCGTGAACAAATTGGAATAGAAGCCCAGGCCCCGGTCTGAGGGGGGCACCGGACAGATGACAGCCATGTCCAAGAGACTTGCTACTGCCGCCCGAAGCCGACCAGAGGATCTGACGGCACCCGAGACCTGAAGAATCTGGGAGGGGGCCGGAACTCGAACTCCAGCTTGTAACCGGAAGACACCACTTCCTGAATCCACCTGTCCGAGACCTCTTGGACCCAGACCCGGGAGAAGAGTTGCAGCCGTCCCCCCACCCGCAATGATGAGGGCGCCCCCTCATTGCTGAGCCGTCTTGGCAGCGGCTCTAGGCTTGGAGCCCCAACTGTGTCCTGGACGGGCCCGACCCCTGCCCCTAGGCCAGGAATCACCTCTGGACGAAGGGAAGGCCGAACCCCTGCCAACTCTAGCCCCACGAAAGAACTGAGAGAACGAAGCCGCCCCCCGAAAGAGGCGACGCTGCTTCTTACACTAAGGTAACTTACCTCCCTTTGGCACCGAATCCAATTTTTCTCCAAAGAGCTGCAACCCAACAAAGGGAAGGGCCGTAAGCGACTTTTTGGATACAAAATCAGCCGCCCACTGGCGTAATCAAACCGACCGCCGGATAGCCACAAGCAAGGCCGAAGCTCTGCTACACATCACCAATGTGTCATCCAAGGCGGACAGCACAAAGGACAAAAATAACTCCCAGCGCTTAAGGTCGGCAAACTCCTCACTAGCCGGGTCAAGCCCGGAAGAGGTCAACAGTCCTCTAACAACCGACCTGGCAGCTACCAATAAAAGCGCTCAAGCACAAACCAGCCGCAAGGCCAACCCAACACTGGCAAAACCATGACAAGCCATCTGGTCAATGCGTTTATCCTCACCATCCTTGAGAGTAGTGCACTCTGGAGAATGCAGGATTGAGGAACTGGACAACCCCAAAACAGGAGCATCCACCTCGGGGATGGGGGGGGGGGGCGACCAGTGCTTCACCCCGTGTCCGCCGGAAAAGGGATATTTTTTGTCCCAACCCGGGACAAAATAATAATAAGGAAATTCCAAGCGCGGCTTGTTCACCTCAAAGAACTCCCCCTTCAGCGGAGGAGCCGCCTCGGGGGGAGAAATAGCCAGGACCTCAAACATATGAGCCAGGACCCTAGAGGTATCCAAGGAATCCCCCTGGCCCTGCTCGGTATCGGCACCCACAAACTGCTGGTCATCGGAACCTTCAGACTCCTCATACAGCTCCCCTTCCTCACGCAGGGAACAATCAGACCAATCCAGGGAGTCAAACTCCTCCATATCAAGGGCCTGCGTGGCTGTATACAAATGTTTTCGCTTTGCCGTGGCCTTTTTAGCAATGGCACTGGAAAACAATTTTTCAAGATTGGTCAATCTGCCACACACCTCAGATTGCGACTCCCCGCCAATGACCACATCACATGGGGTACGTGTCAAGCGAGGGGGAGACGGAGAGGAGACTGGCGGAGCAGAACCAGATGTCTGAGATCCGGTCTGCCGCGTAATAGACCGTTGTGCACAGGGTGCACAAAGAAATACGTCATCCCCCAAAAGGGATACCCCACACCCCAAACACAGCCTGGATTGCCCCGAGGGGGGCACAAGCCCAGTATCCGGGGAAGCCTCCATATGGTGATTTTTTAATATATAGTGCTCCGAGGGAATTACGCAGTAATGCAACCCGGGATGCCCCTTTAAGTCCCGAGTGGGAGGAATTTTAAGCCAACTAAATTTTACCAGGGACCCTAGGACCGGGAGAACCCCCCTTTAATAGGATCAATGGTCCACCTGGAACACACAAACAAAACATACAATCAGACCATGCTATCAAATGTCCTTAAAGAGTTAATAACAGAGCTTCTGATGGGTCACAGGCCACTCACCCGACCTTCACCCCACCGGAGTCCCGCACGCCAGGCAGAAGGGGAAGTGGAAGACGCGTAGTGTGCAGTAGGAAGAGGGAGGGCAGGCCGGCGTGGTTCGCACGTCGCACCTGGCCCCGCCCCTCCCCGTCTCTCCCGGCCAGAAGCCGGGACCTGAAAACGGCGCCTGCAGCATGGGGGGCGGAGAAGAAGCACCTCATGGGCGCCTACAGCCGCCATTGACACATGCCGGCGCCTCGGGACCGCCGGCGCCAGTCTGTGAAGTCAAACATGCACAGTAAAGCACCTCACACACACACACAATAAAAATAATAAGATGAATCCATAAAGGACCCGGCCCCCCTCCCCCCTCTAAGGGTATCCGGGAGAGGGGGAATCCATGCTAGGGTAGGGCCAAGGGTCGGGGCATCCCAAACCGGGGTCACCAACCCGGTTAGCCGCCTACCCCTTGTTATGGGGTCTTACGGCTCCTGAGCACCTAGGGTGCCATCTACCCTTGCCCGGACCAGCAGCCTAGGCTGGGAGGCAAGTAACGTAAATAAAGGGATCCGGGCAGGAATAGAAAAATAGAGGGCCGGGAGTCATCCCGGCTACCTGCAAGGAGGAGACATCCATCTTCTGACTTGCTCGCCTCTGCAGAGATGAAAGACTGGGGAATGAGTGGGAGGTCCCAGGTATTTATGGGCCAAGAGGGTCTTACCTTTTTTTATTGACATCTCTGCAAGATCGCCATCTACAGGTCAGTATACCCCACATGTAATGAATGTCTTGAAGCGGGGTGTGTGACATACTTAGAATATCCTTAAAGTGGACCAACACCCAGGATTTTCACTATCCGCCGCCGCCTCCCTGTTACAGGGCGCGCACCCGCACCGGCCATTCACAAACGGCCGGTGCGGGCGCGCGCCCTGTAACAGGGATGCGCGAGAGGCAGTGGCCCCTGCTAGAGGCACGCGTGGGAGGCGGCGGTGGCTTATCCGTCGATTGTCCGTCGCCGATAAGGTACATTTTTAGGGGCTTTCTGAGGGGTTTGACACTGCGGGGCATCCCGATTTCAGATGCCCCGCGGGGAGGGAGCTGATCGGCACGGGAATCTTATAGATTCCCGGGCCGGTCAGGGGTGGGTTTTGGTCCACTTTAAATAAAGGTCAACAATTTGTATGATTCGACTTGCTGAAACGGTAATAAAAATAGATAAAATGAAAGTATTTTTCAGTTGCAAGGTAGTAAAGTTATTAAAAGGAATAGTAATCAGAACGGGTTTATTCTGAATTATTTAGAACTGATTTTACTTTCCTTTTTGGAGAGCAGGACGGGTGTAATTCTTTCTTGTGCACAAGCTGGAGGTGGCCCTTGGTCACACAAACAAAGGATTTTAATTTGGTGACCACAGAAACGGAGCCCAGGAGTAGGTGGGGGTAGGCAATCAGACACTGTAAATCTTGCTTTTAAAGTGGACCAATCAGTGTCTGGACAGGTCCTGGAGTGCAGGGCTGCCCAACTAGGTGCCAATTTGGAAGGCCTCACTGTGTGAACCCCTCCAGCTCATCCACAAACTCCTTACATTTTCTACAGTCGCTCACTGCGATCACAGGTCGTAGCAACATCCCCGGCATCCCTGCAGCTGTTCGGACTCCCGCGCCTAGTCATTCAGCTAGGCCGGACGCAGGAGGGCACGCACTTCACAGGGAAACCAGCAATGTGGCCGCCGCTGCTCAGTCAGGTGTAACACGTTCTTTTTTTTCTGCCCGTGTTTTTTGGCCATTATGGAAAAGGCTGGTTGTGGGGAGTCAATGGTTCTGCTCACAGCCCTGATAGTTTTCTTCAGCCAGAGTTTGGTGGTCAACTTACACCAGACAATATATGATGAGCATACAGTAAGACAGATTCAATGAATCTCTGTGTTTGTGGGTATAAATTCATGTAAACTGTGTCAAAAAATATTTCTTCTACCTATAAGAACTATTCTTATAAGTGTGAAAATGTTAGTTGTAAAAGAAAATACAACTCTGTGAAGTACTCACCTGTAGAGTTGGTATTATATGCAGCACGTCCTGCTCCAGACATAGTCCTTACATGTGGGTATACCTCCGCCTTCAGCGCAGTGCACTGCAGAATCATGAAGAAAACAAGCTCCTCCCGGCCCCTACATATACCGAGGGACCTCCCACAAATCCCCAGCATTGACAAGCAGTGAGAGAAGAAGCCAGGAGGAAAACAACCACCCAGAGACTGGCAATAATATCCAAGATAATAATCACCACACAGGGGATCCAGAACAAAGTGAATCAGGGTGGGGTGGAGCAGGACGTGCTGTCTGCATATAATACCAACTCTACAGGTGAGTACTTCACAGAGTTGTATTATTCTAAGCAGACAGCACGTCCTGCTCCAGACATAGTTCTTACATGTGGGACATCCAATAGCAGTGTCCATAAGTAGGGTGGGATCCCCATGACAAAAGGCACGGCCAACCAAAACAGCGCTATCGCCTGTAACCTTGCTACCAGGAGCGACTAGAGCAAAGCTCTAACTTAACTTATGAAGCCTTACAAGGCTAATGAAACACGAGCAGAGAACTAATCAGTCTGCTCAACAACCAAGTGCATAAGGCCCAAACCAAGCACCGGTAGAAGAGATCCAAACCAAGAGAGGAGAATGAATCTCCCTTAACAAACAGGCCAGAAAAACGGCCTAACCAAGCTACTAACGATAACAGGGTAGCCATGGCAACCATAGAACCTTTCCCTTCGGGGAATACAAACCCTGGTCTCGGAGAGACCAACATAATACTACACACGAGCTAACGAGGCTCCTCTAGAGCCAAACTGATAATCAAGAGCTCAGAAGGACAATCAGCCAAGCGAGACCAGTCCAACCGGCTTCCCATATTCATGGGAGTAACCAGATCCTGCTGCGGGAAGGATGAGGACATCTGTAGGCCCGACAGGCATAGCCCCAACCCTGGGCAGGAAGCAGTCCAGAGGTTCCCAACGCCTATTGAGGGATACAGATCCCTTTTAAGCTCAGAGTAAGCAGAACACCAGTCCAAGGACCCTAGGATCTGGAATAGAGAAGAATAACAACCCTCCGCCTGGACTCAAGTTTGGTGCACTGGATCAGAATCAGACCCTACAAGAAGGGTCAACCTGTTCAGAGACCTTCTCGGATAAAAGCTGGGACAGGCCACTGACCAGACCAAGAGTCCCCAAGAAACAAGGCCTAAGGGAAACAGACCAGCAAGCTAGGGCCCAACAAGGCACAATGTGATGACCTACCAATGGTATGAGAATGGCCCCCCTAAAGGGGCCCTCCTTAGGTACCTCAGGGAAATTCATAAGGAATAGAACCCCTTTAGTGACCCTGCCAGACCTGGTCCCCATGGCGACCATCTACAGGGATAGCAAGAAGGAAGTGATGTCCATCAACAGCTTCCACGAGTAGACCAACCAGAAGGGAACCCCCATAAAAACAGGGGGAACGAGTTATTTCCAGGGGTGTTGGAACCCGATCCAGGATAAGTAGCCCAAGATGCCGCAGGCCCCAGGGGCATCTGGGAAAAGGAACAGCCTCGGGCCGCCAGCAATAGTACCACCAGCTGCAAGGTGAATGTAATGAGATTACACAGAGGGCAAGGCCCCTTCCATACCAAGGCACCCAAATCAGAAGGGAGGGTTGAACCTGGACCCATCTAAATGCCACCCCGTAGGGGGGAGTATGAATCAGATTACACCAAGTAATAGATGTGCCTAAGCACCAATCCAAAAGACTCCAAGAGAGCCCCAAGTCAAAGTAGCAACTAGTGCGGACAGCTCCGGTGAATGAGCATGAAAGCGCTCCCGTACTCGCCTTGGTGAGCCATCTGGGAACAGGGGAGGGACCCCAGAACAAGACCCTAATATAAAGGATGGTCCTGTAACACCGGCTGGAAAAAAGGACTAGGCGTCCAGAGGGAACAAGGGACCGAAGGGGAAAAGGACCCTTGCAGGCATCAAGAGGTTCACTTGACAAGGGGGTTTGCGGCCCAACAGATGGATACCAAGTAGGCAGAGCCCGTGGAACCTAGATGCCCAGTCTAGACCGCCGGATCTGGGCAGACTGTGTCAGCCCGGGGGAAGATCAGAGTGAATGCAATTATCAGCCAAGGCCAACCTAAGAGAAGGCCCAGACCCTCCAGGCCAAACTCAACTTGAGTCCAATCACTAAGGGATACAACGAGGACTAGAATACCCCTGGGAAATTTTGAAGGGAACTGCCCAGAACACTCCATTCTTTCAAAAACCACGTCCAGGAAGGCCATCACCTGCCATCGCCCAAACGAAGCCTGGCATCCTGCCCTAAGAGCCAAGTGCTGTGGCAGTTCCCTCGCCCACAGGGCGTCCCTTCACGCTTGTGAGGTTTTGGCAGACTTTGGTTTTGACCTGCCAGAGGTCTCAGGGCGATGCCTGCCTCCCCTGGAACGAGCTTCCACTCCAAAAAGTTGGAAGCACACTTCTGGTTCTCTTTTAACAGAAACATAAGGAGGGGGCGAGGGGTCCCTAACCCTGGGCTGCCTGGCTGACCGTCTGCGCGAGGGCGCCTTACCCTTTTTGCCAAAAAGGTCCAACCTGGCCCCGAATAGGCGACGTCCTCGAAAGGGAATAGCAGTAAGGACCTTTTTAGTGTCATTGTCAGCCCCCCACTGTCGCAGCCAAAGCAGGCGACGAATGGCCACCACAAGGGCCGAGGTTCTAGCACACATTTTAATGGTGTCATCCATAGCTGAGAGGATAAATCTCACAAAAACGTCACAATCTCACAGTGCGTTGAAGACCTCTCAAGGGAGATCCTCTGGCTTTTAGTCAATTATCTTCCTGAGCAGCCTCCTGGCGGCCACCGAGTTAACAGCCGCAGCACAGACCGGGCGCAGAGCCGTCCCTACACTAGAGAAGGCATGGGAGGCCAATTTGTCCATGCGCCGGTCCTCGGCATCCCGAAGGGTGCAAGAGGGGGAGGCCGCCATGAAGGGAGGGTTAACAACCCCAATAATTGGAGCATCCACCTCTGGAGGAACTGACCATCGTTCAACCAAATCCTGGGGAAAGGGGTACTTCCAGTCCCAAACCCCCGGAACCCCTGTGGGTTTACAAGGGGATTCCCATTCCTTAGATATAAGATACTGGAAATGATCCTGATCCAAGAATTCCAGGCGCGGCATCGCCGTGTGGAAACTCTCCCTCTTGGGCCTAGGAGACTCTCCCGGGGGAGAGATGGACAGCACTTCAAAAATCTTAATGAGTAACTCATCAGTTTCACACAGGCCCCAGGACTCCGGGCCAGAACCGTCGCGGTTCCAAGACAACTCATCTGAAGAACTGGACCCTGAGAACAGATCATCATCCTCGGACTGATCCAGATCCTGCATAGCGGCAGGTTCTTCGGTTTCAGTGGAAAACCTATAGCTAGGTTGCGTCAGGGATCGTTTCTTCCCAGCACCCAAGCGCTCTGCCAAGCCTGACATAATATGCTCCGAGGTGGGAAGCTTGCGCGGCACTACGTGCTGGTCATCCCCGCTCGAGTGCGACTCATCAGGAGTGAGATTCAAGTCCGGGGAGACAGGTGTATCGAAGCGAGGTGCAGCTACTGGTAAGCCTGATTGCAGGGCCAGCGCTTGTTCAGCACACGGTCCGCAGACCAGCGCTCTGTCAGCGTCAGCGTGGGGTTGTCTACACATGGTACACAGCCGGTCTTGTCCCCGCGGGACCCTGTACACCAAATTCTGAGATGCCTCCATAAGGTGATTAATCTAGGTAATATGCCAGTAGGGATTTATGCTGTAAGCAACCCTGGATGCCCCAATACCCGCTGGGAATGTGGGAGATTCTAATATAACCCCGTGAGATATATATATATCAGGCCAGGAGAAGCTACTGGAAGCTTGACGTCTGCAAGCTATAAGGGGAAATGAGGGTGTCAGAGCCATGCGCAGCACAAAAGGAAAATTAAACGAACGCCCGTGAGGGCACTTACAGGAACCAAAGGAGAAGGAGGATCGTGACCACGTGCGCGCGGGAGATCGACAAGATGGCGCCAGCGAACCTCGAAGGGCGGGCCAGAGCTATAGGGGACGCGGAACGCGCCAAACCAGACCACGCCCACCCAGAGCGCGAAGCTCCGCGGAACAAGACAGGAAAAGAAATAAACGCCATGGCGTCGCAAAACAGAGCCGCCTTACGCGCCAAGTCACATATTTTAAAGGCGCTGCGGCCAACATAAAAATAAAGTTTAAAGCGCGGCTCTGACCCCCGGAAACCAAATAGGGCTAAGGCAAGGCGTGTGATATGGCAAGATTAGGCCAACGTACACCCCCCCTCTTTTTCCCCCCACGAATGGGGGGAACTAAGGAAGAAGGTGACCCAGCAATCGGGGTTCACCGCTACATGGGGTGTGGGGCAAGGTGCGGGAGGGGCATCCACTATGAGGCTCCCCATTAGCCTAAACCGCCTACCCCAAGGATGGGGATTGCGGTGGAGCATGGCTCCGTAAGCACAGTAGGTGCTGCCTACCTTCACCCGACCAACGCAGCCCAGGCTGGGAGGCATGTTACACACAAAGAGGACTGGTGGAAATAGTCACGCAGGGCCTCGGGCTGTAAAGCCCCGCTCGCCTGCGAGAGCGTGATACTTCATGTCTTCGCAGTTTCAGCACTGCAGAGGAATCTGGGGATTTGTGGGAGGTCCCTCTGTATATGTAGGGCTGAGAGGAGCTTGTTTTCTTCATGATTCTGCAGTGCACGGCGCTGAAGGCGGAGGTATACCCACATGTAGGGACTATGTCTGGAGCAGGACGTGCTGTCTGCTTAGAATATAGCACCTGCTGGGTGACTATGGGCAATGCATTCTGTTTCATCACAGTTGCCCCGGGCGAGCATTTGTCAGCTGCTATGTGGTTGAATCAGTCAAGGACAGTTCCCCTCTAACTTCACATCAACATTTTCTGCCTGTTCACTTTTGTTGCTATAAATTGGCTAATGCATCACTAGTGTTTTTTCCTTCCTCCTTTAACCTGGGCTAAAGCTTTTAGGGTTTAAAAGCTTTTAAGAAAGAGTCACAGATCATTTTGTACAACAAATAAAATATGACAAGTTAAACCGTTTTTAGGGGTTTGTATACAGATAAATCCAGCATGTAGGGATAATGAAAAATAAATTAGAAGCTGAATCGAACCTGCTTTCATTCATTTCCCCCTCCCACTCCATCACCTTCAAAGAAGGAAAGAAGGCTGAAGGCAATCACTGACGATGAATATAGTCTATACAGCAATCACGGTCTGGAAACAACAACACAATCCAGCATTTCATCTGTGATCATTCTCATTTCATGAAGTATCCCCTTGCTTCCTCGCCATGGCCTTCAGAGTGATACAGTATATCTATCACAGTGTCTGTTTTCTGAAGGCAGCTGTGTAGGTACACACGTGGATGAAACTGTTGGTACCATTCACCCTCCGTTAGGGAAGAAGAAACCATAAGGTTCACTTAAATCTGTACATACAGATTGCTCACATTTAAAATCGTCCTACTTGCATCTACTGCATGTTATGAGCCTTTAAACATCCAAGATGGCGGCTCATGAAACATCAGGCAGCCTGCAAACAGGAAGTGCCTTCTGACTGTGCTGCTCTGCATTCTGGGATTGCTGACCTTTTCCTGACCCAGGCTCTGCTCTGTCTGAGAAAAGCACAGCTATAACCCGCCCCCTGCACTTTATCCCGCTCCCCTCTCCTCAGTAAGTGTGATGCTTCTGAGTCAAGATGGCGGCGCCCACATCCTAAAGTCCTGAACAGAGTTGCAGCCCAGTGGGGGAAAGAATAATAAGTGACTAAAAACTTAAAATATATTAATTTTAGATGCTGGGGAATCATTTTATAAGGGTTTGGGCTTTTCAATAAATCATGGTGAAGGTCCGGTTTAAATAACTTGAAACTCACAAAATTATTAATAATTATTAATTTACTGAAATTAACTAATTTACTGAAAAAACTAATTAATCTGGCCCGGACAAAAATGATGGTTCCTTTAATCCCAAAACCATAGTTCAGGAGCCACATGTAGCTCGCGGGCTGTCTGAGTTATTATCTGAAGCTGACTGAATTGTCAGATGTATGTTGGCTTACCCACACTAGGTTTCCCAGTTGCAATATGTAAAGGACATAAGCTGCAGACATGGGTAAGTAGGCACAACAATCAACTTACCTAATCCTTATTTATCATTTATTTGGGGCTGGGGATTGCCTCATGGAGAGCAAATATTTAATGGAGCTGGGGGATCAATACACAGTGTGCTTTTTGTACTGAGGGGATGAGGGGATAGCAGACATTCTAAAGATACTCCCATAAATACACAATGACTGTAAGCAGGTATTAATGTCCCCAAACTCTTTGATTTGAATGTGGCCCCCAACCATCTCTCAGTGTTGGATGTGGCTCTCAAGGACAGAAAGGTTGGGGGCCTCTGCCTTAACCTGATTATCTGTTGCACAAGCTTTTGAGGCAATCACTGCAAACAAACTATTGCTTTAACTCTCAACTAACTTTCTGCACTTGTCCACAGGTATTTTGACCCATTGGTGAGTAAACTGCTCTAGCTGTCCCTGGTTTGCAGGATGCCTTCTCCAGGCTGCATGTTTCAGCTCCTTCCATAGATGTTTGATAGGATTTAGATCAGGGCTCATAGAAAGCCACTTCAGAATACTCCAATGCTTATCGTTGATGTTTTTAGTTGTGTGTTTTGGGTCATTATCCTGTTCAAGGGCCAGTGACCTGTAACTGACTTTCTGACACTGGACAGCACATTTTGCTTCAGAATGCCTTTACTTTTATTGTACACTGCAGAGAATCAAGACACCCTGCCAGATGCAGCCACAAAACATAATCAAGCCTTCTCCAGGTTTCACAGTAGGTACAATGTACAATGCACCTGTTTTTTCACTTGCGGTCAGCCTGTAAGCCTTGTTCTTTATACTTTTAGTATTTTCTAGGTACAATTCTGTTATGGAAGCACTATGCTTTTGTTTAAAGGGACATACATTGGCGGATATTGCTACTCTGCTTTACTGAACTTGCTCTGTTTGTCTAGATATACTAAGCCTGTGTATGTTATCCTATGCTGCATATTTGTATCCTTGAATCCGGATGGATTATGGTATCTATGTGTATAGAATCCATGTATGCACTGTATATAGTCTTTAACACTTTGCCTGTATCACTACCTTATGCACATTAAAAACTTCAGCTTTTTTGCTTAACCATTTTGGCGTTGATTCTTCCCTTTTTGTATATAAAATAAGTGTATTGTGACAGTTCTTCTCTTTGTATGCTTCACTTTTGCATCTGTGAACATAGAGCTGAGTAAAGGCTCCAGTTTAATCTTATATGCCCAAATAATAACATTTTCCCAGAAGCTTTGAGCTTACCAAGAAGCATTTTGGCAAATTCCTGTCTCTTTTTTTATAATTTGTTTTCAACAGTCAACTTTGGCAAAGACAGTGATGGATTTTGATACTTTCTCTAACTGTAGCTGGACGACATTTTCTCAGATTCTGTTGAAAATAGACCCTAATATAAACAGGTTTCCATTTAGCACCAAAATCCTACTACCCCTTCTCTTAGGCTTGCCAAATAGAGTATGACATCTACTTTAACATAGGGGTATATAAGCTTGTACACACACACACACACACACACACACACACACACACACACACCAAGGAAACTCCTCCAGTTGGAGGTGCTAGCTGCAGAAGTGTGATCAGTACTATCCACTCCTCCAGGGAAACGAAAGCCTAGAGAAGGGGCATTTCTGTCTAATAACTGCTCAGGCTGAAATAAAAAAAAAACAAAGGCCACTTTCTTCCCAGCCTGAAAGCTCAATCCTTGTGTGCTTCAGCCCTCCAGTTTCAATGCTGCCAGGTCTAGTGCCAACAGCACACTCTTCACCTCACCATCAATGAGCACCGCCGGTCACATGGTAGCAGGCTTTCTCAATGATTGGCAGAAGGGGCACTTCAAGTGACCATTCACAAGCTCATATTACTTCAGTGCCTGATAGGGAAAGCACTATCATCACTGGAGCTGGCAGCTCTGAAACTGGTAGGCTACAGTCTGCAGGTTGGGCATGCAGCTGTGAGGAGTTTGGTCTTTGCTTTTTTTTCTGCCTAGAATGTCCCATTAAGGGCCTGATTTAATGCATTGACTCATTTACACTAGTTTGTACTACTACTTGATTGCAGTCTGTAATTTATTAACACAGCAGCAAATAAAGCTATAATTGTAGTGGCAAAAGTAGGGTAAACTGACAATTTGCAGCTGCTAATAAACACAGTTTACAATGTGTAAATGAATGTGAAAACTGTTTCATTGTAGTATACCTGATGTTCAAGCTCAAAATATCAGGTATCAATGCGAAATTCAACTAAAGTGACAATCTTGGAAGAACAAACATTGATTGCAATTATGTTTGCTAGAAAAATCAGGAGTACTCCTCAGGTGTTCATAGATCTTTACCCACTTACGTTGAACAAGTGATTAACACAGCAAACATGGTTGTACAGTACGTGGGCGAAAAGGCAGAGATTGTTCAGTAAATATGACACAAGTGGACAAACACCAGTCAACACAGGCAAAGCTGATTGTAAATAAGGCCCTAAGTGGCTTTTATTTATTTTTTTTTACAAGCTAACTTTCAACAACAGCAGAGGCAAAATGAGAGTTCCAGCAAACAGAAAGCGCACGCATTTGCATCTGCGCCAGCCTATATGGATAGCTGGGCGCCAAAGCAAAGCCGAGGGAGGGATTTGAAAAGTATGATTTTGTCTTTTACTGGGTGTTACAAGGTGTTACCCCCATTCACAGGGGGCAACACCCTTTTGTTAATAATGAGCATTGTTCTTGCAATATATATGTTTAACTGTGATTTTTGCAGGACTTCCTGGAACATTATATATTGCTTTGTTAAGCAGAGTTTGGGCTTGGACATTTTGTAATTTTTACATGGCAAGTTTTGAAAAAAACCTATTTTTTAAATGTAGCATTTTTGTATAGAATATTGCTTATAAAAGCCCCATTCATCTTAATTACAAGGGTACCACATATGTATCTGTAGACACCCATCCCTGCCCAGGACACACCCCAAATTGAAATGAGATTTTCAAATGAAATACAACCACTACCACTTTGCAGTTAACTTGCAATAACTATCAAGGTGTTAACCCCCCCCCCCCCAAAAAAAAAAAAAAAATTAAAAAACGTTGTGGAATTCCCTAGGAGTGGGGTTAAGGTGGTCCAAAACCCACAAAGATCGGCCCAGGTATCTATGAGATTCCCGGGCCAATTGATTCCCTCCTCACGGGGCATCAAAAATAGGGATGCCCCGCTGTGTGAAACTTGCCCCAGGTCGCCCAATAACTCACCTTTTTTGCCCAGTTCAACTGTGCATGTGCGAGCCACATCCCTGCTGTCCCTCTAGCAAGGCGTGTGTCCGCGTCAGGCATCTGTGAATGGCCCGGCGTGGGCACGCTACCTGTTAGAGGGACGGGTGGCCTGGGGGGTTTCACACACCAGGGACAAGGACCAAAGCCCAGGATAGTCAGAATCATGGGTTTTGGTCCACTTTAAACCCTTTTTTAAAAAATAAAAAAATGGCACGGGGTCCCCCCTCTTCTGCAAAACCAGCCCAGGAACCAGATATGTGGCTGGTAGAGCAGGGCTCTTCTGCACTCCCCTGAGCTTTGGGGGTGTAGGTAATGGGGCGGGGGGGTTTGGCAAGTCACTTGGTTGCTGGCAGGTGACTTACTCGCCCCTCCTGCCCTTTGAAATAGTGTAGGGGTCTCAAGAACCCCTTACCAGTTCACAAAGCATTAGGTGTAAAAACACACACAAACACGTTATTTATTTATTTAAAACTAGTACCTACCCTCTGCCTTAACTGGGTGCTGCCCCCCTCTGTCCAATCTCAGCTGAGAGTGAGCAGCAGAAGCCAGGAGTGGGCTGGAGGATCTGTGTCCCCTGCCCCACTCCTGGCTTCCACCACTGACCCGCGCTGCATGTAAGGGTTTTTTATACTGGTGGAGTAAGCTGACTTCAGTGCCTCGGGGAGTGAGCAGGACAAGGGATTTGTGATCTCTGTCTTACAGCAACCCATATCATAAGTGGACATCTAAGAGCCCAGGAGAATCGGCTACCCACTCTGCTTGTTATAACCCTGAGGTTGTGTGTGCAATGATATAAACAAGCCTAGACAGTACAGGGATGGTTTTCCTGTATTTTGTAACAATGTTTTTAAGGAAAAGTCATTAATAGGCTTTGATTAAGTAATTAATATATTTGATTAAGATAGCTTAAACCAGGGGTGCTCAACCTTTTGATGAGTGTGGCCCACTGGACTGGATTTGGACCCTGGTCGCAGGCCACAATAATTAGGTTCGAATTTTTTTCATGTGGAATATTTTAAACAACACTCAGAATACCCACTATCTCCACAAACTCCACTTGCATGTCCTTCCACCACACCCCTGCATTCATATGTAACAATCCAAACATGCACATGTAATGTCAATTGGCTTACCTCTCTAAACTAATACATACAGTATGGGTCCATTATTTAAAGCCCTTCCCCACCAGTCCCACATCTTTTTTTTTATTGTAAATTTTTATTGAAGAAGCACAGGTTTATGTTCAGGTTCAGAAACAGGCCATGTTCATTAGAGTAATAAATTAAGAATTACAATACAATGGTACTTTGGCAAGAGGGGGTCAAGTCTACAATCAACCTCAGGAGGAATAGAGCTGAATGGGCCCCCAAAAGCCTAAGCTTTGTACTATGTCCATGCACAGCTGGTTAGCAGTGACCAATATCTTTTATTCCAATCCCCGACCACCTTCTTCGCCGTGGGACCGTCGAACCAGTGGAGCGCTCTTTTGACCGCCCCCGAATAACCAATAACGTAAATAAAACATGAAGCCTGGCAAACATGCCTCCTCTTTTTTTTGCGACAGAAGGAAGGAGGGGGAGGGAATAGAGAAAAAAAAAAGAGGGGTGAATGATGAGGGATATATTGGGAGGGGAACGAATCCCCTCGGGCATTTAGATGACTATTCCTGCAAGAAGACAAGGTATTCCGCCGAAAAGGTGAAGCTGTCCCACTCAAACCAAGTCTCCCTATGCTTTTCTAAATTTCCTTTTAACAAGGCTGTTAGCTCTTCCATTCTGCCAATATCTCCAACCCTGGAGAGCCACATCGCGGTTGTTGGGGGTTCGGATGATTTGCAGCAGGCCGGGATACAGGTCCTGGCTGCATTCAGGAGTGGGGCCAGCAGGGACTTACCCCGTCTACGGATAGAGGTAGAGGTGAGATTGAAGAGATAGCACGCCAGATTTTCCCCCAGATCGATGTCCGTCAGACTTAACACTATTTTCCTAACATTTCCCCAGAATCTGCTGAGACCCTCACATTCCTAGAAGATGTGTATCATTGTGCCCCTCACCCGTGAACATCTCCAGCATAGAGGGGAGGAGGAGGGGAATATTCTTGATAGACTGGATGGAACCAAGTACCACCATGCTAGGATTTTATAGGAGGCTTCTTGGTATCTGCAAGACATTGAAGTTTTGTGGGCCAGTTGCATCATAGCCTGCTTTTGCTCATCTGAGAATTTCCTATTCATCTCTGTCTCCCACCCCTCCACGAATGGGGGCGTGTAGGAGTCGGGGGGCACATCACCAGGGAATATGCGTAAAAATACAATTCTGTGAAATACTCACCTGTAGAATTTATATTATTTGTATATAGTACGTCCTGCTCCAGATATAGTACTTACACTTGGGTTATCCTCCGCCAGATGGCGCTGCACTGCAGAGACATGCAAAACAGGCTCCTCCCGGCCCTCAAATACCCGGGGACCGCCCACAAATCCCCAGCATTGAAAAGCAGTGAACAAGAAGCCGGGAGAATTAACCACCAAAAAGAACTGGTAACTATAACAATGGTAACAATCACCATACAGGGGATCCAGAATAATGCAAAAACCAGGGTGGGGTGGAGCAGGACGTACTGTATACAAATAATATAAATTCTACAGGTGAGTATTTCACAGAATTGTATTATTCTTAGTATACAGTACGTCCTGCTCCAGATATAGTACTTACACTTGGGACATCCGATAGCAGTGTCCATAAAGTAGGGTGGGATCCCCAACAAAAACAACAACAGCAGACAGTTTAAAACCACTGTCACCTGCATAACCATATGGCCAAAACAGCATGAGCTGAGGCCCTAACATCAACCTTGTAAAACCTTGCAAAGTTATGAACAGAAGGCCAAGGTAGTGGCCTGGCAAACCAGTTCAACAGAAGCTTGGTGCTGAAAAGCCCAAGAGGAGTGAAAGCACGAGTAGAATAAGAATCAAGGCGAAAAGGAAAGATTCTTCCCCTTGTTGGAATAGGCCTGAGTAACAGCCTGACGAATCCAATTGCTAACAGTAGACTTGGCAGAAGCCAAAAAACCCTTCCAAGGACCGGAAAGAACATCCATTCAAGTAATAACCAGGGCCAAGCCGCCCAACTCCCCGATAGCAGACGAGATCGGGCACATTCAGGATGTAGTGACCATAGGCCCCAAGGAACATCAGTTCTACCAAGGAAAAAACTTCCAACACCTGTTCAAGGAATGCAGAACCCTTTCCTCAGCGTTGCTAGGAAAAAGGTAGGAAGAAAAATATCTTGAATCAATGAACATAAGACACCACCTTATCCTGGTGTATCTCAAGAATGGGGGCTAGGTAGACAGAGCCGCCCACTAACACACGCCTGACCAAGGTAACAGTCACCAGAAGGACAACCTTGAGGGTAAGAACGCCAGACAGCATCCTGAATAGAACCAAAGGGACAAAACCCTGCAAGCAGACAGAATGAAATTCAAATTCAAATCCCAGCAGGGACTATAGGATTACATGGGGGACGCACATGAGTACCCCCTGAAAGAAGTCTTAACCAAGGAAGACTGAACCAGAGATTACTAAGGCAAGGTGGACAGGGCAGAACCTGACCCATCAGAGTACTGAGTTGGAGAACCAACTCCAAATCATGCTGAAACCAACTCTAGAACCCTGGGAACCGAGAACGCCCAACAGGGAAGAGACCTGGACTCACACCAATCATTATGGGTATGCCATACCCTATAACAGATAGAAGAAGAGGAAGAAGCTTGCTCCTAGCCTTCCCATAGTCTCAATCACCGAGACAGATAAGCCTGTCTCCATCAAGATGGATGTTTCCGCAGTCAGGCCGACTAGGCCAGAGTCTGTAGATTGGAGTGACGTAAAGGGGGCCCTGAGTGAGCAGAGCTGGCACTCCTGGCAAAAGGTACAGAAAACTACTGCCCTCGGTACCATGTCTGCAAACCACACTCTACCAGGGCTCCTGGGGGCCACCAGAATCACTGGTCCCCCTACCAGAGCAATCTTGCGCAGAACCCTGCCTAGCAGGGGGAATGGAGAAAAGACATACAGAGCCGAACGTCCAGTGATGACGTTACTAAGGCATCCGGACCACTGCCAGAGGATCCTGGGAAAGGGAAACAAAGTCCGAGAGCCTGTGATGGTGACGGAACACAAACAAATCCACAACTGGTTGGACCCCATAGTGACACAGGGATTAGCACATCCTGTCGCAGAGGGACTCCACCGGAGCGAATATCACTGATATGCAGGGAACACCCAGATTAGGAACATAGACACTACCTGGAGGGTCCACCAGTTCCAGGCTCCTTCCAATGATTATTGTAGGACACTGTCGTCAGACAGACCGAGCGCCCCCAAACTGGCAGGCCCAGAAGGGAAGTAGTCAAGCGAGATAGAACCAACTGAAAACGCTCACTGTTTCAAACATCAATAGGCGTAAGGACCTTCTAAGGGCCCCACCACCCCCAGAATCGCAGGGAGTTTCAGAAGAAACCTCCCTCTTCAACCTGATAGGTTGGCATCCATGGTGACCGTTTCCAGGAAGGGGCAAGAAGGAACTGCCCCCAGACAGGTTCCTTGAGTTCATCCACTCCAAGAGAAACCTTCTTACCAGGTGGGAAGGCCCACAGACCCTGCTCCAGGGATGCTGGATCCCTGTCCTGTATTAACAATAGAAGTCGCAGAAGGGCCCAAGGGGAACTGAGCATAAGGGACCTCTTCCGAGCAGGCCACCAACGGGCCCACCAGCTGCATCCCTGCCTGGTGAAGGGACCGGGACAGCAATGAGGGACTGAGCCCATGTGACCAGATTGTCCACTTTATTGCTGAGAAGGGAAGATTGAACCTAATCCAGATCCATTCCTAGTAATGGAGTTACCAATTAAGGGGACAATGAGGACTTGGGGTGAATGATCACCCATCCAAATGACTCCAAATGGACGCCATCAGCCGGGTATCCAACTTAGCCTGACGAAGAGACAGTGAAAAAAGGACGTCTAGGTAGGTCATCGCGCGGACGCCCCTTGGTCTCATCAGAGACATCACTACCGTCAGCACCTGGGTGAGAACTCTGGGAGCTGAAGAGAGGCCAGATAACAAGGCCACAATTAGCAGTGTTGGACTTCC
Source organism: Gastrophryne carolinensis (assembly GCA_027917425.1). Lineage (NCBI taxonomy): Eukaryota > Metazoa > Chordata > Amphibia > Anura > Microhylidae > Gastrophryne > Gastrophryne carolinensis. The sequence goes on from CM051234.1 coordinate 564,168,525, forward strand.
AACACGAACCTGAAGAGCCTCGGTGTCCTGAAGGCAAAGGGATGTGAACATAAGCATCTTAGAGCTCCACAGACGGCAAAGAAGCCCCCTTGGCGCAAGGCGCTAATGGCCCATCTCAGAGTTTCCATGCAGAAACTGCCTGTAATTGGAGAATTGCTGTGAACCCAGAATCGGACAGCCTGACCCATCCTTTTGAGGGACTGTGGAAAAGTTGGTGTAGCGGCCCCTGCCTCTGCCTGTTACGGGCAATCTGCATGTGACCCTCAGACCTCGCAGGCCTTGCATGGCCTGCGCCAGCAACTGAACAGCGCCAGGGACCAGGAGTACTTGGGACCTGATAAAACTGGGGAAGGCCGCGCAGCAAACTCTATCTTGTATCCGGAGGACACAACCTCCTGAATGCACCAGTATGAGGCGTAAAGCCTCCTGACAAGAGCAAAGTGCTGCAGCCATCCCCTCACCCAGACGAGCGAGGGCGCCCCATCACGCTTGAGGGGGATTGGTGGAAGATTTAGGCTTAGCCCCGCCGGAGGGGCCAGAGCGTTGTCTGCTGCTCCCGGGGCCGGAGTCTGCGTGAGCCCCCACGAAGGACACCCCTGGTTCTTGTTTAACACTAAGGAAGGGGGAAATAGGGGTGCCCCTGCCCCGAGGGGGCCTAGACGGCTGCCTGCAATGGGGTGACTTACCCTTTTTACCAAACAGGTCTAGACGGGCCCCAAACAAGCGTAGCCCTCTAAAGGGAAGCCCAGTAAGAGTCTTTTTTGTAGCATCGTCCGAACCCCACTGTCGCAGCCAAACCAAGCGACGTATAGCCACGGCAAGGGCAGAAGTTCTTGCACACATTCTAATGGTGTCGTCCAACGCTAATAGGATAAATTTTAAAAACAGATCACAGCTGGAGAGTGCATTAAACACCTCCCAGTGGAGATTATCAGGTTGATGATCAAGCATCTTTCTGATGAGGGTTTTAGCGGTCACCGCAGTAATAGCCGCGGCACAGACTGGGCGCAACGCCGTCCCTGCACAGGAAAAGGCGCGGGAGGCCAGCAGCTCAATGCGCCGGTCCTCAGCATCCCGAAGGGTATTATGAGCAGGGGCTGTAATAAAGGGGGGTTAGGAACCCCTATGATAGGGGCATCCACCACGGGAGGATGACCAGCAATTAACCACCTTAGGGGGAGAGGGGTATTTCCTATCCCAGTCCCCTGGGACCCCTGAGAGTTTACTGGGGCAGTCCCATTCCTTGAGGACAAGAGCATGGAAGTGAGCCTGTTATAGGAATTCCAAACGTGCTGTTGCTGTATGGAAACAATCCCCTCTCGGCTTGGAAGCTTCACCAGGGAGAGAGATAGACAGAGCCTTAAAGACCTTGATCAACAAATTGTCAGTGTCACACTGGGCCCAGTATTCAGGTCCAGAATCGTCATGACTCCTCGGCCTCTCATCAGATGAGCCTGAGTCAGAGAATAGCTCTCCTTCATCAGAAGGGGAATAGTCACACGGAGTAGAAAACTCCTCAGTTCCCATAGGAAAAACAGAAACAGGAGACGTCAAGTGCCGCTTCTTACCAGGGCCCTTGCGCTCTGACAACCTCGCAATGATCTGTTCAGCCGTGGGCAGTCTGGAAGACGCAACAGGCTGCGACTCCCCCTTTGTATGCAACTCAGCAGGAGTGAGATTTAAGCATGGGGAAATAGGTGAAATGAAGCGAGGTGCAGCCACTGGCAGGCCTGATTGAAGAGCCAGTGCTTGCTCGGCACAGGGTCCGCAGACCAGTGTCCTGTCAGCATCAGCATGGGGTTGTCCACACGCTATACACAGCCGGTCTTGTACCAGAGGGACCCCGGTCACATAATTCTGAGATGCCTCCATATGGTGATTATTTAAGGCACAATAGGGATTTACACTAGTAGGGATTTACACTATAAGCAACCCTGGATGCCCCAAAGACCTGCTAGGGAAGTGGGAGAATTTTACAAGGCCCGCTATAATTTTACACTGGGCCGGGAGAAGCCAATGGTGTTCACCGGTCTGAAAGGAGCGGTAAGCAGGAGCGTCCCACGCGTCACGCGTGAACAGACAAAATGGTGCCGTTTACCTCGAAGGGCGGGCCAGCGGTCCATAATGCGGAGCGCCAAAACAGACCCCAACAACAGCCAACGAGGACACGTAGGTGTCTGAGGTAACGCCGCCCGGCGCGGAGCCTTGAACTAAGGAAAGAAGCGCGTGCGGCGGCGGCAGTCTGCAAGTAAAATACATAGAAAGGGCGTGGCGGCTGACACCATATCTATGAAAGTCCAAAGACAGACAAAGGCCATATAAGTGCAAGGGTCCAATACAGACCATACATAGAAAGGGCGCGGCGGCTGACACCATATCTATAAAGGTCCAAAGAAAGACAAAGGCCATATAAGTGCAAGGATCCAATACAGACAACACAGGCACCCCCCCCTTTCTTTCCCCCCTGACTACGGGGGGAACGAGGGAGTATGGCGGCCCTTGGTACAGGACCCACCGTTACACGGGGCAAGGGGCAGTAATGCGGCAGGGGCATCCCATAGAGGCTCACCATCAGCCTACACCGCCTACCCTTTGGTGGGGGACTGCGGAGGAGCAGTGCTCCATAAGCACGCGTCGTGCTGCCTACCTTCACCCGACCAGCACAGCCCAGGCTGGGAGGCACAACACAACGAGGACGGGTGGGAATAGTCCAACAGGGCCGCAGGCTTTAATAGCTCCGCTCACCTGCGAGAGAGTGATACTTCATGTCTTCGCAGTAAGCACTGCAGAGAAATCTGGGGATTTGTGGGAGGTCCCCGGGTATTTGAGGGCCGGGAGGAGCCTGTTTTGCATGTCTCTGCAGTGCAGCGCCATCTGGAGGAGGAAAACCCAAGTGTAAGTACTATATTTGGAGCAGGACGTACTGTATACTAAGAATATGTCCAGTCCCCACGCACGTGCTTTCGAAGGGGGTCAGGGGTCTGGATGCCTCAGCCGCATGGGCGATAGAGTTTTGGAAGTGTGATAGCTGAAGGAACTGCCAAGCACTAAGAGGTTGCAGTGCGTACCTTGAAGCTAGGTCCTCCACCCTATACCATCCAGACCCATCCCGCAAATGCATGATCTTAAAATGTTTCTGTTTAACCCAAGCCCGGAAAGTACCATCTGACTGGCCCGCTGGGAAGTCCGGGTGGCCTAGGACTGGGGTCAACGGCGACAGGAGATATCCTGTTTCGGGAAGGTCCTACCCACCACCCTCCGTGTAGGCCCTATTGTTGGGTGTTTGTTCAGTGCAGGAACTCTGTCTAACGGTATCCAAGGGAGCCCCGCTAGAGGGGTAGACGACACTGTTTCAACGATGACAGAGCGTCCACTGCTTCAAGTTAGAGTGCCTGCACCAATCAACTAACCGCGCCAGCTGCGCAGCCGCGTAATAAGATTTCCAGTCCGGGAGACTCAGTCCACCCTGACCCTTGGGGAGGGCCAGGAGGGGGGGGGGGGGGGGGCGCCAGCCGATGGGCACTGCCTGCCCAGACAAACCTTGAACATATCCCCGTGAGTCTTTTGAAGAAGGTGTGGGGTACCTCGATTGGGAGGGCCTGAAAAAGATATAACACCCTTGGCAGAATGTTCATTTTAATTATATTTGCCCTGCCGAACCAAGAGAAGGCACTTTTATTCCACTTTTGCAGGTCCTCTTTCACCTTCCGCAACATCGGAGGAAAGTTCAGGCTGTAGATTTTTTGGGGTTGGGCAGATATTTGTGTCCCCAGGTAAGTCACAGCCTCCCGCTCCCACTTAAAAGAAAAGTTCTCCGAGATCTGCTTCGGCTGTTTTGGAGGAATGTTAATATTCAGGGCAAATTATTTTTGATAGTTTATTTTGTAGTTAGAGACTACTTGGAAAGCTCTAAGTTCAGCCAGCAGAATGGGGAGAGTTGTTTCAGGTTTAGTTCCAGTGTAAGAATAAATATCAGAGGAGAGAGAGGGCAACCCTGACGTGTACCATTCGCTAGGTTGAACGGCTTGGAAGCCAGCCCATTCACCATGACTGACGCCGAGGGGCACGAGTAGGAGGCCATGATCCAGAGGGACATGTTCTCCCCTAGGCCAACATGTCTGAGGGTTGCGAAGATGAAGTCCCAACTGGCCCTGTCGAAGGCCTACTCGGCGTCGGTCGAGAGAAGCATTGACGCCGAACCCTCCAGATGCGCGCGGTGTATCAAATTGATGATCCTGGTGGTCTCTCTCGTGGGAACAAAGCCCACCTGGTCCCAGTGGATGAGAGAAGGAATTAAAGGGGCTAGTCTATCAGCAATTATTTTATTAAAGAGTTTAAAGTCGCAATTCAAAAGGGAAATAGGTCTGTAACTCCCACATTGAGCTGGGTCCTTACCCGCCTTGGGTATAACCGTTATGTTGGCCCGTAAGGTGTCTCTAGGTGGGGGTAGGCCCTCCCTCAGGGAACCCTGAGAAGACCAGAAGACTCAAGGCGGCGTGCGAATGCTCCCCGGGGGAGAACCACTCTCCAACAGGGCTCTGGGATGCCTCCAGAAACGCCAAAGAACCGGGACTGGGCGGGGGTACCGCGCGGGGAGTCCGGCTGCATTGCGACCCAGGTGGGGACGGGGACATTGCTTCACGTAAGGAGGGGCTCCTCAAAAAAGCCGGCTTTCCCTCCTCCAATTCCAGTGTGGCCGCTATGAAGGTCGTAGCCTGTTGCCCCGAATCCTCTTTTTTATTCCTCCCCTGTGCGGGCTTTTTCTCATCTCTAGCCCCTGGGGACTTTTTGTTGAAATCGATGGCCTCTGGAAAGTTATTTTCCCCCCAACGTGTGGTTCCCTTAAGAGCCTGTCCGGGCCCATCTCCCCTCGTCACCGCACCAGTCGAGCCGCCGTCCCGTGCACGTGTCAGGCCCAGGGAGCCGATGCAGAGCCGCAACGAGTCATCTGCGGCAGGCGGCGACGTCACCCGTTCCCCCTGCCCCGTCAGCTGTCGGCGGGGAGCCGCATTAATCTCCTTCCGCAGCGGCTTGTGAGCTTCTCTCCCGCAGCTCGCCGCCTGTCAGCACACCTCCTCCCCCCCCCCCCCCCCCCCACCCCGGGTGCACGCAGTGTCTTGGGCAGTTTTCTTTCTGGCTTTCACTAACTCCTGCCTGCACAAAAGCACGGTAACTAGTAATGCAAAAATGCCAGTAAAAGCAATCTTCCTGATACTGTCGCAAATAGAAGCTCAACTTTTCAACAGCATTTATTCTTAGTTGTATAATTCAGTTTGTTACTGTGAGGCAATTTATAACATTGGCAAGTACATCAAGGGATGCGGTAAATAGGATTTTTATCAAATTTGAAGAGTTAATTCATCTTGGAAGTATTAATATTGGCAGAATACAGATCTGTATACTGTACATCTGAACAAGACCAGTCAAGTGATTGTTTGCTGCTAATAATAAAGAAAACAGTTTTTTATGGTTAAATAAGGGCTAAAAAGAATGGGAAAGCCCCCGCTGTGGGACAGAGCCGACTAACAGTCCTCACTCAGAAGAAGGTTGCAAATCAAACCCAAATCAAACTTACATAATTTGCATTACTTCTATGACTTCTGAGAACCAAAAATGAGGAGCTGCCTATCCCACCTTCAGGTGCTTTTCAGAATCTGCATTTCAATCTAACCAATGTTAATTTTAAGTGTGCGAAGGTTAACCTGGAATGTATTATACACAGGGAAATGCATTCTTACGGTAACATGGATCTAGGCTGGGGTTAAATATTCATGCGGGTTTTAATTGCATACAATAGTGCTTTAACTTTGCTTTACTATATCAAAAACAAACTTTTGGATAGTTGGGCTTAAAAATACCATTTTGTGATTACTCAGCTGTAAAATGGGTATTATAAGTATGTCACACACCCCGCTTCCACTATTCATGACATATGGGTTATGGTCCAGTAGAGGGCGAACTTCTGCAGAGATGAAAGCAAAAAAGAAGCCCCTCCCGGTCCATAAATACCTGGGACCTCCCACACATTCCCCAGTATATGACAGCAGAAAGGGGACCAGGAAGAGACAATAAAACATTCTTAACAATAAAAGGTTCACCATATAAAGGATCCAGAAAAACAAAGGACAGGATGAAGCGGGGTGTGTCACATACTTATAATACCCATTTTACAGGTGAGAAATCACAAAATGGTATTATTCCAAGTATGTCACACACCCCGCTTCCACTATTCATGACATATGGGACATCCAATAGCAGTGTCCGTCATGGGTGGGGAAGCAAAGAAAATGCACAAATTTAAACCACTGCAGTTTGCAGAACCTTGCGGCCAAAAACAGCATCCGCTGAGGCCCGCACATCAACCTTATAAAACCTTATAAAACCTTATAAAAAGTATGAACGGAAGACCAAGTAGCAGCCTTACAAACTTGTTCAACAGAAGCCTGGTGCTGGAAAGCCCAGGAAGCCCCAACAGCACGAGTAGAATGAGCAGTGATCTTAAAAGGAGGAACCCTCCCCTTAGCGGAATAAGCCCCAACAATGGCCTGACATATCCATTTACTAATGGTAAACTTGGCTGGTGCCAAACCTTTCCTGGGCCCGGAGGGCACCACGAACAAGGCGTCCGTCTTACGAAAAGGAGAAGTAGCGACCAGACAGTACTTCACACAACGAACCACATCCAAAGAGTGCAAAAGCCTCTCCTTGTCCTTGCTAGGCTTAGGACACAAGGAAGGGCTCAAAAGGAGGCCCCTGTAGGTCCCAAACGGGAACCAAAGGCTTTCTAGGGGGCCGAACATGAGTGACCCCTTGGAAAAAAGTCTTGACCAGATGATGCAAAGCAAAGGACCTTTGAAAAAAGACAGCCAGGGCAGAAACCTGACCCTTCAAAGTACTGAGCTGGAACCCCAGATCCAGACCATGTTGTAGAAACTCCAAAATCCTAGGAATCGAAAAGAAAACACCCTGCAAGGTAAGGCCCTAGCCTCACACCAGTCAATATAGGACCGCCAAGTCCTATAGTAAATGTTTGAGGAAGAACTCTTCCTAGCTCTAATCAATGTCTGAATAACCGCCTCCGACAAACCTTCCTCCCTCAGAATGAAGGTTTCAGCAGCCATGCCGTCAAAGCAAGTGTTAAATTGGGGTAACGTAGCTGACCCTGAGAGATGAGATCTGGAAACAGGGGCAGCCTGTACTGATCTACCGCCAGTCTTACGACGTCTGCGAACCAAACCTGTCTTGGTCACCTTGGGGCCACCAGAATTGCTGGTGCCCCCTCTAGAGCCAGCTTGCGCACTACCTTGCCTACCATGCAGAAGGGGGGAAACAGGTATAGAAACCCCAGATCCCTCCAGGCTAGTGACAAGGCATCCACTGCCAGGGCCAGAGGATCCCGAGACAGAGATACAAAGGTTGGGAGCTTGTGATTGTGCCGAGAGGTAAAGAGAGGGTCTTATGGAGCCATCCTTTTTGGGAACCGTGAAGAGGTTGGAATAATAGCCCCGGTCTCTCTCTGAAAGAGGCACCGGGCATATGACCGCCATGTCCAGGAGATTCTTTACAGCCAACAGGAGCCCCTGCACCGCTCGAGGATCCGATGGCACCCGAGACCTTAGGAATCTGGGAGGAGGCCGGTACTCGAACTCCAGTTTGTACCCAGACGAGACCACTTCCAATATCCACTTGTCCGTGACCTCCTGGGCCCAGACCTGGAAGAAGAGCCGCAGCCGCCCCCCCCCCCCCCCCACCCCTAAGGGTGAGGGCGCCTCCTCATTGCTGAGCTGGCTTGGCAGCGGGCTTGGGCTTGGAACCCCAGGTAGAGGCTGGATGGGCGCGTCCCCTGCCTCTGTTCCAGGAATCACCTCTGAAGCTAGAGTAGGCAAGACCTCTGCCCACTCTGGCACCGCGAAAGGAAGGATTGAAGGAGCTTGCCCCCCGAAAGAAGCGACGCTGCTTCTTACGCTGAGGTAGCTTCCCACCTTTCGCCACAGAATCCAATTTGTCACCAAACAGCCGCATACCCAGGAAGGGCAGTGCTGTAAGTGATTTCTTGGCCGCTATGTCAGCCGCCCACTGCCGTAGCCATACCGAACGATGCATGGCCACCAGCAGAGCCGAGGTTCTACTACACATGATAATAGTGTCATCCATAGCCGCCAACACAAAGTTCATGAACAATTCACATCTCTTAAGGGCTGTGAATTCAACACTGGCCGGGTTGAGTTGGGACCCTTTTAACATGTCCCTAACCTCAGACTTGGTAGCGGTAACAGCCATGAGTGCAGATTCACAAACAGGCCGCAAGTCCAATATGGCGTCAGGCATCAGCCAGCAGCTCCGTGTGAAGGAAGGAGAGAGAAGAAGGGGCGGGCCAGCGCGGATCGCGTGCCGCGCCAGGACCCGCCCCCCTCCCTCCCAGTCCATCAGTGCGGTTCCCATCATTAGGATGGGCCCGCAATGGCGCCAAAAAAGGGGAGGGGGCGGGCCGCGGCAACGCTCGAGCGCCCGGCCCCGCCCCCTCACAAATGCAGCCTGAGGAGGAGGAGCTCCCCAGGCTGTAGCAGAGCGCGAGGTCAGCAAATGTGAAGCACCATGCGCACAAAACACACACACACACATCTAATGTGAAAGTAGAAAGGCAAGGCCACCCCCCACCCCCCCCCCGCTGGAAGGTTAACAGAGGGGACCCGGAAGGGGGAGAATCCCTCACCATGAGGTGTAAGGGAAGTAAATAGGGACAGGGCATCCCAAACCGGGATCACCAACCCGGATACCGCCTACCCCCTTGTATGGGGTCTCACAGAGGGGAGCATGGCTCCCTAAAACACCTATTAAGGTGTTGCCTACCCTCACCCGGACCTGCAGCCAAGGCTGGGAGGCTAGTATTGGACTTACTGTATAAAGGTCCGGGCAGAAATAGGGCAAAAAATGGCCGGGCGTGAGCCTGGCTTACCTGCAAGTTAGAGCAGCATACATCTTCTGACTTGCTCGCAGTCCTGCAGAGAAGAAACTGGGTAATGTGTGGGAGGTCCCAGGTATTTATGGACCGGGAGGGGCTTCTTTTTTGCTTTCATCTCTGCAGAAGTTCGCCCTCTACTGGACCATAACCCATATGTCATGAATAGTGGAAGCGGGGTGTGTGACATACTTGGAATATTTGAATTTTACTACTATGACCATGAAACATTCCCCAGAGCACGACTACCCTAATGTTTGTACATTGTCATTATCTACATCATCTACACAACCCTTTCAAAATGTCAGATTTTTCTGTTGAAAAAAATCAGACAAAGAAGAATTAGAACTTTGTCCACATGCAATGTGATCTGTAATCTGCAGGGGTAAAAATAACAAAAATCAAATAAGCTTAAACATCTCTCAAAAATCAATGAACATTTATGGCAAGTACTGGTTGTGCACTGCTTGTGACAACAATCTCCCTAGCCATTAAAAAAAAAAAAAAATCCAAGCCCTGCTATGTTTTGACAAAACCTACATCGAGTCTGCCAAAAGCATGTGGGGAAATTTGTGATGAGACCAAAGTTGACCTTAATTCAAAACTTGGTTAGAGTTTTTAATAACAGGAAAACATGGCAATTCACTAAGGGTGTTTAGACTTTTTATATTTATAGATATATAGGCTGTAAGTCACTACAGTGAAATAACTAGGAAAGTATAACTATATTTTGAAATGTATTGTATGAATTTGCAAAATAAAATTGTTACCAGTATACAAATTTAATGTTCCAGTCGGGAGTATCTCTTGGACCTGTCATAAACATGTCTAGAGTCACTGATGTACAGTACTGTACAATTTATAATCAAATGTTATCAGGTAAGGCTCCACAAATCTAATAAGGCCTTATTCTCTCCTGTGTAAGTCACTGGAGAGCTATTTGTTAAGAAAACACAGTAAAAGTCACACAACATGCTTAAAAAACAGTACAGTACTACAGTAAAGAGAAACACATGAAGGGGCTCCAAATGCTGCCTTACACATATGAATGTGTCTGCTGATCTCATGGGACCAGAGGCAGTTGCCCTCTAATTGCCTCCCGCATTACGACACCAATACTGTAAATAGTAAACATGACCAAAATGGCACACCCCATTAATCTCTTAGCCTTCTCTTTTTCCCCACCATAATAAAAAAGCTTTTAAAGGAAATAAGATATGACACATATTGCAAGTTTTCACTGCTAGTAAATGACCCCCGTGTTTCTTACTTGCATATCGCCTACAGGAACTGTCAGGAAAAAAGTGCTCACCTACCCATTAGTAATGCTGGAAAAATGTGACATGATGAAAATATTATAAGCCTTTCCTTTCTGTCCCCAGCTTTTAATGTGCGAACAAATGGAAAAGCTCTACTAAAAGGATGAGCAACTGTAAATAAAGTAGCCTATTTGTTATAGGCACACTGTAGCCAGAGAAGTGAGAGAAGGATGCAGAGGATCTGAGATTACATTCTAGCAACTGTCGTAAAATAAACACTAAGCCAAAAAAAAACAATATACTCAACATCATAAACGTTTTGAAAGTGTCTGATGTGAAACCTCTGTTTGTCCTTTTAACTATTATGAGGGCTCTCTCAACAATTCAGAATCTCAGAAGTACAGCAGTCCATTGTCTGATCATATACATACACTGGAATATACAGTGTAATATAGAAAACACAAAAAAAACAGCCCCTCAGACAGTTTACAGGTAGTTTGTACACTTGCCCAGGTTTCTATTAGGATCAAATGCATTTTGGCTTGTATATTTGGCTGCTGTGATTTTATCTTCAACACCCTCTAGGAAAAATGTTGGTTCTCTACTATCTACTATCTTTTGTAAATTTGAAATTACATTAGCTAGCTAAAAAAATGTATTTATTAAAACTTGTGTTACTACAGTAGCAAAAAGAGCTGGTCATATTTAACCTAAATGTCAAAAGGGTTGTCCTGAACTAACCAAACTGAAATGAAATTTCATGCCACCAAGCCATTTGTTGTTTGGATTTTTAAGGGTTTTTGAATTTAACCCTTTATAGTGTGAATAGTAGTTGTATTTACTTGTATGTACTTGTAAATGTTATAAAGTTCTCTTTTCAGCTTGGGGGTCTCCTGGGCAGGAACAGGGGGTTACTGATACATATGGGCACCATTGTAATCAGGAGAAAAGAGGCTTTCACGTGCAATATGGCTTTCTTTAAAAAGCAATAAACAAGACAATTAAAAAAAATAAAATAAAAAAAAATAAAAATAAAAAAAAAAAATATATATATATATATATATATATATATATATATATATATTTTTTTTTTTTTAACAAAAAAAGATATTTTAAAAAAACACTAGAAAAATAAGGCATTTGTGCCGCAAAAAAAATATATAATTTTTTGGGAAATTCCTGTAAAAACCACAGTTAAATATAGCGCAAATAGGGCGAAAAATAATTAATAGTTTCAGACATTTTTTTAGGCAAACTCTGTACAACTAAATAATTATTTGAAGGATTACTTCCAGAAAGATGATCCCACTTTTGTGTGGGGTATTCCCTATCTAAAGGGTTGTTTTGGTTGAAAACGTGCAAGGTGAGCACTTTGCAAAGCTTACATTTTCATGTAAAATTACCCTTATGTGCATGCATTACTTTGGGGTGTTTGGCAACTCTTCCCTTGACAATAGCTATGCATGTTGGTATTGTTCTATTTGGGGGGGGTGTTCTATTTTTTACTACAAAAAAATACTACAAATTGTAAAAAATATATATTTATTTTAGCACATATTTCACCCAAAATATTGAGAATATGCTAAAAAAAACACAAAGCACAAGAACTTGAAAAATGGTCAGGCAACAGAGGGTGACAAAATCTCCAGTTAGGCTGGCAATTAAAGTAGTAAATGTTTCTATGGATTAATTAGTTGTGGATACTTTCGTGTAATTTATGCATCAATAAAATGTTGTTAGATAATTATAAGACTAGGCTTGACCAGCTAATTGTTACAGATTTAGTGCTCTGTTCTTGTTTCATAAATTGCTGGTTGTGGTCGGCCCCAGAATTTCCTGGGCAGGCAGTTATCTGCAAAATTATCCATGGAGGTCTGTATATATTAAAAAATAAAATTCTGTGATTACTCACCTGTAGAATTGGTATTATATGTATACAGCACGTCCTGTTCCAGAAGATATTCCTTACAATTGGGATATACTCCAGTAGATGGCGCTGGACTGCAGAGACAGAAAAGTGGCCCCTCCCAGCCCCATATATACCAGGGACCTCCCACAAAATCCCCAGTATTGAAAAGCAGTTAGTAAGAGACCGGGAGAACTAAAACCTTTATATGAAATTTTGAACATAAGAACAATCACCATAAAGAGGTAACTAAAGATAATGATAACAAGGGTGGGGTGGAACAGGACAGCCCGACCCCTCAGGTGTGGGGTTAAGTGGGCGAGAACCAACCTGATTGCACTCAATTCCAGAATGTTAATAGGGGCATGGGTCTCCTGAGGGCCCCACTGACCCTGGAATTTCAGGGACTTCCAGAATCCCCCCCAACCTGTCAGACTGGCATCTGTGGTGACAGTCTCCCAGCAGTGGGCCAGAAAGGAACTGCCCCCCAGCAGGTTCTTTGAGTCCAGCCACCACACTAGAGACCGCCTGACCAGAGGGAACAAGACAAACACCTGACCCAGGGACACAAGGTCCCGATCCCATACTGACAAGAGGTGAAGCTGAAGAGGCCTCATGTGGAACTGAGCATATGGAACCGCCTCGAAGCAGGACACCATCAGGCCCACCAGCTGCATTCCCTGCCTGATGGATGGATGGGGACAAGACAGCAGGAGCTGAACTTTCTCTTGAAGGACCTCCACCTTTTGTTGAGGAAGAAAGATCTTGACCTGAGCTGAATCCAGAATCATGCCCAGAAAAAACTTCACCCTGAAAGGAGACAGGGAGGATTTGGGGAGATCACCCAGTCGAATAACTCCAGTGTGGACACCACCCTCTGAGTGTCAAGCTCTGCCTGATGGAAAGACTGAGAAGCAATAAGCATGTCGTCCAGGTAGGGAAGAATGCGAATGCCCTGAGATCTCAGCAGAGCCATCACACCTGCCAGCACCTTGGTGAATACCCTCGGGGCCGAGGTGAGGCCAAAGGGCAAGGCCACAAATTGGTAGTGCTGATCCTCCAAAGCGAACCTGAGGAACCTCTGATGACCTGGAAAAATAGGAACGTGAAGGTAAGCATCCTTGATGTCTACAGAGGTCATAAAGTCCCCTGGGCGTAGGAAAGTCACAACGGAGCGGAGTCTCCATGCGAAAGTGTCTGAATCTGACAAACTTGTTGGAATCCAGGATAGGTCTGATGGACCCATCCTTTTTGGGCACAATGAAAAGATTGGAATAATAGCCTTTGCCCCTTTCCTTCAAGGGCACCCGGCAGATGACACCTAGGTCTAGAAGGCTTTGGACAGCCAGAGAGAGACACTGAGCGGACAAAGGGCTTTGAGCTAAACGAGATTTGATGAATCTTGGGGGCGGGCAGGCTGCATACTCTATCTTGTAACCGGAGGAAACTACCTCCTGAATCCACCGGTCTGAGACATGACGCCTCCAGACATGAGCCAAGAGCCAAAGCCGTCCCTCCCACCCGGATGGGTGAGGGCGCCCCTTCATGCCTAAGGGGGCTTGGGGGAGGACTTAGTCTTGGGACCCCAGGTGGGGCCATGTCCTCTGCCCCTGCCCCAAAAATCTCCCCGGACTCCTGCAAAGGAAGCTCCCCGTCCAATTCTGAACCCCGAAAGGACCGGGGCTGCCTTTTACGCTGAGGTAACTTGCCACCTTTGGCAAACAAGTCCAAACGTTCCCCAAAGAGGCGCAGCCCCTTGAAGGGAAACCCAGTGAGGGCCTTTTTGGCAGCATTGTCAGCTGCCCACTGGCGCAGCCAGACCGAGCGGCGTATCGCCACCAACAAGGCAGATGCCCTGCCACACTTTCTAATGGTATCATCCAGAGCAGAGAGAACATATGCAACAAATTCCTCACAATGCAGAAGAGATCTATACTCTTCACTACCAGCATCATCAGGGGTCCCATCTAAGAGACCCCTGAGCAGGCTTTTAATAGCAACAGCCATGATAGCAGAGGCACAGACCGGACGGAGCACGGTCCCAACACAGGCAAAGGCATGGCATGCCAGCTGATCCATGTGCCTGTCTTCCCCATCCCTCAGTGTAGTAGTGTCAGGGGAATGCATGACAGATGTGTTAGACAGCCCCAGAACTGGAGCATCCACCTCTGGAGGACATGACCAACGTTTAACCATCTCAGCAGGAAAGGGATACCTCTTATCCCACCTCTTGGATACCCCGGGAAGCCGGCTGGGCAGTTTCCACTCCTTGAGAATCAGATTATTAAAGTGAGTTTGTTCAGGAAACTCCAAACGTGGCTTAACAGTATGAAACAGCTCCCCCTGCTGCCGCGGGGCCACGGCAGGAGGAGAGATACAGAGCACTTCAAAAATGTGAGCCAAGAGTCTGTCAGCATCATCTGAAGCCCATGGGTCAGATCCAGACTCAGCATAACCCCTAGGCTGATCCTCAGATGATTCTGAATCAGAGAATAATTCCCCTTCTTCCAGGGGGGTATATCCAGAAACATCAAAAAACTCCTCAGCTTCCATAGGAAAGAGAGTAACACCGGGTGCCAGATGCCGCCGCTTAGCAGGAGCCTTACGCGGACCAGAACCAACAATATGCCTGTGACAGACGCTCTGTCTTTTGGATGTCATCACTATTCATATCACTATATATTCACTATATCACTGGCCTTTTCTTAATTAGGTTCCAGACAATGTCATTGTATTTTGATACTGTTACAGGCAATGTCATTGTAGTTTGGATTGTATTATAGACTGTCATTGTGTTAATTGATTACGTCACAGACAATGGCATTGTCTTGATTGATTGTATTACAGCCTGCTATTGTTCTACTGATTGCGTCACCGGCAGAGTTGAGGGATTGTGTGCCCTGCTGCTATTGGTCAGTGTGGTTGTCATTGCATGGAGACTTGTGTATAAAAGGCCTAGAGTGGCACTAATAAAAAGAGTTCATCTTCACCCTCAATACTGAGTTCTGTCTCTTATTGGGGGAAACGCTATATTACAATTCACTAGCCCTTGTAAGGGCTGTTCCTGTTTCCTCACGGACGACTCTGGAATTCCAGCAGCACCTCTTACGATTGGGAAAAGGACGTCTCGGGCGGTGAAGCCCTCCGGCGATAAGGTTTATCGCTACAATTGGTGGCAAGCGGTCGGATGGTCCTTTGTACCCAGAGAGAGTGCTACCCTGACGGAGAGTCAGTAGAACAAGTTGAAAAGGCTGACCCTGAAGGATCTACTCGAGAGCCGGGGAAGGTCAGCTAGCAACCGCCCATGTCGGGAACTGATAGCCAAGCTGATCGAAATGGATCGTGCAGCAGGACCGAAACCAATATAGAGATCGATGAAGACGCTGCTCTCGTTCAAGCGGTTCGGAACAGATTGTCGGTCTATGGCCGAATCCATTACAAGAACTGATCGACCAAGTCTTCGCCGCAGCGGAGGCAGAGGCCAGTAAGCGAAGGGAAGATCGGCGACTCGCAACCCAGCAGCCTCTCAGCGCCCCTGTGTCTCCGAGCCTCAGTTACACTGGGGGGAGAAAGATTCCATTTGCAGCATTTAAGTCCTTCCAGGAAAGTGACGATGAGTGATGGATTTTTGGCCGATTTTGAACGGCAGTGCGCTTTACACCGGGTACCCACGGAGGAATGGGTCACCATATTATCAGGGAAACTATCTGGGAAAGCTCCCGATGCTTTCCGGGCCATCCCTGATGCGGACTTACCACACTACCATCTGGTAAAGGAGGCTTTGTTAGCCCGGAACGCTGTCACCCCGGAAGCCTACAGTTGTTTTTACTAGAACATTTTCTCAATGCCTTGCAACCAGAGCTAAGAGAGTGTGTGTACAAGACCAGCACCCTGTGAGTACATGTGTGTGTACAAGACCAGCACCCTGTGAGTACATGTGTGTGTACAAGACCAGCACCCTGTGAGTACATGTGTGTGTGTACAAGACCAGCACCCTGTAAGTACATGTGTGTGTGTACAAGACCAGCACCCTGTGAGTACATGTGTGTGTGTACAAGACCAGCACCCTGTGAGTACAACTGTATGTGTGTGTGTGTGTATCATCTTCACCCTCAATACTGAGTTCTGTCTCTTATTGGGGGGAAACGACAAGACCAGCACCCTGTGAGTACATGTGTGTGTGTGTACAAGACCAGCACCCTGTGAGTACAACTGTGTGTGTGTGTGTACAAGACCAGCACCCTGTGAGTACATGTGTGTGTACAAGACCAGCACCCTGTGAGCACATGTGTGTGTACAAGACCAGCACCCTGTGAGTACATGTGTGTGTACAAGACCAGCACCCTGTGAGTACAACTGTGTGTGTGTGTGTGTGTGTACAAGACCAGCACCCTGTGAGTACATGTGTGTGTACAAGACCAGCACCCTGTGAGTACATGTGTGTGTACAAGACCAGCACCCTGTGAGTACAACTGTATGTGTGTGTGTGTATCATCTTCACCCTCAATACTGAGTTCTGTCTCTTATTGGGGGGGAAAAGACAAGACCAGCACCCTGTGAGTACAACTGTATGTGTGTGTGTCTGTGTATACAGGCCCGGTAGATAAAACGGTAATGCAGATGGATTATCCCGGCAAACAGAACTCTGCCCCTAACAAGAGTCCGGACAGCCCCACGTTAACCCGAACAGGGTCAATCCGGGTCTGCTGGGTGTTCCACAAAAAGGGGGCATTGTGACAGACGCTCTGTCTTTTGGATGTCATCACTATTCAGTTGCCCACCGGGTCATTCACTGGCCTTTTCTTAATTAGGTTCCAGACAATGTCATTGTATTTTGATACTGTTACAGGCAATGTCATTGTAGTTTGGATTGTATTATAGACTGCCATTGTGTTAATTGATTACGTCACAGACAATGGCATTGTCTTGATTGATTGTATTACAGCCTGCTATTGTTCTACTGATTGCGTCACCGGCAGAGTTGAGGGATTGTGTGCCCTGCTGCTATTGGTCAGTGTGGTTGTCATTGCATGGAGACTTGTGTATATAAGGCCTAGAGTGGCACTAATAAAAAGAGTTCATCTTCACCCTCAATACTGAGTTTTGTCTCTTATTGGGGGAAAAGCTATATTACAATTCACTAGCCCTTGTAAGGGCTGTTTTCTCACGGACGACTCTGGAATTCCAGCAGCACCTCTTACGATTGGGAAAAGGACGTCTCGGGCGGTGAAGCCCTCCGGCGATAAGGTTTATCGCTACAATGCCTTTCAATGCTGGCTACCCTGGTAGCCAAATCAGGTTGAGACTCCCCACTGGTATGCACCTCACTGGGAGTCAGATGTAAGCGTGGGGGGTAGGCGAAGCCAGAGGGGGCGCAGCACTAGGCCCAGCCGCAGGTAACCCAGACTGCAGCGCAAGCGTCTGCTGGGCGCAGGGTACACACACCCTGACATCATCACTTATAGGAGATACCCCACACGCCACACACAGCCAGGCTTGTCCCGAAGGAACCACGAAAAGCTTCCATATGGTGATTATCACGGCACAATAGGTATTGACGCTAATAAAAGCAACCCGGGATGCCCCAATAACCCACTAGCGAAGTGGGAGTAATGGTATGAAATAGCCAGACAATAAGAGTTAACACTAAATAGAGGGGATAGGGCCGGGAGAAACCACAAAGTTTGACCCGCCTGCAAGACATAAGCAAAAAGATCCCATACTCAGCCAGGGTCAAGGTGAACGGCCACCTCTCAGCTCCGGTGGCCATTTGCAACGGAACTCGTCAGGGTTGCCCCCTTTCACCCCTGCTGTTCGCCTTGACCCTGGAACCATTTTTGTGCAGGGTCAGGGGAAATGTGGACGTGGGGGGACTAGCAATTGGCGGCGACACCCACAAGGTCGCGGCATATGCAGACGACCTCCTGTTTTTTGTCACGAACCCCACGGTCACGATACCCGTCCTAATGAGGGAATTCGAGGTTTTTGGAAGGTTATCCTTCTTTAAAATTAACTTCGACAAATCGGAAGCCCTGAATGTGTCACTCCCGGGGGACAAGGCCAGGAACCTTCAACAGACATTCTCCTTTAAGTGGGCCAGGACCTCGATATCATACCTAGGCACTCAGCTGCCATCCCGGTTGTCGAAGATCCTGGAATTGAACTTCCTGCCCTTGTCCCAGAGGATAAAAGCGGATTTGAATAGATGGGACTCCCCCACCTTCTCTTGGATGGGCAGGGTAAACATAATCAAAATGTCAATATTACCAAAAATCCTGTTCCTATTCCAAGCTCTCCCAATTAGCATCCCTCTGTATTTCTTCACAGCCCTGGACGGGATCTTGATGGGGTTCGTCTGGCAGAAAAAAAGACCTAGGCTCAGTTGTGTAAGCCCAAACATATGGGAGGCATGGCGCTGCCGGATGTCCGTTCCTACTGGCTAGCCTCGCACCTCCAAAGAATCTGCGAGTGGCACACATGTAAGAGCACGAAAAGGTGGGTGCAACTGGAGCACGCCTTGGCTTCAGCCCCTCTAGATGCTACAGTCTGGAACAGAGAAACATACAGACCGGGGTTGGGCTCCCACCCAACAGTGGCAGCTACTTTGGAGGCCTTCCGGTCCCATAGGGAGCGCCCGGGGGTATCTCCATGGCCCTCTCCCATGATTGCTCTGATGGACAACCCCCCGCTCCTGAGTTGCACCAGGGCGGCGCTCAGGGACTGGGGAAGGGCGAGTCAGCTACGGGGCGGTGATTTGATCACGGGGGCGAGGTGGGTCTCCATTAGTGAACTGAGGACTAAACTAGGGAACGGTGACCTTGACCCCTGGACGCTCCTTCGTTTCCAATCAATTTTGTCCCGGATGGGATTCCGGAGGGAATGCATCAGGGGGCATACAGAGTTTGAAAGGATTTGCCTTGAGGGGCAAGCATACCCACACCTGATCTTTAAAATATATACACTTCTTATTGGCGAGCAAGACACCCCTCCGGCATTCTGGAGAGACTGGGAGTCCGACCTGGGTAGAACAATAGGGGAGAAGGAGAGGAACAAAATAGCGACTCTAGCCCACAAGTCCTCAGTAGCCACGAGAATCCAAGAAGTTAACTATAAACTGCTGACGCGTTGGTACTACACCCCTGATAGACTAGGTAAAATGTTTGGCCAGGCTGACTCGGGATGTTGGAGATGTGGCAATGAAAGAGGGACATTATTTCACATTCTATGGACCTGCCCCGGGATTCGGGATTACTGGGGCGCGGTACTGCCCATTATCACGCAACTTACTGGGGCGCAGTTGGGAGAAGACCCGGCCCAGGTTCTGCTCCATTCCACTATAGTCCCGATAGGGAAGTACAAAAAATCTCTGCTGGTCCACTTGCTGAACGCAGCTAAACAGACAATACCCAGGTTCTGGAAGCAAAAAAAGGCTCCCTCTGTTAGGGACTGGGTAAGGGAGGTCATGAGCGTCAAGGAGATGGAGGACCTAACACTTTCCCTACATGACAGAGATGAACAGTATAGAACTACCTGGCTGCCTTGGTTAATTTATGAGGAATCGGCAGAATTTAAGAGCCTATTTATGTAATAGCCCTGGGACTGACTCCGCGCCCCCCATCCTCCCCATCTACCATAGTCCAGGCGGAAAGAGATGCAATAGCTGTGCAGTCGAGGGCGGACACGCAGAGACGTGCTCCAGCTCGGGTGCTGAGTCCCACACGCCACACCCCCCCCCCCCCCCCATTCCCCATTCTGTTTCCCCCCATACCGCTTCCCCTCTTATCGGGCTGGCGCCTTAGACATGCGCGATGCTGCAGGAGCCGCTCCCCCCGGTGGGCGGTGTGGCAGCTCACACCTGTCTTAGGTGGGGTGGGCATCGCACACCCTGGGGGGATCAGAACAGTACGACACCAAGCGGTGGAGATCGGGATCTAACTATACAAGAGCCTCGCCCCCCCTGTTTCGGGGGTTGCGACAGCCACCTCCCCGCTAAATAACGAGCTGCAATAGCAGAATCTGTTTTACATTGATATTATTACTTGTGCCTTAGCAAATGGTGCGCCCGACCACCCTTCTTACCCTGTACTGTATTGTATTATATGTCTAAATGTATGTAACGTACAAAAATGTAAAACCCTTAAATAAAGAGTATTAAAAAAAAAAAAAAGATCCCATAAGCGATATGCAATACAGATAATAAATATAAAATAAACCAGCCCGCAGGGGCACTTACGGACCGCGATAGGAGGAAACCAGGCACACCCAGCAGAGAACTAAAATGCCTGCATATACCTCGAGGGGCGAGCCACGGAGACAGTGATGCAGAACGCGCCAGCCGAAGAGCGCAAAAATGCGCCCACCTGACAAGGCCAGCCAATGATGGCACAGCAGCGCCTGTGGCGATGGTGGCAAAAGAAACCATTGCAACCAATTCTGAAAGGGATCAAAAATACCATTTTGTGATTCTCCCGCTTCCACTATTCAAGACATATGGGTTATGGTCCAGTAGAGGGCGAACTTCTGCAGAGATGAAAGCAAAAAAGAAGCCCCTCCTGGTCCATAAATACCTGGGACCTCCCACACATTCCCCAGTATATGACAGCAGTAAGGGGACCAGGAAGAGACAATAAAACATTCTTAACAATAAAAGGTTCACCATATAAAGGATCCAAAATACCAAAGGGCGGGATGAAGCGGGTGTGTGACATACTTATAATACCCATTTTACAGGTGAGTAATCACAAAATGGTATTATTCCAAGTATGTCACACACCCCGCTTCCACTATTCATGACATATGGGACATCCAATAGCAGTGTCCGTCATGAGTGGGGATCCAAATACAGCAAAAAATGCACCAATGTAAACCACTGCAGCTTGCAGAACTTTGCGGCCAAAAACAGCATCCGCTGAGGCCCGCACATCAACCTTATAAAACTTGGAAAAAGTATGAACGGAAGACCAAGTAGCAGCCTTACAAACTTGTTCAACAGAAGCCTGGTGCTGAAAAGCCCAATATGCTCCAACAGCACGAGTAGAATGAGCAGTGATCTTAAAAGGAGGAACCCTCCCCTTAGCGGAATAGGCCCCAACAATGGCCTGACGTATCCATTTACTAATGGTAGACTTGGCTGGCGCCAAACCTTTCCTGGGCCCGGAGGGCACCACAAACAAGGCGTCCGTCTTACGAAAAGGAGAAGTAGCGACCAAATAGTACTTCACACAACGAACCACACCCAAAGAGTGCAAAACCCTCTCCTTGTCATTGCTAGGCTTGGGACACAAGGAAGGGAGAACTACATTCTGATTTGAGGTGGAAGGCAGAAACCACCTTAGGAAGGAAAGCTGGTTTAAAGCGAAAAACCACCTTATCCTGATGTCTCTCAAAGTAAGGGGCCTGAATAGACAGAGCCACCAACTCAGAGACATGCCGAACAGAGGTAATAGCCACCAAAAAGGCAACCTTTTGAGTAAGCACAGAAAAAGCCACATCCTGCATCGGCTCAAAGGGAGGCCCCTGGAGGGCCGAGAGAACCAAATTTAGATCCCAAACGGGAACCAAAGGCTTTCTAGGGGGCCAAACATGAGTGACCCCTTGGAAAAAAGTCTTGACCAGACAGCCAGGGCAGAAACCTAACCCTTCAAAGTACTGAGCTGGAACCCCAGATCCAGACCGTGTTGTAGAAACTCCAAAATCCTAGAACCCTGCAAGGTAAGGCCCTAGCCTCACACCAGTCAATATAGGACCGCCAAGTCCTATAGTAAATGGTAGAGGAAGACCTCTTCCTAGCTCTAATCAATGTCTGAATAACCGCCTCCGACAAACCTTCCTCCCTCAGGAGGAAGGTTTCAGCAGCCACGCCTCAAAGCAAGCGTTTGTAAATTGGGGTAACGTAGCTGACCCTGAGAGATCAGATCCGGAAACAGGGGCAGCCTGTACTGATCTACCGCCAGTCTTACGACGTCTGCGAACCAAGCCTGTCTTGGCCACCTCAGGGCCACCAGAATTGCTGGTGCCCCCTCTAGAGCCAGGTTGCGCACTACCTTGCCTACCATGGAGAAGGAGAGAAACAGGTACAGAAACCCCAGATCCCTCCAGGCAAGGGACAAGGCATCCACTGCCAGGGCCAGAGGATCCTGAGACAGAGATACAAAGGTTGGAAGCTTGTGATTGTGGCGAGAGGCAAAGAGATCCACCCTGAGTCCCCACTTGTGACACAGGGACCGAAATACCCTGTGGTTGAGAGACCATTCCCCTCGGCGAGAAAATCCCCTGCTCAGGGAGTCCGCCTCTGTGTTCTCCACTCCCGGAATGTACACCGCCGAGATGCAAGGAACATTGCCCTCCGCCCATGTCAGAATCAGAGACTTCCCTGAGGGCACTCCTGCTTGGTGATTGATGTAAGCTACCGCAGTTCGATTGTCTGATCAAACCTGAACCGGTAAGCCATGTAGGTGGAGTGTCAGACGTGACAGAACCAAACGGATAGCTGTAAGCTCCAAGACATTGATGGGGGTGTAAGCCTCCTGAGGACCCCACAACCCCTGAAACTGATGATCCTTCCAGAAACCCCCCCAGCCCGACAGGCTGGCATCCGTGGTAACCGTCCCCCAACAAGGGGCCAGAAAGGATCTGCCCCTCATCAGATTGCTTGGTTCCAGCCACCACTGAAGGGACTGCCGAACCCTGGGAGACATCAGAAAAGACTGATCCAAGGACTGTGGACATCTGTCCCATTTCAGCAATAGATGGAGTTGTAGCGACCTCATGTGGAATTGAGCAAAGGGGACTGCCTCGAAGGAGGCCACCATCAAACCTACCAGAGTCATCCCTAGCCGGATATAAGGGTGAGGATTGGTCAGGAGAACACGTATCATATCCTGAACCCTCTGCACCTTTGGCTGAGGTAGGAACACTCTGGCCTGACTGGTATCCAGATTCATGCCCAGAAAAGAAATCTCCCTTGATGGGGAGAGAGAAGACTTGGGGTGGTTGATCACCCATCTGAACCTCTCCAGCGTCGTCACCACCGTCCTGGTGTCCAGCTCCGCCTGGCAGAGGGAAGAAGCTGTAATGAGCAGGTCGTACAGATACGGCACAATGCGAATGCCCTGTGCTCTGAGCAGGGCCATTATGCCCGCCAGAACCTTGGTTAACACCCTTGGTGCCGAGGTCAGCCCGAACGGGAGGGCCACAAACTGAAAATGCTGATCTCCCACCATGAACCTGAGAAATCTCTGGTGTGCTGGAAAAATTGGTACATGAAGGTAAGCATCCTTGATGTCTATGGACGTCATGAAATCCCCCTGACTGAGCGCAGAGTCTCCATGCGGAACCTCTTGTTTCTGATGAACCTGTTGAGAAGCTTCAAATCCAGAATGGGTCTTATGGAGCCATCCCTTTTGGGAACCATGAAGAGGTTGGAATAAAAGCCCCGGCCTCTCTCTGAAAGAGGCACCGGGCATATGACCGCCATGTCCAGGAGGTTCTTTACAACCAACAGGAGCCCCTGCGCCGCCCGACGATCCGAAGGCACCTGAGACCTTAGGAATCTGGGAGGAGGCCGGTACTCGAACTCCAGTTTGTACCCAGACGAGACCGCTTCCTATATCCACTTGTCCGTGACCTCCTGGGCCCAGACCTGGAAGAAGAGCCGCAGCCGTCCCCCCACCCGTAAGGGTGAGGGCGCCTCCTCATTGCTAAGCTGGCTTGGCAGCGGGCTTGGGCTTGGACCCCCAGGTATTTATGGACCGGGAGAGGCTTCTTTTTTGCTTTCATCTCTGCAGAAGTTCGCCCTCTACTGGACCATAACCCATATGTCTTGAATAGTGGAAGCGGGGTGTGTGAAATACTTGGAATACACAACATGTGGCAATACATGGACCCCCCGAGATCTACAAGGGAGAGCAAGGGGGGAAGCGACGGGCAGTCTAAAGGGAGCCAACTGCGGGGACAGGGGGCAAGGGGCATAAATTGCGGGAGGGTCATCCCATAAGGCTCACCATGGGCCTATACCGCCTACCCTTTGGTGGGGGACTGCGGTTGGAGTAGCGCTCCTTAGCACCTGACAGCGGTGCTGACTACCTTCACCCAAACCAGAGCAGCCTGAGCTGGGAGGCAGTAAAAGGAAACGGGTGGGAATAGTCCTACAGGGCCGCAGGCTAACAGCCCCGCTCACCTGCGAGTAGAGAGAGAGCCATCTTCTAGTCATCGCAGCCAGACTGCAGAGAAGAACTGGGGATTTTGTGGGAGGTCCCTGGTATATTTGGGGCCGGGAGGGGCCACTTTTCTGTCTCTGCAGTCCAGCGCCATCTACTGAAGTATATCCCAAGTGTAAGGAATATCTTCTGGAACAGGACGTGCTGTAAACTTAGAATAAATGTATTGGTGTAGGTGTAGTAATAGCAATAGATAATGAGTTCTCCAGTCTCCCCTTCCTCTTATAGTTAGTATCTTCATTCTGCCCCAAGGCCCTTACAATGTCTAAAACATGCTCCTCCAGACAGGTCCACTGTTTCTTTCTTCCAGCACCTATGATCTCTCATGGCGGTGTCCATGTAGCCTTATTTATGCCCCCAAATGCCTACTCCATTAATTGCAATAGAGAATGGTGTGTCAAGAAGGGTTTGGCACTCCTTGCTATGGCATGCCCTTCTAATGCAATGAATTGAGTAAGCGAGTTGGGGGGGTTAAAGCCATATTGATGGACGCCATTTCTGCCGACAGTGGTGGATGAAGTTGCTTGTTCTCCCTCACCATATACTTTTTTGACTGGTAAGTTATTTGCTCAGAAATTGTATTCCAATAAATAGGCTTACTGTTCTATCTAAGTAGCCTGATGGCTTATACAGTATAAAGGTGAGAAAAAGCTTGATGTCACTACAGTAAATGTGTTATTACTGATGGTTGGTAATATATGAAGGACATACAAAATACACACACACACAGACAATGGTTGTCATGTGAGGCTGGCACAATAAACACCCACGGCCAAACATTTAGCCAACAAGCACTCACAGATTTAGGCACATGACACATGATTAACATGAGTGGAGGAGGTGTGGAATCCAGGCTAGTCCTGGTGGGGGCCCCTGTTTTTAAATAGCAATTGCTTTTTTATATTCATTGTGTACTGTCTCCTGTGTGCGTTTTTGTTAATCATGTGTCATGTGCCATAACTATGTGTGATAATTACATTTTGAGTGCTTTTTGGCTAAATGTTTGGCCGTGGGTGTTTATTGTGCCAGGCTTGCATGACAACCATTGTCTGTGTGTGTGTGTGTATTTTGTAAGAGCATCAGGTTGAGCGGGGCGCCCTGATTATGGGCAGTGCACCACCCACTTAAGATAGTGGACACTCCCTGGGTTTTAGTTGTTTTGTAGGGACTTAAAAGAATTCATGAAGGAATCAGAGGTGAGTCTGAGGGCCTTATCTATAAAGGGCTAACGCCACTCAGAGTCTATAATTTCACTCTCCGCCACTCAAAGCATGATTTGATTAAATCGAATGTGCGCCATTACCGGCATGACCACCATTCAACATCTTATTTATCAACAGCACCATTTAGTAAGTTTAACCTTGCGGACTTTTCATAGCTACGCCACTTAAAACAGGCGCTTATACTCGATCTCCAATAGGCTTCAATATTCGTGCGCTGTTAAAACTTTTTTTAAGTAACACCTGCTTTTAATAATTATTTTTACTCATGATGCTCAACTTTGTTTCAAATGTAATTAAAAGCAATGGATGAGAGAGTTAAACAGCATCACTAACTGCTATCTCAACAAGTAATCCAGGCTCCGGTGCATGGAGGAGAAGCAGCTCAAACTCCTAATGCACAGTCACAACAAAATCAAACCAGTCCAGCACCCAATGCTGGATAAGTAGAAAAAAAATAAAACTTACCTTTTACTGTGCTAGGTTAAAAAACATGATCCTCCATTTTGGGTGATGATTTTTATGGAAATAATGCATTACCCAAACTATGTTACCGCTGGGCGGGGGGAGCAGGACCTCATCATCACCCAACATGGAGGATCATGTTTTTTAACCTTGCACAGTAAAAGCGAAGTTTTAAATCTTTTTCTACTTATCCGGGTGCATTGGGAGCTGGACTGGTTGGCTTTTGTTCTAAAATGGAATTATGCAAGGTAAAAAATACAATTCTGTGAAATACTCACCTGTAGAATTGGTATTATAAGTATACAGTACGTCCTGCTCCAGATAGATTACTTACACTTGGGTTATCCTCTGCCAGATGGGGCTTCACTGCAGAGACATGTAAAACAGGCTCCTCCCGGCCCCTCAAATACCCGGGGACCTCCCACAAATCCCCAGCATCGAAAAGCAGTGAACAAGAAGCCGGGAGAATTTAACCACTCAAAGACTGGTAACTATAAGAATAACAATCACCATAAAGGGGATCCAGAATAATGCAAAAACCAGGGTGGGGTGGAGCAGGACGTACTGTATACTTATAATACCAATTCTACAGGTGAGTATTTCACAGAATTGTATTATTCTTAGTATACAATACGTCCTGCTCCAGATAGATTAGGGTGGGATCCCCAACAAAAAAGGTAACAGCAGACAGTTTAAACCACTACCGCCTGCAAAACCTTTCGGCCAAAAACAGCATCAGCTGAAGCCCTAACATCAACCGTAGCGGCCTTGCAAACTTGTTCAACAGAAGCCTGGTGCTGGAAGGCCCAAGAGGCACCAATAGCACGAGTAGAATGAGCAGTAAGGCGGAGGAGAGGATTCTTCCCCTTAGCAGAATAGGCCTGAATCACAGCCTGACGGATCCATTTGCTGATAGTAGACTTGGCAGGAGCCAAACCCTTCCTAGGACAAGAAGGGACCACAAAAAGAGCATCAGTTTTCTTGAAGGACGCAGTTACTACTAGGTAATACTTCAGACACCTGACCACATCCAAGGAATGCAAAACCCTTTCCTTAGCATTGCTAGGATTAGGGCACAATGAAGGAAGAACAATATCTTGATTCAAATGAAAAGCAGACACCACCTTAAAGCGGAACACCACCTTATCCTGTGTCTCTCAAAGTATGGGGGCTGGATAGACAGAGCCGCCAGCTCAGACACACGTCTGACCGAAGTAATAGCAACCAGAAAGAGAACCTTGAGGGTAAGTACAGCCAGAGCAGCATCCTGAATAGGTTCAAAGGGAGCACCCTGCAAGGCAGACAAGACCAAGTTCAAATCCAAAACAGGGACCATAGGTTTTCGTGGGGGACGCACATGAGTAACCCCCTGAAGGAAAGTCTTAACCAAGGAATGCTGAGCAAAATACTTCTGAAAGAAGACAGACAGGGCAGAAACCTGACCCTTCAAAGTACTGAGTTGGAGACCCGACTCCAACCCATGCTGTAAAAACTCCAGAACCCTGGGAACTGAGAACACCCGACAGGGAAGAGACCTAGACTCACACCAGTCAATGTAGGTACGCCATACCCTATAATAGATGGAAGAAGAAGTTTTCTTCCTAGCCTTCACCATGGACTCAACCACCGAGGCAGACAAGCCTTTCTCCATCAAGATGGAGGTTTCAGCAGCCAGGCCCTCAAAGCCAGAGTTTGTAAATTGGGATGGCATAAAGGGCCCTGAGTGAGCAGATCTGGCACTCCTGGCATAACGTACTGATCTACTGCCATCTGCACCACGTCTGCGAACCACACTCTTCTTGGCCACCTGGGGGCCACCAGAATCACTGGCACCCCTTCCAGAGCAATCTTTCGCCGGACCCTGCCCAGCAGGGGGAATGGAGGAAAGACATACAGGAACTGAATGTCCTGCCATGACATTACTAAAGCATCCGTGGTCGCGGCCAGAGGATCCTGGGACAGGGAGACAAAGGCCGGGAGCTTGTGATTGTGATGGGACGCAGACAGATCCACATCTGGTTGGCCCCAACGGTGACACAGAGATTGGAACACCCTGTTGCAGAGGGACCCCCCCGGAATGTATACCGCTGATATGCAGGGAACATTGGCCTCCACCCAGGTCAGGATCAGAGACACTTCCTGGAGGGCCCTCTTGCTCCGGGTCCCTCCCTGATGATTGATGTAGGCAACTGCCGTCAGATTGACCGAGCGCCCCTGAACATACAGGCCCTGAAGATGAGTAGTCAAGCAAGCCAGAACTAACCTGATCGCTTACAGCTTCAAGACATTGATAGGTGTATGGGCCTCCTAAGGGCCCCACCTCCCCTGGAACCGCAGGGACTTCCAGAACCCCCCCCCCCCAACCTGATAGACTGGCATCCATGGTGACCGTCTCCCAGGAAGGGGCAAGAAAGGATCTGCCCCCCAACAGGTTCCTTGAGTCCATCCACCACAAGAGGGATCTCCTTACCAGGGGGGAAAGCACACAGACCCTGTCCAGGGATGCTGGGTCCTTGTCCCATACAGACAATAGGAGAAGTTGCAGAAGCCCCAAGTGGAACTGAGCATAAGGGACCGCTTAGAAGCATGCCACCATCAGGCCCACCAGCTGCATCCCCTGCCTGGTGGAGGGACAGGGACAAGCTAGGAGGGACTGAGCCTGTGCAAGCAGATTGTCCACCTTCTGCTGAGGAAGGAAGATCCTTGCCTGAACTGTATCCAGATTCATTCCTAGGAATGGGGTTACCAAGGAAGGGGACAGTGAGGACTTGGGGTGGTTGATCACCCATCCAAATGACTCCAGAATGGACACCACCAGCTGTATCCAACTTTGTATCCAACTTTGCCTGATGTAGAGACTGGGAAGTGATGAGGACGTCCAGGTAGGGCAGCACGCGGATGCCCCTTGGCCTCATCAGAGACATCACCCCCGCCAGCACCTTGGTGAGCGCTCTGGGAGCTGAAGAGAGGCCAGATGGCAAGGCCACAAATTGGCAGTGTTGATCTTCCAACGCGAATCTGAGGAACCTTGGTGTCCTGAAAACACAGGGATGTGAAGGTAAGCATCTTTGATATCCACAGACGTCATGAAACCCCCGGGGCGCAAGGAGCTGATGGCTGAGCGCAGAGTTTCCATGCGAAAAACGCCTGTTCTTGACAATTTGCTGGAGATCTGTAAATCCAGAATGGGCCTGACTAACCCATCTTTTTTGGGAACTGTGAAAAGGTTGGTGTAGAGTCCCTTGCCTCTGTCTTTTAAGGGAAATCTGCAAATGACCCCCAGACCCAGCAGGCTTTGCACGGCCTGCGCCAACACCTGAGCAAAGGTAGGGACCAGGAGTACCCGGGACTTGATAATCTTGGGGGAGGCCGCACAGCAAACTCTATCTTGTAGCCGGAGGACACTACCTCCTGAATCCACCGGTCTGAGGCGTGATGCCTCCAGACTTGAGCAAAGTGCCGCAGCCGTCCCCTCACCCTGACGGGCGAGGGCGCCCCATCATGCTTGAGAGGACTTGGGAGAGGATTTGGGCTTAGCCCCCCCGGAGGAGCCAGGACGTTGTCTTCTGCTCCTGTGACAGGAATCTGCGCTAGTCCCCGCAAAGGACACCCCTGTTTCTTGTTTAACACCATGGTAAGGGGGAGAAGGGGGGCCCTGGCCCCGAAGGGGCCGAGACAGCCGTCTGCGCTGGGGTAACTTACCTACGCCAAACAGGCGTAGCCAATTAAAAGGAAGCCCAGTGAGGGCCTTCTTCGCAGCATTGTCAGCACCCCACTGTCGCAGCCAAACCAAGCGGCGTATAGCCACCACGAGGGCAGAAGTCCTTGCACACATTCTGATGGTGTCATCCAATGCTAATAGGACAAAATTTACAAAAACATCACAACTGGAGAGTGCATTAAACACCTCACAAGGGAGATCATCAGGGGCACTATCAAGCATTTTTCTGATAAGGGTTCTAGTGGTCACAGCAGTAATGGCAGAGGCACAGACCGGGCGCAGTGCCGTCCCCGCACATGCAAAGGTGTGGGAGGCCAGCAGGTCAATGTGCCGGTCCTCAGCATCCCGCAGGGTAGTAGAATCAGGGGAATGCATGACAGGGGTGTTCGATAGCCCTAGGATCGGGACATCTACCTCGGGGGGGGGGGGGGGGGGGGGGATGACCAACATTTAACCACCTCAGGGGGAAAAGGATACTTCCTATCCCAATCCATTGGAACCCCGGGAAGTTTACTGGGGCACTCCCATTCCTTGAGCACAAGGGTATGGAAATGTGCCTGCTCTAGAAATTCCAAACGTGATGTTGCTGTATGAAAACGCTCCCCTTTTTGCCTGGGAGCCTCACCAGGGAGAGAGATAGACAGAACCTCAAAGATCTGGGTCAATAATCTGTCAGTGTCATCCGTGGCCCAGGGGTCAGAGCCAGAATCGTCATGACCCCTTGGTCTCTCATCAGATGAGCCTGAGTCAGAAAAGAGTTCTCCTTCATCAGAAGGGGTATAGCCACACAGATTCCTAAACTCCTGAGATCCCATAGGGAAAACAGTAACATAAGGCGCCAAGTGCCGCTTCTTACCAGGGCCCTTACGCGCTAAAGACCTCGCAATAATCTGTTCAGCAGTAGGCAGTCTAGAAGACACATCAGGCTGAGAATCCCCACAAGTATGCAACTCAACAGTAGAGAGATTTAAGCTGGGGGGAGTAATGAAATGAGGTGCAGCCACTGGCAGGCCAGATTGCAAAGCCAGCGCTTGCTCAGCACAGGGTACGCAGACCCATGCCTTGTCAGCGTCAGCATGAGGCTGTCCACACGCCATACACAGCCGGTCTTGTCCCAAGGGGACCCCGGTCACATTATCCTGAGATGCCTCCATATGGTGATTATTAGGCACAATATGCCAGTAGGGATTGAAGCTATAAAGCAACCCTGGATGCCCCAATGACCCGCAGGGAAGTAATTTTACAAGGCCCAACTATCAATTACACCGGGCCGGGAGAAGCCAATGGATTCACCCGTCTGAAAGACACAATGAGAAGAAAGGGTGTCAGAACCAAACACACTACAATGAGTATAAAGCCGCCCGCGAGGGCACTTACGGACCACGGTAAGTAAGAACGTCACACGCGCGCGCGACCTGACAACATGGCGCCGAGTACCTCGAAGGGCGGGCCAGAGCGAGCCGTGACGCAGGGCGCGCCAGGCCAGGCCCCGCCCCCCGAAGATCGAAAAGTCCACCGACAAGCAGCCAATGAGGACACAGCAGCATCTGAGATAACGCCGCTGCCCGGCGCGGAACATCCAAATGAAGGAAAAGGCGCGCGCAGCGGCAGCATTTGCAATAGTAAAAGGACAAGTCAGCGCGGCGGCTGACACCACATATACTAGTCCAAAAAACATGACAAAAGGCTGTATGCACGAATCACGATACACGCTCACCCCCCCCCTTCTTTCCCCCCCGAAGGCTACAGGGAGAATGAGGGAGGATGGCGGCCCTTTGTACAGGGCCAACCGCTACCGGGGCATGGGACAATAATGCGGGAGGGGCATCCCATAAAGGCTCACCATCAGCCTATACCGCCTACCCTTTGGTGGGGGACTGCGGTGGAGCACGCATGGTGCCGCTTACCTTCACCCGACCAGCGCAGCCCAGGCTGGGAGGCACATCACACGAAGGACGGGTGGGAATAGTGCAACAGGGCAGCAGGCTAATAGCCCCGCTCACCTGCGAGAGAGTGATAATTTCATGTCTTCGCAGTAAGCACTGCAGGGAAATCTGGGGATTTGTGGGAGGTCCCCGGGTATTTGAGGGGCCGGGAGGAGCCTGTTTTACATGTCTCTGCAGTGCAGCGCCATCTGGCGGAGGATAACCCAAGTGTAAGTAATCTATCTGGAGCAGGACGTACTGTATACTAAGAATATGAATATTTATACATGTATCATATTTAGTGAAAGCCTGGTCAGTAAGAGGAGCAATAAAATAAAATAGTATTGTGCGTTCAGGCAGCACAAAGAAGACTTCAGTATGATAGGAGCATATAAAAGGCCATATCCAATCACCACAAGCAACAGTGCAACCACCATTTAGCTTGGCAGTTCTTATTTACGTATTATTAACAGCATTGCAAAATGGGAAGACATACCTAAAATTAGTGTAGGCCAATTAGTAATCCTGGCTTTGAGACCCTGGTGAAATATTTCATGAAGGAACATGATGGTTTCACTGAAAGAGGGAAAAATAACAATGGGGTTCAGTGATGCGTTTTAATCCCAGGATATCCAGCAATTACAGTGCAGCTAAGAGCAGATGTTACGGGTAAACAGCAATTCAATATTTCACCTGCTTTCCAATACCACAATTCCGTGTTCCTTGGAAAATTATTAATGGTGCCTGCAGTAGGCCTGGAAATAACGAACAATGACATACATAAATAATACATCAACACAGAATGAAGACTATAAAAGGTGAAATCGCAGGTCTTCAACCAGAAAGGTCAGTAGTAATTAGCGTATTCTTAGTAAACATAGTTCAGTCAGTGGCGTTCAGAATATGGATGTACAATTAAAGATTATTACAAATTAGTTTAGAGACAGAAGGGAACTAGCTTTAATCACTCCAGCAAATAAAACTAGATAAGAGGAAGTGTAATATTAAAGGCCAACTCCGGGCTCTCCTTACGCTACACTGTCATCTTACTCCCCCACCTAATACATAGCATTTTCCTGTATAATTACTCCGTTTTATTTTAGTTTTTCATTAAACTGTCACATGAATGGTACGTTCCAATCCTTTAGCTTTTGATCTGGCTTTTTCTCCAAAGACAGTTCTCATAACCAGTTTAGCATCCTGGGCTGTTTTTCCCAATAGGCAACCCTGAGCCTGTGACTAGGGCAACCACATGCAGGGGATGTAGCAGAGTACACCATTACATTACTGAAAAACAGCAGACAGTGTGTGTATGTGGAGAGGGAAGGGGCCAGATTTGCCTGCCTCCAATGCTGTGAATGTCCAGAGCAAGAGCAGGAGCCGGTAAGAAGTATATGCTGACTCTGCGATCTGGGTGGTTTTATGCAGCTGGGCATCCCAAATCAGGAGGCCCCAGGGACAAGGAACAATCACCACGATAGTCCCGGAAATTGGTCCACATTAAAGTGAAAGTCCAGTTAAAAAATGACTAAAGCTCTGATGAAAGTTTGCTGAACATCTGACACACTATATAAAGTCTCTCATTGCAATTAATGTTATCTGACCACAGTTAAAAGTCCACTTTCAATAGCATTTTTGAATGTGTATATTTTTTGGGCCAAAAGGATGTCCTCAACATCCTGAACTTATCTAGATGTTTCTTATGTTAGCAAATGTCTGTTTTATGAAAGCAGTTTCCACTCTGCATCTGCATTCCGTTGCTATTGGCAACTGTACACCAAGTCTGTACTCCAAGAACAGTGAAGGGGTCCCGGTACACACAGAACACCGCTGCTATAGGCAATTCTGGGGTGGGGGAGCTCACTCAACCAGGCACATGCCCAGCAGCAGTGTTCTGTGTGTCCAGGACTCTCTTCTCGCTTCTTGTAGAATTGGTATACAGTGGCCAATAGCAATAGATTGCAGATAGTGGAAACTGCTTCCATAAAACACAACATAAGAAAAAATAAAAAAACACTAGATCTGCTCAGTACCTTGAGTTTCTTTTGGCACAAAAAATAAACATTAAAAAAATACAATTCTGTGAAATACTCACCTGTAGAATTGGTATTATACGCATACAGTACGTCTTGCTCCAATATAATACTTACACGTGGGTAATCCTCCACCAGAGGGCGCTGTTCACTGCAGACATGCAAAAACAGGCTCCTCCCGGCCCTTCATATACCCAGGGACCTCCCACAAATCCACAGTATTGAAAAGCAGTGAGAAAAGAAGCCGGGAGAAACCAACCACCAAAACTGGTAACAATAGCAATGATAACAATCACCATACAGGGGATCCAGAAAATGTAAAACCAGGGTGGGGTGGAGCAGGACATACTGTATGCGTATAATACCAATTCTACAGGTGAGTACTTCACAGAATTGTATTATTCTAAGCATACAGTACGTCCTGCTCCAATATAATACTTAGACGAGGGACATCCAATAGCAGTGTCCATAAAGTAGGGTGGGATCCCCAACAAAAAGGCACAGCAGACAGTAAAGGCGCTGTAACCTGCAAAACTTTGCCACCAAGTACGACATGAGCAAAGGGTCTAACGTCAATCCCATAACAAAACCTTTGAAAAGGTATGAACAGAAACAAGCAGCGGTCTAGCAACTTATTCAACAGAAAACCTGGTGCTGAAGGGCCAAAGGTACCCAAACACCAATAGAACGGAATAAAAAGAGAGAGGGAGATTCTTCCCCCTTAAAGGAATAGGCCAGTGTAACGGCCTAACCAGCCCAAAGGCAACAGAAGCCTCGGTAAAACTTAGAACTCTCCCCAACGGGGAATGAAAACTGGTCTCCCGCCAGACAGGCGGGGATACTGTCCCCTTCACTAACAAGGATCAGCAAGAAGCCGAAACCTTTACTCAGGACCAGGAAGGCAAACCATCCAAGTAAGATCTGTCCAAAGGGCGCATAGGCCATGGAAGCAAACGAGGCGCATACATATGGAGGCGCCCGCAGACCCCAAAGGGCATCAGTCCCCCTAAGGGACAAGAAACAACCAAGAAAAGTTCAACACCTGTTGAGGGAATGTAGACCCCTTGCTTCAGTATTACTAAGAATAAGGCCCATAGGCAGACTAAAAGGACTGAAATAATGATCATAAAACACCACCTTGGACAAAAGGGTCCGGCGTAAGGCAGAATACCACCAAATCATGATATATATATATATATATATATATATATATCATGAACGAGGGCTAAGTAATCAGAGCCACCTTCTCAGGCACACGTCTGACTGAAGCAACAGCCCCCGAAGGGGCGACTTGAACTACAAACCAGCTCAGACAGCATCCAGAATAAGTCCCAAGGGAACAATCCGCAGGACACACAAAATGAAAATTGATCCCAACAGGGACCATAGAACTGCTTGGGAGATGCCCCTGAGCAATCCCCAAGAGAACTCCTAACAAGGAAGACTGAACCAGACTTCTACAGGAAGGCAGACAGGACAGAACCTGAACCCAGTACCTAGATGGGGAGCCAACCCCAAACTATGCTGTAACAACTCTAGAACCCTGGAAACCGAGAACGTCCAACAGGGGAGAGACCAAGACTCATGCCAATCAATATGGGTACACCATAACCCACAATAGACGGAGGAAGAGGAAGCCCAAGAAGCTTGCTCCTACCCCCCCAAATACCAAGTCACCCAGAAGATAAGCCCGTCTCCAAGGGGTGAATGAATCAGAGTCTGTAGATTGGGACGACATAAGAAGGAGCCTGACAAGGGCAGAACCGCACTCCTGAGAGAGCGTACAGGTCCGCTGACCCCAGCAGAAGCATCTGCGAACCACAGTTCACTAGGCCACCCAGGGGCCATCAATCTCACGGGACTCTTTATCAGCGCAGAACCCCACATAGCAGGGTGAATGAAGAGAAGACATATAACATAGAAAGTCTATACATAAATTTACTAAGCCCCCATGACCAGAGTCAGAATATTCTGGGACAGTAAAAACAAGGGCAGAGCCCCTGTGACATAAGCGAGACCCAACAGAGCCACCCTAGTTGGCTCTCAGAGGGACACCAGGATAGCACAACCTGCCACTGAAAGACATCCATTGGAGCGAATACCACTGAGGAGCAGGGGACGTAGACCCCCACCCAGATCAGGACCAGGAACCTTCCAAGAGAATCATCCTGCTTCGAACTCCAGACCAATAATAAAACAGGCCATTGTCTTCCAACAGGCCAAGAGTCCCCAAATAGACAGGTCCTAAAGAGGAGAAGTCCAGCAGTATAGAGTCAACTGAAGGCTCATTGTTTTAACAAAGCCAGTAGGTAAGATGGACCCTATAAGGGACCCTACCTAGGAACCACTAGGGGGTTTGGAAGAATCCCCCCCCCCCGCCAAACTGCGAGACTTGGTACCGAAGGTGACCATCCACAGGAAGATGCAAGCAAAGAAGGGGGTGCCCCCTGACAGGGTCCTTGAATATAACCAGCTCAAGAGGAACCACCGTACCAAGGGGGAATGAGCACAGACCTAGCTCCAGGGGTGTTGGAACCCCATGTAGGATCAATAACCTACTGTGCCAAAGAGCCCAAGGGCTCGGTATATAAGGGAAATCTTCTGATACGCCACCAACGGGCCCACCTACTGCAATCCTGCCTGATGAAAGTAAGGTGTCAGCAAAGAGGGACAGAGCCCCTGTGACCAGGAGTCCACTTATTGCCAAGGAAGAAGGCTCAAGCCTGAACCGAATCCAAGAAATGGAGATAGCGGATAATGGACCCTGAGGGATTGAGGTGACTGAGTACCCATCCAAATAACTCCCAGAGGACACCGCCGGCCAACTAACCCACTCGGTCGGACGTAGAGATTGGGGAGTAAGGAAAGACGACCCGGTAGGTCCTAGTGCGGACGCCCCACAGGCATGTCTGAGACATCACCCCCATCCGCGCCATGGCGAGTAGCCTGGGAGCGGAAGAGAGGCCAAAAACAAGGCCCCAATCCGCAGGGTTGGTCCTGCAACACTGACTAGTAACGGTCTCGGTGTCCAGAAGACAGAGGGGGAACGAAAAGGGTCTAGAACTCCACAGGAGGCCAGAAGCCCCCCTTGCACAGGGCGCCTATGTCCCAAGACAGAGATATCACACAGGGACTGCCTGTGAGTGTAGAATTGCCAAGCCTACCATACCTACCAGACTGTCTCATCATTTTGAGGGAAAGAGAAAGGTTAACATAGAGGCCATCGCCCCATTCTGTTAAGGGCAACCTGCAAGTAAGCCCAGACCCTGCAGGCCAAGTACGGCCTGCACCAACTCCTGAGGGGAAAACAGGGGCTAGAAGCACCCTGACAACCTCTGAGAGGGACCGCCCAGCAAATTCTATCCTGTGTCCAGGGGAACTACCTCCTGGAACCACCAGAAGGAGAAGATATGCTCCCAGATAGGAGCCAGGTGCTGTGGCAGTCCCCTCGCCCAGAAGGGCGAGGGCGTCCCTTCATGCTTGGGAAGTCTTGGCAGATTTGGACTTAGCCCTGCCAGAGGGCCCAGGGCATTGCCTGCCCACCCCGTGGTGGAAATCCACTCCGAAAAGTTGGAAGCACACCTCAGGTTCGTGCTTGACACTAACGTAGGGAGGGGGAGGGGTGTCCCTGCCCCGAGGAGGCCGAGACGGCCTTCTGTGCAGGGGTGCCTTACCCTTTTTTCCAAAAAGGTCCAAACGGGCCCCAAATAGACGCCGTCTTCTGAAGGGAAGGCCAGTGAGAGCCTTTTTCGTATCATCGTCAGCACCCCACTGTCGCAGCCAGACCAGGCGGCGAATAGCTACCACAAGGGCAGAGGTTCTAGCACACATCTTAATGGTGTCATCCAGCACTGAAAGGATAAACCTCACAAACACATCACAATCTGAGAGCGCATTAAATACCTCCCAGGGGAGGTCCTCAGGTCGGTGATCAAGTAGTTTTCTAATGAGAGTCCTGGCGGCCACCGCAGTGATGGCCGCGGCACAGACCGGGCGCAGAGCCGTCCCTGCACACGAAAAGGCTTGGGAAGCCAGTCTGTCAATGTGCCGGTCCTTAGCATCCCGAAGGGTACGGTAATAAGGAGCCGTCATGAAGGGGGGGTTAGTAACCCCTATAATCGGTGCATCCACCACAGGAGGTGCTGACCAAAAGTTAACCACATCAGGAGGGAAAGGGTACTTACAATCCCAGACCCCTGGGACCCCTTTAAGTTTACAAGGCGATTCCCATTCTTGGGATATAAGATTCTGGAAATGCTTCTGTTCCAGGAATTCCAAGCGCGGTGGCGCTGTGTGGAAACTCTCTTTCTTAGGCTTGGGAGCCTCTCCAGGAGGGGAGATAGACAAAACCTCAAAGATCTAAATAAGTAGTTCATCTGTGTCACACAGGCCCCAAGAATTGGGCCCAGAATCATCACGGCTCCAGGGCATCTCATCCGAGGAGCCCGAATCAGAGAATAGCTCACCTTCATCAGAAGGATCAAGGTCATGCATAGCAGCAGATTCATCAGTATCATTAGGAACCGGAGAACCAGGAGGCGTCAGGGACTGCTTCTTTCCAGGGCCCAAGCGCTCCGCCAAACTAGACAGCACCTGCTCAGCCGTAGGCAGCCTGCGCGGCACGACTGCTGGTCATCCCCACTCGAGTGAGACTCATCAGGGGTGAGATTTAGGTCCGGGGAGACAGGTGCATTGAAGGGAGGTGCAGCCACTGGCAAACCTGATTGCAGGGTAGGTGCCTGTTCAGCACACGGTCCGCAGACCCGTGCTCTGTCAGCATCAGCATGGGGCTGACCACACACTGTACACAGCCGGTCATGTCCCAGAGGGACCCTGGGTACATAATTCTGAGATGCCTCCATATGGTGATTATCTGAGCAGTATGCCCGCAGGTATTTACGCAATACGCAACCCTGGATGCCCCAAGACCCGCTAGGAATGTGGGAGAATTTGTTATGAGGACCCGCAATAATATATGTCAGGCCGGGAGAAGCCACCGAAATCCTGGCGTCTGAAAGACATAATGGGATAAGAGGGGGGTGTCAGTGCCATGCGCAGCTGAATAAAAAATCATAGGAACAAAAACCGGCCGGGAGGGCACTTACATGACCAAGGGAGGAGGCGGATCGCAACCACACGCGCGCGCGAAGACCATCAAAATGGCGCCAAGCGAACCTCGAGGGGCGGGCCTGATCTGGCTGTGACGCAGGGCACGTCATGCCGAGTCCCCGCCTCCCCCAAAGAGCGCGAAGCTCTAACCAGCGCAACGTCAATGACAGTAGTGGATAGGACACACATACATAATGTAATTAAGGAGATTGCTCTCACACTAGAGAATGATGCTGCCGCCCGGGCTGCACACTAATGTAATGAAAGGACACACACGCGTGCAACCAGAAGGTTTATGTGGAACAAGGAGCGCGGCACTGACACCCAAGTTTAAATAAAAGATCAACGGCCATAAACGTGTTAACATTACACTGGGACTGCCACACATACCCCCCCCCCCGTTTCTTTTCCCCCGAGCTACGGGAGGAAGCGAGGGAGAAGCGGACCTGCACCCAGGGTTTATCGCTATGAGGGGCACGGGCAACAATGCGGGAGGGGCATCTAATGGAGGCTCACCATTGGCCTAAACCGCCTACCCTATGGTGGGGGATTGCGGTGGCGCGTAGCTCCGTGAGCACACGAGGTGCTGCCTACCTTCACCCGACCAGCACAGCCCAGGCTGGGAGGCACATCTTTATCGAAGAGGACCGGTGGAAATAGTCCCGCAGGGCCGCAGGCTGTAATAGCCCCGCTTACCTGCGAGAGAGTTGATACTTCATGTCTTCGCAGTCGGCACTGCAGAGAAATCTGGGGATTTGTGGGAGGTCCCTGGGTATATGAAGGACCGGCATGTCTGCAGTGAACAGCGCCTTCTGGCGGAGGATTACCCACGTGTAATTATTATATTGGAGCAGGACGTACTGTATGCTTAGAATAACTTTGAAATGGACTCTCCCTTTAAAGTAGAACAAACCCCACCAACGGCCGGCCTGTTATATAAAAGTTTCCAGTTGGGATGCCCTACTGTGTGAAGTCCCCTAGGGCGCCCCTAAAAGCTCACCTTTCCATGCTCCACTGACGCATGCACGGGTTCTCGTCCAATGAGGCAGACGGCGCTCATTGTTTTGAATGGGAAGCCAAGGCATCCTGCGCAGCATGTGCACGCTCCCATCCCAGCAATTTAGATACTCTCCATTCATTTTAATTATAATATGGTGCATGCGTGGGCTCTTGTCCAACCAGAGCCCTTTGCCGCATTTACTTTCTTTTCAGCAAATGGCTCTGGTTGAACAAGAGCCCACGCATGTACCATTGGAGCGGAAAAAGGTGAGTTTTAGTGGGCTTTTTGGGTTTCACACAGCAGAGCATCCAGATTCGGGATACCTAGGGGCATAGAACAAAGCCCGGGGAAATCAAATTGCTGGGTCTTGTTCGGCTTTAAGCTCTCTATGGCAGCCACAGCCATAGAAGGGGCTGGCGCAGGAGCGTGCAACAGCCAGAGAGATCTTGTTAGTGGCTAGCACATGTGGTGTGGGTTCATCAGCAAGGTAAGTAAACATGGCAACTTGGGGATTTCCCACATAAGGGCATCACAAATTGGCCAAATTGGTCTTAACCCTTCTAGTGCCAGCTACGTGACTCTCACGTAGCTGCCTCTCCAACCGTTAAGTGCCAGCTACGTGAGAGTCACGTAGCTGACTTTAGAGGCCCATAAAACAAAAAGTAAAAAACATACAGACTTACCTTACCCCTCATTTGAAAGGGCCAGCGATTCTGTACAAGAATCCGCTGTTAGATTTCCGCCCCCAGGCCTCTGATCTTCAGGAGGGGGCCCGAAATAGCCCCCTCCCCCCCCCGCCGGCGCTGACATCTGAAAAAAAAAAACAGTAAATGACATTTACTCACCTGGCAGCGCGATGGCTCTCCCCGGGTCTTCTCTTCACCAGGGGGGGGCTCCGATCCCCCCCTGGGCTTTCCACGCTGCTTGTGAGGGCCCAGAAACGGGCCATCACCATCCTCTTCGGCCGGCGCTGGCCCCGCCCCTAGCCCGCCCCTAACTCCGCCCACTTGATGACGTCACCCCGTTCCTCGGGTTACTGGCACCCAGGCTCCGATCTGTCAGTTGTCAGCAGCGATCGGAGCAGGGAGGGTGGCAGGCAAGGTGGCTCTGATCTCCCTGCCTGCTACCCTCCCTGCTCTGATCACTACCGACAACTGTCATCTGCAGCAGCGTGGGACACTGGATGGGAGGTAAGTATAAGTGAAAATAGAATAATAAAGAACTTGTCTGGTGTCTTTTTTTTAACTTAACCCTTTGTGAACTGGTAAGGGGTCCATGAGACCCCTTATACCAGTTCACAAGGCTCTGGGTATGGCAGGTCACCTGCGGCAAGCGGGTGACTTGCCATAACCCCCAGCCCCCCATTACCTGCCTCCCCAACGGCCAGGGGGGGGCAGAAGGGCCCGGGCCACGTGGCTATGTGGGCTAGTAGCCTGCAGGGCCAGGGGCCACCAACGCTGGCCCCTGCGCCCTGTTCTACAAGCCCCCATAGCTGGTCCGGGTCAGTAATGCTGGGTAAGGGGGACACTATGTCATTTTTTGGGGGGGATTTTAAGGGTTTTTAACCCTTAGAATTCCAAAAAAGAAATGAGGTATGGCAGGTCACCTGCGGCAAGCGGGTGACTTGCCATAACCCCCAGCCCCCCATTACCTGCCTCCCCAACGGCCAGGGGGGGGCAGAAGGGCCCGGGCCACGTGGCTATGTGGGCTAGTAGCCTGCAGGGCCAGGGGCCACCAACGCTGGCCCCTGCGCCCTGTTCTACAAGCCCCCATAGCTGGTCCGGGTCAGTAATGCTGGGTAAGGGGGAACCCTATGTCATTTTTTTTTTTTATTAACCCCTTACAACTATGCAATCATATTGCATAGTTGTATCCTATCTGGAATCTCCTAAACTGCTCAGGAAAGGGGGTATACCTATACATATGTGGTACCATTGTAACCGGGAGAAATAGGGCTTTCACACGCAATAATATTTTATTAACAAACACATTTTTTATTACAAAAAAAACACTACAAATTGTAAAAAATAGTTTTTTCTTCATTTTTTTGCACATATTTCACCCAAAAGTATTGAGAATACACTAAAAAAAGGCCAAACAAGACATTTCATGTTGAAGCCCAGACTCTGCTGAAAAAAACAATATATAATTTTCATGGAAATCCCTGGAAATCCCTTCAAAAATCAAGGTTGCACACGTGTAGCGCAAAAACGTGAAAAGTCGTCTGGCAACAGATTGTGACAAAAAATCTCGGTAGGCCGGCACTCAAAGGGTTAAAGTGAACCAAAACCCTGGATTTTCACTATCCTGAATTTTGGTCTGCCCCTCTGGGGCATCCCGTTTTGGGGTGCCCCACTGTGTGAAACCTCACCATTCTCTTCAGTCCAACAATCG
Source organism: Gastrophryne carolinensis (assembly GCA_027917425.1). NCBI lineage: Eukaryota > Metazoa > Chordata > Amphibia > Anura > Microhylidae > Gastrophryne > Gastrophryne carolinensis. The sequence goes on from CM051234.1 coordinate 564,210,734, forward strand.
AATCATCTTGGCTGCGCATATTAATGTGCGGCTGGAAAAGCTGGATGGAATCCCAGCCATACATAGGCCGCAGGCATCCTTCAGCTTTGCGTGGTCACGCACAGCGATTCAGTTGCACCAGACGTAGCCGTGCACATCCGAAAGAGCATGTGAATGATGCTGCTGCGCATGCATCATGGGCTCATTGGAAAGGTAAGAATTGCAGGCGAACGGCAAGTTTTCATACAGTGGGGCATCCCAGCCCGGAATACCTCGGGAAGAGGGAATCAGTCAGCCCTGGAGCCTTATAGACTCCTGCTAGAGCCAGTTTTAGTCCATTTTAAAGCAGTCTGCAGGAAGAGGAATACCAAAGCCGGGACCACTTTTTCTTCCTAAGCCTTTGCAGTTCTCACCCAGTTAGCTATGTACCTATGTCTGAAGGAGTATTTGCCCTCCACCCATGAACGGGCAACAAGATGTGTTAATGGAACAATGGAACAACTGTATGAGGAAAAGTCACCTGTTGAGGAACACGCTGCTCACATCATCATGGCTTATGGGCGGTTTCTTGGAGCTTGCCGCCATCCTTAACGGCCGAAGAAAGCAGTTGACAAGAATATAAAGCTGATGCACATACTCTGCCTCGGCCTCCACCATGTTGAAAACGATTTGATTTCTCTTTCTCATGCTCTCTGCGTGTGGTGAACATATGTAGTCTTGAACAATTGTTTTCCATTTTCTTCTGCATAGCCAGCCACGCATAAAGCTTTGAACCTGGGAAAATAAACCGTGTGAGTGACAATAAGTAATAGAGTTCTTTTTTTTACCAAAACACATTTTATATCCCGCTGGTCACTGTCATTGCCATAGGTGAGGACTGCTGCTGCACCCAGCACTGTGCTAAGTGGATTGTCATTTAATTCTGGTCACGCGGCTGTAGGTGGTCCAGTGTGTGCATTACATTTTAATTACACTGACATAGACTGCTGACATTTTTTAGTAAGGTGTATAGGCCAGAACACACGCTTCTAATTACAGTAATTATTATCACAGACCCTTTTGCTTGCGGTTTGTCATATAGTAAGCTGTACTGCACTGAAAATGGATGCAAGTGTATTGGTTCAAATAGCATACACACTAATAATACAACAAGGCACATCAATATCTGAGTAAAAAGGAAATAATATGTAGTAAGCAATGAGAATGATTGAGGCCGTTTTGAGTAAACGTCTACACATGTAAGTAAAAGTAATGAATGCAATTTCTCTCTGGGCCCATACTGATGGGAACTGGGCTCATCCGCACCCCCAGTGTCCTTAATGGGGATGTGGGTAATTGAGCGGGCCAATGCCAGCAGGTGACATGGCGCCCCCCTAACCTGTTAAAGGGTATAGAAAGAGTTGGTGAACAGGCAGGATGTACCCAAACCTCGAGTTTTGCAGGCAAGTTGCAAGTGATTGTGCTTGAGATTGCCATTATATTGTGTGCAATCGCAAAAAAAACGCTGCATGAGGCGCCCTACGATCACCCCGCTGTTATGTGAAATGGGCCATAGACTACTATGGGCAACATTTCACTGGTGATTTTGGGGCGAATGCTCACGGATCAGTATAAAAGCAGCCTGACAGTACCCAAAGTATACATGAGAAAAGAATAATTTGGTGACAACCATACCAATATCAATGTATCTTATACAAAAATATAATAAAACACATTAAAATACAATTCTGTGAAATACTCACCTGTAGAATTGGTATTATACGCATACAGTACGTTCTGCTCCATATATAATACTTACACGTGGGTAATCCTCCGCCAGAGGGCACTGTTCACTGCAGACATGCAAAAACAGACTCCTCCCGGCCCTTCATATACCCAGGGACCTCCCACAAATCCCCAGCATTGAAAAGCAGTGAGAAAAGAAGCCGGGAGAAACCAACCACCAAACTGGCAAAAATAGCAATGATAACAATCACCATACAGGGGATCCAGAAAAATGTAAAACCAGGGTGGGGTGGAGCAGGACGTACTGTATGCGTATAATACCAATTCTACAGGTGAGTATTTCACAGAATTGTATTATTCTAAGCATGCAGTACGTCCTGCTCCATATATAATACTTACACGTGGGACATCCAATAGCAGTGTCCATAAAGCAGGGTGGGATCCCCATCAAAAAAGGCACAGCAGACAGTAAAGGCGCTGTCACCTGCAAACCTTGCTACCAAGAGCGACATGAGCAAAGGCTCTAATGTCAACCGCATAAAAAACCTTTGAAAGGTAGGAACAGAAAACAGGCAGCGGTCTAGCAAAAACCTGATTAACAGAAAACTGGTGCTGAAAGGCCCAAGGTACCCAAGCACAACTAGAAACAGAATAAAAAGAGAAGAAGATTCTCGGTAAAAACTCAGAGCTCCCCCCATCGGAGAAATTGAAACCTGGTCTCCCGCACGACAGGCGGGGATACTGACCACTACACTAACAAGGATCAGCAAGAAGCCAACACCCTTACCTGGGACCAGAAAGGACAATCCGTCCAAGCAAGACCAGTCCAAAGGGCGCATAACCCCTGGAAGCAGATGAAATCAGGCGCATACGTATGGAGGCGCCCGCAAACCCCAAGGGGCATCAGTCCCCCTAAGGGACAAGCAACAAACCAGGAAAACTACAACACCTGTTGAGGGGATGTAGACCCCCTTACTGCATCATTACTAAGAATAAGGCCCAGAGGAAGACAAAAGGACTTGAATAAATGAGCATAAGACACCACCTTGGGCATAAGGTCCGGCGTAAGGCGGAATACCACCACATCATGGTGTATATATATATATAATGAACGAGGGCTAACTAAACAGAGCCACCTTCTCAGGCACACGTCTGACTGAAGCAACAGCCCCCGGAAGGGCAACTAGAAGTGAGAACAGTTCAGACAGCATCTGGAATAGGTCCAAAGGGAACAACCCGCAAGGCAAACAGAATAAGAATTAATCCCAACAGGGACCATAGAACTACTTGGGAGATGCACCTGAGCAATCCCCAAAAGTACGCTTAACAAGGAAGACTGAATAAGACTGGAAGGAGGACAGGGCAGAACCTGAACCTTCAGAGTACCGAGATGGGGAGCCAATCCCAACCCATGCTGTAATAACTCTAGAACCCTGGGAACAGAGAACGTCCAACAGGGGAGAGACCAAGACTCACGCCAATCAATATGGGTATGCCATACCCTATAATAGACGGAGGAAGAAGAAGAAGAAGAAGCTTGCTCCTAGCCCCCCATAGACAAAGTCACCCAGAAGATAAACTCATCTCCAAAAGGGTGAAAGAATCAACAGTCAAGCCATCAGACTAGAGCCTGTAGATTGGGGCGACATAAGAAGGAGCCTGAAAAAGGCAGAACCGCACTCCTGAGAGAGCGTACAGGACCGCTGTCTCAGCAGAAGCATCTGCGAACCACAGTCCGCTAGGCCACCCAGGGGCCATCAGTATCACGGGTCCCCTTATCAGCGCAATCTTGCGCAGAACCTCGCCTAGCAGGGTGAAATGAAGAAACAACATATAAAATAGAATGTCCAGACATAAAATTACTAAGCCCCCATGACCAAAGTCAGAATATTCTGGGGCAGTAAAAACAAGGGCAGAGCCCCTGTGATATTAACGGAACCCAACAGAGCCACCCTAGTTGGCTCTCAAAGGGACACCAGGATAGCACAACCTGCCACTGAAGGACATCCATTAGAGCGAATACCAATGAGATGCAGGGAATGTTGACCCCCACCTAGATCAGGATCAGAAACCTTCCAGGGGAATCATCCTGCTCCAAGTTCCAGACTGATAATTAATACAGGCCACTGTCCTCCGACAGGCCAAGAGTCCCCAAATAGACAGGTCCTGAAGAGGAGTAGTCCAGCAAGATAGAGTTAACTGAAGGCTCACTGTTTTAACAAAATCAGTAGGTAAGATGGACCCTCTACGGGACCCTACCTAGGAACCACGGGGGATTTTAGAAGAAACCGTCGACCTGCGAGACTTGGTACCCAAGGTGACCATCTACAGGAAGATGCAAGAAAAGGAGGGGGTGCCTCCGGACAGGGTTCTTGAATTTAACCAGACCAAGAGGAACCACCGTACCAAGGGGGAATGAGCACAGACCTAGCTCCAGGGGTGCTCGAACCCCATCCAGGATTAATAACCTACTGTGCCGAAGAGCCCAAGGGCTCTGAATATAAGGGACATCCTCTGATCCGCCACCAACGGGCCCACCAGCTGCAATCCTGCCTGGTGAAGGAAGAAGACAGCAACGAGAGACAGAGCCCATGTAACCAGGAGTCCACTTATTGCCAAGGAAGAAGGTACAAGCCTGAACCAAATCCAAGGAATGGAGATAGCGAATAAGGGACAATGAGGGATTGAGGTGACTGAGCACCCATCCAAATAACTTCCAGAGGACACCGCCGGCCGACTAACCCACTCGGCCGGACGTAGAGATTGGGAAGTAAGGAAGGACGATCCGGTAGGTCCTAGTGCGGACGCCCCACAGGCATGTCAGAGACATCACCCCCATCCGTGCCTTGGCGAGCAGCCTGGGAGCAGAACAGAGGCCAAAAACAAGGCCCCAATCCGCAGGGTTGGTCCTTCAACACTGACCTGTAAAGGTCTCGGTGTCCAGAAGACACAGGGGAAACTAAAAGGATCTTAGATCTCCACAGGAGGCCAGAAGCCCCCCTTGCACAGGGCGCCTGTGTCCCAACACAGCGATATCATGCAGGGACTACCTGTGAGTGTAGAATTGCCCAGCCTACCATAGGCCAGCATGGCCCAGGCTGCCTCATCATTTTGAGGGAAAGAGGAAGGTAAGCATAGAGGCCATCGCCCCAGCCTGTTAAGGGCAACCTGCAAGTGAGCCCAGACTCTGCAGGCCGAGTACGGCCTGCACCAACTCCTGAAGGTAAAACAGGGACTAGAAGCACCCTGACAACCTCTGAAAGGGACCACCCAGCAAACTCTATCCCGTGTCCAGGGGAACTACCTCCTGGATCCACCAGAAGGAGACGATACGCTCCCAGATAGGAGCCAGGTGCTGCGGCAGTCCCCCCGCCCAGAAGGGCGAGGGCGTCCCTTCATGCTTGGGAGGTCTTGGCAGATGTGGACTTAGCCCTGCCAGAGGGCCCAGGGCGTTGCCTGCCCACCCTGGAGTTGGAAGCACACTTCTGGTTCGTGTTTCACACTAACGTAGGGAGGGGGAGGGGTGTCCCTGCCCCGAGGAGGCCGAGACGGCCTTCTGCGTAGGGGTGCCTTACCCTTTTTTCCAAAAAGGTCCAAACGGGCCCCAAATAGACGCCGTCCTCTGAAGGGAAGGCCAGTGAGAGCCTTTTTCGTATCATCATCAGCACCCCACTGTCGCAGCCAAACCAGGCGGCGAATAGCTACCACAAGGGCAGAGGTTCTAGCACACATCTTAATGGTGTCATCCAGCGCTGAGAGGATAAACCTCACAAACACATCACAATCTGAGAGTGCATTAAAGACCTCCCAGGGGAGATCCTCAGGTTGGTGATCAAGTAGCTTTCTAATGAGGGTCCTGGTGGCCACCGCAGTGATGGCCGCGGCACAGACCGGGCGCAGAGCCGTCCCTGCACACGAAAAGGCGTGGGAAGCCAGTCTGTCAATGCGGCGGTCCTCAGCATCCTGAAGGGTACGGTAATGAGGGGCAGTCATGAAGGGGGGTTAGTAACCCCTATAATCGGTGCATCCACCACGGGAGGTGCTGACCAAAAGTTAACCACATCAAGGGGAAAAGGGTACTTCCAATCCCAGACCCCTGGAACCCCTTTAAGTTTACAAGGCGATTCCCATTCTTTGGATATAAGAGCCTGGAAATGCTCCTGTTCCAGAAATTCCAATCGCGGCGTCGCTGTGTGGAAACTCTCCCTCTTAGGCTTGGGAGCCTCTCCAGGAGGGGAGATTGACGAAACCTCAAAGATCTTTATAAGTAGTTCATCATTGTCACACAGGCCCCAAGAACTGGGTCCAGAATCATCACGCCTCCAGGGCATCTCGTCCGAGGAGCCCGAATCGGAGAATAGCTCACCTTCATCAGAAGGAGCAAGGCCCTGCATAGCAGCAGACTCATTTTCAGTAGGAACCAGAGAACCAGGAGGTGTCAGGGACCGCTTCTTTCCAGGGCCCAGGCGCTCCGCCAAACTAGATAGCACCTGCTCAGCCGTAGGCTGCCTGCGCGAGCAAGGTGCAGCCACTGGCAAACCTGATTGCAGGGCCAGTGCCTGTTCAGCACACGGTGCGCAGACCCGTGCTGTCAGAATCAGCATGGGGCTGTCCACACGCTGTACACAGCCGGTCTTGTCCCCGAGGGACCCTGGGTACATAATTCTGAGATGCCTCCATATGGTGATTATCTGAGCAATATGCCCGCAGGGATTTATGCAATAGGCAACCCTGGATGCCCCAAAACCCGCTAGGAATGTGGGAGAATTATTTATGTGAACCCGCTATAATATATGTCAGGCCGGTAGAAGCCACCGAAAACTTGGCGTCTGAAAGACAGAAAGAGAATAAGGGGGGTGTCAGAGCCATGCGCAGCTGAAGGAAAGATCATAGGAACAAAACCGCCCAGGAGGGCACTTACATGACCAAGGGAGGAGGAGGATCGCAACCACGCGCGCACGCGAAGACCATCAAAATGGCGCCAAGCGAACCACGAGGGGCGGGCCCGATCTGGCCGTGACGTGGGGCGCGTCATGCCAAGTCCCCGCCTCCCCCAAAGAGTGCGAAGCTCCAACCAGCGTAACGTAAATGACAAGCAGTGGATAAGACACACAGTTAGAGTTTAGCTAAGGGGAACGCCAAAACTAGCGAATGACGCTGCCGCCTGGGCCGCGCACTTCAATAAAGGAATAAAGGACACATGCGCACAACCTGACAAGGGCTATGTGGATCAAAGGAGCGCAGCTCTGACACCCAGTTCAAAGACAAAACAACGGAAAAAAAACGTGTAGAACATTACGCTGAGACCGCCACACGCATACCTCCCCCCTTTCTTTTCCCCCGAGCTACGGGGGGAAACGAGGGAGAAGGCGACCCTTCACCCAGGGTTCATCGCTACGAGGGGCACGGGGCAATAATGCGGGAGGGGCATCTATTGGAGGCTCACCATCGGCCTAAACCGCCTACCCTATGGTGGGGGACTGCGGTGGAGCGTAGCTCCGTGAGCACACATGGTGCTGCCTACCTTCACCCGACCAGTGCAGCCCAGGCTGGGAGGCACATCTTTATAGAAGAGGAAGGGTGGTAAAAGTCCTGCAGGGCCGGAAGCTGTAAAAGCCCCGCTCACCTGCGAGAGAGTGATACTTCATGTCTTCGCAGTCAGCACTGCAGAGAAATCTGGGGATTTGTGGGAGGTCCCTGGGTATATGAAGGGCCGGGAGGAGCCTGTTTTTGCATGTCTGCAGTGAACAGCGCCCTCTGGCGGAGGATTACCCACGTGTAAGTATTATATATGGAGCAGGACGTACTGTATGCTTAGAATAATGTGATATGCTATTATCTGTACATGAAATATACTTGATGTCACATAGCCTGGACACAGTGTCTTATGTATTATGTGGGTGAAAGAACAGCTTAATTCGGTGAGAACCTGTCCTGCAGACAGTGGAGGAGGGGCAAGTACAGCTGACATAGAGGGCCAGCTTTTTTACTTACTCTGAATGGTAAGAAATTAGGGAGAGGGTTCAGTATAACTTGAAAATTGAAATATTTGCCTACAAATAGTCTTTTATTTTCTTCAATTTAAAATAACCTAGATCTGGGGTTCAATAACACTGGTGGCACAATATTAGGTAGTACTCGGGAAGGCAAAATTTAAACCGGGCCTTCACCATGATTTATTGAAAAGCCCAAACCCTTATAAAACAATTCCCAAGCATCTAAAATTAATATATTTTAAGTTTTTAGTCACTCACTTATTATTCTTTCCCCCACTGGGATGCAACTCTGTTCACAGCCTTTAGGATACGGGCGCCGCCATCTTGACTCAGAAGCATCACACTTACTGAGGGGAGGAGAGTGGGATGAAGTACAGGGGGGCGGGTAATAACTGTGCTTTGCTCAGACAGATCAGAGCTGGGGTCAGGAAAAGGTCAGCAATCCCAGAATGCAGAGCGACACAGTCAGAAGGCACTTCCTGTTTTCAGGCTGTCTGATGTTCTGTGAGCCGCCATCTTGGATGTTTAAAGGCTCATAACATGCAGTAGATGCAGGTAGGATGATTTTTAATGTGAGCGATCTGTATGTACAGGGTGTGGGAAACATATAAGATAGACTCTTATTCAGAGTGAAGGACCGCTTTAACTGCTGCCATCTATACTTTACCCAAGCATGATTTGCCATCTATACTTTACCCAAGTATGATTTGCCATCTATACTTTACCCAAGCATGATTTGCCATCTATACTTTACCCAAGTATGATTTGCCATCTATACTTTACCCAAGCATGATTTGCCATCTATACTTTACCCAAGCATGATTTGCTTTGAAATTACAAAAATGGGGCAAAAACTATTTATGTACATTTTGTGCATTTTGACACAGTTGAAGGTGACTGAAAACACTCAACCACTCAATTCAAACCACCCACATGCTACTTGAGATAATTTAAAAATGAAAAGTGTTACTTGTTTTGGGAACCCCTGACACAGATGGTTATAAATAATACAATTCTGTGATTACTCACCTGTAGAATTGGTATTATATGTATACAGCACGTCCTGTTCCAGAAGATATTCCTTACTCTTGGGTTATACATCCGGTAGATGGCGCTGGACTGCAGAGACAGAAAAGGGGCTCCTCCCGGCCCCATATATACCAGGGACCTCACACAAAATCCCCAGTATTGAAAAGCAGTTAAATGAGACCGGGAGAACTATAACCAATATATAAAAACTTGAACATAAGAACAATCACCACAAAGAGGTAACTAAAGATAATGATAACAAGGGTGGGGTGGAACAGGGCGTGCTGTATACATATAATACCAATTCTACAGGTGAGTAATCACAGAATTGTATACAGCATGTCCTATTCCAGAAGATATTCCTTACTCTTGGGACATCCAATAGCAGTGTTCGTAAGGTAGGGTGGGATCCCCAAAAGTAACAGCAGACAGTTTAAATCACTGCAGCCTGTAGAACTTTGCGGCCAAAAGCAGCATCAGCTGAGGCCCTAACATCAACCTTGTAAAACTTAGAAAAAGTATGAACAGAAGACCAAGTGGCGGCCTTGCAAACTTGTTCAACAGAAGCTTGGTGCTGAAAAGCCCAAGAGGCACCAATAGCACGAGTAGAATGAGCAGTAAGACGAAAGGGAGGCTCCTTCCCCTTAGAAGAGTAGGCCTGTATCACAGCCTGATGGATCCACTTGCTGATAGTGGACTTAGCCGGAGCCAGACCCTTCTTAGGTCCAGACGGGAACACAAAGAGAGCGTCAGTCTTCCTGAAGGATTCAGTAGCCAGAACTTCAGAGTCCTGACCCCATCCAGAGAGTGTAAAAGCCTCTCCTTAGAAGAACTAGGATTAGGACACAGAGAAGGCAAAACAATGTCCTGATTGAGATGAAAAGCAGAAACAACCTTAGGCAGAAAATCTGGCTTAAAAACGAAACACCACCTTGTCCTGGTGTCTCTCAAAATAAGGAGGCTTGATAGAAAGCGCCGCCAACTCAGAAACACACCTCACAGAAGTGATAGCCACCAAAAAGACCACCTTAAGCGTAAGAATGGACAAAGTGGCTCCTTGCAAGGGCTCAAAGGGAGACCCCTGCAGGGCAGATAAGACCAAGTTCAAGTCCCAGACTGGTAACATAGGCTTACGTGGGGGACGCACGTGAGTAACCCCCTGGAAGAAGGTCTTGACCAGGGGATGCTGAGCAAAGGATCTTTGGAAAAAAATAGCCAAAGCAGAAACATAGCCTTTCAGAGTACTGAGCTGAAGACCCAGATCCAAACCATGTTGGAGAAACTCCAGAATCCTAGGAATGGAAAAATACAATTCTGTGATTACTCACCTGTAGAATTGGTATTATGAGTATACAGTACGTCCTGCTCCAAATCTAATACTTACAGTTGGGATATACTCCGCCAGATGGCGCTGGACTGCAGAGACATCGAAAATTGGCTCCTCCCGGCCCCTCAAATACCCAGGGACCTCCCACAAATCCCCAGCATTGAAAAGCAGTTAAAGAGAAGCCGGGAGCATTAAACAATCCAAACTATCAACTATAACAATGATAAGAATCACCATACAGGGGATCCAAGAAAATGCAAACCAAGGGTGGGTTGGAGCAGGAAGTACTGTATACTCATAATACCAATTCTACAGGTGAGTAATCACAGAATTGTATTATTCTTAGTATACAGTACGTCCTGCTCCAAATCTAATACTTACAGTTGGGACATCCAATAGCAGTGTCCATAAAGTAGGGTGAGATCCCCAAGAAAAATTAGCAGCAGGCAGTTTAAACCACTGCCGCCTGCAGAACCTTGCGGCCAAAAACAGCATCAGCTGAGGCCCTAACATCAACCTTGTAAAACTTTGAAAAGGTATGAACAGAAGACCAAGTAGCGGCCTTGCAAACTTGTTCAACAGAAGCCTGGTGCTGAAAAGCCCAAGAGGCACCAATAGCACGAGTGGAGTGAGCAGTAAGGCGGAAGGGAGGATTCTTCCCCTTAGCAGAGTAGGCCTGAATCGCAGCCTGACGAATCCACTTGCTGATAGTAGACTTGGCAGGATCCAAACCCCTCCTAGGACCAGAAGGGACCACAAAAAGATGGAGGTTTCAGCAGCCAAGCCATCAAAGCCAGAGTTTGTAAATTGCAATGGCGTAGTGAGCCCTGAGTGATCAGATCTGGCACCAAGGGCAGAGCGTATTGATCTACTGCCAGCTGTACCACGTCTGCGAACCACACTCTTCTTGGTCACCTGGGGGCCACCAGAATTGCTAGCACCCCCTCCAGAGCAATCTTGCGCAGAACCCTGCCCAGCAGGGGAACTGGGGGGAAGACATACAGGAACTGAAAGTCCTTCCATGACATTGCTAGCGCATCCGAGGTCAGGGCCAGAGGATCCCTGGACAGAGAGACAAAAGCTGGAAGCTTGTGATCGTGGAGGGACGCAAACATATCCACATCTGGTTGGCCCCCACGGGGACACAGAGATTGAAACACCCTGCTGCATAGGGACCATTCTCCCTGGCGAGAGGTCCCCCTGCTCAGAGAGTGATTTTCCACCCCCGGGATGTACACAGCTGAAATGCAGGGAACATTGGCCTCCGCCCAAGTCAGGATCCGAGACGCTTCCTGGAGGGCCCCCTTGCTCCGGGTCCCTCCCTGATGATTGATGTAGGCAACTGCCGTCTGGTTGTCCGAGCGCACCTGAACAGGCAGGCCCTGAAGATGAGTAGTCAAGCGAGCCAGAACTAACCTGATCGCTCGCAGCTCCGAGACATTGATATGTGTGTGGGCCTCCTGAGGGCCCCACCTCCCCTGGAACCGCAGGGACTTCCAGAAACCCCCCCAACCTGACAGACTGGCATCCGTGGTGACCGTCTCCCAGGAAGGGGCAAGAAAGGATCTGCCCCCCAACAGGTTCCTTGAGTCCATCCACCACAAGAGGGACCTCCTGACCAGGGGGGAGAGCACACAGACCCTGTCCAGGGATGCTGGGTCCTTGTACCATACAGACAATAGGTGAAGTTGCAGAGGCCTCAAGTGGAACTGAGCATAAGGGACCGCTTCGAAGCACGCCACCATCAGGCCCACCAGCTGCATCCCCTGCCTGATGGAGGGACGCTGACAAGCTAGGAGGGACTAAGCCTGAGCAATCAGACTGCCCACCTTCTGCTGAGGAAGGAAGATCCTTGCCTGAACTGTATCCAGATTCATTCCTAGGAATGGAGTTACCAAGGAAGGGGACAGTGGGGACTTGGGGTGGTTGATCACCCATCCAAATGACTCCAGAGTGGACACCACCAGCTGAGTATCTGCCTGATGTAGAGACTGGGAAGTGATGAGGATGTCTTCCAGATAGGGAAGCACGCGGACACACTGACATCTGAGCAGAGACATCATGCCAGCCAGCACCTTGGTGAACACCCTGGGAGCTGAGTGAGGCCGTAGGGCAAGGCCACAAATTGGTAGTGTTGATCCATCAGAGCGAACCTGAGGAACCTTTGATGACCTGGGAACACAAGAATATGAAGGTAAGCATCTTTGATGTCCACAGAAGTCATGAAATCCCCTTGGCACAGGGAACTGATGGCAAAGCGCAGAGTCTCCATGCGAAAGCGCCTGCCCCTGACAAACTTGTTGAGAATCTTTAAGTCCAGGATGGGCCTGACAGAACCATCCTTTTTGGGTACTGTGAATAGGTTGGAATAAAAGCCCTTGCCCTTTTCTCTTAAAGGGACCTGGCAGATGACCCCCAGCTCCAGGAGGCCTTGCAATGCTTGTACAAGCTCCTGAGCTGACACAGGGTCCTGAGGAATCCGGGATCTGATGAATCTTGGAGGGGGATCGGCAGCAAACTCCAACTTGTAACCGGAGGACACTACTTCCTGAATCCACCGGTCTGGGACATGAAGCCTCCAGACGTGAGCGAGGTGCTGCAGCCGTCCCCCCACCCGGATGGGTGAGGGCGCCCCATCATGCCTGAGGGGGTTTGGGAGAGGATTTAGCTTTGGGGAGCCAGGACGTCCACGTCCTCTGCCTCTACCCCAGAAATCTCCCCGGGCCCAGGGAAAGAAAACCCCCTTTCCCTGTCTTGCACCGCAGTAAGGGGAGGAGAAGGAACCCTGACCCCAAAAGGGCCGAGGTTGCCGCCTGCGCTGGGGTAACCTGCCTCCCTTAGCAAAAAGGTCCAGCCGGTCTCCAAACAGATACAGTGAGGGCCTTCTTGGCAGCGTTGTCAGCAGCCCACTGGCGCAGCCAAACCGAGCGGCGTATAGCCACCACAAGGGCAGAAGTTCTGGCACACATTCTGATGGTGTCATTCAATGCTGATAGGACAAATTTACAAAAACATCACAACTGGAGAGTGCAATAAACACCTCACAAGGCAAATCATCAGGGGCACTATCGAGAATATTTCTGATAAGGATTCTAGTGGCCACAGCAGTAAAGGCAGAGGCACAGACCGGGCGCAGCGCCGTCCCCGCACATGCAAAGGCGTGGGATGCCAGCTGATCAATACGCCGGTCTTCGGCATCCCGCAGGGTAGTAGAATCAGGGGAATGCATGACAGAAGTGTTAGATAGCCCTAGGATCGGGGCATCCACCTCGGGGGGGGATGACCAACATTTAACCACCTCAGCAGGAAAGGGATACTTCCTATCCCAACTCTTTGGAACCCCGGGAAGTTTACTGGGGAGCTCCCATTCCTTGAGCACAAGGTTATGGAAATGTGCCTGCTCTGGAAATTCCAAACGTGATCTTGCTGTATGGAAAAGCTCCCCTCTTTGCCTGGGAGCCTCAACAGGGAGAGATAGACAGAACCTCAAAAATCTGGGTCAATAATCTGTCAGTGTCATCCGAGGCCCAGGGGTCAGAGCCAGAATCGTCATGACCCCTTGATCTCTCATCAGATGAGCCTGAATCAGAAAAAAGCTCCCCTTCATCAGACAGGGTATAGCCACACAGATTCCAAAACTCCTCAGTTCCCATAAGGAAAACAGTAACATTAGGCGTCAAGTGCCGCTTCTTAGCAGGGGCCTTACGCGCTAAAGACTTCGCAATAATCTGTTCAATAGTAGCCAGTCTAGAAGACACATCAGGCTGAGAATCTCTACTAGTATGCAACTCAGCAGGAGTGAGATTTAAGCTTGGAGGAGTAGGTGAAGTGAAACGAGGTGCAGCCACTGGCAGGCCAGATTGCAATGCAAGCACCTGCTCAGCGCAGGGTACACAGACCCGCGCCTTGTCAGCGTCAGCATGAGGCTGCCCACACGCTACACACAGCCGGTCTTGTCCCGAAGGGACCCCGGTAACATTATCCTGGGATGCCTCCATATGGTGATTATAGCGGCGCTATACGCCGATAGGGAATAACGCTATATAGCAACCCTGGATGCCGGGAGAAGCCAAGAAGGGTTCATCCCGCCTGAAAGACATAAGTAGACAAGACCTTAAGTACATCGTAACAAAAGTGAAGCAGATAAAATCGCCCTCAAGGGCACTTATGGACCGCGGTAGGTAGGAGTCCATCGCGCATAGGCCAACCAATCGGTATACCTCGAGGGGCGGGCCAGTAATAGCGATGACGCGGAACGTGCCAAAGACGAGCCCCACCCCCCCCGAAGAGCGTGAAGCCAGAAGGCCAACAGCCAATGATGGCGCACCAGCGCCTGAGGTAATGCCAAGTAACCAAGTCAGCGCGCAGCGGCGGTAAATTTAAAAGCAATAAAGACAAGTCAGCGCGGCGGCTGACACAAGAATAAAGACAAGTGAAAAGTGAAAGCAAAGACTGCATAACATACATATCTATACACATACACCCCCCCCTTTTCCCCCGAAGACTACAAGGAGGATGAGGGAGGACGGCGGCCACTTAAATAGGGCCCACCGATTGGCAGGGGCAAGGGGCAATAGTGCGGGAGGGGCATCCCATAGAGGCTCACCATAAGCCTGAACAGCCTACCCTTTGGTGGGGGATTGCGGTGGAGCAGCGCTCCTAAGCACCAACGGCGGTGCTGCCTACCTTCACCCGACCAGCGCAGCCAAGGCTGGGAGGCATATTACTAGTGGAACGGGTGGGAATAGTCCTACAGGGCCGCAGGTTAATAACCCCGCTCACCTGCGAGTAAAGAGCCAATTTCTCGTCCTTCGCAGCCAGACTGCAGAGAAATTCTGGGGATTTGTGGGAGGTCCCTGGGTATTTGCGGGGCCGGGAGGAGCCTATGTTCGATGTCTCTGCAGTCCAGCACCATCTGGCGGAGTATATCCCAACTGTAAGTATTAGATTTGGAGCAGGACGTACTGTATACTAAGAGGCCGATTCATTAATAGCGCCAGGTAGCGACAGATGAGCGCCAGTAGCGTGATTTTCTCAGCGCCAGCTAGTATTCGCTGTGCTTGGCCGGGGTTTGCTTGTTGACAGCGACTCAGTCGGTGTGCGGTAATGTTGAATACGGGCTGGGGGGTCGCTGTTTCACAGGTTCAGCGTTGTATGGGTGCGCCTGACAACGAATGGCCAGAGCGAACGGCTTGCTGCAGATTCATTAACAAAACACGCTCCGAATTTATTCGCGCTGTGAATTCCTTGTTTAAACCCCAGAGCGCTGGCGGCGATGGGTGTAAAATAGTTTGTAACCCCCAAACAACCATATTTTTTGATTGTAAAATTATACAAGTTTTTATAAACATTTTGTAATATGAATACATTAATATCAGACCTGTAATATCAATTCTGCACAAATTTTTTAATTTTTTTTTTTTACCTTAAAAAAAAATCCTAACATTGCAGAAGTGGTCACAGAATTTTTGACATTAAAAAAAAAAAAAAAAAACATTAATAGGAATTAATTATGATTAATTAAAGATTGCTCCATTGAAATGCATTGGACATCGCTGTGATGGGATTAGCAGCGGCGCTGTTCGTTGCAGTCGGCTACATGATGAATCCCACGCTAGCCGTCGCTCTCGCCGGCGCTAGCCTCATTTAGCGTGATAAATGCGTCATTGTGACCGCTGCCGGGCGAACTTGAGTCGGTAGCCGCCGTTAGCTGGCGGTACCTGGCGCTCGTCAGACACTACCTGGCGCTAGCCCTTGATAAATAAGGGCCTAAGAATACACACGACAGAGAAGCGAGTTAGACTCGCACCAGTCAATGTAAGTATGCCAAACCCTGTGGTAGATGGAAGAAGAGGACCTCTTCCTAGCCCTGATCATGGTATTTACAACCGAGGAAGGCAGCCCTTTCTCCATCAAGATGGAGGTTTCAACAGCCAGGCCGTCAAAGCCAGCGTTTGTAAATTGGGGTGGCGTAGGTGCCCCTGAGTGAGCAGATCTAGAAATCGGGGCAGGGTGTACTGATCTACTGCCAGCTGCACGATGTCTGCGAACCACACTCTTCTTGGCCAACAGGGGGGCCACCAGTATGGCTTGCACCCTTTCCTGAGCTATCTTGCGCAGCAGGGGAAAAGGGGGAAAGACATACAGAAGCTGAAACCCCTTCCAAGACATTGCCAGGGCATCCATGGCCAAGGCCAGAGGATCCTGGGACAGAGAGACAAAAGACTGGAAGCTTGTGATTGTGACGGGACGCAAACAGATCCACATCCGGCTGACCCCAGCGTGGCACAGGGAGCAAAACACCCTGCTGCTGAGGGACCATTCTTCCAGAAGAGAGGTCCCCCTGCTCAGAGATTCTGCCTCCAGATTCTCCACCCCCGGAATGTACACAGCTGAGATGCAGGGAACATTTTTCTCCGCCCAGGACTTCCTTGAGTGCCCTCTTGCTCCGGGTCCCTCCCTGATGATTGATGTAGGCAACCGCCGTCTGGTTGTCCGAGCGGACCTGAACAGCCCGACCCCGGAGGTGTGGGGTTAAGTGGGCGAGAAGCAACATGAATTTCAGGGACTTCCAAAAGCCCCCCCAACCTGTCAGACTGGCATCTGTGGTGACAGTTTCCCAGCAGAGGGCCAGAAAGGATCTGCCCACCAGCAGGTTCCTTGAGTCCAGCCACCACGATAGAGACCGCCTGACCAGAGGGTACCGGACAAACACCTGATCCAAGGACACAGGGTCCCAATCCCATACTGACAGGAGGTGAAGCTGAAGAGGCCTCATGTGAAACTGAGCATATGGAGCCGCCTCGAAGCAGGACACCATCAGGCCCACCAGCTGCATTCCCTGCCTGATGGATGGATGAGGACAAGAAAGAAGGAGCTGAGCTTTCTCTTGAAATTTCTCCACCTTCTGCTGAGGAAGAAAGATCTTGACCTGAGATGAATCCAGAATCATGCCCAGGAAGGACTTCACCATGGAAGGAGACAGGGAAGATTTGGGGTGGTTGATCACCCAGCCGAATGACTCCAGTGTGGACACCACCCTCTGAGTGTCCAGCTCTGCCTGATGGAAGGACTGAGAAGCGATGAGCATGTCGTCCAAGTAGGGAAGAATGCGAATGCCCTGAGATCTCAGCAGAGCCATAACTCCTGCCAGCACCTTGGTGAACACCCTGGGAGCCGAAGTGAGACCGAAGGGCAAGGTCACAAATTGGTAGTGCTGATCCTCCGGAGCGAACCTGAGGAATCTCTGATGACCTGGAAAGATAGATACATGAAGGTAAGCATCCTTGATATCTACAGAGGTGATGAAGTCCCCTGGGAGTAGGAAAGTCACAGCTGAGCGCAGAGTCTCCATGCAAAAGTGTCTGAATCTGACAAATTTGTTGAGGTGCTTCAAATCCAGGATGGGTCTGATGGACCCATCTTTTTTGGGGACGATGAAAAGATTGGAGTAATAGCCTTTGCCCCTTTCCCTCAAGGGCACCCAGCAGATGACACCCAGTTCCAGAAGGCCTTGGACAGCCAGTGGCAGACCGTGAGCTGACAGGGGGTTTTGAGCTAACCGAGATTTGATGAATCTTGGGGGCGGCCAGGCTGCAAACTCTATCTTGTAACCGGAGGATACTACCTCCTGAATCCACCGGTCTGAGACATGACGCCTCCAGACATGAGCCAAGAGCCGAAGCCGTCCCCCCACCAGGACGGGTGAGGGCGCCCCTTCATGCCTGAGGGGGCTTGGGGGAGGACTTAGGCTTGGGACCCCAGGAGGGACCAGGGCGGCCATGTCCTCTGCGCCTGCCCCAAAAATCTCCACGGGCTCCAGCAAAGGAAGCTCCCCGTCCAATTCTGGAGCCCCTGAAGGAAGGAGAAAAGGCACCTGAACCCTGAAAGGACCGGGGCTGCCTTCTACGCTGAGGTAACTTGCCTCCTTTAGCAAACAAGTCCAGACATTCCCCACAGAGGCGCAGCCCCTTGAAGTGAAACCCAGTGAGAGCCTTTATAGCAGCGTTGTCAGCTGCCCACTGACGCAGCCAGACCGAGCGGCGTATAGCCACTAACAAGGCAGATGCCCTGCCACACATTCTAATGGTATCATCCATAGCAGAGAGGACATATGCAACAAATTCCTCAACGCAGAAGAGCTCTATACTCTTCACTACCAGCATCATCAGGGGCCCCATCTAGGAGACTCCTGAGCAGGCTTTTAATAGCAACAGCCGTAATGGCAGAGGCACAGACCGGACACAGAGCGGTCCCCACACAGGCAAAGGCATGGCAAGCCAGCTGATCAATGCGCCTGTCCTCCCCATCCCTCAGTGTAGTAGAGTCAGGGGAATGCATGACGGATGTGTTGGACAGTCCCAGAACTGGTGCATCCACCTCGGGAGGACATGACCACCGTTTAACCATTTTAGCAGGAAAGGGATACCTCTTATCCCAACTCTTTGGCACCCCGGGGAGCCGGCTAGGCAGTTCCCACTCCTTGAGCACTAAATTATTAAAATGAGTTTGTTCAGGAAACTCCAAGTGTGGTTTAACAGTATGAAACAGCTCCCCCTGCTGGCGTGGAGCCACGGCAGGAGGAGAGATACATAGTACTTCAAAAATGTGAACTAAAAGCCTGTCAGTATCATCTGAAGACCATGGGTCAGACCCAGAATCGGCACCATACACCCTGGATTGTTCCTCAGATGATTCTGAATCAGAAAATAATTCCCCCTCTATTAGGTGGGTATAACCCGAAACGTCAAAAAATTCCTCAGCCTCCATAGGAAAGAGGGAAACACTAGGTGATAAATGCCGCTTCTTAGCAGAAGCCTTACACGGGCCAGACCCAGCAATATGTATCTCAATGCTGGCCACCCATGCAGCCAAATCAGGTTGAGACTCCCTGCTGGTATGCACCTCACTAGGAGTCAGATGTAAGCGTGGGGGGGTAGGCGAAGCCCGAGGGGGCGCAGGCCCAGCCACCGGTAACCCAGACTGCAGCGCAAGCGTCTGCTGGGCGCAGGGAACACACACCCTGACATCATCACTTATAGGGGATACCCCACACACAGCCGGGCTTGTCCCTAAGGAACCCAGAGCACATTATCCTGAGAAGCCTCCATATGGTGATTATTGTGGCACAATAGGCCAATTGGGATTGATGCCAATAAGGCTACCCGGGATGCCCCAATAGCCCGCTAGGGAAGTGGGAGTGTAAGGGAATACAATAGCCCTCCAATAAGAGTTAACACTAAATAGAGGGGATAGGACCGGGAGAAACCACAAAAGTTTGACCCGCTTGCACTCACGGACCGCGATAGGGAGACGCCGCACACACGCAGCAGAGAGCTAAAATGGCGCCCGCATATACCTTGAGGGGCGGGCCGCGGAGACAGCGATGCAGAACGCGTCAGCCGCAAGGCCCGCCCCCCCCCGCGAAGAGCGAGAAAAGCGCCCACATGACAAGACCAGCCAATGATGGCGCAGCAACGCCTGAGGCAATGTCAACGCCGACTGCGGAGCGGAGTACAAGCGTGGGGCGGCTGTGATGAAACCTGTGCAACCAATTAAAAAGGGATCATCACATAAATCATATAGACAAGACATGCATTCCCCCCCCCCCCCTGAGTTCTACCAGGGAGAGCGTAGGGGAAGCGACGGCCAGCCTAAAGGGAGCCAACTGCGGGGACAGGGGGCGAAGGGCATAAGACGCGGGGGGGCATCCCATAAGGCTCACCATGGGCCTGTACCGCCTACCCTTTGGTGGGGGACTGCGGTTGGAGCAGCGCTCCTTAGCACCTGACAGAGGTGCTGAATATCTTCACCCGAACCAGTGCAGCCTAAGCTGGGGGCAGTAAAAGGAAAAGGGTGGGAATAGTCCTACAGGGCCGCAGGCTAATAGCCCCGCTCACCTGCGAGTAGAGAGCCATCTTCTAGTCATCGGAGCCCAGACTGCAGAGAAGAACTGGGGATTTTGTGGGAGGTCTCTGGTATATATGGGGCCGGTAGGAGCCACTTTTCTGTCTCTGCAGTCCAGCGCCATCTACTGTATGTATAACCCAAGAGTAAGGAATATCTTCTGGAACAGGACGTGCTGTATACTTAGAATATATATATATATATATATATATATATATATATATATATATAGGCATTTCCGCCCCCCCCCCATGATGCAGCTCACTTCCTAGAATGCTTGCCAGCTCCTGGTAACCCCCCTGATGGTTTATGTAAGCCACAGCTGCAGATTTGTCCGACTGTACACTGACCCGAAGGCCCTGGAGCTGGGCAGACCAATGCCTGAGAACCAGCAGAATCACCCTCAGCTCAAACACATTGATTGTAAGACTGCTCTCCCACTGGTCCCAGAGATCCTGAACCATCTTGTTGTCCAGAACACCACCCCAACCCATCAGACGTCTGTGGACAGGATGATCCACCAGACCGACAGGAAAGACTGACCCACTGCCAGTGACTGCTGGTCTAGTCACCATTTCAGGGATCACCAGGCATTGACTGTCATGATGAAGCGACAGTCCAACGTCTGCACAGTCCTGTGCCATTTCGATAGGAACAGCATTTGTAGAGACGTGGAGTAGAACTGGGCATACGGAACGGCGTCTATGATAGACACCATCATGCCAAGGAGACGCATGCCGTGCCTCATCGTGGAATGTTTGGCTGCCAGCAGCGACCTCACCGCCTCCTGAAGAGCTGTACCCTTCTGCACCGGAAGAATGACCCGTGCCCTTCGAATATCCAATATCATACCTACATAAGTTGCCACCATGGACGGAGCCACCTGGGGCTTGGGGTAGTTGATCACCCACCGTAAAGTTCCCGTGTGAACAGGGCCTCTCAAACATCCTGCAGTGTCCCTGCCAGAGATGGGGTTCGACCTTGCCTCTGTAGTAGTGTCATCACTACCGCCAAGACCTTCATGAACACTTGCAGGCAGTGGACAGTCCAAACGGCAGTGCCACAAATTGTCAGGCGCCCAATGCAAAGCGCGGGTATTGTTGGTGACCAGAGAAGATCATGACATGCAGATAAGCATCCTATATATCCATCGTGGCCAGAAAATCCCCTTGTTGCAGTGTCATGGCCGACCTTAGAGATTCCATGCGGAACTTTCTTACTTCCCTAAGAGCCGAAAAATACCATTCTGTGAATACACACCTTGTAGAATGGATATTATAAGTATGCATCACGCCCTGCTCCAATCATAATCATTACGTCTGGGATATAGTCCACTAGAGGGCGCTTTACTGTAGAGATGGCAAAAAAAAGAGGCCCCTCCCGGTCCATATATACCCGGGACCTCCCACTCATTCCCTAGTATAATCAAGCAGTAAGGGAACCAGGAGAAGCCAATAACAAGAATAACAATATTTAACAAGGTACACCACCATATAGAGGATCCAAGAATAAAAACTCAGGGTGGGATGGAGCAGGGCGTGATGCATACTTATAATATCCATTCTACAAGGTGAGTATTCACAGAATGGTATTATTTCAAGTATGCATCACGCCCTGCTCCAATCATAATCATCACGTCTGGGACATCCAGTAGCAGTGTCCAACAACGGGTGGGGATCCCAAAAAGAGCAACAATGCGCAGTTCAAACCACTGCAGCCTGCAGAACTTTGCGGCCAAAAACAGCATCCGCTGAGGGCCGCACATCAACCTTGTAAAACTTGGAAAAGGTATGAACAGAAGACCAGGTAGCAGCCTTACAAACTTGTTCAACAGAAGCCTGGTGCTGAAAGGCCCAAGAGGCCCCAACAGCACGGGTAGAATGAGCAGTAATTCGGAAAGGGGTATCCCTCCCTTTAGCAGAATAGGCCCTAACAATGGCCTGACGAATCCATTTACTGATGGTAGACTTGACCGGCGCCAAACCCTTCTTTGGACCAGAGGGTACCACAAACAAGGTGTATGTCTTCCTGAAAGGCGCTGTAGCCACCAGGTAGTATTTCAAGTTTCTGACAACGTCCAGAGAATGCAAGGCCCTCTCCTTGTCATTACCAGGATTATGGCATAAGGAAGGAAGCACAATGTCCTGATTGAGGTGAAAGGCAGAAACAACCTTAGGCAAGAAGTCTGGTTTCAAGCGGAAAACCACCTCAAAGTAGGGGGCCTGAATGGACAGAGCCGCCAACTCAGAAACACGCCGGACAGAGGTGATAGCCACCAAAAAGGCAACTTTCCAAGTGAGAATAGACAGTGCCGCCTCATGCACAGGCTCAAATGGAGGACCCTGAAGGGCAGACAAAACCAAATTCAAATCCCAAACCCTTAACAAAGGTTTGTGGGGAGGGTGCACATGAGTGACCCCCTGGAGGAAAGTCTTGACCAAAGGATGAAGAGCGAAAGACCTCTGAAAGAAAACCGCCAAGGCGGAAACATGCCCCTTCAGAGTGCTGAGCTGAAAACCCATATCCAGACCATGTTGAAGGAACTCCAGTATCCGAGGTATGAAGAACACCCGACAAGGGATGTTAGAAGAGGATTTCATCCTAGCTCTCTAGAGTGAGAAGATCCGGAACCAGGGGCAAAGGGTACTGATCGACTGCCAGCTGCACAATGTCTGCGAACCACACCTGTCTTGGCCACCTGGGAGCCACCAGAACAGCTGGCACTGCTTCTTGAATCAGCTTGCGTAGGACCCTGCCCAGAAGGGGAGAAGGAGGGAAAAGGTACAGGAGACCAAACCCCTGCCAAGACAGAGACATGGCATCCACCGCCAGAGCCAGAGGATCCTGGGACAGTGAGACAAAAGCTGGAAGCTTGTGATTGTGACGAGAGGCAAACAGATCCACATCCGGCCTCCCCCACCTGAGACAGAGGGACAGAAAGACCTTGCAGTTGAGGGACCATTCTCCCCGGCGAGAGGCCCCCCTGCTCAGGTAATCCGCTTCTAGGTTCTCCGGTCCCGGAATGTAAACCGCCGAGATGCACGGGACGTTGTTCTCGGCCCAAGAGAGAATCAACGACACCTCTCGGAGAGCACTCTTGCTCCGAGTCCCTCCCTGATGATTGATGTAAGCGACCGCAGTCCTGTTGTCGGAGCGAACCTGAACCGGTAGGCCCCGGAGGTGATGCGTCAGCTGCGCCAGCAACAACCGAACTGCCCTCAGCTCCAGAACATTGATGGGGGCATGTGCCTCCTGAGGGCCCCACAGCCCCTGGAATTGGTGGGCTCTCCAGTATCCCCCCCCAACCTGACAGACTGGCATCCGTATTGACCGTCTCCCGGCACGGTGCCAGGAAAGATCTGCCCCCCAGAAGATTCTTCTAGTCCAGCCACCAAAGGAGGGACCGCCGGACCAGAGGGAACAGAGCAAAAGCCTGATCCAGAGACAGGGGACACTTGTCCCAGGCTGAAAGAAGATGGAGCTGAAGAGGCCTCAAGTGAAATTGAGCATAGGGAACTGCCTCGAAGCAGGCCACCATCTGTCCCACCAGTTGCATCCCTTGCCGGATGGATGAGGGTTGGACAGCAAGACATGAATCAGCGCTTGAAGAGAGTCCACCTTCTGCTGAGGGAGGAAAATCCTGGCCTGAATGGTATCCAGAGTCATACCCAGGAAGGCGGTCACCCGTGATGAGGAGATTGAGGACTTGGGGTAATTGATCACCCACCCGAACCTTTCCAGTGTCGCCACCACCGTCCGGGTGTCCGGCTCTGCTTGTTGGAGTGAAGGGGACGTAATGAGAAGGTCGTCCAGATAAGGAAGAATGCGAATACCCCGAGCTCTGAGAAGGGTCATCACGCCTGCCAGCACCTTGGTGAACACCCTGGGGGCAGAGGTGAGCCCGAAGGGGAGTGACACAAATTGGTAGTGTTGTTCCCCTACCACAAACCTGAGGAACATCCTTGATGTCTATAGAAGTCATAAAGTCCCCTGGGCGCAGGGAGCTGATTGCAGAGCGCAGCGTCTCCATGCAAAAAGTTTGGTTCTGAAGCTTTAGGTCCAGAATGGGTCTGATGGAACCATCCTTTTTAGGCACCGTAAAGAGATTGGAATAGTAACACTGACCTCTCTCTCCCGGGGGGACCCGACAAACGACCCTCATGGCCAGAAGGTTTTGAACCTCCAACAACAGGCCCTGAGCTGCCCGAGGGTCCGTAGGAACCCGCGATCTGAGGAATCTGTAAGGAGGCCAGTCCGCGAACTCCAGCTTGTATCCGAAGGAGACGACCTCCAGAATCCATTTGTCTGAGACCTGTTGAACCCAGACCTGAGCAAAGAGCCACAGGCTTAGCAGTGGATTTGGGTTTGGCATCCCAGGAAGATCCGGGTCGGGCACAGCCTCTGCCCTTGCCATCTCCCCTTTGTCCCGCAAAGGGTACCCCCCTGCCTGACCTAGGCCCACGAAAAAGGGGGTGAAGGAGCTCGAACCCCGAAAGGGTTGCGGCTGCTTCTTGCGTTGGGGTAACTTACCTCCCTTAGCAAAAAGATCCAGATGATCACCAAACAGGTGCAATCCTTTAAAGGGAAGCCCCGTGAGAGCCTTCTTGGCAGCATTGTCAGCTGCCCACTAGCACAACCAGACTGAGCAGCAGATAGAGACTACCAAGGCCGAGTTCCTGCTACACATCTAAATGGTGTCATCTAAGGCAGAGAGAACATAGGTGATGAACATCTCACATTGTGATAAGGCTCTAAATTCAGCAATTGAAGTGTCCTCATGGGAGCCGTCCAGAAGGCCCCTGATCAAGGTCCTAATAGCCACGGCCGTAATAGCGGAAGCACACACTGGGCACAAGGCCGAACCCAAACAGGCAAAGGCGTGGGAAGCCAGTTGATCAATATGCTGGTCCTCACTATCCTTCAAGGTAGTGGAATCCGGTGAATGCACAACAGATGTATTAGACAACCCCAAAACAGGGGCGTCCACCTTGGGGGTAGTTGACCAACATTTGACCACATCCGAGGGAAAGGGATACCTCCTATCCCACCCCTTAGGGATACCAGGAAGCCGGCTAGGCCGCTCCCATTCCTTGAGAACGATATTATTAAAATGCGTCTGTTCTGGGAATTCCAAACGTGGTTTTGCGGTACCAAACAATTCCCCCTGCTGCTTAGGTGGCGCTGCAGGAGGGGAAATGGAAAGTAGCTCAAAAATTTGAGTCAGAAGTCTATGGGTGTCGTCAGCATCCCGATGCTCTGAGCCGGCATCAGTGCCAAGGCAATGCTGATCGTCAGAGAGATCTGAATCTGAGAATAATTCCCCTTCCTCGAGAGGGGTGTAGTCAGACAAATCAAGGAAATCATCCTGTTCAAAGGAAAAGGCCGGCGCAGCGGGCGCCAGGTGCCGTCTTTTAGCTGGAGCCTTACGGGCTGCAGAGCTAGCAATCAACCTCTCAATGTTGGCCAATCTGGCGGAAACATCAGATTGCGACTCCCCACTAGCGTTAGTGTCACTAGGGGTCATGACCAGGTGCGGGGGTGTGGGGGATGACACCTAGGGTGCTGATCCAGCTGCACGGGGCCCAGATTGCTGCGCAATCGCTAGCTGGGCACAGGGTACACAAACCCGCACATCATCGCCCGCAAGGGACACACACCCCGCACACCACACATAGCCGGGCTTGCCCCAAGGGGACACCGAGCACAATATCCTGGGAAGCCTCCATATGGTGAATTATTAGTCGCAATAGCCAATGGGAATTACGCTGTGCAGCTACCCGGGATGCCCCTTAAATGTCCGCTGGTGCGAGGATTTAATATACACTTTTAATAATCAAGCCCCTACAATATGGGGGAAGGACACAGGACCGGAAGAAAACCTCTAATTTAGGTTGTCCCCCTGAAAGACACAAAAGAGGAAACCCCCATCAGTATGGCAATGCAATCATAAGAATACATACATATGATGACAATCAATAATATATAAATATATACACAGCCCACAAGGGGCACTCACGCACACCAGAGGGTTAACTGGCCCAGACAAGATGGCGCTGAGAAGGGAAGAGAGGCAGGAGGGGGCGGGCCGCCTGCGGAGTGCGCCGATCGCTAGGCCCCTCCCAGACGAGGGGACACAACGCAAACCTCGCTATTAAGCCAATAGCGGCCGAGCCGGGCGCTGACGTCACCAGCCCGCTGCCGCCGCAGAGCGCGCGCACGGGCCGTTCAAAAGAATGACAGAAACGGAGGAGGGAAGGCAGAGGATCGCTGAGCCATGTGCCAGCACAGTCACGCACACACACACAAGTAAAAAACAGCACACTAAGTATACAGAGCATTAACACTGACCACCGCCGCCCCCCCCCCGACTAACCGGACAAGGGATAAGGGGGAATAAGCCCATATCTACATTTGGCCACATGTAATGAGGGCTGAGCGGACGGGGCATCTCATGTCAGGCTCACCAACCTGTGCTGCCTACCCTTTGGTGGGGGATATGCGGTGGAGCTATGCTCCAATAAAAAACACCTCTAATAGGTGCTGCCTACCATCACCCGGACCATGCAGCCAAAGCTGGGAGGCAGGTAATAGTGGCACGGGTGGGAATAGGACAAAGGGCCGGGGCTGTGCAGCCCGGCTTACCTGCAAGGAGAGAGAGCCATCATCTTGACCTTCGCCACCGAGTGCAGAGACTAAACTGGGGAATGAGTGGGAGGTCCCGGGTATATATGGACCGGGAGGGCCCTCTTTTTTTTGCCATCTCTGCAATAAAGCCCCCTCTAGTGGACTATATCCCAGACGTAATGATTATGATTGGAGCAGGGCGTGATGCATACTTGGAATATTCGGCGACCTGCGAGACGTGGTCCTCAAGTTGTGTTTCTGTGGAAGCTAGTCGACTTCCTACCCCTGGCCTTCCAGACCAAGTCATCCAGAGGTTCACCAAAAAGACAACCCCCTGAAAAAGGGGAGTGCAGTAAGCATCTTCTTAGAAGCAGCGTCGGCCGTCCACTGTCTCTGCCAGACTGTGTGCCGCAAGGTGACCAGTAAGGCCGACCCCCTAACCACAAGAAGCACCGAATCGTCCATAGCCAGCACAATGTATCTGAAGACCTCCATAGCGCAGGAGGAACGCGAACCTCCATGTCGCAAACGCTTCCTCCAGAACTGCTGTAGCAGCCATAGACATGGCGCAAGCTGGGCGCATGGCCAACCTCACCATGCAGAAAGCATGCCTGGCCAGCTGGTCTAACCTCCTATCTGCCGGGTATTTCAAGGTGCATTATCCAAAAGAAGGATAAGGGTGTGCTGAGCCAGAGCCAACACCGGTTAATCTACCTCGGGTGAGCAAACTTTGACCGTCTAATGCGTAAAGGGGTACTTGGCCTCTGGAAAAGACGGACACTGATCTGGTTTCTCCTACTCCTTTGCCACCAGCCCGTCGAAATGGGCAAGCCTGAGAAAAATCTGCCTGACCTTCTGGCGCTTGAATGGTTCACCCTTTTTCATCGGCCACTTCAGTCGTGGAGTAGAGAGGTGCAGAACCTCCAATATTGCCTCAATGAGCGCCTCAGTCTGGTCTGTCAGGCGATCCAGAGGGTTCCCTGGCGCATGCGCGGCTTCCAGTTCCTCACCACTGCAGGATAACACCTCCCCTCCAACGGCCTGGAACTATATCCAGAACTAAATAAGTCCTCGACGTAGGAGCTAGAATCCTCCAAGCACTCAGTCTGAATATGCCTGCGCTTAGCCTTCCAACCTGGGGCACAGACAGACTCGGGATGCCCCTGCTGACGAAGGCCACTGACCATGCTCTCCAACCGGGCCACCATGTCCACCACGTCCGAAGGGGGAATCCCGGACCTTGAAACAATAATGGTCAGGCAGCTCCCCCTTCCCCAGGGGGTTTCCCGCTCTGACATGCCCGAGCCTGAAACAGCAGGTTAAACTGGATGATCCAGCAGTGGTGTGAAGCCTGACAGCTGGATCACACAAGGGTCCTTTGCGCGAGGTCAGGCGCGCTTGGCACATGGGACACGCTGCACCACTCTCCATTAAAATACGAAACACTGGTGCCTCTGATGCCTCCAACATAGTAAAATGGCTGCTCTAATTGCTAAGCAATACAGCTTGAGTGCTGGTCCCCATACCCTCCTGCCTATTGACTACTGGTCAGACCTGCCTGCACTACCGGAAAAGCAACCTCTGTGGAGCTTAGTTCAACCCACCAGCCAAGGATGCAGCAGCTTCCGGACCCCCACCCTGCAACAACAAGAACAATGTCAGATTGGAATTAAACCTATAACAAAGCTTGCTAAATTTTTAGCACAAGTGTTTTCAGATAACTTTAATGACATTACAGCAACCAACGGCTAATAGATCCACCGCCAACCCCCAGTGTGTGTTGAAAAAAAAGAAAATATATATATATATTTCGCTGTTTTCCTTCAAAACATTTTAGCTGGAGTAGAATAGACATAAAATGAAGTTAAGTTAACACACTGTCAGATTAACAGAAGTAAAAGTCATTTTAATTAGAGAAAACTCTTGGTGCAGAGGATAGTATTATTGATTCACTTAGACGGAGAGGTTGCCTAATTCTAAAGAAAATCTGTACAGGAGGGCAACGTATGCCAAGCAAGCTGATGTCTGTATGTGAAACAAGACCTTTCTGACTGGCATAGCTTTAATTTGAAGGAAAAAAGGATTTCTTGTTAAAATTTACCTTCTTGATCTTCTTGATATCTGGATCTTCATCTTCATGGTTCATGTGGTATGGTCGCATGCGCTCCTTAGTTTTATTCAGGGCCACTATCTGGTAAACAAACCAAACCATATACATTATGTTAGTAATCAACTGATATTTAGCAGCAGTGGATGGTGCCAATAAATAAAGAATGAAACAAGGTGTAACTGGAGGGCACTGATTAGGAAAATTAGTTCTGAGGTTCCTAGGAGGTGGTCTATATGTGACCAGCTATAACTTACCTTGTATTTTTTTAATTATTGTTATTAATAATTACCTTTTATTTTGACAAAAGAATAATAATATATATTTAACAAAATGTGTGATACAAATATATTTTAGCTGATCAAATATTGCATATGCTACTGCAGGGGATAAAATGGGAGTATAGTTTTTTCTTGTTTCTCTCATACAGCTCCTTTAAGGTATCAGAGCCAATTTACCAAGATCTGTATTTTGATTCCCTTAGCCACCAACAAAATGTAATGAATCAGTGGGCGCCTCCGTACACATGGAACTTCTGTGTACGTCGTCAGCCATTGATTTCAATGGGAATAAGCCGTACTAAGGTTACACTTGGGTGGAAGGTAAATGATATTGGTTTTGTGCCGAGGCCACCCCTTATCGGAGTCTGACAGGAAAGTCCACAAAAATACAATTCTGTGAAATACTCACCTGTAGAATTGGTATTATACGTATACAGTACGTCCTGCTCCAGATATAATACTTACACTTGAGTTATCTTCCGCCAGATGGCGCTGTGCACTGCAGACATGCAAAAACAGGCTCCTCCCGGCCCTTCATATACCCAGGGACCTCCCACAAATCCCCAGCATTGAAAAGCAGTGAACCAGAAGCCGGGAAAATGTAACCACCAAAAACAACTGGTAATGATAACAATGATAACAATCATAACAATCACCATACAGGGGATCCAGAATAATGCAAAAACCAGGGTGGGGTGGAGCAGGACGTACTGTATACGTATAATACCAATTCTACAGGTGAGTATTTCACAGAATTGTATTATTCTAAGTATACAGTACGTCCTGCTCCAGATATAATACTTACACTTGGGACATCCAATAGCAGTGTCCATAAAGAAGGGTGGGATCCCCAACAAAAAAGGCACAGCAGACAGTAGAGACACTGTCACCTGCAAACCTTGCCACCGAAAGCGATATGAGCAAAGGCTCCAACGTCAACATCATAAAAACCCTTGAAAAGGTATGAACAAAAAACCAAGCAGCGGTCTAGAAAAACTTGTACAACAAAACCTGGTGCTGAAAGGCCCAAGGATACCAAGTCACCAGTAGAATCAGAACAAAGTGAGAAGAAACTCATCACCTCAAAGGAATAGGCCTGAGTAACAGCCTGACAAGATCAAACGCTAACAAATAGTCCAGGAAGAAGCCAAACCTTCCCTAGGACCAGAAGGGAAAACCATCCAAGTAAAGACTAGGCCAAGGGCCGCTTAACCCCTGGTAGCAGACGAGATCCGGCACATACATAGGTAGGTGCCCACAAACCCCAAGGGGCATCAGTCCCCCTAAGGCAGTGGTTCCCAACCCTGTCCTCAAGGCACAACAACATGTCATGTTTTTTGGATCTCCAAATAGCCAGCTCTATTGCTCTGCAGCTGCACTAATTACTCCACCTGTGCATCTTTGTGGAGATCTGCAAAACCTGGCCTGTTGGTGTGCCTTGAGGACAGGGTTGGGAACCACTGCCCTAAGGGACCAGAGACAATCCAGGAAAAAAATTCCAGCACCTGATGAGGGAAAGTAAATCCCCTTGCCTCAGTGTTACTAGGAATAAAGCACAGAAGAAGACAATGTCTTAAATACATGAGCCTAAGCCACCACCATAGGCAGAAGGTCCACGTAAAGTGGAGCACCACCTTATCCTGGTGCATATCAAGGAACAAGGGCTAGCGAAACAGAGCCACCCGCTCAGACACACGTCTGACTGAAGTAACAGACCCAAAGGACAACTTTGAAGGTAAAAGACAGCCAGACAGCATCCTGAATCGGTCCGGAAGGAACACCCCGCAAGGCAAACAGCATAAGAATCCAATTCCCAACAAGGACCATAGAATTACGTGGGGAACGCAATGAGCAACCCCAGAAAGAAAGCTTAGCCAAGGAAAATAAGCAAAAGACTTCTGCAGGAAGGCAAACAGGGCAGAACCTGACCCTTCAGAGTACCGAGTTGGAGAGCCAACTCCAAGCCTTGCTGTAATAACTCTAGAGCCCTGGGAACAGAGAATGCCCAACAGGGAAAAGACCTAGACTAACACCAATCCATATGGGTAAGCCATACCTCATAAGAGATGGAAGAAGAAGAAGAGCCCTGCTCTTAGACTTCCAACAGTCACGAACACAGAGATGAGAAGCCTGTCTCCATAAGGACGGAAGAAAGGAGGCCCTGAGCGAAACAGGGCGGCACCCCTAGCAGAGCGTACCGAACTACTACCCTAGGTATCACGTCTGCGAATCCACACTCCACTAGGCCACCCAGGGGCCAACAGTATCAATGGTCCCCCTACCAGAACAATACTGCACAGAACCCCGCCTAGCAGGGGGAACGGAGATAAGACATACAGACCAGAATGTCCTGTCATAAAATTACTAAATCATCATGACCACGGCCAGAGGATCCAGGGGCAGGGAAACGAGTGGCAAGAGCTTGAAACAGTGACGGGGCACCAAACAGATCCACACTGATTGAACTTCATAGTGACACAAGAATTAGCACATCCTATCGCAGAGGGACCTCCACCGGAGCGAATACCACTGATATGCAGGCAACATTGTCCTCCACCCAGATCAGGAACATATACCTTCCTGGGGGACCATCCTGCTCCAGGTCCCACACAGATGATTAAGGTAGGCCACAGTCGTCAGAAAGACCGAGCGCCGCCAAACAGGCAGGCCGTGAAGAGGAGAAGTCAAGCGAGATAGCGTCAACCTGAAAACTCACTGTTTCAATATTGATAGGTGCACGGACCTCCTAAAGGCCCCACCTTCCCCAGACCCGCATTGGGTTACAGAAGAAAAACCTCCCCTTCAACCTGACAGGTTGGCATCCATGGGCCTTCCCCGCACTGACTGTCTCTAGGAAGGGCAAGAAGGAAACTGCCCCCAGACAGGTTCCTAGAGTAAATCCACTCCAAGAGGGACTCCTAACCGAGGGGGAAGGCACACATGACCCTGCTCCAGGGATGCTGGGTTCCAGTCCAGTATTAACAATAGAAGTTGCAGAAAGGCCCCAGGTAGAGGAGTATAAGGGACTTCATCTAAGCAAGTCACCAAACTGGCCCACCAGCTGCATTCCTGCCTGGTGAAGGGACTGGAACAGCAGGGAGAGGCTGAACCCACGCAACCAAATTGTCCACCGGAAGATTCTCGCCTGAACCGAATCTATATTCATCCCTAGGAATGGAGATACCAATCAAGAGGACAAGGAGGACTTTAGGTGAATGAACACCCATCCAAATGACTCCCAATGGACGCCACCAGCCGAGTAGCTAACTCGACCTGACGTAGAGATTGGGAAGCGAAAAGGACCACTGGGTAGGTCTCAAGCAGACGCCCCTTGGTCTCAAACAGAGACATAACCTCCATCAGTACCTTGGTGAGCATTCTGGAGACAGAAGAGAGG
The DNA here is from genome assembly GCA_027917425.1 of Gastrophryne carolinensis. Classification (NCBI taxonomy): domain Eukaryota; kingdom Metazoa; phylum Chordata; class Amphibia; order Anura; family Microhylidae; genus Gastrophryne; species Gastrophryne carolinensis. The sequence continues at coordinate 564,243,105 of CM051234.1, forward strand.
CCAGATAACAAGGCCACAGATTAGCAGTATTGGACTTCCAACACAAACCTGAAGAGCCTCGGTGTCTAGAAGACACGGGGATGTGAGCATAAGCATCCTTGATCTCCCCAGACGGCAAGGGCCCACTAGGCGCAAGGCGCTGGTGGCCCATCTCAGATTTTTCATGCAGAAACTGCCTGAAATAGTAGACTTGCCAACAACCTAACAACCTGTGAATTCAGAAGGGCAGACTGACTCATCCCTTTGGGGGAATGTGAAGGGGTTGGTGTAGCGGCACCTGCTTCTGCCTGTTAAGGGCAAACTGCAAGAGACCTCCAGACCCCGCAGGCCGTGCATGGCTTGCACCAGCACGCGAACAGAGGTAGGGACCAGGAGTACCCTGACAATTATGGGGAAGGCCTCGCAGCAAACTTTATCCTGTATCCGGAGGAAACTACCTCCTGTATCCACCAAAATGAGGCAAAATGCCTCCTGATAGGAGCAAGATGTTGCAGTCATCCCCTCATCCAGGCGGGCGAGGGCGCCCCATCATGCTTGAGGGAATTTGGTGGAAGATTTAGGTTTAGCCCCGCCGGAGGGCCCAGAGCGTTGTCTGTTGCTCGTGGGGCAGGGGTCTGCACTAAGACTCCAGAAGGACACCCCTGGTTCTTGTTTAACGCTATGGTATGGAGGGGTGTCCCTGTCCCGAGGGGGCCGAGATGGGTGCCTGTGTTGGGGTGATTTGCCCTTTTTTCCAAACAGGTCCAGACGGGCCCCAAACAGGCGTTGCCCTCTAAAGGGGAACCTGGTAAGAGTCCTTTTAGCAGCATAGTCAGCACCCCACTCTTGCAGCCAGACCAAGCGACGCATAGCCACCACAAGGGCGGAAGTCCTTGCACACATTCTAATGGTGTCATCCATAGCTAAAAGGATAAATCTTACAAATACATCACAACTAGAGAGTGCATTAAACACCTCCCAGGGAAGACCATCAGTGTGATGCTCAAGCATCTGTCTGATGAGGGTTCTGGCGGCCACTGCAGTGATGGCCGCGGCACAGACCAGGCGCAGCGCCGTTCCTCCACAAGAAAAGATGTGTGAAGCCAGCTTATCCATGTGCCGGTCCTCGGCATCCCGAAGGGTACTATAAGCAGGAGCTGCGATAAAGGGGGGGTTGGGAACCCCAACGACCGCCGCGTCTACCACTGGGGGCGATGACCAACAATCAACCATCTCAGGGGGGAAAGGGTATTTCCAATCCCAGTCCCCTGGGGCCCCTGGAAGTTTACCGGGGTGTTCCCATTCCTCGAGTACAAGAGCATGGAAGTGAGCCTGCTCTAGGAATTCCAAGCGCGGTGTCGCTGTATGGAAACGCTCCCCTCTCGGCTTGGGAGCCTCGTTAGGGACAGAGATAGACAGGGCCTTAAAGATCCTAATCAACAATCCAATGGTGTCAAACTGGTTCCAGTCTTTATGGTCAGAATCGTCATGACTCCTCGGCTCCGCATCAGATGAGCCCGAGTCAGAGAACAGCCCTCCTTCATCAAAAGGGGTGCAGGCACGCGGAGCAGTGAACTCCTCCGATCCCTTAGCAAAGGCAGAAACAGGGGGCATCGAGGACCGCTTCTTACCAGGGCCCGAGCGCACTGTCAACCCCGTAATAATCTGGTCAGCCGTAGGCAGTCTGGAAGACGCAGCCGGCTGCAACTCCCCACTCGTATACGACTCAGCAGAAGCGAGATTTAAGCCTGGGGGACTAGGAGTGTTAAGGCGAGGAGCAGCCACTGACGATCCTGGTTGCAGGACCAGTACTCGCTCGGCACACGGTGCACAGATCTGTGTCCTGTCAGCACCAGTGCGGGGATAGCCACACGTTATACACAGCCGGTCTTGTCCTCGAGGGACCCCGGACACAAAATTCTGAGATGCCTCCATATGGTGATTATCAATGCAATATATGTCAGTAGGGATTTATGCAATAGGCAACCCTGGATGTCCCAAAGGCCCGCTAGGAATGTGGGAGAATTTTTTGTAAGCCCGCTACGAGTTATGTTAGGCCGGGAGAAGTCACCGGAGTCTTTGACGTCTGAAAGACAGAAGGGGAATAAGAGGTGTCAGGGCCATGCGCAGCAGAAAAAATTACTAATGATGAAAATCACCCGCGAGGGCACTTACTGACCAGGGGAGGAGAAAGACCGCCAACACGCGCGCGTGCGAAGATCAACAAAATGGCGACCTCGAAGGGCGGGCCTAATCTGGGCGTGACACGGAGCGCGCCACGCCAGGTCCCCGCCTCCCCCAAAGAGCGCGAAGCTCTGAAGCAGCCGTTAAGGCTTCACAAGCCGAGCATATAATATGCTAGTAAAGGCATCTGCTACTGGATACTCGTAGAGTCTAACGATGCCGCCACCCAGCATAGTAAATTGAGAAAGGCCAAAAACAAACGGCGGCGGCCAGAATAGAAGGAGCAAGCAGCGTGGCTCTGACACCTAGTTGCCAGTCAGGGGCAAAAGTACAGCCATAAGCGTGACAATACAGTACACTGAGACCGCCAACACACACACATACACCCCCCCCATTCTTTTCCCCCGAATACGGGGGGAAACAAGGGAGGATGGCGACCCTTTTACACAGGGTCCACCTCTACACGGGGCATGGGGCAATAATGCGGGAGGGACATCCACTATGAGGCTCACCATCAGCCTAAACCGCCTACCCTTTGGTGGGGGACTGTGGTGGAGCATGGCTCCGTTAAGCACGCATGGTGCTGCCTACCTTCACCCGACCAGCGCAGCCCAGGCTGGGAGGCACATCACAAGGAGGACGGGTGGGAATAGTCCAACAGGGCCGCAGGCTGTAATAGCCCCGCTCACCTGCGAGAGAGTGATACTTCATGTCTTCGCAGTCAGCACTGCAGAGAAATCTGGGAGGTCCCTGGGTATATGAAGGGCCGGGAGGAGCCTGTTTTTGCATGTCTGCAGTGCACAGCGCCATCTGGCGGAGGATAACCCAAGTGTAAGTATTATATTTGGAGCAGGACGTACTGTATACTTAGAATAGCAAAGCCGTTAAGGGGTGGCCTCAGCACAAAACATCCCACTTACTTTCCACCTGAGTGCAACCTCAGTACGGCTCATTCCCATTGAGTTCAATGGTGCCTAATAATCTTTTTCTACAGAAAAACTGCCTGGATCAGTAATGCATTTTCTAGTTTCAATAATGTTTCTAAAACATTCTATTGATTGTATTTGAGAGTTTTACAGCGCATGTACACAACAATGGGCAGATTTTACCACTATGGTCCATTGAATGTATTAATTTGTATGTATTTTCAATAAAAATGGTATAAAACTAATACATTTTTATTAAAGAGATCTATTTTAGTAACAGGCTGCTGATGGGCAACATTGTGACTTGACAGGATTTCAAGTGAATAGCTGCAGGTCTCTGTGTGGCCATTAACTTGCTGCTTATATTGTGTTGCAGTTCTGCATGCTCTCCTTCATTATGTGCAATTTTTATGTGTCGTACTGATGGGACATTATAAATGTGGAACATCTGCATGACAGCTCTATAATATGTTAGGCTGTAAATGTGCAATACATTAGAGATTTGTCCCTAAGCCAGAAAGTAATCAACAATATGTTTCTGCCCATTTACCTTCAATAAGTCATGTTTTCCTTGTACGCTGATATATTATGGAATATTTTGGAATTTTTGGAAATATTATGGAATGCAATATAAATACCTTATTGTAAGCAGACAGTTTTACAGTTTACGGCATGGACAGTTTTCCTGTGATGCAGTCCAGAGACTGTAGTAGATTCATGCTAATGGCTGTTTGCTTATTACCCTGTATATGCAAATTCCAATACAGTGTCCCAATAGCTTTTATTTCCGCTCAGAATTCATATGGGAAGCAATCGTTTGGATTTAATGCAACATGGTAAATCAAGACAAACCACAACAGAGATTAAAGAAATCAATCGAAGTGGACATGTTTTGTGGCCTCTGCCAAATTACTGTACCTCATAAAAACAGAATTTTTTTAATCTTTTATCTCCTCATTCATCCCTCTTATGGTTATTATTTCTTATGTATAATATATCCTAACTAATACCAAGGGGGTAGCTCTGTATTACATCAAAATAACTAGAGTAGCAACTAAACAGATATTAAAATGTAGAATATTTGCTGGAAAATCATACTGCCCTAGGAAGGGCCATTCTGAGGGGTGTGCGAGGGTGATGCTCCTGGTTGCCAAGGTCAATATATATGTGTATGTGGGGGGGTGACTTTTTCCCAGCTATCTTGTTTTCTGTGGATGGGGCTGGGCCACAGCTAGTGATGCCGGCCATGCGCCAGGCTCCTCGTCCTTCTATATTGGGCAAGAGACGAAGCATAGCAGATAAAGATATGGAACAGTAGCAGCACGATTGGGTTGGTGAGAAGGGGAGGTTGATTTTTTTATCTTCCTGCAGTAAGAAGCAGAAACTGCCTGAGGTACTGCAAGTGGTGCCCAACGGCAATCTAAAGGCAGGATCACTGTATTCACACAAAACTGTACTTATTACAGTACTGCAATCATTACCTTTCATTAAAAACATCCAGCAATTCAGAATATATTCTAACTTAAAAATGGGGATGGTCTCTGTTTTACATTCTGGAATGTGTAGGGCAGTTAGTTGCAGTTAGTGCAGTTAGTACCCCAGTTTATCAGTGAAGGTGGTTTGAACTTCAAACATGACTGCCTTGCCATAAGGCCATGACTGTCCCATGCCAACCTAAAGGCTGGAAGTGAGGCACCCAGTTTGAGGAACTGGGAATGCGGGAGAGCGAATTGACTGAATGGACTGAACTTTAAATATGGAGGAGTACTGTTTCTGTATTTAAAGAGGTTTACTTCTATATGGGGTATCTTGAATTGGGATGCCCCACTGTGTGCTAGAAAAAGATTAGGAATGCAGATAAAGAAAGGCTGAAATAAGTTGAAAAATAAGGATGAGGAAGGGTATAAAAGGAGAAAAATGTAAAGAAGGCGAAAAGGGCATTTCTGTGATACTCACCTGTAGAATTGCTTTTATTTCTGATCCATTACAGGCCGTCCAGATAGTAATCTAGGTTGGGGTAACTCCGCCCCAAAGGGGGCGTGGACAGCAAGATCAAAGATGTGGCTCCTCCCGGCCCCTTATAAACACAGCTGCCTCTCAACCCAAGCTAGTAATTCAAAAGCAGTAATTCAATAGTAAGAGGCAGGCCGGGAGGCCCAAAACATAGGAGACCATGTTACTTCACATAGCCTCCGCTTGTACTCTCTCGAACCTAAAACCTAAACTTGTATAACTAGTGTCCTATGAACAATAATGGTTCAATCACCATAAACAGGCATGCAGGACATAATAAACCTCAAGGGCGGGTTGGACGGCCTGGAATGGATCGGAAATAAAAGCAATTCTACAGGTGAGTATCACAGAATTGCCTTTTTCTTTCCAATCCATTCCAGGCCGTCCAGATAGTAATCACGGTTGGGACATCCAAAAGCAGTGTCCATATGGGCGGGATCCCCAGTGCGGAACAGCAGGTAGTTCATTCCACTACCGCCTGAAGCACCTTTCGGCCAAAAACAGCATCAGCTGAGGCCCTGACATCCACCTTGTAAAACTTTGTAAAAGTATGAACTGAAGACCAAGTGGCAGCCTTACAAACTTGCTCCACCGAGGCCTGATGCTGAAAGGCCCAAGAAGCACCAATGGCTCTAGTAGAATGAGCTGTGATCCGAAAAGGGGGTTCTTTCCCCTTGGCAGAATAGGCTCGAGTATGGACTTGGCTGGTGGCAATCCCTTTCTAGAGCCTTTCGTTAAGACAAAAGGCAAATCCGATTTCCTGAAAGATTCAGTCGCAGCCAGGTAATACCTTATGCCTCTTTAACTTTCTCATTAAGGTGAAAAGGAGAAACGACCTTAGGCAAAAAATCCGGCTTAAAACGAAAAACCACCTTGTCTCTGAGCATCTCAAAATAGGGTGGTTTCATACATAGCACGGCCAACTCTGATACTCAACGCACTGAGGTGATCGCGACCAGAAAAAGCACTTTGAGCGTCAGCATAGTCAATGTAGCGTCATTCATTGGCTCGAAGGGGGAACCCTGGAGAGCAGATAACACCAGATTTAGGTCCCACACTGGTAAGACTGATTTACGCGGTGGGCGGACATGTGTAACCCCCTGGAAAAAAGTCTTGATCAATCTATGATTGGCAATAGACCTCTGGAAAAAAAATGGATAAGGCCGAGACCTGACCCTTGAGGGTGCTCAACTGGGGGCCCAAGTCTAAACCATTTTGAAGGAACTCTAGAACTCTAGAAACAGAATAGCTCCGGCACGGAAGGTTCCTGGCCTCGCACCAAGCGATATAGGCCTGCCAAACTCTGTAGTATGTCATGGAAGAAGACTTCTTCCGTGCCTGAATCATTGTGTGAATAACCGTAGCTGATAAACCCTTATCCGTCAGAATAGAGGTTTCAATAGCCAGGCTGTCAAAGCCAGCGTCTGTAAATTCGGGTGCCGAAGCGACCCCTGTGTGAGAAGCTCCGGATCATTGGGCATGATGCAGTGATCTGTTGACATTCTTACTATGTCCGCAAACCAACTCCTCCTTGGCCAACGAGGAGCCACCAGGATGGTTGGTACCCCCTCTTGGACTATCTTGCGTAGTACTCGGTCCAGGAGTGGAAACGGAGGAAAGGCATACAGAAGATTGAACCCTGTTCAGGGAATCGCCAGGGCGTCTGTTGCTATGGGCAGAGGGTCTCTTGAGAGAGATACGAACCTTGGAAGCTTGTGGTTGTGTCTGGACGCAAAAAGGTCCACGTCTGGTTGACCCCAGCGGAGGCACAAAGCTTGAAAGGCCTTCGTGCTGAGGGACCATTCCCCCAGGCGCAAGGACCTCCTGCTCAGGGAGTCTGCCTCCTGGTTCTCCATCCCAGGGATGTAAACCGCAGAGATGCAGGGAACATTTTCCTCTGACCAACTCAGAATCCGGCTTACCTCCTTGACGGATCTCTTGCTCCGACTACCGCCCTGGTGGTTGATGTAGGATACAGCCATCTGATTGGCCGAGAGGGCCTGAACCGCATGGTCTCTTAAATAGGGGGTTACATATAGTAGAACAAACCAAATTGCTCTTAGTTCCAAGAGATTTATGGGCAACCGGTTCCCTTTCGGACCCCACTGACCCTGGATCTTCTAGGTCTGCCAAATGCCTCCCCAGCCTGTAAGACTGGCATCCGTGATAACTATCTCCCATTGGGGAGCCCGAAAGGACTTGCCTACCCACCAGATTCCGAGAATCCAACCACCACAACAGGGATTGCCTGGCCGGGTTGGGGGCGCAGCAAAAATCCTTGTTCCAGGGATTCTGGCGACCGATCCCAGCCGGCTAGCAGGTTCAGCTGTAGAGGTCTCATGTGGAATTGGGCGAAAGGCACTGCCTCGAAGCAAGCCACCATTAGGCCCACCAATCTCTTCCCTAGACGCACCGATGGCTGTAGACAAGCCAGCAAGGCTTGTACTTACGTCTGGAGACCCAAGTCTTTCTGCTGCGGCAGAAAGACTTTGACTTGACCGGTGTCTAGAGTCATCCCCAGGAAGGATCTCACTGTTGACGGCATGATATGCGACTTGGGGTAGTTGATCACCCAACCGAAGGCTTCCAAGCCACAGTACAGTCCGGGTGTCCCTCTCGGCCTCCTGAAGGGACCAGGACGAGATCAGAAGGTCGTCTAGATAGGGTAATACACGAATACCCTGACCCCTCAGGATAGCCATGTTGCCCACCAGAACCTTGGTGAACACTCGGGGAGCTGAGGATATGCCGAAGGGGAGTGCCACAAACTGGAAATGCTGATCCTCCAGGGCAAACCTCCAAAAATTTTGATGCCCTGAAAAAATCGGGATGTGCAGATACGCGTCCCTGATGTCCACCGTAGTCATAAAGTCGCCGGGCCGAAGCGACCTCACCTCCGATCGCAATGTTTCCATGCGGAAATGTCTGACCTTTATAAATTTGTTGAGACCCTTTAGGTCCAAGATCGGCCGCAGCGATCCGTCCTTCTTGGGAACCGTGAACAGGTTGGAGTAGAATCCCTGACCCTGTTCCTGCCGGGGCACATGGCAAATCACCCCTATCCTCTGAACAGCTGCTCTCAAAGCCTTGGCTTTTAGCGGATTTCGGGATACCCTTGAACATAGAAATCTTGTGGGCGGTCTGGCTGCCAGCTCGATCTTGTAACCTGACGACACCACCTCCTGAATCCAAAGATCTGAGACGTGACGTCTCCATATTGGAGCAAACAGCAGAAGCCTTCCCCCCACCCGTATGGGTGAGGGCGCCCCCTCATGCCTGAGTAGGCTTGGCTGGAGGTTTGGGCTTAGCTCCCCAGGCGGGGTTGGGCCGGCTGTGGGACCTACCTCTGCCCCAGGTATCTCTGCGGGCACTGGAGAATGAAGAACCTCTTCCCCCCCGAAAGGACCGGTAAGAAGAGGAGTGCCGGAAAGGCCAAGTAGGTTTTCTTCTCTGAGTGAGCTTCCCATCCCTGACCAAAAGGTCCAGTTGCTCCCCGAACAGCCGCCCCCCCACAAAGGGTAAATTCATGAGGGACTTTTGGCGGCCGCATCGGCCGACCACTGCTTCAACCACAGCGAACGGCGTAATGCTACAAGCAAGGCCGAAGTCCTGGAACGGAGCCTGACTACACCATCCATGGCAGTAACAACAAAGCTGATGAAATCCAAACAGGCCCTGAGTTCCTTAACCTATTTCCTTGTGGCTAGGGAAACAATTGCCGTGGCACACGCAGGACATAAGAGGGAACCAACCAAGGTAAAAGCATGGCAAGCCAACTTGCGTTCATGCGTTTGTCTGTCTTCCCCCAACCTAAAATCAAAAAGAGAGGAGACAGTAATTACAATATGACCCACACTGCCATAATATAACATATTATAGACAATCCCCTCGATTCAAAGAGCAAAATTTAATTGATTTCGGATCGAGAATCGTAAGTTTGGGTGGGTGTTAGTCATTTTTTCCAGTTTTTTTGGCCATTTACAACTCGCACGAGCCTACGTTCGAATGCGTATATGCTCTTACGATCATCGCAAGTTCGTTCCTAAATTTTAGGATCAAAACGTAAAACTTAGGATCAAATCCTAAAACTTAGGATGAAAACGTAAAACTTAGGATAATTGGATGTGTTTAGGTGTGATTCAGAGAACAGTTTTCAAACCTCTAAATCCGTTTTAAAAGAAAGCCACTGCCGACACCTTTTAGCAGTCGTATTGCTGTTCTTGAACAGGTTTTTTGGCTATGTGGAGGAGTCTGCGCGTCTTGAGCTGCAATGAACTGCATGTATCAGCATGGCCGAGGCCATAAATTGTATGGCAATGCATACCTGATTCAATACATTTCATGTATGCCTTATAAAAGCATTTTAATGTGGACCTTAATTAGTCCTTTGCATGTAAACCTTTATTTGGCAATATATTTGCGTTAATTAAAGAAACTTATGTCCTTTGGTATTTATTTTTAAATTGATGTACTAGAATAATATTTTTAGATTGCATCTATTGGTGTAGTTGTTTACCTTTGCTTTGTTTAATTATTTAAGCACATCTTTGGTCAGATGCATCACACTTACTGAGGAGAGGAGAGCGGGATAAAGTGCAGGATGTGGGTTACTGCTGTATTTTGCACAGACACAGCAGAGCTGGGGGCACGGAAAGGTCAGAAATCAAAGAATCCAGAGCAACACAGTCACAAGGCCCTTTCTGTTTGCAGGCTGCCCGATAATAACTGAGCCGCCATCTTGGCTGTTTCTAGGCTCATAACATGCAGAAGTTGCTGGGTGTTTTTTAATATTTGAGAGCAATCTGTATGTAGAGGGTGTGGGTAACCAGTGGCGTAGCGACCCGGGGGCGGGGGGGGGCGGACCGCCCCGGGTGACACCAGACCTAGAGGGTGACACCTCTCGGCCGGTCACCCCTCGGTATAGAGACACTTACCTGCAGGTCCGGAGTGTGGAGGCCGGCGCCGCTCTCAGCTGTCATCTGAGGGCGCGTCATCAGAGGGCGCCTCTGATGACGCGCCCTCAGATGACAGCTGAGAGCGGCGCCGGCCTCCACGCTCCGGACCTGCAGGTAAGTGTTTGCTTTTTTTAAAAATGCCGGCATGGTGGGAGCGGGCCGGCCGGTTCCGCTGACAGCAGAGCGGGCCGGCCGGTTCCGCTGTCAGCGCGGAACCGGCCGGCCCGCTCCCACCATGCCGGCAAAAATGCTTTTTTTTTTTTTGTTTTCTTTGGGGGGGGGGGGGGGGGGGTTTGACACCATTGGGGTGGGGGGGGGTGACACCATTGGGGGGGGGTGGGGGTGACACCATTGGGGGGGGGGGGTGACACCATTTCCTACCGCCCCGGGTGACACCAGCCCTAGCAACGCCACTGTGGGTAACCACACAAAAAATTTAAAGTTGTACCATTTGAAGCCAAAATATTAAAATTAAATCCACAAGTAAAAAATGCAAGTTAACTAAAAATTAAACAAAGTAAGATTTACTTATGCAAATGCATTCATTAATGGTTGGTTACTACAAAATGAATGAAATAAAGAAAAATAAAAGACCAAATATTTAGAATGCACTTTAATGAGGTAAGTTTGTAGTGCGCAGCCGCAAGATCAGAAGGATTTACGTCCAGACAAAAAAGGAAAAAAGGGCAAAACCAATGTTGCAACCTGAGAAATGAAACGGAAAATTCAGGATGGAAACTGACATAGGTCTGATTCCCGAACTGCCATACGAACGGACGTATATTTTAGGATAGAAACGTATTTGCTTATAGAATCACTCGCAAGTTCATACGAACGCACGAGCGGACGTGAAAAATAGGATGATCGGCACCCAAATCCAAGCTGTTACATGTTTCTTTGAATCGACCCTAATATATATACATAAACATTGTCAAAATAGAAATAAAATATATACAAGCATTTCCCCCTCTTCCGCGGGCGTCACAGGCTGGTACAGTGGTGGTGATTTCAACTATCCAGGAATCGACTGGAGAAATGGTTCTGCTTCCACTACAAGGGGGAGAGCATTCCTCAGCTTGCTACAAGATAATTATATGAATCAGTTCATGGAGGCACCTACTAGGGGTGATGCTATTCTAGATCTTGTAATATCAAATAATGATGACCTGATGGGGGCAGTAACAGTCCGTGAAAATCTTGGTAACAGTGACCACAATATAATTGTATTTAACATAAACTGTAAGAAAGATTTTCTGCCTGGGAAGGCAAAAACATTAAATTTTAGAAAGGCCAACTTCCCCAGGCTCAGAGCTGCACTCAAGGACATAGACTGGGAGCATCTGTTCAGGAATAAGGATACAGATGCAAAATGGGAGTGCTTTAAATCAATTGTGAGTAGCAACATTGCAAAATGTATTCCTACGGGTAACAAATATAAGCGGCTAAAGTTAAACCCCTCATGGCTGACACCTGCGGTTAAAAGGGCAATAAAGAACAAAAAAAGGGCATTTAAACATTACAAGGCTGAACTCTCAGCTGTAACACTTGAGTAGTATAAACTAGTAAATAAAGTGTGTAAGAAAGAAATAAGGTTGGCAAAAGCACAAAATGAACGAGATGTGGCCAAAGAAAGCAAAACAAACCCTAAACGATTTTTCAAATATATTAATTCGAAGAAAACTAAATCAGAACAGGTAGGTGCCCTAATTAATGATATTGGGGAAATGGTCACTGGGGATAAGGATAAGGCAGAGCTGTTAAATGGATTCTTTAGCTCTGTGTACACAAGAGAAGCGCAAGGAGCCAACACAGGAGATGCCACTGATAGTAATAGCCCAAGTATAATAATTAACAAGCTAAACGTGGATATCATCCAAGAAAGACTCAATAATTTAAATGTGAATAAGACCGGAGGACCAGATGGACTTCACCCAAGAGTTCTCAAAGAACTCGGTTCCATTATCCGTCACCTCTGTTGTTGATCTTTAAAGACTCACTAGCAACTGGTATAGTGCCAAGGGACTGGCGCAGGGCAAATGTGGTGCCCATTTTTAAAAAGGGCTCTAGGTCTTCTCCGGGCAATTACAGACCTGTTAGCTTAACATCCATTGTGGGGAAATTGCTTGAGGGACTATTAAGGGACAACATTCACAAATATGTAACTATCCATAATATCATAAGTGACAACCAACACGGTTTTACTAAGGACAGAAGCTGCCAAACTAACCTGATTGGCTTCTATGAGGAGGAGAGTAGAAGCTTGGACAGAAGGGCGGATGTGGATATAGTTTTTCTGGATTTTGCAAAAGCATTTGACACTGTCCCCCATAGACGCTTATTGGGAAATTGAGATCTTCAGGATTAAAAAACGCAGTTTGTAACTGGATTGAAAACTGGATGAAGAATCGTGTGCAGAGAGTTGTGGTTAATGATACCTACTCTGAATGGTTACCAGTTGTAAGCGGTGTACCCCAGGGTTCAGTGCTGGGCCCTCTATTATTCAACTTGTTTATAAACGACATAGAAGATGGAATTAAAAGCACTGTCTCTATTTTTGCAGATGACACAAAGATATGTAGCACAGTGCAGTCTATTGAAGATGTTCACAAGCTTCAGGCTGACTTGGACACATTGAGTGTCTGGTCATCCACTTGGCAAATGAAGTTCAATGTGGAAAAATGTAAAGTCATGCACTTGGGGTCTAATAACCCGAAGGCCACATATGTCCTCGGGGGAGTAAAACTGGGAGAGTCACTTGTTGAGAAGGATCTGGGGGTACTAGTAGATCACAGACTAAATAACAGCATGCAATGCCAAGCAGTTGCTTCCAAGGCCACCAAGATACTATCGTGCATTAAAAGAGGCCTGGAATCACGGGATAGAGATGTAATTTTGCCTCTTTACAAGGCACTGGTGCGCCCTCACCTGGAATATGCCGTCCAGTTCTGGGCGCCCATTCATAGAAAGGACGCTCTGACTCTGGAAAGGGTGCAAAGGAGAGCCACCAAACTAATAAAGGGAATGAAAGATCTTAGTTATGAGGAAAGATTACGAGAATTAAATCTATGAGAGGAGGCGATTGAGGGGGGACATGATTAACTTGTATAAATATATAAATGGACCATACAAAAAATATGGGGGAACACTATTTCACGTACAATCCTCTAAGGATCTATGGAATAGCCTCCCACAGAAGCTTGTTACAGCATCAACCGCTGACAGCTTCAAAAAAGGATTAGATGCTTATTTTGAAGAAAATAACATTAACAGTTACTATTAGTGGTTATCAATAAAAAAAAAAAATAAAGACAAAAAATAAAATAAATAGCTTCCCATATGAAATAAAAAATAACTTCCCCCTACCCCAACACCCTTGGTTGAACTTGATGGACATATGTCTTTTTCAACCGTATTAACTATGTATTAACTATGTAACAGATGTAATAACAGAAGGAAAAAAGAAGAACCCAGGACACCGCGCTGCAGCAGCGCTACGGAGACACGCAGGAGCAGCTTAATGCATTGAAGTATAACTTCCAGATGCACGACATCAACATGCAGCAGCGTGCTTGCTCCAGAACCTTCAGAACCCCTCCAGAGGCCTCCGCACGGCGAGGGAACGAGGGAGGTGAGTAAGTGGGAGGAGCGGCAGTGGACTGCTCCTCGCCGTAGCGTGCTATGGCGACGGAGCCCTCCACCGCTCCCCCACGTATAGTAGCACCAAGCACGCACACATTAATAATAAAAACAATAAAACATGTGGGAGAAGGGAGGGTATATACAAGAGTATATAGTGGTTTCTCAACAGGTTCACCATGAGCTACCTGCGGCCGACCTGCTGGTGGCGGCCCAGAGCCATGTGCTTTGCCAAAACGCCCCAGACCCCAGCGTTTCACCTTACCATCACAGATCCCAAAACAGCTAAAGCTGGAAGGCATCAGATGGGTCAGAGGAATCCGCGGAAATAGGGTCCTGCAGCAGGCCGACAGGCTAGGAAGCCCTGCTCTGCTTCTAAAATCCTGAGAGAGTGTAAGCGATCCATGCAGCTCCACTGCAAGAAGAGAACTGGGCTTGGGTTGAGAGGCAGCTGCCTTTATAAGGGGCCGGGAGGAGCCACATCTTTGATCTTGCAGTCCACGCCCCCTTTGGGGCGGAGTTACCCCAACCATGATTACTATCTGGACGGCCTGGAATGGATTGGAAAGAAAAGATAAGCAGATGAGAGGAAGGTGACAAGAGAAAGACGGAGTGTAAGAGGTAACAACATGTACAGAAAAGGAGGAATATGGAGGGATCATGTAATAACTGAAAACAAAGACATTAAAAAAGAAGAGAGGATATCAGAGAAATATGCAAAAAAAGAGAGAGATGGGGGTATTTTGGAAAAGAGAGGCCTACTGGTCCAGTTGAAAGCTCCTGGCGCCCCCTTACAGAGAGGCAAGGATGGCGCCCTGGAGGACTGTACAGCTCATACACCCCAAAGGCCAGACATGGCTCCAACTTACATCTCAACCTTGAAATTTGACTAATCTAGGGGTACCTTCATCTTTTCAGTATATAGTATATAATATAGTATATTTATTGTATATCCTTTTAATCTAGTGAACGTCCTCAGGGGAGGAAGGCCCAGAAATCAGGCTGGGTTTTTTGCCTTGGCTAGCCAATGACCAGCCCGTGAACTTCTGAGCTCCACCCCTGATGTGCTTCCCACTTATGTGGCAGAGGTGGGTATGGCTTCTCACAGGCATGATGCTGAGGGTAAAGCATTGCAGGGGCAGAAAATAGGCTGGGGTTGTGTGCAGACACTGTGGTGGAGGGGAATAAATTAATTAAACAGGCTCAGTATGAGGTTGGCTGTGTGTGGGAGCCTACATACATCTCGGGCGAACCCAAAGCAGTGCCCACTGGGAATTCTCCCTCTGCTTTCTATGGTGAGTCCACCCCTAATCAGGATAAAAGAACGGACTATCTTTAAAGAGGATGGCATTTTCGGGTCCACCGCTCATTCTTTGGGCCCCACCCCCGTCCAAGCAGCTGGGCGCTGCTGTTGGCTGGGCAGCTGCTGAAACCACGGCCTGCAGCACATTTGAAAGAGCCAATTGTCTCTCTCAAAAGGGCCACTGTGAAGAGGTGCAACCGGCCGCAGCCACGGCACGCTGTTCAGGTCCACACACAGGGATATGGCCCCGGTAGAGATCGTGTTGCGGGAATCAGGTAAGATCCCCAGTGACCCGGGAAGTTTCACACAGCGGGGTGTCTGGGGTAAGCTACCTGCCGAGCCTGGAATCTTTTAGATTCCAGAGCCCAGCCGCAGAGGTTTCCATCCTATTTGAGAGGAACCTTCCTTTACGACATGACACCTTGTATAATCAATATTTTACCATGACCCCTCCTGCCACAGTGGGGTCCTTCTCTTATTCTTTTGTTTTATTTATTATCCATTGAAACATAAAATAGTTTGCTATAGTCAAAAGAATTGTAATACAGAAGTAAATTTGATTTTCATGTCAGAAGCCACATTTTTGTACAAGTACAATGCCACCCATTTGTTATATGACCAGCCCAACCTCAACCAAGCCTACATATTTTGATATTTATAGAGATTTTGCAGGATGATATTCTTCCTATGAATTCTTACATCACTCTAAAATAATAAGCACAATAATCAAGTTGTTATTACTGTAAATTACTGCTGGCATGCCTAGCCATTAATGACATATACTGTACAATACTAAATGCTGATAAAAAAAAATATGGTAAATGATGAAAACCCTTTTTTAGATTTATTAGCATATAAGAATTTATAAATCAGGAAACTTTTACAATTTAACTTCTTTGAACATGAGGAAAAGTACAAAACCAAAAAAGCCAGATCTTACAGACAAGTACCTCTGATTTTAGCCTTTCAAGTTCAGTGTCCTGGTCTTCAAGCTGTTGCCGTAGTTGATTAGCAGCAATTTTTTCTGTTTCTACAATCTGCACCAAGTGAATGTATTTTTGCATTAGGACCTCCCTTTCGATCAAGACATCTGAATAGCTGCATTAAAAAATAGATCTCATTAGGTGGAATTCATTATACTTTACATCATACTCTGGTTAATTACTTAAAGCAGCTCAAAAGCTGCAGCAACCGGATCTTAATTTATTCATGTTAGTAAATGTGTGTTTTATGGAAGCGGGTTTCAGTACATGAGATCCATGCCCCCTGTATTCCTGCAATCTGTTGCTATTGGTAACTGTACACTAACCCGATCCACTAGAGGAGAGCAGTGGTCCTTGCACACACAGAACACTGCTGCTGGGTATGTGTAAGCGTGAGTGAGTGAGTGAGTGAGATCTTGGTCTACTTGAATTGCAGGTAGTCAAAACTGTTTCTATAAAACACATTTGCTAACATGAAAATGCAACATGAGTTGACCACGCCAGCCACCCATGCACCGGGGGTTTGCCAGCGAAGAATTTAGGCAGCTGCTGGGACTACAGTCAACTTGATTGCTTATCTGGTTCAAAGTACATCGAAATGCCTAAGCACTGGAAAGAATGCTTATGCCGCCTGAGCTTCTGTGGCACTCCTACAGCCCACTTGACAGTTGGCACACTGTCTGTGTACCAAAATGGTCAGTCACAGGCATTGTGCTGCAGTTGAACTAAAGTAAAACCACAACAGCAGAGAATGGTAAGTAAGAATGTAATGGCTGTTCACCTTTAAAGTGGACCTATCACTAGGATTTTTTATCCTGGTAATTGGCGCCCTGTCCCTGGGGCTCACACCACTTAAAGCGGTCCTTCACTCTGAATAAGAGTCTATCTTATGTGTTTCCCACACCCTGTACATACAGATCGCTCACATTAAAAATCATCCTACCTGCATCTACTGCATGTTATGAGCCTTTAAACATCCAAGATGGCGGCTAATGAAACATCAGGCAGCCTGCAAACAGGAAGTGCCTTCTTACTGTGCTGCTCTGCATTCTGGGATTGTTGATCTTTTCCTGACCCCAGCTCTGCTCTGTCTGAGCAAAGTACACCCCCTGTACTTTATCCCACTCTCCGCTCCTCAGTAAGTGTGATGCTTCTGAGTCAAGATGGTGGCGCCCGTATCCTAAAGTCCTGAACAGAGTTACAGCCCAGTGGGGGAAAGAATGTAAGTGACTAAAAACGTCAAATATATTAACTTTAAATGATGGTGAAGGTCCGGTTTAATTTCCACCATTCCCTTGGTGCATGCGCAGACTCTGGTCTGATCAGTGCTGCAATGCGCTGTGCTGCAATTAAATTTGCTTTTTTTTTTTTTTACACATCAGGCATCATGAATCTGGATGCTCGGGGGAGGGAGTATGCCTGCCCTAGAGTCTCATGGACACCAGTGTGGGTTTTGGTCCACCTAAATGGGGTAGATTTTATTTTAGAAGTTACAAAATAACAGCAGCCTATGGAAAATCCAAGCACATGAAAAATTATCCTCTCCCACTGTGCTGTGTTTGGATTCCCCATACGCTGCTGTAACTTTGTAACGTCTAAAATAAATGATGTAACTCATTGAAAATCATTTGCACCCCAGCTATATAACTGCTTCATCTAATTTACATGGGATTTTACATTTTTTACTGAAAGAAATCTTTAATATTACTGTATGGAGTAAGAACATTTCTGACTGCCCCTTCAAAACTCAGCCTCCCCAGAAGAATCAAAAATAATTTAAATATCCTCCTAATTTTGAATTGAGTGCATATAAATCAGGGCCTCAGTTCCCATAGTGGTAATTAGGGATGAGCGAACTTTTGAAAAATTCGATTCGGCTGATTCGCCGAATTTGTGACAAAATTTGTTTCGGTCCGAATTTATTCGCGATGAATCGCTATTAAAAACGGCTATTTCTGAGCTTCCTAGAGCCTCAATAGGGTTGTAAACCATTCTGCCTTGCTGTAACACGCATAGGATGCATGCTGGGTTAGTGAAATAATACTGTAAATAATTATGACATGCAGATTCGAGGCATCGCTATTAGAATCGCAGAGCGGCACAATTGCAGAGAGTTGAGGTGGCATCACTATGAGGGGCCCCTATATTGCCTGAAAACACACCCTGGAGCTGCCAGCAGCAGGACCCCAAATATTGGCTGAAAGACATCCTGGAGTTGGCAGCAGGAGCCCAAAAATTGGCTGAGTGACACCCTGAAGTTGCAAGCAGCAGCAGGAGCCCAAACATAGCTTGAAAGAGACACTGGAGTTGGCAGCAGGAGCCCAAAAATTGGCTGAATGACACCCTGGAGTTGCAAGCAGCAGCAGCCTAAACATGGCTTGAAAGAGACACTGGAGTTGGCAGCAGGAACCTAAAAATTGGCTGAATTACACCCTGGAGTTGCAAGCAGCAGCAGGAGCCCAAACATAGCTTGAAAGAAACACTGGAGTTGGCAGCAGGAGCCAAAAAATTGGCTGAATGACACCCTGGAGTTGCAAGCAGCAGTAGCAGGAGCCCAAACATAGCTTGAAAGAGACACTGGAGTTGGCAGCAGGAGCCCAAAAATTGTCTGAATGATACCCTGGAGTTGCAAGCAGCAGCAGCCCAAACATAGCTTGAAAGAGAAACTGGAGTTGGCAGCAGGAGCCCAAAAATTGGCTGAATGACACCCTGGAATTGCAACCAGCAGCAGCAGCCCAAACATAGCTTGAAAGACACGCTGGAGTTGGCAGCAGGAGCCCAAAAATTGGCTGAATGACACACTGGAGTCGCAAGCAGCAGCAGCAGCCCAAACATAGCTTGAAAGAGACACTGGAGTTGGCAGCAGGAGCCCAAAAATTGGCTGAATGACACCCTGGAGTTGCAAGCAGCAGCAGCAGTAGCAGCCCAAACCTAGCTTGAAAAAGACACTGGAGTTGGCAGCAGGTGCCAAAAAATTGGCTGAATGACACCCTGGAGTTGCAAGCAGCAGCAGCCCAACCCTAGCTTAAAAGACACACTGGAGTTGGCAGCAGGAGCCCAAAAATTGGCTGAATGACACCCTGGAGTTGCAAGCAGCAGCAGCAGGAGACCAAACATAGCTTGAAAGAGACACTGGAGTTAGCAGCAGGAGCCCAAAAATTGGCTGAATGACACCCTGGAGTTGCAAGCAGCAGCAGCCCAAACATAGCTTGAAAGAGACACTGGAGTTGGCAGCAGGAGCCCAAAAATTGGCTGAATGACACCCTGGACTTGCAAGCAGAAGCCCAAACATAGCTTGAAAGACACACTGGAGTTGGCAGCAGGAGCCCAAAAATTGGCTGAATGACACCCTGGAGTTGCAAGCAGCAGCAGCAGCAGCCCAGACATAGCTTGAAAGACACACTGGAGTTGGCAGCAGGAGCCCAAACATTGGCTGAATGACACCCTGGAGTTGCAAGCAGCAGCAGCAGGAGCCCAAACATAGCTTGAAAGAGACACTGGAGTTGGCAGCAGGAACCAAAAAATTGGCATAAAGACACACTGCAGTTGGCAGCAGCAGCAGCAGGAGGCCAAAATTTGGCTGAAAGGCACACCCTGAAGTTGGCATCAGCAGGAGCCCAAAAATATGTTTTGCACCATTTGGAAAGTGTAAAACGTGGCACCATGCTGAATCTAGTCGCATGCATCAGCCATTGGTGGATGGAAATCCTGGCTGATCCATCCCTGATTCATTTTGACAAAGGTGAGTCTCTCCACATTTTTAGTTGACAGACGAGTTCTCCTTGCCGTAACTATGGCCCCCGCCGTACTAAACACCCGCTCAGATGGCACGCTACTTGCCGGGCAGGATAGCTTTTCCAGGGCAAACTCAGCTAGCTGCGGCCACAAGTCAAGTTTGGCTGCCCAGAAGTCCAGCAGATCCTCAAGGTGTGTTGGCATGGTCATGTCAAGATATGACATGACCTGCAGGTTCAGGTCCTGCTCCAGGTCTTCCTGCTGCTCATGAGTAGACTCACTATGCGGGTGCAGAAAGCTACTCATTAGCGACTGAAGACTGAGGCTGCTGCTGATGGAGCTACTGCTGCTGCTCCTGCCAACCCCCCCAGCAGCCATGGCAGTGGAAGGTGAGCGCATAGGTCCCCCCGAGTCAGACCTGCGAGAGTATGGACCATGGTGCAGATAGGCATCGGCCAACTGACTACGTAGAATGTCTTTGTAGTAGGTCAGTTTGTCCTCCCTCTTGGCGGGTTTAAAAAATGCCCCCATTTTGTGCCGGAAGCGAGGGTCCAATAAGGTGGAGAGCCAGAAGTCATCCCGCTGACAAATGGAAACAATTCTGGGGTCACTACGCAAGCACGTGAGCATGATTCCTGCCATTTGCGCAAGTGACTCGGAGGGACTACCTGTCTCCATCTCCACTGCATACTGCCACGGTGTGTCTGGGTCCTCTGTCTCGCCTTCCTCACAACCCTCTAGCTCCTCTGGCTGCTCCTGCTCCTCCTCTCCTGTCCGCTGACTAGATAAACCAGCCATTTCGCCAGGCCTAAACTGTGCACTGTGCCACTCCTCCTCCTCTTCCTCCTTCTCCTCCAGTTCAGCTCCAACGGGGTTCATGTGGCCGTAAGATGTAGACGCCATGTCTCCAGTGCCCTGACCAGCCATGGTTTCCAACATGTGCTGTAGTACATGAAGCAGTGGAATTACGTCGTTCATCCCGTAATCCTGGCGACTCACAAATAAAGTGGCTTCCTCAAAGGGCCTGAGCAAACGGCAGGTGTCACGTATGAGCTGCCACTGGTTGACATTGAAGTTACACAGGGGAGTCCCCCTATCCGCTTGGATCATCAAGAAATCTGATGGCTTTTCTCTGTTTGTATAGTCTGTCCAACATATGCAGGGTGGAATTCCAACGGGTGGAAACATCGCAAATCAGACTATGTTGGGGGCTACCGTTCTGAAGCTGTAGCTCAAGAAGGGTGTGTTTGGCGGTGTATGAGTGGCTAAGTGCATGCAAAGTTTCCTTGAAGTTTTTAGGATGTCTTGCAGATGGGGGGAACACTTCAGAAACTGCTTCACAACCAGATTGAAGACGTGAGCCATGCAGGTCAGCCTTCCTTGTCGCAGCGCAGACAAAATGTTCTTCCCATTGTCGGTAACCATGGTTCCCATTTTCAGTTTTCTTGGAGTAAGCCATGTTTGGATTTCTTGATGAATAAATTTAAGCAGTTCCTCCCCTGTGTGACTCTGTTCACCAAGACAAACCATGTGAAGCACAGCGTGACACCTCCGTGCCCTGCACACATGGTAGGCTGGAGGGGCACTGAGACTTGAGCCTACAGTGGAGGGTGAGGAGATGGCGGATGATGAGGAGGCCGAGTCGCACGTTGTCACAGGCACAACGGCCAGGGAGCGCGGAGGCCAAAGCGGCGTGACCTGTCTAAGTTGCTGCTGCTGCAAAGGGACCACATTCACCCAGTGGGCCGTAAACGACATGTACTGTCCCTGACCGTAGTTACAGCTCCAGACGTCAGCGCTGCCATGCACTTTGCCACACACCGACAGGCTCAAGGACTGGCCCACCTTCTGTTCAACAAAAGTGTGCAGCGCTGGTACTGCCTTCTTGGCAGAGAAATGACAGCTTGGGACTCTCCACCTCGGCTCGGCACAAGCCATCATTTCTCTGAAAGGTGCAGAGTTCACCACCTGAAAAGGGAGCGACTGCAGCACCAGCAACTTGGATAGGAGCACGTTCAGCTTCTGCGCCGTAGGATGAGTGGGCGCATACTGCTGTCTCTTGGACATGGCTTCGCTGATGGATTGCTGGCGGGATGCATGACTTGGAGGAGGAGGAGCAGGAGCGACAGAGGATGGGTATGATGCACAGCTGCCTTCGGCTGAGATGCTGGAGCCTTGGCTGGCAGAAATTGGGAGCGGCGTGCTACTTGGTGAGGAAGCAGCCTGGACCACCTCTTCAGAGCCTCGGTTCTCCCAGGCCACTTTATGGTGACATATTATATGTTGACGCAGGGCCGTGGTGCCAACATTTGGGCCCTGGCCACGCTTCACCTTCTGCTTACATATCTTGCATGTGGCCATGTTACCCTCCTGCGGATGCTTCAGGAAAAACTGCCACACGGCCGAGTAGCTACTTTTCCCACCAACAACCCGCACTGATTCACTGCTACTGTCGCCAACTCCAGGAACCCCTGCTCCACTACCTCCCGATAAGGTAGCCTGCGGTTGGCTCCAAGCTTTACAATTCTTCCCCCATGCTGACTGCCAACCATGCTGCTAACACCTTGCTGCCTCAGCTGCTGACTCCGGGCAACCTGCGCCCCTCTTCTCCTGATGATGAGGATGAAACCCCTTCTGCACCCGGCTCCCAAGTGCGATCGGCTTCATCATCATCACCGAGTTGTGGCTGCACGTCACTAATGTTCTAGGTTTCCTCAACAGTGTCTGGCGCAGGAGCTGGAACGCTCGCAACAACACCCACGCCACTCTCCACATCACTATTTGTCTGCCTAGCTAAAGAAGCCACCTCCATTTCTTGGCTGGGCAGTAGCTGCTGACTGTCCTCTATCTGATCGTCCTCCTCACTAAAGAGTGGAGCTGAACCCAAAGCATAGGATACGTCGCTGGGGGAGGGAACGGCGTACTGACCCTAGACTGGGGGTGTCAGATGTAACTTGTGATGATGTGGATGACCGCGTTAACCAATCTACCACGGCAGATGCGTTACTGGTGGAGACACGACCGCTAGCAGATACTGGCAGATCAGGTCTCTCACCGCAACTCCTGCTGCCACTCGCCCCTAGTCGGCTGCAACCTCTGCCTGCAGAATCTTGGCCTCTGCCACTCCTCTTTGAACATACTGGCACTTTTCTGCCTGACATTTTTATGTATTTGAAATGCGCAATAAGCACTTAAAAAATACCGTTTTGTGAGTACTCACCTGTAAAACGGATATTATGAGTGTGACATACTCTCCGCTTCCACAGTCATGACATCTGGGTAATCTCCAGTAGAGGGTGAACTTCTGCAGAGATGAATGCAAAAAAAGGAGCTCCTCCCGGTCCATAAATACCTGGGACCTCCCACTAATTCCCCAGTGTAAGATAGCAGTAAGGGGACCAGGAAGAACCAATTATAACAATACTTACAAAATAAACAATGGTTCACCATATAAAAAATACGGAATACCAAAAGGGTGGGGTGAAGCGGAGTGTATGTCACACTCATAATATCCGTTTTAAAGGTGAGTACTCACAAAACGGTATTATTCCAAGTGTGACATACACTCCGCTTCCACAGTCATGACATCTGGGACATCCAATAGCAGTGCCCGTCATGGGTGGGAACCAAAAACAGTAAAAGAATGCACCAACTTAAACCACTGCAGCTTGCAGAACCTTGCGGCCAAAAACAGCATCCGCTGAAGCCCGCACATCAACCTTGTAAAACTTGGAAAAAGTATGAACATAAGACCAAGTAGCAGCCTTACAAACTTGGTCAGCAGAAGCCTGGTGCTGAAAAGCCCAGGACGCACCAACAGCACAAGTAGAATGCGCAGTGACCTTAAAAGGGGGAGTCCTCCCCTTAGCAGAATAGGCCCCAACAATGGCCTGACGAATCCATTTGCTAATGGTAGACTTGGCGGGCGCCAAAGAAGAAGTAGTCACCAAATAGTACTTAACACAGCGAACAACATCCAAATTGTGCAAGACCCTCTCCTTGTCATTGCTAGGCTTAGGGCACAAGGAAGGGAGAACAATAGCCTCGATTCAAAGACACATTCGTCCGGACTTCCGTAGCTGTCTGTGAAAGTTTGGGTGGGTGTTAGTCATTTTTTTGCTTTTTTCGTTCATTTTTCATTCGTACGAACGTTCAACCTAATACATATATGCTCTTTCGATGATCCAAAGGAAATCGGAAGTTTTACGTAATTTCGGGACCTTTTTCCCACCAAATCTGAAATGTTTCGACCGTTCAGAACACTTACATTATTGCAATGGGCTGGCGATTAATTCAGAGAGCTGATTGCCGAGGGGCCAACACCCAATAAATCCGTTTCATTTTCGATCCCCTTACGGGACCATTTTGACGTTGGAACTAGCAGGCTAGCAGCTATGGACGACTCTAGTGCATTTGAGGAGCATGAGGATCTGCAGCTCATGGGCATTGAGATCGTCCGGAGGTCAGAGGCCAGATTGTACCGGCGGCGACGCATGGACATCAATGGCATGCATGACGTTGAGCTGTTCGAGCTCACCAGACTTAATCGCGCTTCCCTCCATAAGTTGTATAGTGAGCTGCGGCCATGGTTAGCCCGCACCACAAGGAAGGGGCAAGCAATTTCAGGTATGACCAAGATGCTTGGCTGCCTGCAATTTTTGGCGAATGGCTCGTTCCAGAGGCTGGGTGCCCTCTCTGTGAGGATCTCCCAGCCTACGCTGAGCCGCGCCCTATCCAAGTTTTTGGAAGGCATGGCTACCATAACTCGAAAATATATTTGTTTTCCTGAGGATATGGTAGCCAGAAACGAGATTAAACAGGCATTTTATAATATTGCTGATATGGGTGCAATTGACTGTACCCACGTTGCCCTTGTCCCTCCGGCTGTCAACGAGTACATATACAGGCAAGTTCTGTCTTCCATGTTGAGCTAACTTTTAATTTATTTATTTAATGTGGTTTTGGTTTTTTGGGGTCCCTCCTTTGAACAAATCCCTCCTTTGTTTTGGTCCCTCCTTGTAATTTATCACTCATTGGATCAAGTCCCTCCTTGTAATTAATCCCTCTTTGGTACTAGTCCCTCCTTGTAAATAATCCCTCTTTGGTACTAGTCCCTCCTTGTAAATAATCCCTCTTTGGTACTAGTCCCTCCTTGTAATTAATCCCTCTTTGGTACTAGTCCCTCCTTGTAATTAATCCCTCTTTGGTGCTTGTCCCTCCTTGTAATTAATCCCTCTTTGGTACTAGTCCCTCCTTGTAATTAATCCCTCTTTGGTACGTGTCCTCCTTGTAATTAATCCCTCATTGTAAACAGTCCCTCCTTGCAAATACTCCCTCCTTGCAAAGAGTACATGTGAACCAATGGGCCGTATTTTTCACTTATAACCTTTTTCATGTTGGGCAAAGTCCAACATTTTAAAGTGTACTTAAAATTGAACAAGTAAATCCAAACTTTAAAGGCTCTAACATACATCTCCTTTTGGTCTGAACTTAAATTTAATGTAGTTGTTTGGTGTTATTTGTCTTGATAAACACGTTTGACTTAGGGTGTTATAAGTGAGTGTCTAATAAGTGACTAATTTCCCAAGCGTTACTGATGTAATTTTTTTCACTTTTTTCCCAGGAACCGCAAAATGGGCCACTCACTGAATGTGCAAGCAGTGGTAGCCCAGGACATGCGGTTTCTTAGCGTCCTCGCAGGCTACCCAGGCTCATCCCATGACGCCTACATCCTTTGAAGATCTGGATTGTTCCGTCGGTTTGAGCCTGGGGAATTTGCGGGTGCATGGCTCCTTGGTAAGTTGAGTCCAATAACCTCATTAGATTTTCTATGTATGGCTTGGATTTTTGTTTTATTCACCTTTCTTAAACTATGCCTTTTTCATCACCTTGGGAACATGTGAAACATGACTGGACCCATTACATTAGCAAAACAACAAAGCCTGGCAAAATGTTTGTCCTGCATTGTTACAACTCCAAAGAGTAATTTGTGCCAAATTAGTAAACAGTCTTCCCCACACTTTTCAGTAAATCTGTTCTTGACTTTATCATAGGGTCTGCGCCATCTTTGCTTACATGCATTACACTTACTGAGTAGAGGTGAGCGGGATAAAGTGCAGGGGCCGGCTTAGACCTGTTTGGGACTCAGAAAAAGCAGAAAATGGGTAATGCAAACGTAACCCATACAACATTGCTGACCAGCACAGACAGAAAACAATAGCTCTTAACAGTCTGCCTGATTGCCCAGCATCCGCAATATTATTTCTCTAATTTGGCCCACCATCTATTAGATATGTTTCTTTGTCGCTTTGGCCTGTGCAATATGTATGCTCATGTTTTTTGGACAATGTCACCTAACTTCTTAATCAGGTATTTTTTGCATTTTTTTGCTGAAATGTATGGATTAATCTTTATATTTTTTGACCTTTAATTTTGCCAGGAGATTCTGGATATCCACTCCTCCCGTGGCTGTTGACGCCTGTACTACGGCCACAGAATGCCGCCCAAGAGGCCTATAATAGGGCGCACCGCAAAACCAGGGCAGTGGTGGAGAGGGCCTTTGGCCTATTGAAGACCCGATTTAGATGTTTGGACCATACCGGGGGATCCCTTCAGTATGACCCAAAAAAGGTCATAGATATCATCATGGGCTGTGCTGCGCTGCATAATTTTCCTATCTTGCAGTGGGTCCCCCGCTATGTGGATTTTCCACCCTCTCCACCCGCCGATGAGCCAGAGGACGCCTATGTTGGGCAGCACAGTGCGTCTGGCCAAGCTGTCCGTGCTAATTTAATAGCAACACATTTTGCTCCTTTTTTTAGTTTGTTTTGACATTGTTGTGATTGCTTTGTTCCATTTATTTGTTTATTTTTGTTTGATTAAGAACAAAACAATAATTAATTACCAGAATCAACAACAATGTATTTTTCCTCTTTTTATCATATTTGTGTGTGTTTGTTCTTGGGGCTACTTTAAGTCATATTTATTAACCAAAAACCGACAGACATTAACTTAGTCAGAAACACGTTTGTTTAATTTTTTAAAGGTTCAATTTTGATATCAACAGAATTGTAGGTGATGGTCACTCACATAGTTAGGGGGAATACATGGACCTGAAATTAAGGTCAAAACATGCCACAGACCAATTGCACACAGCCTGGATTTACTAAGTAAGGCACTCCAGGAGAAAGTTCACCTTCAAAATAACATAGTAACATATGTGTGCCAAGCATTGTCAACGTTACAAATCACAGATGTTACATTGTAAAAATATGCACACAAACACACCCTCTCCTGCTTGCCCACATTTGCCACAGGCACAGGTTGAAAGCAGACATACCTATGCCACATCTACACCTGTTACTCAGTGGCCCACCCAAACAAGAACACCCAGTCCCAATCCAAGTACAGTAAAATGACAGCCAGGGTCCAAGGTCTTAGTTTGCCAGGCCAGAATGTCACACAATCATGCCTACAAACAGGAGCCACAACCAATGCAATTAGGGGCAAGGCTGCAGCGCAACAGCTTGAGTGGCCGCTTCAGTGAGGCTTGTCCTCTGGCATTGGCTAGTGGCCTACCTCAGGACTTTAATAAACTATATGGGGGCAAATCCAAAACATACTAGCAAAGCCAGATCAAAATGCTAGATTGGTAGGGCTCACCACACAAGTCAATACAGTGGGGATGTAGAGCAAAGATGTAGAACAGATTCAGGCCAAATACACATTAATATGGGGGATGCCCATAGAACCCAGGTTGTGGCCCTTGGGGGTGGGCCCTAACCTGGGCCTGTGTGGCATTCAGAATCTGAAACTGTTCCAAAATGTTTCTTTGGTTAGTTTGCAATTCAGCCATGCTGGACCTGAATTATGTGGTCAAGTTGGCCATGTGGCTGTTATGGGTCCTAAATTCAGTCAGCATGGCACTTAAGGTATTATTGAGGTTATCTAATTGGCCAATAATATTCTCGTGGTTTTGTTGATTTTGGCGCCGAAATAGCCGCCTCTCATGGTGCCATGCTGACTCCATCATCTGCACGCCCCTCCCCTGGGAAACTGGGCGACTGTTGCTGAGTACGCCTCCCTATTCCCCGGGTTGTGGGGCGTGCAGATGATGTTGCTCTAGGACTCCCAACAGCCACAGGTGTGCTGGGCAAATCCTCAACAGCAGATCTTAAACTGGGGACTGGAGGGTCAGTCTCTGCATGCTGCCCACGATGTGCAGGCAGCATGCAGCCAGCTTCCCTCTGCTGCTGAGGATTTGTCGGAGATACATTTTGGGACAGTTGCAGATTCTGGCCCAGGGGGAGATCTTCATAAGCTCCAAGGAAGGTTCCATCCTCCTCCAGCTCCTGGATTTCCTCCATCAGTGTGTGGCTCTGTTGGGACATGTAAAACAAAAAGGTTCAGTGTGGGGAATACATATGTAATTCAGGCCAAAGAAACACGGCAAGCCACATGCATATGCCGCCTCATCAAAAACCACTTACCGTAGATATGGGATCCTGGGTCCGAGGCAGCACGGAAGAAGACGGCATAGTTAAAATGGCAGAGGATTCCCCACTAGCTGAGGGATGAGGCTGGGCTGCATTAGAAGAAAACAAACAATGTAAACACACAACTATGCATTGGTGATGGTTAATAACACATATGCTTAAATCAAACACGTGGCGAAGCTGGAATGGCCACTCCCACAACGGTGCAACTTGACCTTCACTATGAATGCCATTAGATTGAACATGGATTCTTAACCCAGAACAGACACATTGGTCACGTGAAGCAAAACAAACATGTAAGTAATGGCTGTTGTGTGTGTTTAAACATCCATTATAAGCCATTAAGTTAACACACTCAGCTGGCAAATAGCAGGTACAATAGGATTCTGGTGGTTACCATTGTATCTATTAAAACATTGCAATCACACCATCTTAAGCCGTTGTGACCCAAGCACAGCTTTAACCAAAGTGGCCAACGGAAAAAAAGATGTAAGTGTGGCATGTGATTGAATCAAAATACATAGCATGCATTCTATTCTGCCACAGATATATGTTAGAGAAGTCTCTGAGAGGTTGTGAGTGCAATCTCTATATAAGCCGGAAGCAGATAGCTGAACTCACTGACTGACTCATTCACAGCTCTGCCAGTTAAATGTAGAGAGGATACAATGGTCGTGATTCCAGGTACTTTTAATGGCTTTACCTTGAAGAATGAGCTGCCATGCGGTCAAAACACAATGCTTCATGCAGACTGAAGAGAAGGGTGTCAGTACACAGTCGCGATGGAGGACAGCCACAAGAAGCCGGAAGTGATGTCAGACAAGGGGAAGGACAGGCAGACGAGAATCATGGGAAATGTAGTCAGAGATACAGCATGAAAACAAAGCTAGAATGCATGAAAGAAACGTATCGTTATGAATACAGACTTGTAAATATATGTAAGTGAACTGGAATAAGCTGAATAGACAATATGCGACTAAACAAGATGGGAATTTTACAGCTGGGACAGCATACTCCCCGTCTGAAATCCTTGGATTTCACTATATAAAACGACATACAATGAATGTCCATGGGGGGTAGAATGAAGATTCTAAAACCTAAGGGAGAAAGATGCAATAAGGCAACAACCAAACTGGTAAATGGGTGATCAGGAACAGTTCAATGGTACGTAATCCCAGTTTTGCAGGCTGTTCCTGGCAAAGTCCAGTAAATGAACAACTGAGTCAATGTACTAGCAAAGTTCGTTATGCTTGACTCATTCCTCAACGGGTAACAGGAGGACAGTCTCAGATACAGGTCTGATGAATGCCTTGGAGTCTCCTTGACGAGTGATGGTCACTTCCACCTTACGAACTTTGCCATCCTCGCTGGGAAAAACGTGTGAGATGAGCCCCAAGGGCCACGCATTTCTTTCTACTTTCTGGTCCTTCATCAGAACAAGATCTCCAACCTTTAAGTTTGGTTGGACCTGCTGCCACTTTCGTCGTCCTTGAAGAAGAGTCAGATACTCCTTCTTCCATCTGCCCCAGAAGCAATTGGCCAGATGCTGAACGTGTTTCCACCGTTTCTGATAGATGTTACCAGATGAAGGACCTTCAGGCGGACTGGGAACCGATCCGAGCTTCTGAGTGAGAAGAGTTGCTGGAGTGAGAACAGCAGGAGACTCTGGGTCCGCAGATACAGGAGCAAGAGGTCTGGAGTTCACAATAGCAGACACCTCAGCTAGGAATGTGGCTAAAGTCTCGTGGGTGAGTCTTGAGGTGCTTGAGTCTCTGAACATAGAGTCCAATATCCTACGGGTGATGCCTATCATTCTTTCCCATGATCCACCCATATGAGAGGCATGAGGAGGGTTAAAGATCCATGTACAACCGTTGTCGGCCAAGTAGTGTTGAACTGGCTTAGAGTCTATTTGCAGTTCTCGGCAGGCACCTGTGAAGTTGGTTCCACAGTCGGACCTCAATTGCTTTACTGGCCCTCTGATGGCAAGAAAACGCCTTAAAGCATTGATAAAACTGGAAGTGTCCATGGATTCTATGACCTCAATGTGTATAGCACGTACACTCATGCATGTAAACAAGACTGCCCATCGTTTGCTCTCAGCATGACCACCTCTGGTTCTGCGTGCTGAGACTGTCCATGGCCCAAAGACATCCAGGCCAACATAGGTAAACGGTGGCTCAGTGCTTGTCCTGTCAGCTGGTAAATCAGACATTTGCTGTTGCTGCAATTTACCCCTTGACTTGCGACACGTTACACAGTTGTGAATTAGGTGAGCGATCTGTCTTTTTGCTCCTACTATCCACAGACCTGCGGCTCTTAAAGCACCCTCAGTGAAATGTCTGCCCTGATGTTTGACCCTTTCATGATAATGCCGCATAAGCAATGTAGTAACATGGCAGTGGCCAGGAATAATGAGGGGATTCTTCTCATACATCTCCAACTTGGCCCTGTTCAGGCGACCGCCCACCCTCAGCATACCATGGTCATCAACTACAGGTTTGAGGTTGGCTATAGGGCTGCTTTTAGGAATGTTTTGTTTGTAACGAAGACATTTCAGTTCCAAGTGAAAGGCACTCTGCTGTACACTACGTATGACTAACATCTCACCAAGTGCAATGTCTTCTGCGGAAAGGGGCTTGTGACACACGTGCCAACCACGACATCTAGAGTTATTGTCCTGGGTGTGAAAGCAATGTGCAATGTGAACTAACCTTGCGATGGTGCGTACAAGCTTTAGCCATCTGGAAAAGCGTTCGAAGCGGTGACAGCTCAAGCCGTACCTCGTTTCAGACTTGGTGATGAGAGCACTGACTTCAGGACGAATCTCGGGATCGTTGTCAGGATCTTGGAGATTGAAGTTGTCTTCATCAGATGTTTCTGTACTCTCACTCAGCAAGAACTCTGGACCTGTCAACCAAGTAGATTTTGCAAAGGCACTGACAGATGACGGTCTGGTGGCACAGTCTGCGGGGTTGAGGTGAGATGGAACATAGTGCCACTGCTTAGGGTTAGAGGATTTCCTAATCCTTTCTATGCGGTTACTGACATAGACATAGAAACGTTTAGTCTGATTGGTTATGTAACCCAGGACGACCTTGCTGTCAGTGTAGAACTGAATGTCGTCCACATGAATATCAAGCTCACGTTGTAT
Organism: Gastrophryne carolinensis; assembly: GCA_027917425.1. Taxonomy (NCBI): domain Eukaryota; kingdom Metazoa; phylum Chordata; class Amphibia; order Anura; family Microhylidae; genus Gastrophryne; species Gastrophryne carolinensis. The sequence goes on from CM051234.1 coordinate 564,274,468, forward strand.
AAAGTCCGCAATCTCTACAGCCAGTACAGCGCCACAAAGCTCAAGTCTAGGGATGGTGTGCTCTGGTTTAGGAGCCAGTTTCGCCTTTCCAAACAGAAACCCCACATGAACGTTATTGCAATTGTCAATTACCTTGAGATAGGCAACAACTGCGATGGCCTCAGTAGATGCATCTGAGAATATGTGGACTTCCCTTCTCTGGCTTGTGGTGAGAGATGCTGAAGTGTAGCAACGTGGTATGTGAATCCCGTCCAAGGCATGCAGGGATTCTTTCCAGGACTCCCATTTTCGCTGCTTGTCATGGGGCAGTGGAGTATCCCAGTCCTCAATAGCCCCTGAGAGCTGTCTTAGTAGGAATTTGCCTTGTACAGTCAATGGTGCCACAAATCCGAGTGGATCATATAGGCTGTTCACCACTGAGAGGACTCCACGCTTAGTGAATGGCTTGTCTGTACAATTGACCTGAAAGCCAAGTAAATCATTTAGCAAGACCCATCTCAAACCCAGACTTCTCTGTACTGGAGGATTGTCTATGCCTAGGTTCAAGTCTCTGAATTCTGTGGCATGATCAGTGGGCTGAAAAGCTTTCATGACAGCAGTACTGTTGGAGGCAATTTTGTGTAACCTCAGACAAGCTTTAGACAGCATACCTTGTGTCCTTTTGAGCAGGTCTATGGCTTCTTCTGCCGTGGGCAAGGATTTGAGTGCGTCGTCTACGTAGAAGTCTCTTTCGACAAAGTGACGAGCATCCTTCCCGAACTCTGACTCACCATCAGAAGCAGTCCTTCGTAGGCCATACGTTGCAACAGCAGGTGAAGGACTGTTACCGAACACGTGCACCTTCATGCGGTATTCAACCATTTCTTTGTCAGTGTCATTGTCTCTGTGCCACAGAAACCTGAGGTAATCCCTGTGGTCTTTTCTTACGATGAAACAATGGAACATTTGCTCAATGTCAGCAGTAATGGCGACTGGCTCCTTTCTGAATCGCATAAGCACTCCCACCAAGTTGTTGGTCAGGTTTGGGCCTGTGAGGAGAACGTCATTCAGGGATACCCCATGATGCTTGGCACTGGAGTCAAATACGACCCTGATCTGGTTGGGTTTCCTAGGGTGATATACTCCAAAGGAAGGAAGATACCAGCGTTCTTCATGCTCTTGCAAAGGTGGAGCTGGCTCTGCGTGGTCTTTGAGAAATATCTTTTCCATGAAGGCCACAAAGTGATCTTTCATATCAGGCTTGTTTCCTAGCGTACGTTGCAAGGAGGTGAATCTGGATAATGCTTGTTCCCGGTTGTTGGGAAGCCTGGCTCTTTCAGCCCGAAAAGGTAAGGGTGCAACCCAATGGTTAGATTGATCCTTGAAGCATTCACTGTCCATTATTTTGATAAAGTCTTTATCTTCTATGGACAAAGCTACTCGATTATCATCTTGTGTTGTGTGAAACACTGATCCTCCCAAGTCATCGTAAGGCGTAGGAATGATGTCTGTTGCCTTACTGATGGTAGAAAGATGCTCCTTTACCTCGTAGTGATGAGGGCACGGCTTGAAGTGGGTTGTGCGACCATTATTGAGCACAAAGGTTTTAAAGGAGTTCACTTGAGATGGTGCAAGATTCCTGTCCAGACACACATTGCCGATGATTACCCAGCCTAGATCAAGTCTTTGTGCATATGGGGCATCATCTGGACCATTGCATTGTTGGCGTACCTTATGGACTCTCAGAATGTCTCTCCCGAGCAGCAATAGGATGTCTGCATTCATGTCCATAGGAGGAATCTCCTTAGCCAGGTGTCTCAAGTGGGGATGATGATAAGCAGCTTCCGGAGTAGGAATTTCTTCTCTATCATCGGGTATCTGGTCACATTCAATTAACGTTGGTAGGGATATTTGGATATTCTTGTTAATTGGTGAGATGAGGTATCCAGTGGCTCTTCTGCCAAAGGTCTCTATGCGACCAGAGCAAGTGTTAAGGGTGTATGGTATTGCTTCTCCCTTTATACCGAAGATCTCAAAGAACTTGGGCTTTGCTAGAGACCTGTTGCTTTGTTCGTCTATTATGGCATACATAATGATGGCCTTTTCAGGTCGCCCCTCTGGATAGACACTCACTAGACACACCTTGGCACAGCACTTGGGACCATTCTCTTTGCCACATACTTCCATGCAGGAGGAGGAGACAGTGGTAGTAGCTGAGACTTGAGCTGATGGCTCCCCGCCATGCGCTGTGACGGCCTTGGATGCTGCTTGAGGTTGTGGGTTGTCAGAAGAAGAGGTAGGATGCATGGCTGCAACATGTTTGTCACTATTGCATTCAGAACACTTGATGGCAGCCTTACAGTTTTTAGCAAAATGGTCTGAAGAGGCACAACACTTATAACATACTCCTAGCTCCTTGAGCATGTCTCTGCGTTCTTGCAAAGTCTTTGCCCTAAGCCCACGGCATTCCTTCAGCGGGTGAGGTCTTTTGTGGATAGGGCACATACGGTTAGGGTCTTTGTCTTTAGGGACAGGAGTGTCCTTTCTAGTGGTGCAGGATGCAGTGAGTGGGACGTCTGTCTTCCTAACAGATACTGTCCCCCTTAAGTCTCTACGTTTGCTTGTTGTGCTTTCATACCTTGAGCATGATGATGAAGCTGGTAGAGCAGATTCTGTGAAGTCAAAGCTGGGATCATTCTTCTTCCTAGCTTGGTCACTGATGAATCTGGAGAAATAGGAGAAAGGTGGAAAGGACACGTTGTGTTGTCTTTTGTATCTGGAGCCCATGTCTGCCCATTTTTCTTGCATGCCATATGGTAGTTTGGACACAACTGGGTTAACACCGTGAGCTGTATCAAGGTAACTTAGCCCAGATAGGCGTGGATCCATCTTAGCCAGCTCTAGTTCCCTTAGAAGGTCGCTCAGGTCTTGAAGCTTGCGGTTGTCCTTGTTGGTGATTTTTGGGAAGGTGTGAAGTCTCTTAAATAAGGCACTTTCTATAGCTTCAGAACTGCCATAAGTCTGTTCAAGTCTCTCCCATGCCGCAGCAAGACCTTCCCCTGAGTGACCCGCATGAACTGCTCTCAATGTCTTTACGCGTTCCGCAGAATCTGGGCCCAACCAGTTAACAAGTAAGTCAAGTTCCTCTTTGGCAGTGAGGTTAAGATCATTGATTACTGCTTCAAAGGTGGATTTCCAGGCTCTATAATTCTCAGCGTGGTCATCAAACTTTGAGAGACTAATGTTTATCAGCTCCCTGCGTATCATGTATCTGGCAAAGTCCGACATGTCTGATCTCCCACCTCGTGACACCAGATTACCTTGTGATATCCCTGGGGCGTGTAAATACTCTGGCATATGGGGCTGAGATGAATCAGGGTTAAATGATGTAGCATAAGGGTTAAGCTGAGGTTTAGCCTCTGGAGGATCTGCTGGTATGATGCTGGAAATTACCTTTATCTGGGTAGGTGGCATCATCTGATGCTTCACAGGTACGGCTGTGTGGTAGGTTTGAAGTGCTGCTGGTGTAGGCAACATAGCGGGCGGTGTAGGAGATGATTGCTTCAGCACATAGTTGGCAGTGCGGTCAGCTGGGTCTTCCACTTCCATTCCGGCAGGAATGGAGCCGTCTAGGTCGGTATCTTGGCCTAATGCTTGTTCAAGAACCTTTAGCTTGGCTAAGGCGGCTGCTTCCTCCTTTTCCATCTGGAGAATTTTTAGCTGGGCTTCCGCTTCTCGATTCACCATTTCTGCCTTTGCTTCTGCTTGCCTTTGTGCCATCTCTGCTTCCCTCTTCGCCATTTCTGCCCTTGTTCGCCTTTGTGCTATCTCTGCTTCCTTCTTGGCAAAGGCGCTCCTGACGCTAGCTTCTTCTGCATCAGCACGGATTTCTATGAGCCTGTCATGTAATGCTGACCTTCTGGAGCGGGACGTTCTAGAAGATGATTGTGTACGTTTTGTTGAGGTAGACTGGTGAGACCTTACTTCTTGCAGGTGTGCGATGCGGAGTTCTGCCTTATCTTTGGCGTCTTTCACTATGGTATCTTTAGTTTGGAGTAAAGTCTCTGTCTCAGCTAGCTCTGCTGTAGCGTCATCAAAATCAGCGTTACTAAGGAATGTGATGTACTTTGCAGACAGGCGCTGGTAGCCTTCGTAGGCGGCAGATAAGCGATTTAATGTTGTGGTTATTTTTGCTGCGTCACTGTCATTGCGTGAGATGGCTGCTATATAGTGTTCAGTTCTTTGCCATAAAACATCAAGATTATCACAGAATTCTTATTTATTCACTTCATAGTTCTCTATAATCTTTAGTGTGGGTTTGCTAACACGCTTGGATCTTACAATTTGCTCTTCCTGGAACATGGAATCTGTTCCCTGTTTATCTGAGTCTCTGGTGGCAGGATTCACTTCCCTTTGTTCAATGACTGAGGAATCTATATGGCCTTTTGTGGACATGTTACTCCCCGTTTATGTGGTACTGTCTCTTTAAGATGGGGCTGCGGTGTAATCACAATGCTGTGGATGCGATGTGCTCCTAAAATGGAGGACAGCTCTATGCTTGCTTGCAGACTGTGTGTAGATCTTGCAGGGACTGCGGATTCAGCTGTGTTTTGACTATTCTGCCACAGATATATGTTAGAGAAGTCTCTGAGAGGTTGTGAGTGCAATCTCTATATAAGCCGGAAGCAGATAGCTGAACTCACTGACTGACTCATTCACAGCTCTGCCAGTTAAATGTAGAGAGGATACAATGGTCGTGATTCCAGGTACTTTTAATGGCTTTACCTTGAAGAATGAGCTGCCATGCGGTCAAAACACAATGCTTCATGCAGACTGAAGAGAAGGGTGTCAGTACACAGTCGCGATGGAGGACAGCCACAAGAAGCCGGAAGTGATGTCAGACAAGGGGAAGGACAGGCAGACGAGAATCATGGGAAATGTAGTCAGAGATACAGCATGAAAACAAAGCTAGAATGCATGAAAGAAACGTATCGTTATGAATACAGACTTGTAAATATATGTAAGTGAACTGGAATAAGCTGAATAGACAATATGCGACTAAACAAGATGGGAATTTTACAGCTGGGACAGCATACATTCCTTTACTAATCTCCATACTTTACTACTCTTCCTAAGTGTTCATAAACGTCATGTATGGTCCTGCTAATTTGCACATTACCTGTCGACACACATGACACACCCTGGTCAAATTGATCACTCCACTACAAGGCACACCCTAGGGGCATGTGTTTAGATATGCCTTGCTGGCTAATTTGACTGTTTGGTCCATTTTGATGGAAATTCACACATTACTAACCTGCTGTAATTGGCGGGTTGTCCGTGTCCCTCTAACGCAACAGGATGTAGCAGGCCCAGCACCATCTCCTCAGCCTGGGTAAATTTCAATTTAGTGGGGAATCCTCCGCCAGTTTGTAAGCTGAAAAACATAGTATTCAGAAATAAGCTCACTGATGTATATACAAGAAGAATAAAAACCAACAAATAAGATATGTACCTGTACTGCCGCCTTTTATTCTCTTTCTTCCGTGCGGCATATTTGAGGTCCGATATTTTCCGCTGAATCTGTTCTACATCTTTGAGTTCGTCCCCCGCAGCATTGACTTGTCTGGTGAGGTCTGCCAAAATCTCAGATTTGCGCTGCTTGCTAGTTGATTTGGATTTGCTCCCATATAGCTCATCATAATATAACGTTAGCCCACTAGCCAATGCCAGAGTTTGGGACCAAAACGGCCACTCAAGTGGCCTCTGCGCAATGTGCGCCCTGTTTGTGGTGGTTGTGGCTCCTCATTGTTTGCAGGCAAATGGGGTGACATTCTGGCCTGGGTGTGTGTAGGAGACATCAAGGACTGGAGGCTGGCTGCTGATCGTACTGGACTGGGAAAGGGACTGGGTGTTCGTGGCTGGGTGGCCACAGAAGTTGCAGGGGTTGATGTGGCATAGGGTGATTGCCTGCCAACCTGTGCCGGTGAGGAATGTGGGCGAGGAAGAGAGGGTCTTGAGGAGCTGGAACTGGTGCTTGTGGCCCTGTGGCTCCTTGGAGGTACTTGGCTGGGGTGACCCAGAGCTGGTGGGTCGGCCACTCTTGGCCGTCGTTTGGTAGCCACATGCGGGTGGGGAGGGGGAGCTTGCCATTGTCTTCCTTTTAGGGCTTCTGGCCCTGCTGCGGCTTCTGGGCCTGCTGCGGCTTCTTGGCCTGTGTTTTGGGCCGATGGCAAGTGCCTTGGTGCCACGTGGGGGGGGATGTGGGGCTTCGTACCCTCTTACCCGTTTTTAGGGCATGAGATGTTGTAGGCTTTGGTACCTGCGTCTTGCCTTTGGCTGCTGCCGCCTCCTTTTTTTTCCCATAGCTGGTAGTTGGCTTTGGATGCTGCTTTGGCGGAGCCTTGGTTGTAGGCCTTAACTTGGCTTTGGCCTGTTGAGACCTTGTTTGTGGGCCTTCAGCATGCTCATGCCGCTTGGCTGCCTTCTTCAACGTGGTCTCCTTTGCAGTTTTGGATGCTGCTTTTTTGTGGGCCATTTTGCTTGGACTCTCAAAGAGAATGAGCTGTGTGTCCAGGGACCTTTAAATAAGCTAGCCGGGGGGCGTGGCTTGACATGGTGCCGTAAAGACACACGTGAGGGGAGCTCCGCACTAAACGGGTGAATATACACACTCAGGCGATCCAGTTGAGCTGCCAACGCAGATGCCCAAGAAGGGAAGAGGCAGGAGAGCCCCCAGGAAGAGCCGTGACCACTCCATCCCCTCTTTTTTCCGCGCCCGGGAGGACGGGGGGATGCGCGAGGTGGAAACCAAGATGGCGGCGGAGCACACCGGATTACTTGGGGACGCGAACCGCTCTGCTGCTGCTGCCCGGCGCGGCCCCGATCGGCTGAAGGGGGAGGAGGACCGGCGGTCCAGTCGAGGTGAGATCCCCGCGGTACCAATGGCGGATGGGAGCGGCGTGTTCGGGTCAGCGGGGAGGGGAGGAGCCCCCCTGCCGCTGCCGCCGACGGGGGACGGCGGAGACAGATACGCTCAGCCGAGGGAGATGCCCCTATACCACTGACGAAGGGAGGGGGTGGATGCGCGCCTGCTGAGGCGGGGAGATGCTGCAGGCTGGTGGAGGTGCAGGTTCACTGTGGGGCGGACGGCTACACGGGAACCACTGGTGGAATACCAGGCGGCGCTGGAACCAACACCTCCCCGGACCACATATCTGGCGCTCACAGCCTAGAAATGTCACATGATGACACACAGCTACATGGGACCCCTCCAGCAGAAGGGAGAGTTCAGCAGCAGAGGAGTGATGGCAGCCTCCCTCCACAAATGCAATTACATATGCACTCAGTCAGAGCCGGGTCCCCGGAGACAGCCAGCAGTGCCCCAGATTTGCCGCCCCGGAGCATGGGACTGGTACACATGTCCCTGGCTAGTGGGGGTATGATGAGGCACTCATCGGGGTCCATCGCCTTCTCCCCCGAACCAAGAAGCACACCGGGCGCCCTGACGCCCCCCGGGAGTCCCGTCCCGGAGGCCCCACCATGGGATGGTCCCGATTAATGGGCTATACGGCCATTCCCCTAGGGAAACACTTGAGCTCTAGCAGCGAGGGGGGCACGGGCGCGTCCCCCCAGCCGTAGGGGGTTTGACCTACCCCTCCCATCCTACAGCCCGTCAAGTTGAGCAGGCCGCCCACAACACCAAGCCCGACCCATACATCGGCAATGCGCTCCTGCGCAGCCCCACGCTTCCGGCATATAGCCACGGCTCCTGCCCGTCAATTCCACTCGATCTTCTGTCGCACGTAGTTGCAGAAGCGGTTAAAGTCAACATCAAGGAGGCCCTGGGTGGTCTCCCTACCAGGGGTGACTTTGATGGATACGTCTCCAGGATGGAGGGGGCTTTTAAGAAAGAGCTGGCGACCCTTCAGGGAGCTGTGAATGATGTTGCGCTTAGAGTGGACGGCGTAGAGAACTCGCACGGGGCACTGGAGGCGCGCGTGTCAACCCTGGAACAACAGCTGGCAGAGAACAAGCGACATGTGTCTGACCTGCTCCTTGCACACAACGACGCTGAGAACCGCAACCGACGGAACAACCTTCGATTGCGGGGAGTACCCGAGTCTGTGGAGCCCCGTGACCTTGCGGCCACGATTGCATCTATCTTCAATGAGCTTCTGGAGTTCCCGAGCACCAACCACATTGAACTTGACTGGGTGCACCGTGCGCTGGGCCCTCGCCCGACGGAGAGAGACAGACCCAGAGACGTTATATGCAGGGTCCACTTCTTCAAAATCAAAGAAGAGATCACCCGCCGAGCTTGGGAGTAGGGGCCCATTACGTTCCGGGGTGCCCAGGTGATTGTCCTGCAGGATCTGTCCCGCAGAACTTTGCAGATGAGGAGGCTCCTAAAACCCCTGCTGGAAGCCGTTCAGAGTAGAGGCGCTACCTACCGTTGGGGCCACCCCTTTCAACTGAGAGTCCGGAAAAATGGCGACCTCTTCGTGTTGAAATCCCCAGGCCAGCTTGGGGACTTGTTCCATTTCCTGGAGATGGCCCCGATGGACGTGCCCGATTGGACTGCCCCAGAGTTGCCGGTCTTTGGTGGGCGGCCGCCGCGAGGAGCGGATGGTCCCATGCGTGGAGGTGGCAGAAGAAACAGACGGGGACGCTGATCCTACTGCGCCGACACTTGGATTCTCCCTGTCCCGGTTAGCCCCACCACCCTGTGATTTAAAGCTTGGGGGTGAGCGGCCGAGGCGGGCGAGGAAGGTGGCGCAGTGGAGGTTCTTGACCCTTTAGGACTGGTTTGAAATGGTTTCTGTTGGCTCGGGCCCTGACTGGGGACTCGCGTCCCGCGGGTCGCCGGCCGGATGACCAGAGTCGAATTGTTGAGCTAAAAGTTAAGACATACGTCTATACCCCGCCCCACGCGATTGGGCTAAAGTAAGCCCCATCGTGACCCCCTTTTATTCTAATAACAGTATGTAGTTAAGCTGAGTCTGTTGGGATCTATTCCTGTTTGATTATATATGTATAGGTGTGCATATGTATGGGTGCTGACCGGTCGTGGTTGTGCGGGGCCTGCCGACTGGCCGCATGGTGCCCCCCCCCCCGGTGGGGGGCCCGCCTCGTGGACATTGGCCACCGACGCGGGCGTCTGTCGGTCTTCTGGGAGGGTGGTGCTGTGGTATGTGCGGCCGTGCCCTGCCAGTCCCGGTGCGCCACCTCGCGGTCTCCAGCCATCGTATCACCCGTGTCCCCATCTACAAAACCAACGCCTTAGAGTGCAACAGAATGAAAATTTACAGTGTGGTGCGGTTCATCCCCCGAGGATAACGACCCTAGTCCTCCAATCCCCCTATATAACAGGTGCACCCCTCCAGCAACGACTTCGGCCCTCGTGGAGGGGAAGATAGAAGCGGACCGCTATCCACCCCCATATCGGGGGAGATAGTGTGGAATTCCACCATCTCCAGCTAAAAAGCACCATCTTCGGATCACGTGTATCATGAGTTACCGGTTGACTACCACTTAGTCTAGTTCTTTGTTATATATTCGTTTGCTCCCCAGTCCCTGTGTTCCCCGCGGTCTTCATCGCTACCCTAATCCCCAACCCCCTTCCCGATCCCCCACAACCCCAGAGGCTCTAGCAGCTGCCTCATTTTACATAGTCTACATAGGTGGTGCCTACAGGCATTCACATAACATGGGCACCCTGAAGGTGGTATCCTTTAACTGCCAGCCTACCTTGAGATTTTGTCACCCTTTGTTGCCAGACCATTTTGCACTATTTTGCGCTCCCCTTGTTCAACTGTGATTTTTGAAGGGATTTCCAGGGATTTCCCAGGAAAGTGATATATTGTTTTTTTCAGCCGAGTCTGGGCTTTAACATGAAATGTCTTGTTTGTCATTTTTTAGGTGTATTCTTAATATTTTTGGATGAAATATGTGCAAAAAAAAACCAAAAATCTATTTTTTACAATTTGTGTTTTTTTGTAATAAAAAATGTATGTTTGTCAATAAAATCTTATTGCGCGTGAAACCCCAATTTCTCCTGGTTACAGCGATACCACATATGTATAGGTAGACACCCCTTCCTGCCCAGGAGACTCCCCCAAACTGAAACAACGCTTTAGGAGATTTTCAGATAAAATACAACTATGCTACGCGCTAAGCGCACCTTGCAGTTTTTCAAGAAAAACAACCCTTTACATTTGAAATACCCCCAACAAACTATAGATTCTCTGAAAGTACACACCTCAGGCTTTCTAGGCGTACCAGGCTTGTTGACATGGGTGCAGTTTTCTGGAAGTAATCCCTCAATATATTCTTTGGTTGCACAGGGTTTCCCTAAAAAAAGTATAAAAAAGCAGAATCAAAACCACATTTTCCTAAAAAAAAACTATATGCAAACAAGAAAAAAACTGAAAATCTGAAAAAGCAACATGCCCCGAACAGAACAATACCCAGCATGCATAGCTACTGTCAAGGGAAGAGTTGCCAAACTATTAAACCTTTTAATTGCCAGCCTATTTGAACTTTTGTCACCCTCAGTTGGTCATTTTTCCCCATTTTGCGGCATGTTTAACCGTGATTTTTGTCGGAATTTCTTGGAAAATATATATATATATTTTGCAGCAGAATTTAGGTTTTAACATTAAATGTCTTGTTTGTAATTTTTCTACTGTTTTTTAAATATTTTTGCATAAAAAAACAAAAAAATAAATAAAATAATATTTTTTAAACAATAGTCTCCTTTATTTTAAATAAAACATTTTTTTAGTAATAAAAACCATATTGCATGTGATAGCCCCATTTCTCCCGATTACAACGGTACCACATATGTATCGATAGCCCCCCATTCTTGCCCAGGAGACCCCCCCAAACTGAAAAGAGCATTTTATAACATTTACAAATAAAATACTACTAGCCACACTATAAACATAAGGGGTTAATTTAAAAGGACATAGGGACATAGGACATAGACATTTTTTCTTTTTAATCCCAGGGGGTGGGGGGACCCCATTTTTGGGGGGGAATTTTAAGGGTTAGCCTAACCTTAACCCGTAAAGTGGACCAACACCCAGGATTTTCACTATCCTGGGATTTGATCCACTTCCGCGGGGGTGGCCGCTGCATAAAACCCCCGAGAAAGGTATAAAAAACTCACCTCAGCCCGCTCCTACGGCGCATGCGCGAGCGCTCATCCAATCAGAGCGCTCAGAGCCGCTGTGGTATGCACGGACAAGGGACGGACAACCACAGCGGCTCTGAGCACGCTGGCAGCCGCATCTCGCGCTTCCCTCTAACAGCCATTCACAAACGACCGGCGCGCGTGCGCGCCCTGATAGAGAGAAGCGCGAGATGCGGCCTGCGCATGCACCGTTGGAACGGGGATAAGGTAAGGCGAATGGGGCGTCCTGGGGGGTTTCACACAGCGGGGCATCCCGGTTTCGGATGCCCCGCGGGGAGGGATCTGATCCGGGCTGATCAGCCTGGGTGTTGGTTCTCTTAAAAAAAAAAAAAAAAGTAGGGGGGGACCCCATTTTTGGGGGGAATTTTAAGGGTTAGGCTAACCCTAACCGTTAAACATTTTTTTTAAAATGACGTAGGGTCATTTTTTTTTTTGAATTTTAAGGGTTAGGGTTAGGCTAACCCTAACCCTTAAAATTAAAAAAAAAATGACGTAGGGTCCCCCTACCCGTCATAACCAGCCCGGAACCAGCTATGGGGTCCCCCCACCCTGCAGCCTACGAGCCCACATAGCCTATGTGGGCCCGGGCTCTTCTGCCCTCCCCTGGGCTTTGGGGAGGCAGGTAATTGGGGGTGCAGGGGTTAATGGCAAGTCACCCGCTAGGGCAGGTGACTTGCCAGACCCCAGCCTTGTGAACTGGTACAGGGGTCTCATGGACCCCTTACCAGTTCACAAAGGGTTAACAGTTAAATAAAAAAAAAACACACACAGAAAAAAATAATTTTATTTTAAAAAAAAAAGATTTACCTTCGATCGTCAACTCCTGTGTCCCTCGCTGATCTGCTGTCAGATGCCGGTGATCGGCAGCCAGAGGAGGAGGGGAGGCAGGAGATCAGAGGATCTCCTGTCCCCTCCTTCTCTCACCGGCATCTGACAGCTGAGAGGCCTGGAGCTGTCAAGATGCCGGCCGAGTGACGTCACAAGCCCCGCCCCCAAAAGGGGCAGGGCTTCGCAGCAAAATGGCGGCGCCCGTCGGAGGAAGAGGGGAGAGAGCCTGAAAGGCGGGCCGGCGAGATCGAGCGCACATGGAGGTGAGTAAATGTCAGTTTTATTTTTTTATTTTTTTACAGGAAAAGCCAGCGGCCGCAAAAACGGGGGGTGGGGGGCTACTCCGGGCTCTCCCCTTCCTCCGGAGGAGCCCCGACGGGGGATCGGAGCCCCCCAGGGTAAAGAGGAGACCCCGGCCGGTTCAAATGAGGGGTCAGGTAAGTGTTTTTTTTTAAATTTTGCAGGGGGCAAAGCCAGGCACGTAAATTTTACGTGGCTGGCGTTTAACGGTTGGAGAGGCAGCCACGTAAAATTTACGTGGCTGGCAATAGAAGGGTTAATGTAAAAGGTCTTAACACGCCAGAAAAAAGGACGATATTGTGGCAAGAGTTAAGGAGATACAAGGCGAAAATAATCTTTATCCAGGAGACACACTTCAAAAAGGGAGCCTCCCCCAAGCTGAATAGTAGATTTTTCCCGCACGTCTTCACCAGCAGCACCTAGGAGGGCAAGAAGAAGGGGGCGGCTATCTAAATAGCAAAAGACACCCCTATTTCATTGCTGGATTCCTGGGCTGATGACTCGGGGAGAGTGGTCATGGTTAAAGGTACAATTAATCAGAAGCGCTACACCCTGATCTCGATATACGCTCCCAACCAGGGTCAGGTTCAGTTCCTCAAGTAACTAGACGTGAGCAAAGTTTGAAGGTCCCACTCCTTCAAAATTCCCCCCTATAAATGTGGCACCAGAACCAAGTATGTAAAAATATATGAATGTTTATTAGATAATTATGTAAACATGAATACATTCACAAAAGGACTCTTTAAAAAACATAAACACACACCACAATACCTGTAGGGAAGGGCAGAATCTTCTAACAAGGGGCAAGGGGCTGGTGTCTAATAATGTTTTAATGATTCTGCCCTTCCCTACAGGTATTGTGGTGTGTGTTTATGTTTTTTAAAGAGTCCTTTTGTGAATGTATTCATGTTTACATAATTATCTAATAAACATTCATATATTTTTACATACTTGGTTCTGGTGCCACATTTATAGGGGGGAATTTTGAAGGAGTGGGACCTTCAAACTTTGCTCACGTCTAGTTGCTTAAACCCCCGTGTGCACATTTCCTCATTTACTTCATTCATCAGGTCAGTGCAGTCTCCTCCCCTTCTTTTCAGTTCCTCAAGTAGACATTAGACAAAGTTGAAAAATTTGCAGAGGGTGAGCTGATCCTCGGTGGGGATTTTAACTTACCGATTGACCCTATCATCGACACCTCAGCGGGTAAATCGACAATTACCCAACCAGCTTTGAGATCCCTAAAGAAGAGACTGCATAGTCTGCAGCTGGTAGACGTGTGGCGAATCAGAAACCCCACGGCTAGGGACTACTCATTTTATTCGAAAGTGCACGGGACTTATTCCCGAATTGACCATCTCTGGGTCTCGCATAGCTTACTGGAACGAGTTTCAGGTGACAGCCTTTACCCCACCTCATTCTCGGATCATGCCCCGGTCTACCTGGATCTGGATCTGTTGAATAGGCCCCTCTCCCCCTTTACGTGGAGGCTGAATGAATCTCTGCTGCAGAACTCGGTGGTACTGCAGGCGGTCAGGAATGGTATCACCTCATACTTCAATGAGAACGATAATGGGGAGGTTTCGCCCCTGACACTTTGGGAGGCCCACAAAAGTGTTATACGGGGCATCCTGATTAGCCACGCCACGCGATTAAAGCGGACCTTCACTCTAAATAAGAGTCTATCTTATATGTTTCCCACACCCTGTACATACAGATTGCTCACATTAAAAATCATCCTACCTGCATCTACTGCATTTTATAAGCCTTTAAACATCCAAGATGGCGGCTTATGGAAGCTGCCATTTTTGCAGGCAGCCTGCAAACAGGAAGTGCCTGCAAACAGGAAGTGACTGTGCTGCTCTGCATTCTGGGACTGCTGACCTTTCCCTGACCCCAGCTCTGCTCTGTCTGAGCAAAGCACAGCTATAACCCGCCCCCCTGTACCTTATCCCACTCTCCTCTCCTCAGTAAGTGTGATGCTTCTGAGTCAAGATGGCGGCGCCCGTATCCTAAATTCCCGAACAGAGTTGCAGCCCAGTGGGGGAAAGTATAATAAATTAGTGACTAAACATGTAAAATATATTAATTTTAGATGCTGAGGAATTGTTTTTTAAGAGTTTGGGCTTTTCATTAAATCATGGTGAAGGTCCGGTTTAAGGAGGGAGAACGACGCTTTGCTGGCGAGACTGACAGAGAGGGTCAATGCCCTGGAACTTTCCCATAAACAGTCAGAGGCGGCGAGTATACTCGGTGAGCTCACGCAGGCTAGAGTGGCACTCAACGCCCTACTAAGGCAAAAAGCCAAGCATGTGATTAGGAAATGTAAAAGGCGGTATTATGAATTTGGCAACAAAAGCAGCGCTCTCCTTGCGAGAGCCCTCAAGCAACAGCAGGCCCAAAACTTCATATCTGAAATTATGGACGAATCTCAGCAGAAACAGCACACTTCAGAGTCTATAGCGGGCACATTTAGGAACTATTACTCAGGACTCTATGGGATACGTAGGGACACATCGGGGTTGAGGCAGTTAGAGAGAATTAAGCAATACCTGGTGGGCTCTAACATGCCGAAGATCTCGGAGGAAGCCGCAGCCCTAATTGAAGTTCCGATTAGCATGGGAGAGCTGGCCGAGGCCATTAAACTTACACCCACAGGCAAGGCGCGGGGACCGGGCGGCTTTACGTCTAGGTACTATAAAACCTTTGAGGCCCTACTGGGCCCGTGACTGGTAAGGGCCTGGAACACAATATTGGACGAGGAGAACCCGGGAGCTTTCTCAAGCAGGGAATTAGAAGCCCACATCACGGTCATACACAAGCCGGGAAAAGACCCGTTATCATGTAAAAGCTATAGGACCATCTCCCTGCTTAACGCAGATATGAAGCTGTATGCCATGATCTTAGCGAATAGGCTGGTGCCCCTGGTCCCCCATCTTGTGCACCTGGATCAGACTGGGTTTGTACTTCATAGAGAGGCCAGAGACTACGTTATCCGTGCCATTAACGTCATTCACGCAGCTAAAACCTCAGGGACCCCCCTGATGCTCCTGTCTACTGATGTCGAAAAGGCCTTTGACAGGGTAAGCTGGCCCTTCCTGAAAGAGTCTCTTTGGTGCATCGGGTAGGGGACAACATGAGACGGCTCATAGAGGCCTTATACACCACCCCTTCGGCACGAATAAAAATAAATGGCCACCTCTCTGATCCGGTGTGGAACAAAAAATGGGACCCGCCAGGGCTGCCCCCTCTCGCCCCTCCTCTTCGCTCTGTCACGTGAGCCATTCTTGTGTAGGATCAGGAGCAATCACAGAAGAATTAGATCAGACCTGGAGAGGTGGGACCTCCCCACATTCTCCTGGATGGGGAGGGTAAACATAATAAAGATGACGGTACTGCCCAGACTGTTGTATTTGTTTCAGGCCCTGCCGGTTCGGATCCCCGCGGGTTTCTTTGCTGACTTTAGCAGGTCCCTCATGAGCTTCGTCTGGAACAAGAAGTGAGCGAGACTCGGGAAACGCTTGCTAACCAGGGGGGCATGTCACTACCAGATATTAGGCTTTACTGGGCGGCCTCACATTTACAGAGAACTTGTGAGTGGGCGACATGCCAGGAAACAAAGCGGTGGGTTCAGTTGGAGCGTGCCGCGACCCTCACCCCACCGGACGTCCTGATGTGGGGCAGGGGGGCCTTGCCCCTAGACCTAAAGAAGCACCCGACCATTGAGGCAACACTGCGGACCTCAGGGGGTGGGGTGGGTTGACCTGGCTGAGAGCAGGGGACTTGATTATGGAGGGGGGGTGGACACCACTGTCAGACTTGAGATCCAGGTGGGGAAGGGCAGACCTTGACCCATGGACCTTGGTTAGATTACAGTCCTTTGTAGCAGGGCAGGGATTGAAGAGAGAAAGGTGCAGGTCTCATACCTAGTTCGAGAGGGTTTGCCTGGATGAAGCGCCAAGCGACCACCTGACCTCCAAATTATACTCGTTACTGGTGGGAGAGCGGGAACGCCCCCCAACGTTTTGGAAGGAGTGGGAGGCCGACTTGGGGGTGGAGTTCGAGGAGGGACAGAGAGAGAGGATTGCATCTCTTGCCCACAGATCCTCGATTGCCACCAGAGTGCAGGAAACTAACTATAAGATTCTGACCCGGTGGTACTACACTCCCGACAGGCTCAACAGAATGTCTGCCTCGGTAGATCCGCATTGTTGGAGGTGTGGGACCGAACGGGGCACTCTAATACACATCATATGGTCCTGTTCCAAGATTCGAGCATATTGGGAGGGGGTGGCCATAATCTCTCAACTCACAGGGAGCCGGATCCTCACTGACCCAGCTCAGATTCTGCTGCATTCGACGAATCACTCCATAAGCAAGTATAAGAAATTACTGCGGGCTCATCTGTTGAATGCAGCTAAGCTGGCGATTCCAAGATTTTGGAAACAAACAAGAGCTCCCACGGTGAGGGATTGGGTCGAGGAGGTGTTAAACATCTCGGAGATGGAGGAGCTCACACTTGCTATACATGATAGAGATGAGCAATTTAGGCGAACGTGGATGCCCTGGCTAACCTATCAGGAATCTGAAGAGTTCAAGCAGTTATTCAAAGAGCCGGAGTGCAGATGACTAGGACCTATGCTGTGCTGACGTGCTGGCTCACCCGCGCCCCCTCCCCCCCTTCTGGTGGGCTTATTATCCTATTATCCTTTTATCTTAACCCCAATCGGCCCTGGGGGCGCCCTGCGGGAAGAGAAATCGGCGTTTCGGGTCCGGGTGGGAGCTTCTCGTATCCATTGTGGGCGGCCCCACCCAGCAGCCTCCACGCGCTGTTGAGTTACTTGCTTGTAGACCTGCGTGCTGCATAGGTCACCCAGCTGCCACCACACCTTCCCCTACACCAAAACCCTTGGCCATTTTTACCCTTGCCCCATTACCCCATTGTGTATTGTACGGTATGGTTTTCTGTATTTTTCCTATGTATGTTCACATGCAAAAACCTTTAAATAAAGAGTTTAAAAAAAAAAAGATAAGCTAGCCGGCGTGTGACGCCTACGCGTTCGCTTACGTCCGGCCGTTCGCACGGCCGTGCGGATACCCGGAAACCGCTGGGGCATTACTTATCTGCTGCTGAGAAGAAGAAGAAAGATGGGGCCCACTATCTTCACCCGCCAACAAAAAGAGATCATCATGCTCGTAAGTGTATTTGTAGCCCTTTCTATTGACATCTAAATGCTGCTCTACATGTTAAGGATGCGCAGGAAGTAAGGGATTGATTTCAAAATGTGTTAAACTACATGCACAACCAAAGTCACTGCACACACGTGCCAAACAACAGTGCGGCCAGATTCAAAAATTGCCTTAGCCTAGAAATGTGTGTGTGTGTTAATGGAATTTCCAAAATTAATGTATTGTTGCCACATATTGATAGCCATTTATAATTAATTGCTATGTTTTGTTTCTGTTTTGTAGACCATGCTGGAGCGCAGGTACGACTACCTGCCCAACTCTTATGAAAAACGCAACGTCGCCCTGGAGATCATCTCGGAAATCCAACAGCAGACCAACACCACCTTCACCCACACGCAGATCATGCAGCATTGGTCGGACCTGAAACTACTGCACATGCCCTGGGTGCGGAGGTTTTTCGGAATCCATTTCCCAAGTAAGTACATTGCGATTGCATGCAAGATGTAACTACGACAGAAGGTAGCCGTTTAGTTATAATGCCTTTTCTTTGGTAGTGTTGTAAATGGATTACCGCATTCGCCTCACCCGGAGGCGCACAGGCCGACCAGTACTGCATGATTCTGCAGCTGGAAGTGAAGGTGGTGGATCTCCAGGGCGACGGTCCTACCCCTCCTCTGTTGGGTCCTCCGACCAGCCTCTGGACCTTACCACAGAGGAGGGGCGGCATGGCGTGGGCAGGCAGTCGTACCCTGCCACGCATGCGGGAGCCTCTGGTATGTCACTCTTCATGTATACGCACACACATATACATGCTATCTCCTACCAAACCTGATTCCTTTCATCTGTTTGTCTAGATGCTTCGGGAGCGGGTGAGGTAGTGGAAGAGGCAGCAAATCTGCTACAAGCAGAACCTGGAGAAGGTGAGTGATGTGACACAGACTTTGCAAGAGACATTGGATTACTGTGGACTCAGACATTAAAAATTACCATATTTCCAATGTTTCTACATGCAATTCTTCACAGCAGAGCCAGGACCCAGGACATTGTGTTGTCCCCAACGAGCCATCTCTCGGCCACCAACCAAGTAAGTAGTCATGCCATTATTTGCATTTATGTGGTACTTGACATCAACACACAGATACATCAAGCCCTAGCCAATGGCAATATAAGACTGACCTGTGGCCACTTCCTTAGCTTAATGACTTGCCAGACTGACCTGTGGCCACTTCCTTAGCTTAATGAGTTGACAGACTGACCTGTGACCACTTCCTTAGCTTAATGAGTTGACAGAATTACATATGTCGCCTTTATTTAAGTTTTTAACTTCAAAACATTCAATCCACAGGTGGCAAACAGGTATTGGTCTCAAACTAATGTTTTTTTCTCTATTTGTTACAGGGACCACAAGCCAAAAAAATTTTGGAAATGCATTGGAGGGTCCTTGCGTTGGTGGCCGATATGAAGGTGATGGTTGACTCGTTGGGGACAACAGAAGAAGAGGAAGAGGATTAGAGTCCTGGGTCCTGGCCATGTTCTGCGGCGCAATTTCTATTTATTTTTTTAAAATGTTAAACATTTTATTACCAAATTTTAGCCAAAAAAAAAAAAATGTTTTAAACCACCAAAAAATATAAAATTTCCAAAGTTAAAAAAAAAAAAAAAAAAGTTTTTATATAAGATTCAGATGTCCGGGAAGTGGTTTGGGTAAGTTTTAGGGACCTAAAATGGAAGAAGAACCTAACCGTAAAGTGGTTTGGGTAAGTTTTAGGGACCTAAAATGGAAGAACCTAACCGCGAAGTGGTTTGGGTAAGTTTAAGGGACCTAAAATGGAAGAAGAACCTAATTGCGAAGTGGTTTGGGTAAGTTTTAGGGACCTAAAATGGAAGAAGAACCTAATCGCGAAGTGGTTTGGGTACGTTTTAGGGACCTAAAATGGAAGAAGAACCTAACCGCGAAGTGGTTTTTGTAAGTTTTAGGGACCTAAAATGGAAGAAGAACTTAACCGCGAAGTGGTTTGGGTACGTTTTAGGGACCTAAAATGAAAGAAGAACCTAACCGCGAAGTGGTTTGGGTAAGTTTTAGGGACCTAAAATGGAAGAAGAACATAACCGCGAAGTGGTTTGGGTAAGTTTTAGGGACCTAAAAATACAATTCTGTGAAATACTCACCTGTAGAATTGGTATTATACGCATACAGTACGTCCTGCTCCATCTATAATACTTACACGTAGGTAATCCTCCGCCAGATGGCGCTGTTCACTGCAGACATGCAAAAACAGGCTCCTCCCGGCCCTTCATATACCCAGGGACCTCCCACAAATCCCCAGCATTGAAAAGCAGTGAGAAAAAGAAGCCGGGAGAAACCAAACTGGTAACAATAACAATGATAACAATCACCATACAGGGGACCCAGAACAAGGTGAAACCAGGGTGGGGTGGAGCAGGACGTACTGTATGCGTATAATACCAATTCTACAGGTGAGTATTTCACAGAATTGTATTATTCTAAGCATACAGTACGTCCTGCTCCATCTATAATACTTACACGTGGGACATCCAATAGCAGTGTCCATAAAGTAGGGTGGGATCCCCAACAACAAAGGCAACGGCACGTAGCTCAGACTACAACCGCCTGCAAAACCTTATGGCCAAAAGCAGCATCAGCTGAGGCCCGAACATCAACCTTGTAAAACTTTGAAAAGGTGTGAACAGAAGACCAAGTAGCGGCCTTGCAACAGAGGCCTGTTGCTGAAAGGCCTAAGAGGCACCAATAGCACGAGTGGAATGAGCCGTAAGACGGAAAGGGGGAGTCCTCCCCTTAGTAGAATAGGCCTGAATCACAGCCTGACGAATCCATTTACTGATGGTAGACTTGGCGGGAGCCAAACCTTTCCTAGGCCCCGAAGGCACAACAAAGAGAGCATCAGTCTTCCTGAAGGCCTTAGTGACAACCAGGTAATACTTCAAGCACCTGACTACGTCCAAGGAATGCAGAACCCGCTCCTTGTCGTTGCGAGGATTGGGACACAGGGAAGGAAGAACAATATCCTGGTTCAAATGAAAGGCCGAAACAACTTTAGGCAGAAAATCCGGTTTGAAGCGGAACACCACCTTGTCCTGGTGTCGCTCATAGTATGGATGCTGAATAGATAGAGCGGCCAGCTCTGACACACACCTAACCGAAGTAATAGCCACCAAGAAGACAACCTTGAGAGTGAGAACAACCAGAGCAGCATCTTGAATAGGCTCAAAGGGAGCACACTGCAAGGCAGACAAGACCAAGTTCAAATCCCAGACAGGGACCATAGGTTTTCGAGGGGGACGCACGTGAGTGACCCCCTGAAAGAAGGTCTTACTCAGGTGATGTTGAGCAAAGGTCTTCTGAAAGAAGATAGACAAGGCAGAAACCTGACCCTTCAGAGTACTAAGTTTGAGACCTAAGTCCAGACCATGCTGTAAAAACTCCAGAACCCTAGGGACAGAGAATTCCCGGCAGGGAAGAGACCTGGACTCGCACCAGTCAATGTAGGAACGCCATACTCTATAATAGATAGCAGAAGAAGTCTTCTTCCTGGCCTGCACCATAGTAGTCACCACAGAGGCAGACAAACCCTTCTCCATCAAGATGGAGGTTTCAGCAGCCAGGCCGTCAAAGCCAGAGTTTGTAAATTGGGATGGCGTAAGGACCCTTGAGTTAGCAGATCTGGTACCCTTGGCAGATCGTACTGATCTACTGCCATTTGAACCACGTCTGCGAACCACACTCTTCTTGGCCACCTGGGGGCCACTAGAATCACATGTACCCCTTCCAGAGCAATCTTGCGTAGAACCCTGCCCAGAAGGGGGAACGGTGGAAACACATACAGGAGTCGAAACTCCCTCCAAGACATGGACAGGGCATCCGTGGCCATGGCCAGAGGATCCTGAGACAGTGAGACGAAGGCCGGGAGCTTGTGATTGTGACGGGAAGCAAACAGATCCACATCCGGTAGGCCCCAACGGTGACACAGGGACTGGAATACCTTGTTGCAGAGGGACCACTCCCCCTGACGGGACATCCCCCTGCTCAGGGCGTCCGCCAGCTGGTTCTCCGCCCCCAGAATGTAAACAGCCGAAATGCATTGAACATTGGCCTCCGCCCATGTCAGAATCTGAGACACCTCTTGGAGAGCACCCTTGCTCCGGGTCCCTCCCTGATGATTGATGTAGGCAACCGCCGTTCTGTTGTCTGAGCGTACCTGGACCGACAGACCCCTCAGGTGTTGGGTCAAATGCTCCAGTACCAACCTGACTGCCCGTAATTCCAGAATGTTGATGGGTAAATGGGCCTCCTGAGGACCCCACGTCCCCTGGAAGTGCAGGGACTTCCAGAATCCCCCCCAACCTGAGAGACTGGCATCCGTTGTGACCGTCTCCCAGGAGGGGGCCAGAAAAGACCTGCCCCCTTGTCAAGTTCCTGTGGTCCAGCCACCACGCAAGGGACTGTCTGACCGAGGGGGGAAACACACAGAACTCGTCCAAGGACGCTGGGTTCTTGTCCCACACTGACAGAAGGTGAAGCTGCAGAGGTCTCAAATGGAACTGGGCAAAGGGCACCGCCTCGAAGCTCGCCACCATCAGGCCCACCAACTGCATTCCCTGCCGGATGGAGAACTGTGGGCTCGAAAGCAGGAACCTCACCTGCGCTGTCAGAGCTTCCACCTTCTGTTGAGGAAGGAATATCCTTGACTGAACCGTATCCAGAATCATTCCCAGGAACGGAGTCACCGAGGAGGGGGACAGGGATGACTTGGGGTAATTGATCACCCAGCCGAAGGACTCCAGCCGACTCTGCCTGCCGCAGAGACCGAGAGGTGATGAGAATGTCGTCCAGGTAGGGCAGCACGCATATGCCCCTTAGCCTTATCAGGGACATCACCCCTGCCAGCACCTTGGTGAACACCCTGGGAGCCGACGTTAGGCCGATGTCAGGGACCGCTGGACACCCTTCTCTCGTGAGCCAACAATCCCCAATCTCCACCGCCTCTTGTGCCTATAGACAAGCCCCCGCTTGCTGGAGACACGGGTTATGCCTCTCCAGACTCGGTTGCCCCCAGGTCTTACTGGCGCAAAGATTGCTGGCTTACGATAAAGACGGATGAACTGCGGGGTATCCCAAATCAGGAGTTCATGCACCAAAGTCTGTAAACGTCAAAACCAAGGGGCAAGGCAAAGAGTAGTCGGGACTGGCAAGGGTCAAGGCCGGGTGATCACAGAAGCGCGGTATCCAAGGGGTTAAGCAGAAACGAAGTCAGACAGGCAGAAGGTCGGTTCAGGCAGCGAGCAGGAGTAGTCAAGGACGAAGCCGGATCAAACACACTAAGACGAGATTCAGAAGCACACCCAAGCTAGTAAATGGCTATAACAGGCACTGGTGGTTCGGGCGGGAAAATATTTAAATGGTGACTGACCAATGGGAAGGGGAATGTGCTGATTGGTGCAACACACGATCTCACCCCTGATAGGAGAAACTCCAGGGACTGGACCGCCCTGGCCAGTCAGGCTGTCCATTCCCTGACCTTCCCAGAGCAGAGGATTCCTGGGTCAGGATTGGTCTTTTTAAATCTGCCACCGGCGAATGCGCTGGGAGCAGTGCTAGCACGCGGGCACGTGCACGGCCGTCGGCTGCCGGTGCGCCCGACGCTGGAGGGGCGGCTGCCTGGCGCGGCCGCCGGAGGGGCCGCGCCACCAGTGAGTGTGCGGAGGCACCGCGGGACAGACTCCCAGGTAAGTTCCTTACATTACCCCCCCCCTTGAGGAGGGGCCTCTGGACCCTCCAAGCTGGGGTTTCTGAGGGTTCTCTCTGTGAAACTTCCTAACCAACCTCGTGGACATCTCTGGCCGGGACCCAAGACCTCTCTTCTGGACCGTATCCCTTCCAATCTACTAGGTACTGGAGAGAGTTTCGGAAGAAACGTGAGTCCAATATCCGGGCTACCTCGAATTCTTGCTGCCCGTCTACCAGGATGGCAGCAGGGGAAGTATCTGGCTCAATACCCTTGGCAGATTTTAAAAGGGAAACATGAAAAGAATTGCAAATTTTCATGGAGGGAGGGAGATCAAGGCGATAAGTAACTCGATTAATCTTCCGTAGTATAGGAAAAGGGCCAATAAACCTTGGACCTAGCTTAGCAGAGGGTTGACGTAATGCCAAATTTTTGGTGGAAAGCCAAACTAACTCCCCCACCTCATAATCAGGGTCACTAGACCGACCGTGATCGGCAAAAGTTTTCTGCTGGCCGACAGCCCTGGTCAAGTTTTGCTGGATCTTTGCCCATAAGTCCGGCCATTGGGACAACCATTCCTCAAGCGAGGGCACACTAGAGGGTTCTTCGGACAAAGCAGAAAACTTGAGGTCCCTACCAAAGACACAGAGAAATGGGGAAACCCCTGTGGAAGTATGGGTGGCATTATTTAAAGCAAACTCTGCAAACGGAAGGTACAGTAACCAATCTGTCTGGACATCGGAAACAAAACATCGAAGGTACTGCTCCAGTGATTGGTTGGTTCTCTCTGTCTGTCCATTTGATTGGGGATGAAATGCAGAGGACAGAGAGACAGAGAACCCCAACCTGGCACAAAATGCTCTCCAAAATTGAGAGACAAACTGTACCCCCCTGTCAGAGACCACATCCTCCGGGATTCCATGGAGTCTGAATATATGTGTTAAAAAATGTTGTGCAAGGTCTTGAGCGGTTGGTAACTTTTTTAACGGGATAAAGTGTGCCATCTTACTGAACCGATCTACCACCACCCAGATGACGGTAAACCCCTGCGATGATGGAAGATCGGTGATGAAATCCATGGCAAGGTGTGTCCATGGTCGGGAAGGAATGGATAAGGGCAACAGTGAACCTTCAGGAGAATGTCTAGGGGTTTTACTCCGGGCACAAATCTTACAGGCTCGAACATAATCCTGAGCATCTTTTTTAATAGAGGGCCACCAAACATGACGTGACAACATGGAAATGGTTTTCTTAACTCCAGGGACTGGACCGCCCTGGCCAGTCAGGCTGTCCATTCCCTGACCTTCCCAGAGCAGAGGATTCCTGGGTCAGGATTGGTCCTTTTAAATCTGCCCCCGGCGAATGCGCTGGGAGCAGCGCCGCCGGGGGACATAAAGGGAACGTGCTAGCACGCGGGCACGTGCACGGCCGTCGGCTGCCGGTGCGCCCGACGCTGGAGGGGCGGCTGCCTGGCGCGGCCGCCGGAGGGGCCGCGCCACCAGTGAGCGTGCGGAGGCACCGCGGGACAGACTCCCAGGTAAGTTCCTTACAGCCGAATGGCAGGGCCACAAATTGGTAATGCTGATCTTTTAGGGCAAATCTGAGAAACCTTTGGTGTCCCGGAAACACCGGGGACGTGCAGGTAAGCATCCTTGATGTCTACTAACGTCATGAAGTCCCCTGGGCGCAGTGAGCCAATGGCCGAGCGCAGAGTTTCCATGCGAAAATGCCTGTTCTTGACAAAGTTGTTGAGGATTTTGAAATCCAGAATGGGCCTGACTGACCCATCCTTCTTGGGTACTGTGAAAAGGTTGGAGTAGAACCCCATGCCCCTGTCTCCAGGGGGGACCTTGCAAATGACCCCTAGATCCATGAGACCCTGTACGGCCAGCAACAAGACCTGAGCTGAGGCAGGGTCTTGAGGGATTCGAGACCCAATGAACCTGGTGGGGGGCCGTACAGCAAATTCTATCTTGTAGCCGGAGGACACTACCTCCTGAATCCACCGGTCTGAGACGTGGCGCCGCAAGACATGCTCGAAGTGCTGTAGACGTCCCCCCACCCTGACGGGTGAGGGCGCCCCCTCATGCCTGGGGGGCCTTGGGAGGGGCTTTGGGCTTGGTTCCCCAGGAGGAACCTGGACGGCGTCCTCTGTTCCTGTGCCAGGAATCTCCGCGGGCCCCAGCAGAGGACGCCCCTCTACCCTGTTTGGCCCCACGGTAGGGGGTTGATAAGGAGCCTTGGTCACGAAAAGACAGAGTCTACCGCCTGCGCTGGGGTAACTTGCCTCCCTTGGCAAAGAGGTCTAATCGATCCCCAAACAAGCGCAGCCCTTTAAATGGAAGCCCCGTGAGGGCTTTCTTGGCGGCATTGTCTGCGGCCCAGTGGCGCAACCAGACCGTGCGGCGTATAGCAACCACCAAGGCAGATGACCTGGCACACATTTTAATAGCATCGTCCGATGCGGACAGGATAAAGTTCACGCATCACAGCTGGACAGGGCATTGACAGTATCAGGAGGCAACTCATCTGTGCCATCGAGAGCACTCCTAACCACAGCCCTGAGCGCTACTGCCGTAATGGCTAAAGCGCAAACCGGGCGCAGAGTCGCTCCCCCAAATGCAAAGGCATGACATGCCAGTTGGTCAACACGCCGGTCCTCAGAGTCCCGTAGCGTAGTAGTGTCGGGAGAATGCATAATAGAGGTGTTGGACAACCCTAGAATAGGAGCATCGACCTCAGGCGGCGATGACAGCACTTAACCAAGTCAGCAGGAAAGGGATATTTCCTATCTACGCTCTTAGGGACCCCTTGAAGTCTGCTGGGATGTTCCCATTCTTTAAGCACGAGGCTATTGAAATGGGTCTGCTCGGGAAATTCCAATCGAGCTTTAGCGGTATGAAAAAGATCACCCCTTTGCCGGGGAGCCGCAGCAGGGGGAGAGAGGGACAGGACCTCAAAGATCTGAACCAGCAGTCTATCAATATCATCCGAGGACCAATGCTCGGAGCCGGACTCTTCCTGACCCCTAGACTCATCGTCATATGACCCTGAGTCAGAGAACAGTTCCCCTTCGTCCGAGGGGATATGGGCATAGGAATGCAACAAATCATCAGGTTCTATAGGGAAGAGAGCCGATTCAGGGTTCAAGTGCCGCCTCTTGGCGGTGGCTTTACGCGCTAAGGAATTAGCAAGCAAGTTTTCAACACTAGCCAGCCTCGTGGCCAGATCAGGATGAGAATCCCCACTGGTATTGGGGGTTAGACTCAGGCTTGGGGGAGTAGGTGAAGTACGGCGGGGTGCAGGCCCAGCATCAGAGGAGACGGGAAGCACCGATAGCACCTGTTGTGCACAAGGAACACAGACCCGTGCATTGTCACCGCTGCTAGGTAAGACCCCACAAGCTACACACAGCCGGGCTTGTCCCGAAGGAACCCCGTTCACAATATCCTGAGATACCTCCATATGGGGATTTAATCGGCACAATATGCCAGTAGGGATTGACGCTGTAAGCTACCCTGGATGCCCCAATAACCCGCGGGGAAGTGGGAGTAATTTTTTATGGTCACGACCGGGAGCTACACTGGGCCGGGAGAAGCCACCGAATCCGCGGTCTGAAAGACATAAGGGGGGACAAGGATGTCAGAGCCATGCGCAATGGAGATAGAAAGTAAAGAAGAGTCGCCCGCGAGGGCACTTACAGACAGAGAGGAGAGGATGATCTTCACCACGCGCGCAGGAGAAGGAGATGGCGCCAAGTGAACCTCGGAGGGCGGGCCTGAGCCGACCGTGACGCGCAGCGCGCCAAGCCGGAACCACGCCCCTCCCCAGCGAGCGTGAAGCTCGTAAGGCATCTAGCCAATGAGAGACAGTAAAGCAGTAATGTCTATTATAAATGGCGCTCGGAGCCTGTACAGGTACGGCCGAGGTCTGTACCTGGCTCTCCTGTGGCTCCCCGTCGGGGGAACGAACCCCGGTCTGCCGTGACAAGGCGGTACTGTATTAGACAGGCGCTCAAGCCAGCGCAACCTAGGAAGAGCCACTAAGGCTAAGAAGGTGAAGGAAGAAGAAAGACGCCGAGGCGTCCGCAAGCCGCCGTCATACGTGCGGCGCGAGCAGAAAGCAGAAACTAATGGCGCTGCGGTTAACAGTAAGGTAAGAGCGCAGCTCTGATCCCCATTCCCAGAAAAGCACAGCCAAGCCATAAGCGTGTAAGGATACACTGAGGCCGCCATACACACAACCCCTCCCCCCCCTTTCTTTTCCCCCTGACTAAGGGGGGAACGAGGGAAGAAGGCGACCAGTTACATAGGGTCCACCGCTACATGGGGCGTGGGGCAGTGATGCGGGAGGGGCATCCCCTGAAGGCTCACCATTAGCCTTGACCGCCTACCCTATGGTGGGGGATTGCGGTGGAGCGTTGCTCCGTAAGCACACATGGTGCTGCCTACCTTCACCCGACCAGCGCAGCCCAGGCTGGGAGGCATATCACACAGAGGAGGGGTGGAAATAGTCCCACAGGGCCGCAGGCTGTAATAGCCCCGCTCACCTGCGAGAGAGTGATACTTCATGTCTTCGCAGTCAGCACTGCAGAGAAATCTGGGGATTTGTGGAAGGTCCCTGGGTATATAAAGGGCCGGGAGGAGCCTGTTTTTGCATGTCTGCAGTGAACAGCGCCATCTGGCGGAGGATTACCCACGTGTAAGTATTATAGATGGAGCAGGACGTACTGTATGCTTAGAATGCTATGGAAGAAGAACCTAATGGCGAAGTGGTTTGGGTAAGTTTTAGGGACCTAAAATGGAAGAAGAACCTAACCGCGAAGTGGTTTGGGTAAGTTTTAGGGACCTAAAATGGAAGAAGAACATAACCGCGAAGTGGTTTGGGTAAGTTTTAGGGACCTAAAATAGAAGAAGAACATAACCGTGAGGTGATTTAGGTAAGTTTTAAGGGTTCAAAAGGGAAGCTGGAGGACAGTGCTAAGTGGTTAGGGTGAGCTTTAAGGGTTCAAAAGGGAAGCTGGAGGATAGTGCTAAGTGGTTAGGGTGAGCTTTAAGGGTTCAAAAGGGAAGCTGGAGGATAGTGCTAAGTGGTTAGGGTGAGCTTTAAGGGTTCAAAAATACCGTTTTGTGATTACTCACCTTTAAAACGGATATTATAAGTGTGACATACACTCCGCTTCCATACTTGTTGACAGTTGGGTTATTCTCCAGTAGAGGGCGAACTTCTGCAGAGATGAAATGCAAAAACAGAAGCCCCTCCCAGTCCATAACTACCTGGGACCTCCCACCAATTCCCCAGTGTAAGATAGCAGTAAAGGGACCAGGAAGAACCAATTATAACAATATTAACAAAAAACAATGGTTCACCATATAAAGGATCCAGAATACCAAACAGGGTGGGTGAAGCGGAGTGTATGTCACACTTATCCGTTTTAAAGGTGAGTAATCACAAAATGGTATTATTCCAAGTGTGACATACGCTCCGCTTCCATACTTCTTGACAGTTGGGACATCCAATAGCAGTGTCCGTCAAGGGTGGGAACCAAAAACAGTAAAGAATGCACCAACTCAAACCACTGCAGCTTACAGAACCTTGCGGCCAAAAACAGCATCCGCTGAAGCCCGCACATCAACCTTGTAAAACTTGGAAAAGGTATGAACAGAAGACCAAGTAGCAGCCTTACAAACTTGTTCAACAGAAGCCTGGTGCTGAAAAGCCCAGGATGCACCAACAGCACGAGTGCGCAGTCACCCTAAAAGGGGGAGTTCTCCCTTTAGCAGAATAGGCCCCAACAATGGCCTGACGAATCCATTTGCTAATCCTAGACTTAGCAGGTGCCAAACCTTTCCTGGGCCAGCAGGGCACCACGAAACAAGCGTCCGTCTTGCAGAAGGAAGAAGTAGTCACCAAATAGTACTTCACACAGCGAACAACGTCCAAATTGTGCAAAACCCTCTCCTTGTCATTGTTAGGCTTAGGACACAAGGAAGGGAGAACAATATCCTGATTGAGGTGGAAAGCAGACACCACCTTAGGAAGGAAATCCGGTTTAAAATGAAAAACCACCTTATCCTGGTGTCTCTCAAAGTAAGGGGCCTGAATCGACAGAGCCGCCAACTTAGAGACACGCCGAACCGAGGTAATCGCCACCAAGAAGGCAACCTTCTGAGTGAGAACCAAAAGAGCAATATCATGTAGCGGCTCAACCTTCTGAGTGAGAACCAAAAGAGCAATATCATGTAGCGGCTCAAAAGGCGGACCCTGCAGAGCCGAAAGAACCAAATTCAAATCCCAAACAGGAACTACAGTTTTTCGAGGGGGCCGCACATGTGCCACCCCTTGGAAAAAAGTCTTAACCAGCGGGTGTAAAGCAAAAGACCTCTGGAAGAAAACCGACAGAGCAGAAACCTGTCCTTTCAAAGTACTAAGCTGGAACCCAAGGTCCAGATTATGCTGAAGAAACTCCAAAATCCTGGGTACAGAAAAAACCCTGCAAGGCAAGGCCCTAGCCTCACACCAATCAATATAGGACCTCCAAGTCCTATAGTAAATGCCAGAAGAAGACCGCTTCCTAGCCCTAATCAGGGTCTGAACGACCGCCTCAGACAAACCTTCCTCTTTCAAGATGAAGGTTTCAGCAGCCAGGCCGTCAAAGCCAGTTTTTGTAAATTAGGGTAAAGTAGATGACCCTGGGATAGCAGGTCCGGCATCAAGGGAAGCCGGCACTGGTCTATGGCCATCCTTACGACGTCTGCATACCAAACCCTTCTTGGCCACCTTGGAGCCACCAGAATTGCTGGTGCCGCTTCTAGGACCAGTTTGCGAACTACCCTGTCCAGCATGGAGACAGGTGGAAACAGGTACAGAAAACCCAAGTCCTTCCATGCCAGAGACAAGGCATCCACTGCCAAGGCCAGGGGATCCTGTGAAAGAGACACAAATGCCGGAAGCTTGTGATTGTGCCTCGAGGCAAAGAGATCCACCTCCGGAGTAAGCCACTTGCGGCAAAGATCCAGAAAGACCTCGGGGTTGAGAGACCACTCTCGGTGGCGAGAGGACCCCCTGCTCAGGGAATCCGCCTCCGTATTCTCCACCCCCGGAATGTAGACTGCCGAAAGGCAAGGAACATTGCTCTCCGCCCAGCGCAGGATCAGAGAGACTTCCCTGAGGGCACTCCTGCTGCGAGTCCCTCCTTGGTGATTTATGTAGACCACTGCCGTTCGGTTGTCCGAACGCACCTGAACCGGAAGACCCCGTAACTGTGGGGTTAACAAAGCCAGAACCAGACGAATGGCTCGGAGCTCCAATACATTGATGGGGGTGTGAGCCTCCTGGGGACCCCACACCCCGCTGAACTGATGACTCTTCCAATAACCTCCACAGCCCGACAGGCTGGCATCCGTGGTAACCGTCTCCCAACAAGGGACCAGAAAGGATCTGCCCTTCACCAGATTGGTGGAGTCCAGCCACCACCAAAATGACTGCCGAACCCTGGGAGACATCTTGAAAGATTGATGCAATGACTGTGGGCTCCTGTCCCAATACGTCAATAGGAGAAGTTGAAGAGATCTCATGTGAAACTGTGCAAACGGCACCGCCTCGAAGGAGGACACCATCAGGCCCACCAGTTTCATCCCTTGTCGGATAGAGGGACAAGGACTGGCCAGAAGAAGATGGATCAGGTCCTGAATCCCCTGCACCTTGGTGTGGGGCAGAAACACTCTGGCCCGACTGGTATCCAGATTCATGCCCAGAAATGAAATCACTCGAGACGGGGAGAGAGAAGCGGTTGATCACCCACCCGAATCTCTCCAGAGTCGACACCACCTGGAGGGTGTCCAGTTCTGCCTGCTGAAGGGAAGAAGCAGAAATCAACAGATCGTCCAGATAAGGCACAATGCGAATGCCCTGAGATCTGAGCAGATCCATTACGCCCACCAAAACCTAGGTGAAGTCCCTCGGTGCCGAGGTCAGACCGAAGGGAAGAGCTACGAATTGATGTTGATCCCTCACCGCAAACCGGAGGAATCTCTGATGTGCCTGAAAAATCGGAACATGCAGATACGCATCCTTGATGTCTATGGATGTCATAGAAGGGAATTGATAGCCGAGCGCAGAATCTCCATGCAGAACTTTTTGGCTCTGATAAACCTGTTGAGAACCTTGAGATCTAGAATGGGTCTCACCGAACCCTTCTTTTTGGGAACCATGAAAAGGTTAGAGTAGTAACCCCTGCCTCTTTCCAACAGAGGCACCGGGCATATAACCCCCATGTCCAGAAGGCTTTTAATGCCAACAGGAGCTCCTGTTCAGCCTGAGGGTCCGAGGGCACCCGAGACCTTAAGAATCTTGGGGGCGGCCAGTACTCGAACTCCAGTTTGTACCCGGAGGAGACCACTTCCAAGATCCAATTGTCTGTGACCTCCCAGGCCCAGACCCGGAAGAAAAGCCACAGCCGTCCCCCCACCCTTACGGGTGAGGGTGCCCCTTCATTGCTGAGCCGGTTTAACGGCAGGCTTGGGCTTGGAACTCCAGGCAGCCACGGGACGTGCCTGACCTCTGCCTCTGTTCCAGGACGAGCCCCTGACCCCCGAGAAGGCCAGAACCCTAGACGCTTTGGCCCCTCGAAAGGAAGGAGTGAACGAGCCCGCCACCCGAAAGGGACGGCGCTGCTTCCTCCGCTGAGGTAACTTACCGCCTTTAGCCACAGCATCCAATTTATCTCAATTTAACAGCCGCGCACCCAAGAAGGGGAGAGCTGTGAGCGACTTCTTGGCTCCAACGTCCGCTGTCCACTGACGGAGCCAGACCAGTCTGCGCATGGCCACCAGCAAGGCTGACGTCCTACTACACACGACAATGGAATCTTCCATCGCAGTCATGACAAAATCCATGAACAATTCGCACTTCTTAAGTATAGCGAACTCCGCGCTAGCTGGATCAAACTGAGCGTTATTTAGCCAGTCCCTGATAAGAGACCTGGTAGCAAGCGACACCAGGGCAGATGCACTAACCGGCCGCAGGGTCGAGCCCAAGTTGGCAAATGCATGGCACGCCATCTGATCAAGGAGCTTGTCCTCGGCATCCTTCAGGGAGGAGGCATCAGGGGTGTTCAGTACAGAAGAGTTGGTCAAACCTAACACAGGCGTGTCGACCTCGGGAGGAGAAGACCAGCGCTTGACCGCCT
The DNA here is from genome assembly GCA_027917425.1 of Gastrophryne carolinensis. Lineage (NCBI taxonomy): Eukaryota > Metazoa > Chordata > Amphibia > Anura > Microhylidae > Gastrophryne > Gastrophryne carolinensis. The sequence goes on from CM051234.1 coordinate 564,306,917, forward strand.
CCGCCGGAAAGGGATACTTCTTATCCCATCCCTGAGGCACACCAGGGAGCCGAATGGGCCTCTCCCATTTCCTAAGAATCAGCGCATCAAAATGATCCTGGGTAGGGAATTCCAGACGGGGCTGGTAGGCCCCCAAAAATTCCCCCTTCTTAAGCGGGGGCACCTCAGGTGGATCAATATCCAACACCTCCAATAAATGTGACAAAACAGTGGCCGTATCAACGGCATCCCCCAGCGCCTGCCTGACATTGGAATTCCCAGGCTGACCATAGTCAGCCTCTGAATCCTGATACAATTCCCCCTCCTCTAGCGGGGAGTAATCGGACAATTCAGCGGACTCATAGTCATTGTCCCACAAGGGCTGAGCCGACGACAACTGTCTCTTTTTAGCCTGGGGCTTCTTGCCCACCGTGCTAGCAATCATTTTCTCTATGCTGGCCAACATAGCCCAAACATGAGAAAGCGACTTCACACTAGTGCCAAAGTCACTTGGGGTACGGATCAGGTGGGGAGGGGAAGGCGATGAAGAGGGAGGAGCCAACCCAGAAGGCGGGGTACCCGACTGCTGCGTTATGGCCGTTTGTGCGCATGGTATGCAGATCAGCACATTCTCCCCCGTAAGGGATACCCCACACCCCACACATGGCCCGGATTGTCCCGAAGGGATCCCGGGCCAGGTATCCTGCAGAGCCTCCATATGGTGAATTTTTGTGGTCAGTCACAAAACCGTAGGGGATTACGCATAAGCAACCCGGGATGCCCCTTAAAAGTCCCGGTGGGAGGATTTTTGGGTGGACAATATTTATATCTAGGGACCCCAGGACCAGGAGGGACCCCTTAAAGTGCACTTATGTGCGAGGACATCTGTAACACAAAATAAGCCACATAAGAGCAGAGCATAGTAAGGGATGCCCTAGCATTTTATATTACAGTCACACAACCGAAATATACATATACACAATTATACATATATATATATATATATATATATATATATATACACATGTCCCCCAGATGTATGTAGCTCCACGGGCACAAATAACACCCGGCGACATGTACCGCAATAAGGTGCATAAGCTGAAGTAACCAGCTAAGGGAGCCCCGTAAGGGGCACTCATGGTGCTTGAGATGGCGTCCCTTCGTGGAAAGGGTGAAGGAGGCGGGCCAGCGCGGAGCGCGCCAGCACATGGCCCCGCCCCCTTCCGACGCAGGATTCACACCCAAGCCGCGCTTCCAGCCGATAGGGCTGGAGCCGGCCGACGGAGCCAAGGCGACACCGGCGCGCTCTGCCGACGCGGGAGAGCGCCGGGCCCGCCCCCCCTCACTGAGTGAAGTAGAAGGTCGCGCTCCCCTGCCAATATGGCCGCGGAGCCGACCATAAGAGAACCGGCCCGCTGCCGCACGAGAGCGTGCGTGCGGCCGAACGTTACACACACACACACACACACACAAATACAATGTAAAACACACACACAGTATAAGGTCAGGTAGCCAGCCCCCCCCCCCCCCCCTTAGAGGAGAGTAAGGGACCCGGAAGGGGGGAACCCTGCCAGAATCCGGCCCTAAGCCTAGCGGGACGGGGCATCCCACACCAGGATCACCAAAACCTGGATAACCGCCTACCCTATGGTGGGGTGTCTCGGTGGAGCGGTGCTCCTACCTTTACCAGGACCCGCAGCCGAAGCTGGGAGGCTCAATACAGGGACAATTTAGGAGGGTCCTGGCAGTAATAGGGACAAAAATGGCCGGGCGCGAGCCCGGCTTACCTGCAAGTAAGAGAAGCCTTCATCTTCTGTCTTGCTCGCTCCCTGCAGAGAAGACAACTGGGGAATTGGTGGGAGGTCCCAGGAAGTTATGGACTGGGAGGGGCTTCTGTTTTTGCATTTCATTTCTGCAGAAGTTCGCCCTCTACTGGAGAATAACCCAACTGTCAAGAAGTATGGAAGCGGAGTGTATGTCACACTTGGAATAGGGAAACTGGAGGATAGTGCTAAGTGGTTAGGGTGAGCTTTAAGGGTTCAAAAGGGAAGCTGGAGGATAGTGCTAAGTGGTTAGGGTGAGCTTTAAGGGTTCAAAAGGGAAGCTGGAGGATAGCGCTAAGTGGTTTAGCTAAACATTGTAGTAGAAGTGAGGGTGGAAAATATGTAGGCGAGCACTTTAATGAGTTAAGTTTGTAGTGCGCAGGCGCAAGATCGTAAGTATTTCCGTCTGGACGATTATTTTTTGAAAAAGGGAAACAGAATCTATCTGGAAAGCGTAAAGGATTCGTGTGAGGATATGATGGGAAAAGGGCAAAAACGAAAGCCTACGTTGTTACCTGAGAAAATGAATCAGAAAAGTCTCGATGGAAAATGACATCCTCGTACTTGTACTCTGGCATACAAACGGACGGAAACTTTACATAAGGGACAGGGACTTTACAGAAGAGAGCGGGAACATTTGAAAATAATACGACATCGGCACTAAAACTGAAGGTTTTTTTTGTCTCTCTGAATCGAGCCTAATATCCTGATTGAGATGGAAGGCAGATACCACCTTAGGAAGGAAATCTGGCTTAAAGTGAAAGACCACCTGATCCTGGTGTTTTTCAAAGTAAGGGGCCTGAATTGACAGAGCCGCCAACTCAGAGACACGCCGAACAGAGGTAATAGCCACCAAGAAGGCAACCTTTTGAGTGAAAACAGAAAGAGCAATATCCAGTAACGGCTCAAAAGGAGAACCCTGGAGAGCCGAAAGAACCAAGTTCAAATCCCAAACAGGAACCATAGCCTTCCGAGGGGGCCGAACATGAGTAACCCCCTGGAAAAAAGTCTTAACCAGCGGGTGTAAGGCAAACGATCTTTGGAAGAAAACAGACAGAGCCGAGACATGCCCTATCAAGGTACTAAGCTGCCCCTTCCAGAGCCAGTTTGCGAACTACCTTGCCCAGCATGGAGAAAGGAGGAAACAGGTACAGAAATCCCAGATCCTTCCAAGCAAGGGACAAGGCATCCACTGCCAGAGCTAGAGGATCCTGAGATAGAGACACAAAGGTCGGGAGTTTGTGATTGCGCCGTGAGGCAAAGAGATCCACCTCCGGAGTCCCCCACTTGCGACAAAGAGACCGAAATACCCCGGGGTTGAGAGACCACTCTCCTTGGCGAGAGGACCCCCTGCTCAGGGAGTCCGCCTCTGTGTTCTCCACTCCCGGAATGTAGATTGCCGAAATGCAAGGAACATTGCTCTCCGCCCAATGCAGGATCAGAGAGATTTCCCTGAGGGCACTCCTGCTGCGAGTCCCTCCTTGGTGATTGATGTAGGCTACCGCCGTTCGTTTGTCTGATCGAATCTGAACCGGGCCAGTACAAGCCGGATAGCTCTGAGCTCCAAGACATTGACGGGGTTGTGAGCCTCCTGAGGCCCCCACACCCCACTGAACTGATGACCTTTCCAAAAACCTCCCCAGCCCGACAGGCTGGCATTCGTGGTAACCGTTTCGTCTGTGACCTGTGACCTCCAGGGCCCAGACCTGGAAGAAGAGCCTCAGCCGTCCCCCCACCCGTACGGGTGAGGGCGCCCCCTCATTGTTGAGCTGGCTTAGCAGCGGGCTTAGGCTTTGAACCCCAGGCAGAAGCAGGACGGGCCCGTCCTCTGCCTCTGCTCCAGGAAGAACCTCTGGCCCCGGAATAGGCAGCACCTCTGACCGCTCTGGCCCCTCGAAAGGAGGGATTGAAGGAGCTCGCCCCCCGAAAGGAGCGACGCTGCTTCTTACGCTAAGGTAACCTACCTCCCTTACCAACCGCATTCAACTTATCTCCAAACAGCCGCATACCCAGGAAGGGAAGAGCTGCAAGTGATTTCTTGGCCGCAAAGTCCGCCGTCCACTGGCGGAGCCAGACCGATCTGCGCATGGCCACCAACAAGGTCGAAGTTCTACTACAACCGACAATAGCGTCTTCCATAGCAGCAAAGACAAAATCCATGAACAATTCACACCTCTTGAGAGTAGTGAATTCCGCGCTGGTCGGATCAAGTTGTGCATCATTTAACCAGTCCCTGACCAGAGACCTAGTAGCAACAGCCGCAAGCGCAGAAGCATGCCATCTGATCAAGTCGCTTATCCTCGCCATCCTTAAAGTGGACCAACACCCAGGATTTTGACTATCCTGGGTCTTGGTCCACTTCGGTGGGGCACCCCCGATCGGGGTGCCCCGCTGTGTGAAACCCCCCCGATCACCCGGAAAACTCACCTCTCCCCGCTCCCAGCGCCGACGGACAAGGCATTCGACAGGAGAGGACAAGCGGCTCCTCCGCCTCCCGTGCGTCACTCTTGACGCGCGCGCGCCCGCGCCGGCCATTCACTGACGGCTGGCGCGCGCACGTCTAGAGGGGTGCGAGGGAGGCGGCGGCGGCCGGCCGGCGCCGAAGGCAAGGAATCTTATAGATTCCCGGGCCCGATCACGGGAGGGTGTTGGTCCACTTTAAGGGTAGTGGCGTCCGGGGTGTGAATCACGGAGGTGTTGGTCAATCCCAGAACTGGCGCATCGACCTCGGGAGGAGAAGACCAGCGCTTAACCGCTTCCACCGGGAAAGGATACTTCTTATCCCATCCCTGAGGAACACCCGGAAGCCGACTAGGTTTCTCCCATTCCCTAAGGATCAGTGCATCAAAATGACCCTGGGTAGGGAATTCCAAACGGGGCTTGTGGGCCCCAAAAAATTCCCCCTTCTTGAGAGGGTGTGCCTCCGGCGGAGCAATATCCAAAACCTCCAAGAGGTGTGACAAAACCGTGGCCATGTCAACAGCATCCCTCAGCGCCTGCCCAACATCAGCATCACCAAACTGTAAATGGTCAGCCCCAGACTCATCATACCATTCCCCCTCCTCTAACGGGGAATAATCCGACGACAAATGTCTCCTTTTAGCCTGGGCCTTTTTGCCCACCGCGCTAGTAATACATTTCTCGATGCTGGCCAGCCTAGCACAAACATCGGAATGCGACTCCCCGCTGGCACCAACGTCGCTAGGGGTACGGATAAGGCGGTGAGGGGCAGGCGATGAAGCGGAGGGAGCCGACCCAGAAGGCTGGGTACCCGCCTGCCGCGTTATGGCCTGTTGTGCACATGGTATACAGATAAGCACATTCTCCCCCGTAAGGGATACCCCACAACCCACACATGGCCGGGATTGTCCCAGAGGGAGCCCGAGCCCGGTATCCTGCGGAGCCTCCATATGGTGATTTTTGTGGTCAAGTTCGAGAGACCGTAGGGGATTTAAGCAAAAGCAACCTGGGATGCCCCTTAAAAGTCCCAGTGGGAGGATTTGAGGTGATCAATTTAAAAGCTAGGGACCCCAGGGCCAAGACGAACCCCTTAACATGCACATATATGATGCAATCTGTAACACAAAAAAACTGGGCATGATAAGACACAGTCACCCAATATATATATTGTGGGATATTGGGGCAAACGGAAGTGACACAGACAACAGTTCTCTCTCGGCAAAGCAGGTTTATTGCAGAAAAATGAAAGTATTCAAATGAAATAATACTTCTCCATTCATAGGTTGCAGCGTCAATGCAGAAAATCAAAACAAATGGTTACATCACCAAATAAAGGTAAATCCAGGGCTGGGGATTCCAGCAAGCTGTGGGTCAAAGGAAAGTCCAATCCAGATTGCAGGGCAAACCAGCCCGCCGCTCCTCACCCCCAACGGTCCAAGAGCGGGGCGCAGAAGCCAAGTCCTCCGGCTTAATAGTCCAGTATTGTTATTCACACAACATGCAGTTCAGCCTGAGCTCCCTCCATCCGGCTGGTCAAAGACAAATGACTGGCTCAGTGGGAGCCTTTTATTCAGGCTCCTTCCTGAAATCACTTTGGCCAGGTGTGCAAGGCCTGAGATCAGAAGAAACCTAGGAGTGGGGAATGTGATCAGGGTTCTGAAATCCTGGCATGGATCGTGCTCTATACAGCACTGTAGGGGAAAAATATACTCCATCCAGGACTTCTCCACACACTTTACCACATATCCCCCCCCCTCTTCTTCAGACCCGAGGTCTGACAATCCTTACTGGTCATACAATAGACTCGGGGCAAAGCATCCGCATTCCTCTATAACTTCCCCGGTCTATGTTCTACTTTAAATTTAAAGTTTTGTAAGGAGATAAACCACCGTGTGACCCTTGCATTTCTCCCCTTATTTTGCTTCACCCAAGTCAGCGCCGCATGATCTGTCATTAGGACAAATTCTCGACCCAACAAATAATATTTTAGGGCCTCTAATGCCCACTTAACAGCGAGACACTCTCTTTCTACTATCGCATAGTTTTTCTCTGCCGGAGTCAGCTTCCGGCTCAGGTACAATACTGGGTGCTCTTCCCCATTCACCTCTTGTGACAGAACTGCACCCAAACCTGAATCAGACGCATCCGTCTGTACCAAGAATTGTTTGCTGAAATCTGGGGACACCAGAACAGGCTGTTTACACAGGGCAGATTTTAGGCTTTGAAAAGCCTTTTCTGCCTCTGGGGTCTATTCCACCATTACTGACTTACCCCCCTTTGTTAAGTCAGTTAACGGGGTAGCCATTGACGCAAAATTGGGTACAAACCGACGGTAGTAGCCGGTTATACCTAGGAAGGCTCTCACTTGTTTTTTTGTAAGGGGTCTGGGCCAGTTTTGTATTGCCTCCACCTTATTAATCTGGGGCTTAACCAACCCTCTACCAATAACATAGCCCAGGTATTTGCCTTCTCCAGACCCACTGCACACTTCTCAGGGTTTATGGTCAGCATTACTGATAGAGTCTAGGACGGCCTGTACCTTGCAGAGGTGACTCTTCCAATCAGACGAAAAGATGACCACATCGTCTAGGTAAGCAGCGGCATAATTCCGATGTGGCCTCAAGATCACGTCCATCAGCCTCTGAAAGGTAGCAGGGGCCCCATGTAACCCAAACGGCATAACCAGATAGTGAAACAGCCCTTCTGGGGTGGCAAACGCGGTCTTTTCTTTAGTGTCCTCAGCCAAAGGTATCTACCAATACCCTTTTGTGAGATCCAGGGTTGTAATGTATCTTGCCCTTCCAAGCTTTTCAATCAACTCATCTACCCGGGGCATGGGATACGCATCAAACTTTAAGACCTCATTACAGAATCTCCAGGTCCCATTAGGCTTTGGTATTAAGACAATGGGACTGGACCAGGCACTAGCAGACTCCTCAATGATGCCCAACTCTAACATGCGTTTTATTTCAGAGGAGATCGCCTCTCTCCGTGCTTCAGGAATCCTGTACGGCTTTAGGTTTACCTTAGTGTAGGGTTCAGTTTTAATCTGATGCTTTATTAAATGCGTTCGGCCCGGTAGGTCAGAAAACTTATCTCTATTTCCTTGCAGAAATTCCCTAACCTCCTGCGTTTGATGACCTGACAAAGACTCACCTATCTTGACTGGGGGAATGGTCCGCACCGCCTCTTTAACTCTAGCCGGGGCAACTACCAAAGCTTCACAATCTTTCCACGGCTTAATCAGGTTCACATGGTAAATCTGGAAGGGCTTCCTTCTACCTGGTTGGTGAACCTTGTAGTTCACCTCACTCACCTTCTCTACAACCTCATAGGGACCCTGCCACTTTGCCAGAAATTTACTTTCAACTGTGGGCACTAATACCAGGAGACCCGGTCCCCAGGATTAAAGGCCCTCACCCTGGCAGATCTGTAATATATCCTGCTCTGGGCCGCCTGAGCCCTTTGCATATGCTCCTTTATTATCGGCATTACATTTTCTATACGGTCCTGCATCTGGGCTACATGCTCAATTATACTCTTGTATGGGATGGCCTCAGTCTCCCAGGTTTCCTTGGCAATATCTAGCAAACCCCGGGGATGCCTACCATACACCAGTTCAAACGGTGAAAACCCTGTAGACACCTGGGGAACCTCCCGTATGGAAAACATTAGATACGGCAACAAACAGTCCCAATCACGGCCATCCCGTTCTACAACTTTCTTTAGCATGTGCTTAAGGGTTTTATTAAATCTCTCTACCAAGCCGTCTGTTTGAGGATGGTACACTCAGGTGCGGAGATGGGTAATCTTAAACAGCTTGCACAGTTCCTTCATGACCTTTGACATGAAGGGCGTGCCCTGATCGGTTAGAATTTCCTTTGGTATTCCTACACGAGAGAACATAAGAAACAGCTCCTTAGCAATATTTTTGGACGCCATATTTCTTAGCAGTACTGCTTCCGGGTAGCGGGTAGCATAATCTAGTACCACTAATATATATTGGTGTCCTCGGGCTGACTTCACAATAGGCCCCACCAAATGGCAATTCTCTCAAAGGGGACCTCGATAATGGGAAGTGGTACTAAGGGGCTCCGGAAATGTGACGTTGGGGCACTTAACTGGCACGTAGGGCAGGACTCGCAGTATCTTTTTATTTCCTCATACACTCCAGGCCAGTAAAACCTCTGGAGAACTCTTTCCTGGGTCTTATTAATCCCCAAATGCCCTCCAAGCACATGACTATGGGCGATCTCCAGCACCATGCAACGATATGGCTTAGGTACCAGAAGCTGTTCCACAACTTCATTGTTAATTTTGGAGACCCGATATAACAGATCCCCACTCATGGTGAAGTGTGGAAATTTCTGGTCAGCTTCTGGTTCCTGAGGCACTCCGTTCAACACTGTGACATTACCTCTTGCAGTCTCCAGAGTGGGGTCTCTTAATTGCTCAGACCCAAAATTACCCTGAGCCACCTCTAGGTCTAAGACCCGCTGATCAGGCAGGGAATCATCATCCTCGCCTGCTAACACCTGTACGGGAAACAGGTCATTACTGCATAATTCAGATATTCCCATTTCTTCACTAGGTACCTCCTGGGGCTTATTGTCTCTACTAGATAGTTCAGCCGGCTCAACAGGGAGGGTCACCGGTTCTGCCTGAGATACTTCGCGACCGGAAGAAACGTTTCCCCTTTCCCACAACTCACAGAACAAGGGAAAATCCCGGCCAACAATCACTTGGTACATAAGGCGTTCTACTACGCCTGCTTCATATTTTAGTGTTCCAACGGGGGTCTCAAACTTACCCACGGCTACAGGGTAAGCCACGATATCCTCGTGGATGCAAAGCACGCTTCACATTTTTATTTGGTATATAACCTCCACCCACAAGGTTGGCCCGGACCAAGGTTACCAGGCTACCTGAGTCCAACAGCGCCTTCACTGAGCACCCATTCACTCTCATCCACACAATATGGGGCTCGGGGTTACATGCTGGTTCTGCGAACAGGGATCTTCTGCGGCCAGCGCCACACTCCATAGGCTCTGGGCCAAGGGGGCAATCCACGGCTATGTGTCCCCACTCGCGGCACCTCCAACACTGGGGACCCCGAAGTCTCCGTGCCCGGGCGTCCTCCCTAGGATTGGGGGGCCTCTGGGGGTCAGGGTCAGTCCTGGGCCCTTTTTCACCCTTCCATACACCTCCAAGGGGAACCTGCTTACCTGTCGTTGTCACAGGTTTGTGGGTCTTGGAGGATGCTGGTGTAGTAGGGGCATCCCGTAGGTAGTCCTCCGTCGCAATAAAACGTTCAACCAAGTTGACCAGCTGCTCCGCACTCCGCGGGTCGCCTTGTCCCACCCACCGTTGAAGCTTTGGCGGCAGGGACCGAAAGAAGGGGTCCACCACGATTTTCTCGACAATCGGTGCAGGGGTTGAACGCTCTGGCTCCAACCCGTCTTGGACGAGATGTATTAGGTCATACAACTGCGACCGGGCAGGCTTATCAACGGCAAAAGTCCAGTTATGTATTCGCCTTGCCCGAAACGCTGGCATGACTTCCAGGCGAGCAAGGATCTCCTGTTTAAGCTTAGCATAGTCCCGTACATCCTGCTCCCTTAAGGCAAAATATGCCTTTTGCGGCTCACCCGTTAAGAACAGCGCAATTACGTCGGCCCATTCCGCTACTGGCAGCTGTTCTCTCTCGGCCACGCGCTGAAACACTGTGAGGTAGGCTTCGACGTCGTCGTCTGGGGTCATCTTTTGTAAAACCCGCTGAACAGTTCTTCTCGCCCCCTCCGTCTCAACCGGGCTTCTCTCCTGCGGTGAAACCTTAGCACCACCAGTCTCTCTAATCGCAGAGGCGATTTGTCTCCTGCTGCATTTGGAACTGTTGCGCCAGGGCCTGCTGCTGGGCTTGCTGCTGTTGGGCCAGCGCTTGCTGCTGTTGTGCCAGGGCCTGCTCCTGTGCTTGCTGCTGTTGTGCCAGGGCCTGCTCATGCCGGAGGTCAGCTTGTATTAGGTGTTTTATCACCTCCTCCATGTGAGACATCTTGGTGACGGCCTTCACCCAGGACATTAACTATTAAATGCAGCGTGTTGTCACTCTGTTGCCCCTAGCAACAGTCACCATGCCCGCATCCTCCACCAACTGTGGGATATTGGGGGCGAACGGAAGTGACACAGACAACAGTTCTCTCTCGGCAAAGCAGGTTTATTGCAGAAAAATGAAAGTATTCAAATGAAATAATACTTCTCCATTCATAGGTTGCAGCGTCAATGCAGAAAATCAAAACAAATGGTTACATCACCAAATAAAGGTAAATCCAGGGCTGTGGGTCAAAGGAAAGTCCAATCCAGATTGCAGGGCAAACCAGCCCGCCGCTCCTCACCCCAATGGTCCAAGAGTGGGGCGCAGAAGCCAAGTCCTCCGGCTTAATAGTCCAGTATTGTTATTCACACAACATGCAGTTCAGCCTGAGCTCCCTCCATCAGGCTGGTCAAAGATAAATAACTGGCTCAGTGGGAGCCTTTTATTCAGGCTCCTTCCTGAAATCACTCTGACCAGGTGTGCAAGGCCTGAGATCAGAAGAAACCTAAGAGTGGGGAATGTGATCAGGGTTCTGAAATCCTGGCATGGATCGTGCTCTATACAGCACTGTAGGGGAAAAATATACTCCATCCAGGACTTCTCCACACACTTTACCACTATATATATATATATATATATATATATATATATATATATATATATATAGCATAAATATATATAGACAAAATATATATATCAATCAGACATAAAAAATATTATTTCCACACACGCCAGCAACAAGATGGCCCCCGGAGAAGAGACTGAGCAAGGAAGGAGGAAGAGAAGGTGGGCGGGCCATGCAGAACGTGCGCTCGCCAGGCCCCGCCCCCACCTCCAAGCAATGTGGATCCCAGCAATGCGGATCCCAGCAATGCGGATCCCAGCAGTGGAATGGCCCCCAGAATCGCGCCAGATGAGGGGGCGGGGCTACCGCGGCCGCGCCGAGAGCCCAGCCCCGCCATTTTACAATGGCTGTAATTGAAAAAAATGGAGTTTAAAGGAAAACTTCGATCGATCGAATCACGGAGAGATTCGTTCAGAATCAAATTTTTCCTGAAATTCGGAACGAATTCGGGTTCGTCCGGATCGATTTACTCATCCTTAGTGGTAATGCAGCAGTAGAATAATTCTGTGTGCCTCATTTTTTAATTTTATACTCATAATTTAAAATATCTAGATGCAATATTCCCCAAAAATGTTATGTTATTTATTACTAATTTTTATTTGCTATAGTGCAGATTGTCTCTCCAAGTTGCCTGAAAGATAAAGTCTGAAGGGCTTCATTCATAATTTCAGTACTATAGGCTCGATTCAGAGACACATTCGTCTGGACTTTCGTACCTGTCTGTGAAAGTTTTTGTGTGTGTTTGTCATTTTTTTTTGCTTTTTTCGTTCATTTTCCATTCGTACGAACGTTCGGGCAAATGTGTATATGCGCTTTCGATGGACGAATCTAAATCGGATCATTTGTGTTAGTTCGGCTCATTTTCGGATCAAAATCTGATAATTTGCATTACTTCAGATAACTTATGTTATTGGGATGGGTTTCCGTGTGATTCAGAGACCTGATTGTCGATAGACCTCTGCCCTTACGGGTCCTTTGAGGACTCGGATTGGTATTGTACATGTTTTGCGGCTATGTGGAAGAGTCTGAGCGCCTTCAGCTCCAAGGCATTGCATGTATCTGCATGGCCGAGGTCATAAATTGTATAGCAATGCATACCTGAATCAATACATTTCATGTATGTCTTATAGAAGCATTTTAATGCTGACCTTAATTAGTCCTTAGCATGTAAACCTTTATTTTCCCACACATCCATATAATTGTTATATTTTTTTAAATTTATGTGCTTTGTTATTTATATTTGGATTGTTGAACTTGAATCTTAATTTGTTGTTGGATCCCGCAGAGTAGTAGAGTCAGGGGAGTGCATGACAGAGGTGTTAGATAACCCTAGGACCGGGGCATCCACTTCAGGAGGGGATGACCAACACTTCACCACATCAGCAGGAAAGGGATACTTCCTATCCCAACTCTTAGGTACACCGGGAAGCCTGCTGGGGCGCTCCCATTCCTTGAGCACAAGGTTGTTAAAATGGGCTTGCTCAGGAAATTCCAAGCGTGACTTAGCAGTATGAAAAAGTTCCCCCTGTTGCCTGGGGGCCGCAACAGGGGGAGAAATAGACAGAACCTCAAAAATCTGAGCCAACAGTCTATCAGTATCATCTGGGACCCAGGGGTCAGAGCCAGAATCATCATGACCCCTGGGCTTCTCATCAGATGACCCTGAGTCACAGAATAGCTCCCCTTCCTCCAAAGGGGTATAGCCAGACAGTTCCAAAGACTCATCAGCTTCCATAGGGAAAAGAGTGACATCAGGCGTTAAGGTATTAGCAATCAACTTCTCAACACCAGCCAGTCTAGAAGACACATCAGGCTGAGAATCCCCACTTGTATGCAACTCAGTGGGGGTGAGAGTTAAGCTTGGGGGAGTAGCTGAAGTTAAACGAGGCGCAGGCCCAGGCACTGGAAGGCCAGACTGCAGCGCAAGCACCTGCTGGGCACAAGGTACACAGACCCGCGCATTGTCAGTGCTAATAGGGGACACCCCACAAGCTACACACAGCAGGGCTTGTCCCGAAGGAACCCCAAGCACATTATCCTGAGACCATATGGTGATTATAGCGGCACAATAGGCACAATACACCGATAGGGATTGACGCTATAAAAGCAACCCTGGATGACCCAATAACCCGCTAGGGAAGTGGGAGTTCGGCCCGTCTGAAAGACATAAGCAAAGGGGAGCCGTAAGTGTACAAATAGATAACAACGGTAAAAAAAAAGCCGCCCACGAGGGCACTCACGTACCGCGGTAGGTAGAAGCACGCAGCAGCCGGAACCAAGAAAAGATGACGTTGGGTACACCTCGAGGGGTGGGCCGCAGGGACAGTGACGCGGAACGCGACAAAAGCGCCCCCCCCCCCCGCCCCCGAAGAGCGTGACAAGCAGCCAATGACGGCGCACCAGCACCTGAGGTAACGCCGCCGCCAAGCGCGGAACACAGTGAAAGCGTGAGCAGCTGCAATTTTAAGACACAATAAGTGCAAACAAGTCAGCGCGGCGACTGACACCAAGCATAATACAATAATGTAGTGAAGCACAAAGGCCAATACACATACTCCCCCCCCCCCCCCCCCCCCCCAAGGGCTACAAGGAGAGCGAGGGAGGACAGCGGCCACTTAACAGGACCCACCGATAGACAGGGGTAAGGGGCAATAGTGCGGGAGGGGCATCCCATAGAGGCTCACCATATGCCTATACTGCCTACCCTTTGGTGGGAGATTGCGGTGGAGCAGCGCTCCTAAGCACCTGCCTACCGTCACCCGACCAGCGCAGCCAAGGCTGGGAGGCACATTACTAATGGAACGGGTGGGAATAGCCCTACAGGGCCGCAGGCTAATAGCCCCGCTCACCTGCGAGAAGAGAGAGCCATCTTCTTGTCCTTCGCAGTCCAGACTGCAGAGTAGATCTGGGGATTGTGGGAGGTCCCTGGGTATTTGAGGGGCCGGAAGGAGCCTATTTTCGATGTCTCTGCAGTCCAGCGCCATCTGGCGGAGTAATACCCAGGTGTAAGTAATCTATCTGGAGCAGGACGTACTGTATACTAAGAATATATGGAAAGGTTTAAGGCTGGAAACAAACAATGCGTTCGCGGGACGCTTGCACTTTTATGGTGGTCGCCCTGCGTTTGCTGCTGTTCAGCATATGGAGGGCACTTGTGATAGGGCTTTCCACTCACATGGACTGGAATCGTTAGCGCAGTCCCTCCGGAAGCCGCTGAAAAGGTTTTTGCAGAGCGATTTGATCGCTCTACAAATGCCAAACACAGAAGAGAAAAAGCCCATAGATTTCTATTGGTAGAGTTTCACTGGCAATTGTGGGGCGATCACAAATACCATGCAATCACCCTGGTGTGAAACCAGCCTGCAAGATTAAACCGGACCTTCACCATGATTTAATGAAAAGCCCAAACTCTTAAAAAACAATTCCTCAGCATCTAAAATTAATATATTTTACATGTTTAGTCACTAATTTATTATACTTTCCCCCACTGGGCTGCAACTCTGTTCGGGAATTTAGGATACGGGCGCCGCCATCTTGACTCAGAAGCATCACACTTACTGAGGAGAGGAGAGTGGGATAAGGTACAGGGGGGCGGGTTATAGCTGTGCTTTGCTCAGACAGTGCAGAGCTGGGGTCAGGGAAAGGTCAGCAGTCCCAGAATGCAGAGCAGCACAGTCACTTCCTGTTTGCAGGCTGCCTGCAAAAATGGCAGCTTCCATAAGCCGCCATCTTGGATGTTTAAAGGCTTATAAAATGCAGTAGATGCAGGTAGGATGATTTTTAATGTGAGCAATCTGTATGTACAGGGTGTGGGAAACATATAAGATAGACTCTTATTTAGAGTGAAGGTCCGCTTTAACTAGGCTACCAGGGAAAAACAGGCATTAGGCCAAGAGTTTGGTTATGAGCAAAGGTTACAGGACATTTTTGTAAAGCAAAGGACACTAAAAGGAAAATCAGAACCAAAATACACTTGGAGTGATCTAAATTAAATTACAGCAGATAATTAATGATGCCACGTCGAGCAAAATGCATCAGAGACGATACTTTGCACCATTAACATCATAAGCCCATAAGCCAGGCTGGTCCTCACTGACTTAACTGAGAAAGTGGTCATCCCAACCTGGACTGTATTGCAGAATAGATTATGTGATTATTTTATGTATGTATGTATTTGTGTTCAGCAATCTAATTGGTTACTGTAACCGCTTTACTGATCTGAATTGAAACTGAACATTTCTTACACCACTGAATGTGATATAGTATTTGGCTGACCTTATGATGCCTTAGCCAGGTAATAAGCCCCCTTTTTAGATGCACTTCGACATATAATCTCAATTAAAGTGATACTGCAGGCAAGGCAATTGTTACAGCATTGTGTTGGGCTACATTTCGCCATATCCTAAACGGTTTTCCTTTTTAAATTGAAGCAGAAATGGTCAATATATCACGGTTTACAGGCTCAGCCAATGACATTCTCTTTTTCATCCCATCCCCCAATTAGCTCAGCAGAGCAGGACAGGATTGCTCCTCTAGATTCATCACAGATTATGCAGCATCTCAGATCCAAGAGCCAGGTCCACTTTTTTCAGAAGTGAAATCATAAGCTGAACCTGTAAACCTCAATATCTTGCCCATTTCTTCTTCAATGCAAAAACGTAAACAGTTTAGGACAGTGCCAAATGTAGCCCAATGCAATGGCGTAACAATTACCTTTGTCTGCAGTAGCACTTTAAAGTCCCTGCCCAGCCATACGGTGGCTCTACCCCTTATTCCTACCTCTACCCCGTGTAAATTCTGTCATATAAAAACATTATAAGATACCCGAATATAATTATATACCTATTTTTTATATGCTTCCATTCCAGGGCATCATAAATGTGCCCTGCTATAGCTGGTCTCGCTCACGCTGGAAGCCCCAAGGAAAAGGGGGACCATGTGATCTCATTTGTGCATGGCCATGGAGAAATGGAATTCAAGGGGTAGGTTTGCTGCATTTTTATTGCCCTTGGCTGGACTGTTCCATTAAAGGGTCACTAAACCTAAAATAAAAAAAATCAGCTCTTGCCTTCTCTCCCACGTAGCAGTTCCCAACTGGTCCGTCGCTCAGTAACCTCCGGGTTTACAAGAGTGAGGGGTGCAGCAAGCTTAGGCCCCAGAATTCTTTGGGTCACAACCAATGCTCCCTGCTGACACTGCCTTGGCGAAGCCCCACCATTACATTGAATGGATTGGGCTGTGCAAGACACTGCGTGTGAGTCACCAGGAGCGCTGTTCTCAGAAACCAGAAGGTGAGTGCAAGTTTGTTTTTTATTTTGGGTTATTAACCCTTTAAAAATCTAGGCCTTACAGATCTGGGGAAAGGCAACCCGGAACTAAAAATACAGGCAAAGGTTCAGCAGAAGGTTAGAGATAGAAGGTCCAGCATGATCAGCAGCAAAATATTTAGGTGGTTAGAAAGTTCAAACACAAGTCCAACTGTGGGCAGAACCCTTAAACCCTCCAGCACCTTATGTGAAAGCAGGAGACCCAGAGAAAACAATCAGCAAATTTATAGTGAACACCCACTGCAGGGTGCCTGAATGCCAACTGCAGTCATGAGTACTGAACATCTGCAGAAGAAGCTGGTAATTACCAATAGCCTATGGCCGGCCAAAGTGAGTATTTTCTTAGCCTAAAGCCATACATTGGCTCATACGTTTGCTCAACAGGATAGACATCCACCAGTTTGGTCACAGATAAATCCACAACTGACCAATTTGGCCTCCCAT
The DNA here is from genome assembly GCA_027917425.1 of Gastrophryne carolinensis. Lineage (NCBI taxonomy): Eukaryota > Metazoa > Chordata > Amphibia > Anura > Microhylidae > Gastrophryne > Gastrophryne carolinensis. The sequence goes on from CM051234.1 coordinate 564,323,666, forward strand.
AAGCTTTGAACTAGTCAATAAGGATTAAAGGTTGGGCAGCAATCAGTAACAAATCAAGAAAAAAGGTTCCAAAAAGCAGACATTTAGACGGCATCATGGGAAAAAATATAGTCAAAGCTGGGATTAAAAAGGAGAAAACATGGGAAGGCATACAGACAAGATTGTATTCTGACAATATCTCACCTTGCTTGATGTATAGCCTCTACCCACTCGTCCCTGTCCATCTCCTCCTCACATCGCAGCTCCAATGGCTTTTGAGCTTCATGGCCAAAGTTCACAGTAAAATAGTGCTGCGAATTGAAGGGACATATAAATTGTATTGGCATAACATGTAATAACATTGATGCCCAAAGGATAAAAAGTACATTATTAAAAGCTTGCTGAACATCACTGAGAATTAAACCCTAGCAGTAAAATAGTGTTACAAAAGATGTTATGCTTAAAAGTCTCTCAGCATGAGATGCGTGTAGAGCCATTAGTCTGACAGCAAAGATCCATCGTGGTAGTTTTTTTTTTTTTTTTATTATTATTATTCTTTATTTAGTTTTGCCATATACAACAAAGGGTAGGTCAACAGGAAAAGAAGGATAGGTCAACAGGAAAAGAAGGATAGGAGCAGAATTGTCCACGGATCCAAGTCACAATTCACAGTCTTTACATGTTAGGGATATTGTTGTCATCAAACCAATACTTTACAAAAGCTTTATCACAAGTGCATTATCATACCAACCGTTGCATAGTCAACTAGATCACTTTTGATACTTTACAATACTTATGAATGAGACTATGTAAACGCTTAACGCAGGCTTTTCCCTTGTTGTGGTCATATCCCGTCTCTCTTTAGCAAACTGGGGCCTATTTCTCCCCTCATTAACTCTAGCTTGACTTTTCTCGAATCCGTTCGGACTACAAGGGGAAGGGGACACAAGAGGGGGGGTAGATTGTGGAGGTAAGTGATGAGGGAGGGGTACAGGGTAGGAAAACACAATAGGGTGGGATTCCCCCCTCCCTACTGCCCTCTGGTTCCCACCAGTGTGTGGGCCTGTCCACCTCACCTCCCCCCTCTATCGCCTGTAACTCGTCTCAAATCGCTGCTGATCCCGTCGGTCCATCTCCCGTCAGCGTGCGAAATTCCCCAGATTCCTGGAAGATTAGCCACGGGAGCCAGGTATTCCTAAATTGATCGTCTCTCTCATGTAGGGACAGAGTCAAATCCTCCATTTCCTTAATGGATATAACCTCGTTAAACCAATCCCTAATTGAAGGGTCCTTTCTTTGTTTCCAAAATCTAGGTATAACTTGTTTAGCCGCTTTCAGCAAATGGATCAAGAGCGATTTTTTGTATGTCCCTACAGCCCGTTCCGTTTGGTGCAGGAGGATCTCTGCCGGGTCACTATCAACGGTAATCTGGGATACTGTGAGGTTGGCTATCATGGGAAGGACCTCCCCCCAAAATGAACGAATCTTGGGGCACTTCCAGAAAACTTGTAACAAGGTCCCTCTCTCCTTGCCGCATCTCCAACATGAGGGATCTGCAGAGGTGAACATTTTGCTCAATCTGTCTGGTGTGTAATACCATCTTGTTAATAATTTGTAATTGGCCTCTTGCACCTTGGTCGCAACCGAGGATTTGTGGGCTAGGAGTGCAATCTTTTCCCTCTGTTCATCCTTAAGGGGCCTACCCAAATCCTCCTCCCACTCCCTCCAAAACGTTGGGGGAGTCATCTGTCTCCCAACTAGCAACGAATAAATCCTAGAAATCAGATGATTAAGTGGTTGCCGCCCCCCCCCCCCCCCCCCCCCACGCACAAATCTCCTTGAACTCCGTACGGTTCCTACAACTCTCCCTACGGAAACCCTCACTTGACAAAAAGAATTGAAAATGCAGCAAAGTCCAGGGGTCTAAGTTGCTATCGGGCCATCTGGTTCTCAATGCCGCTATTGACGTCCACCCCTCTCTTGTTATCAGATCTCCACTTCTCAGTATGGGTATGCCGCCCCACTCCCTGAGGTCCTTCCCGGAGCAACTCATGGGTAACTGGGGATTATTTAACAATGACATCATAGGAGTGGGCCAGGGTGCCACGTCTTCTTGTCCCCTGTACCTCTGGAAGACTCGCAGTGTAGCGGATATGGTAGGGTGTGTTTTAACCTCCCCCAGGGGAACCTCCCTATTCCAAGGGGCCACGTTTAGTGGGGTCTAGGCCAGTACCCTTTCTAGTTGCACCCATCTCTTCGATCCCTGGCATAGCTGCCATTCACATACCCTCTGCAAGTGAGACGACACCCAGTAAAGCTTTATATCTGGCATCGCCATCCCACCCTGTCTTTGGGTCTGCATAACAATTGCTGCTTTAGTATAGCCTTTTTTTTCTGCCACACGAATCTATTGAAGGTCTTGTCAAGGTCCCTGAAGAAACGAGCAGGAAGCATGATTGGGAGGGTTTGGAAGAGATATAGTAATCTAGGTAACACCGACATATGACACATGAGTATATTAATTCTGGCCATCCAAGAAAATGTGGGCAAGTCCCACTTCTCCAAATCGGCTTTGATCTTCTGGACTAAAGGGACAAAATTTAGATAAAAGATGTTTGGTAGATAGGCCGGTAGCTGCGTCCCTAGAAGGTCCAGCATGATCAGCAGCAAAATATTTAGGTGGTTAGAAAGTTCAAACACAAGTCCAACTGTGGGCAGAACCCTTAAACCCTCCAGCACCTTATGTGAAAGCAAGAGACCCAGAGAAAACAATCAGCAAATTTATAGTGAACACCCACTGCAGGGTGCCTGAATGCCAACTGCAGTCATAAGTACTGAACATCTGCAGAAGAAGCTGGCAATTACCAATAGCCTATGGCCGGCCAAAGTGAGTATTTTCTTAGCCTAAAGCCATACATTGGCTCATACGTTTGCTCAACAGGATAGACATCCACCAGTTTGGTCACAGATAAATCCACAACTGACCAATTTGGCCTCCCATAAGCTTTGAACTAGTCAATAAGGATTAAAGGTTGGGCAGCAATCAGTAACAAATCAAGAAAAAAGGTTCCAAAAAGCAGACATTTAGACGGCATCATGGGAAAAAATATAGTCAAAGCTGGGATTAAAAAGGAGAAAACATGGGAAGGCATACAGACAAGATTGTATTCTGACAATATCTCACCTTGCTTGATGTATAGCCTCTACCCACTCGTCCCTGTCCATCTCCTCCTCACATCGCAGCTCCAATGGCTTTTGAGCTTCATGGCCAAAGTTCACAGTAAAATAGTGCTGCGAATTGAAGGGACATATAAAGTTCTTTTTACTGGGGAATTTAGGCCCTTGGCATTAAGTGAAACAACCTTCGTGGTGGTCATTTCTAGTTAGTGACGGGGAGAAGTGGGGAGTCCGTGGACAGGACAGCGGGCCCAGGAGATAACCGCTCCGGCGGGCGGGTGCGGTGGGGCCCTATGCAAAGAGGAGGTGTCAGGGACCGACACGAGAAGGTGTGGGACCGGGGCAGAGGATCAGGGGGAAGGTAACGGGGGGAACAATTAGTCAACTGGAGTCTTTCCAGGGGGGTGCACCAGGTAGAACTTGGGGGGGTTTGGAGGACTAGGTTCACGTTTGGTGCCCGGGAGACGCACCAGGATTGCCTGCTTCTTCTGGACTCACGAGCAACTTCCTCCGCACCGGAGAAGGTACTCCTCTGACATCCCTCAGGCGCGGAGCATCTACCCAGCAGTTCGCGCGAACCGTCTCCAGCAGTAACTCAATACAAACGCTAACAGTAACTGTTTTAACCATAAAAATGCAAATGCAATGCCCAAGAACACAACAAAGGAGTTGCATACTCCAAACACTCACCGGACGAACGCCCCGGCCCCCCACCCCCTCGGGGGGGGGGGGGACAGAGGTGGGGGAAACCCCCCCGTCCCCTGTGGCCACCGGCCCCCGAGATCCATATAGGAGGCCCGGGGCGCCGCGGAGAGTCAAATGGCGGGAGAAAAAAGGTGCCGGGGGCTGCAAAGGTTTAGCTAGGGTCACCTCTTCTTAAACTCTCCCGCCACCTCGACCTCTTGGGCCCCCGCGGAGGCCAACGCCCGGGCGCTGGGGCAGCTGTCTTGCGTAGATTGTCAGCCCTGGCGCGGTCCAGTCCGGTACGTCCACTGCCTCCGAGTCCAGGAAGTGAAATAAGTCCGGTAGCTGTCCCGGGGATTTAAGTACAAAGCTGCTGCCATTTCTCCGGACTATTAATTGAAATGGGTGGCCCCATCTGTAAGTGGCCCCCTGTCGTTGCACGGCCTCCAGAAGGGGTTTGAGAAGCTTGCGCATTACCTGGGAACCCTTGTACGGAATGGGGCCCTTTTCCCAGGCCCGTCTGATCAGATCCTCCTTTATTTTAAAAAAGTGGACTCTGCAGATGATGTCTCGGGGTCTGTCCAGCTCACGGGAGCGGGGACCTAGCGCCCTGTGGACTCTATCCAACTCTATATGATTTGTGCTGGGAAGATCAAGCAGCGAGTTGAATATGGACGTTACTGTCTGCAGCAGCTCCTGGGCTCCCACAGACTCCGGTACTCCCCTCAGACGGAGATTGTTTCTGCGGTTTCGGTTCTCAGCGTCGTCCTGGGCTAGAATCAGGTCAGAGAAATGCCGCTTGTTGTTTGCTTGCTGTTGTTCAAGTGCTGCAATCCGTGCCTCAAATGATCTGTGTGAGGCCTCCACCCCATCCACTCTCTGGGTGATTTCCACCACCGACCCCTGAAGAGCCGAAAGCTCCCTCTTTATAGTCCCCTCCATTCTAGAAACATAGCCTTCAAAATCTCTTCTAGTGGGCAATCCCCTCATGGTTTCCCCGATATTGATCTTTACCGCATCTGCTATAGACTGTGACAAAAAATCGAGTGGGATCGCTGGGGTCTGGTTCCAGTGGGGAGATAACCCGCTGACTTCGCCCGCTGGCTGCTGCAGACGGTTCTGTAATGGCATGGGATGCCCCTTCCTGGCGGCCGCGCTGTCCCGCTCTTGTATGTGCATGGTGGGTGGGGAGGAGCACATTTCCCACTCTGGTTCTGGGCTCAACGTTGCGTAGCAATCCCCCTGCCCTGGGACCCTGCTCTCCACGCTGGTCTCTAGAGGGCCAGAGGTCCACAGTGGATTGTCAGAAGGTGTGCCACGCCCCAGGGGGGTCCCCCGCTGATGACTCCGGGGCCGGTGCGCTTCGGGGGGAGGGGGGGCACGCCGCCCGCAGGCCGGCGCCGCACTCTCCTCCCTGCTGCCCGGAGACCACGTGGTCCGCCATCTTGCGTCCTGCTGCTGGGGTCGCTCCCTCTCCCCCTGGCGTGAAAAAGGTGGTGATGGCGCGGCTCCTGCTCTTCTGCGCCGCCGACCGGGTCTTCCCTCGCTTGGGCATCCGATCCTCTGGGCTGCTAGGTCACTGGTGAGTCTTTTAATGTCGGTAGTGGTGCGGAGCTCCCGTGTCCTGCTGCCTCACGCCGCCATGTCAAGCCACGCCCCCCGTAGAAACATTGACAATAAGAAAACTAAGAGGCAATACATTGGATGCACTTATGAAGAGAAAACAATCCAGCATGTTTAGCATAAACGATTTCTTGGGCGGAGGCACGTTACCTGCCAGGACCGGTGGTGTCATACCGGTACCGCCGCCCCATTACCTGCACTCTCTTGTGGGAATTTGGAGGCGCAGAAGAACCCTGGTGCCCCCCTGACACCCCTGGAAGAGCAATGGACCCATACTGTAGGGCATATGGGCTGGTGAACCAGCAGGGCCGGGGGCCAACTATTCAGCCCCTGAGCCCTATATTACCAACCCTTATGTCTGGTGCCCGGACTAGTTGGCTCAGAAAGGGTAGTGGCATATTTTTTATTTTTATTAACAAAAAGAAAAAAATATATACAGAATGTCTTCTTTAGTGAAAAAGGAAAAAAAACACAACTTGCATGTGATTCAATTGACTAACACCAATGCAGGACTATAACAACAAAACTCCCATGCACATCAGAAAAAACTCGCACATGTGGAATATATTCTGGTGGTTCTCTGTATTACCTGCCACCCGCATATTTTCCATGAGAGTTGATGCGGGTACCTTGCCCACAATCCATCTTGGCGAGGTTGCACAGAGCATTCCCCAAATCTTTGTGCATACATGACCATTCATTTGAGGAAGCGAGCGTTGATAGCAGCTTTATATTTTGTACTTGGAGGCAGGACATCCCTTTTTAGTGTTGAATTTTATTGCATATGTTCAGTGGAAGGTGTCATTGCAGGGGGTTGCTGCCTTGCATCATACTGCTCTAGGCACACGCCTGTGAGTGCATTATAGGAAATACATAAAGTTCCAAATGATTATACAAACTGGATTTAAGTGTCCCAGCAAATAGCTATCTGGAGCTGCTGGTTCCTCCTGAACTTCAAGATGTAGGATCCTCCAGCGGCTTGCAATTGTGCATTATGCCTATTATTTGGCAACCCCTAAACAGTGCTCATACGCAGATGGCCCAGACATACATAAAGACTAACAGTCTTGTTAACTGATCAGTGCTGTGCAACCCTAGATGGATAGAGGTAGTGGATGGTTGGGTGGGTCAGCAAGGAGGTGGCGGTGTCCTGCTTTGGGATGGAATCATGGAGAGGGAGCCTTTATGGTGCCTGAAGGTGTGAAAATAATCTCAGCAAAGTATATAGAGTTTCTGACTCACTACTTTCTTCCATGGTACAAAAATAAGAACCATGTCTTCCATAACAAACTCATCTTTATGCACAGTAATGCATCATCTGATTCTCAACTATACTGGGAATCATTGAAGCATTCTCATGCCAAAGATATATAAGGTAGGAAGGCTTCTAGGAGGCTATTCTGACATCCTGCAAAGATTTTCAAGCAGAAATTTTCCAAAATCTCACACGTTCAATGGATGCAAGAATTGTGAAGGGCTCCTAAGTGAACATGTAACTTGGCCTGTTAAAATGTTTTTGATCTAAATAGCTTTTGATGCCAGTAAATGTAACATGATAATGTTGCAAATTGAACAAATATTATATAATATTATTTAACTACATGACTAACATACTGACTGTCATTTGCATCGACCATTTGGGAAAAATATAATTTGCGTAATAATTTGTACAGCTGGGGGCCCTATCACTATACTGATCTGTATCTAATTAGATTAGGACCATGTTTTGTGATCACTGCATACACAGGTTGCTATTGGTAGAGTTCCATATTAATACTAATTGAATTTGCTTACATGGTAAATAAATGGAAATCTTCCAGCTCAGTCCCCCTAGTCCTGGCTAATGAAGGCTTAAATACAGGCTGGGATAATTTGTAGTAGTAAAATAATAATAGAAGAAAAAATACATGCCAGCAAGTATATAAAGGATGACACGACTATTTAATTGTGCCACGTTAAGTGTTGAGCACTTTGCTGTCAAGTGATAATGTATCTTTTGTTTCCAAATATTCCATTAGGGGCGCCTAAATGTCTGCTAGTAAATCTCCAGGGATGCTGGATCCCTGTCCTGTACTAACAATAGAAATTGCAGAAGGGCCCAAGGCGGACTGAGCGTAAGGGACCTCTTCTGAGCAAGCCACCAATGGGCCCACCAGCAGCATCCCTGCCTGGTGAAGGGACGGGGACAGCAATGAGGGACCGAGCCCATGCAACCAAATTGTCCACTTTATTGTTGAGGAAGGAAGATTCTCGCCTGAACAGAATCCAGATTCATTCCTAGAAATGGAATCCCCAATAAGGGGACAATAAAGACTTGGGGTGATTGATCACCCATCCAAATGACTCCCAGTGGGCACCACCAGCCGAGCCGAGACTGGGAAGTGAGAAGGACGTCCAGGTAGGTCTCGCGCAGACGCCACTTGGTCTCATCAGAGACATCACCCCCGTCAGCACCATGGCGTGCACTCTGGGAGCTGAAGCGAGGCCAGATAACAAGGCCCCAATTAGCAGTGTTGGACTTCCAACACGAACCTGAAGAGCCTGGGTGTCCAGAAGATACAGGGATGTGAACATAAGCATCTTTGAGCTCCTCGGACGGCAAGAAGCCCCTTGGGCGCACGGCGCTGATGGCCCATCTCAGAGTTTCCATGCAGAAACTGCCTGTAATTGGAGAATTGCCAAGACCTGTGAATCCAGAATGGGCCAGACTGACCCATCCTTTTGGAAGACTGTGGAAAGGTTGGTCTAGCGGCCCCTGCCTCTGCTAGTTAAGGGCAATCTGCAAGTGACCATCAGACCTCGCAGGCCTTGCATGGCCTGAGCCAGCACCTGAACAGCGGCAGGGACCAGGAGTACCTGGGACCTGATAAACCTGGGGAAGGCCGCGCAGCAAACTCTCTCTTGTATCCGGAGGACACTACCTCCTGAATCCACCAGCATGAGGCGTAAAGCCTCCTGACAAGAGCAAAGTGCCGCAGCCATCCCCTCACCCAGACGGGCGAGGGCGCCCCATCACGCTTGAGGGGGTTTGGTGGAAGATTTAGGCTTAGCCCCGCCGGAGGGTCCAGAGCGTTGTCTGCTGCTCCCGAGGCCGGGGTCTGCGCGAGCCCCCACAAAGGACACCCCTGGTTCTTGTTTAACACTATGGTAGGGGGGAGTAGGGGTGCCCCTGCCCCGAGGGGGCCGACACGGCCGCCTGCGTTGGGGAGACTTACCCTTTTTACCAAACAGGTGTAGACGGGTCCCAAACAAGCGTAGCCCTCTAAAGGGAAGCCCAGTAAGAGTCTTTTTAGTAGCATCGTCAGCACCCCACTGTCGCAGCCAAACCATGCGACGTATAGCCACTGCAAGGGCAGAAGTTCTTGCACACATTCTAATGGTGTCGTCCAACGCTAAAAGGGTAAATTTTAAAAACAGATCACAACTGGAGAGTGCATTAAACACCTCCCAGTGGAGATTATCAGAGTGATGATCAAGCATCTTTCTGACGAGGGTTCTAGCGGCCACTACAGTAATAGATGAGGCACAGACCAGGCGCAACGCCGTCCCTGCACAAGAAAAGGCGTGGGAGGCCAGCAGCTCAATGCGCCGGTCCTCAGCATCCCGAAGGGTATTATGAGCAGGGGCTGTAATAAAGGGGGGGTTAGGAACCCCTATGATCGGGGCATCCACCACGGGGGGGGGGGGGATGACCAGCAATTAACCACCTCAGGGGGAAAAGGGTATTTCCTATACCAGTCCCCTGGGACCCCCGAAAGTTTACTGGGGCATTCCCATTCCTTGAGAACAAGAGCATGGATATGAGCCTACTCTAAGAATTCCAAACGTGCTGTTGCTGTATGTAAACGCTCCCCTCTCGGCTTGGAAGCCTCACCAGGGAGAGAGATAGACAGAGCCTTAAAGACCTTGATCAACAAATCATCAGTGTCATACTGGGCCCAGTATTCAGGTCCAGAATCGTCATGACTCCTCGGCCTCTCATCAGATGAGCCTGAGTCAGAGAATAGCTCTCCTTCATCAGAAGGGGAATAGTCACCCGGAGTAGAAAACTCCTCAGTTCCCATAGGAAAAACAGTAACAGGAGGCGTCAAGTGCCTCTTCTTACCAGGGCCCTTGCGCTCTGACAACCTCCCAATAATCGGTTCAGTCGTAGGCAGTCTGGAAGACGCAGGCTGCAAATCTCCCTTTGTATGCGACTCAGCAGGAGTGATATTTAAGCATGGGGAAATAGGTGAAATGAAGCGAGGTGCAGCCACTGGCAGGCCACTGGCAGGCCACTGGCAGGCCTGATTGCAGAGCCAGTGCTTGCTCGGCACAGAGTTCGCAGACCCGTGCCCTGTCAGCATCAGCATGGGGTTGTCCATACGCTATACACAGCCGGTCTTGTCCCAGAGGGACCCGGTCACATAATTCTGAGATGCCTCCATATGGTGATTATTTAGGCAGAATATGCCAGTAGGGATTTACACTATAAGCAACCCTGGATGCCCCAAAGACCCGCTAGGGAAGTAGAAGAATTTTACAAGGCCCGCTATAAATTACACCGGCCGGGAGCAGCCAATGGTGTTCACCAGTCTGAAAGACACAAAGAGAAGAAAATGGTGTCAGAACCGAAAAAATATAATGAGAATAAGCCGCCCGAGCGGGCACTTACAGTACCACGGTAAGTAGGACAGACAAAATGGCGCCGTGTACCTCGAAGGGTGGACCAGAGCGTACCATGGCGCAGAGCGCGCCAGACCAGACCCCGCCCTCCCGAAGAGCGCGAAGTCCAACATCAGCCAATGAGGACACAGAGGTGTCTGAGGTAACGCCGCCGCCCGGCGCGGAGCCTTCAACTAAGGAAAGAAGCGCGTGCGGCGGCGGTGGCAGTCATACAAGTAAAATACATAAAAAAGGCGCGGTGGCTGACACCATATCTATGAGAGTCCAAAGACAGACAAAGGCCATAAACGTGCAAGGATCCAATACAGACCCCACAGGCACCCCCCGCCCATTTCTTTTCCCCCCGACTACGGGGGGAATGAGGGAGGATGGCCTTGGTACAGGGCCCACCGCTACACGGGGCAAGGGGCAGTAATGCGGGAGGGGCATCCCATAGAGGCTCACCATCAGCCTACACCGCCTACCCTTTGGTGGGGGACTGCGGAGGAGCAGCGCTCCATAAGCACGCGTGGTGCTGCCTACCTTCACCCGACCAGCGCAGCCCAGGCTGGGAGGCACAGCACAACGAGGACGGGTGGGAATAGTCCAACAGGGCCGCAGGCTTTAATAGCCCCGCTCACCTGCGAGAGAGTGATACTTCATGTCTTCGCAGTCGGCACTGCAGAGAAATCTGGGGATTTGTGGGAGGTCCCAGGGAATTTGAGGGGCCGGGAGGAGCCTGTTTTGCATGTCACTGCAGTGCAGTGCCATCTGGCGGAGGATAACCCAAGTGCAAGTACTATATCTGGAGCAGGACGTACTGTATACTAAGAATAGTGCCATTGACTTTCATTGTCTTTTTATCTAGTGATTCAGCAACAGTGAAATTCTCAGGCTTTTTTCTCTTGACTTGAATCTTTTACTACCATGAGAATTATTTTCTACCTTTATTGAATCGAGGCCCATGTGTATCCAAAGGTGAGAAGCTTCTCCACCTCACTGGTCTTTGATGACAGTTGGGTAATATATAGTAGCAGGATCTTACCTTCCTATTCCTTCTCTCTTTTCCATATTACATTGTATGCTTGCAAACACATAGGCATTTTTCCTCCGCATTTAACCCAGTAAGACAAACACAAACATGTTCCCGGAGTGGTGGACTGCCCTACCCATGGCACCCGATAAGAAGTTGGGGGGGTTAGGTCCTTGGGTCAAGAGCACTTCAGTCACATCTCGGGAATGGAACCTGCAACCCTCCAGTCACAAGATCACACCCTTTCCTCTAGGCCACAACTGCCCAAACCTCCAAGCCACAACTGCCTGTGGTGACTATGGCTTTTTTATTATACCTTGGGTAGCAAACTGGGCAATCACCCATGGCCCCCACAACGAAACCATTGATTTCAGTGCAGGAAGCCTGCTACTGCCTAAAGCATCTGGGCACAGTGTAAAGCTCATTAAACCAGCTTCATTGGACACTGGCAAAAGTCACAGACCACGTCCACCAGGTTCCCTGAACCGGCGCCCTGCGAACTTGTATGTGTGAAGGAGGCGGGCAGCAGTGGAGGCAACCGGCCAGCAGGCAGCAGACCCCGGTAATGTATGTTTATGTTTGTGTATCTGTATGTGTTTATGCGAGAGATGGCTGCTGTTGCGTGGGAGCGTGAGAATGTAATTTTTTTTCTTTTTTTTTGGGGGGGGGGGGGGCATGCTGCACACTGCCAGAAATTGGTATGATTCACACTGCCTTAATTTGGGATGCCTCAAACACTGCCTGTATTTGGGATGCCTCACACTCCCTGTATTTGCAATGTGACAAGCTGCCTGCATTTGGGATGCCACACACTGCCTGTATTTGCAATGTGACAAGCTGCCTGAAAACAACCTTAGAAAACAACACACTGCCTGTATTTGGGATGCCCCACACGCTGCCTGTAATGTGGGACGCTGCTCACTGCCTGTAATGTGGGGTCTGTAATAGGGTGATTAATGGAATTCCACTCACCAAATCCCTCCTCCAATCCTGGGGCAAAAACACTTTAGTTATGAAAAAACAAGTAAATTATGTGCAATTTTCTTTCATGACAAATAAAGATACAATTCTGTGATTACTCACCTGTAGAATTGGTATTATATGTATACAGCACGTCCTGTTCCAGAAGATATTCCTTACTTTTGGGTTATACATCCAGTAGATGGCGCTGGACTGCAGAGACAGAAAAGTGGCTCCTCCCGGCCCCATATATACCAGGGACCTCCCACAAAATCCCCAGTATTGAAAAGCAGTTAAAATGAGACCGAGAGAACTATAACCAATATATAAAAATTTGAACATAAGAACAATCACCATAAAGAGGTAAATAAAGATAATGATAACAAGGGTGGGGTGGAACAGGACGTGCTGTATGCATATAATAACAATTCTACAGGTGAGTAATCACAGAATTGTATTATTCTAAGTATACAGCACGTCCTGTTCCAGAAGATATTCCTAACTCTTCGGACATCCAATAGCAGTGTCCGTAAGGTAGGGTGGGATCCCCAAAAGTAACAGCAGACAGTTTAAACCACTGCCGCATGCAGAACTTTGCGGCCAAAAGCAGCGTCACCTGAGGCCCTAACATCAACCTTGTAAAACTTAGAAAAAGTATAACAGAAGACCAAGTGGCGGCCTTGCAAACTTGTTCAACAGAAGCTTGGTGCTGAAAAGCCCAAGAGGCACCAATAGTACGAGTAGAATGAGCAGTAAGGCGGAAGGGAGGCTCCTTCCCCTTAGCAGAGTAGGCCTGTATCACAGCCTGAAGGATCCACTTGCTGATAGTGGACTTAGCCGGAGCCAGACCCTTCTTAGGTCCATACGGGAGCACAAAGAGAGCGTCATTCTTCCTGAAGGATTCAGCACAGCGAAACACCCTGCTGCTGCTGAGGGACCATTCTCCCAGACAAGAGGTCCCCCTGCTCAGAGAGTCTGCCTCCAGATTCTCCACCCCTGGGATCTACACAGCTGAGATGCAGGGAACATTTGCCTCCACCCAGGACAGTATCAGGGACACTTCCTTGAGGGCCCTCTTGCTCCGGGTCCCTCCCTGATGATTGATGTAGGCAACCGCCCTCTGGTTGTCCGAGCGGACCTGAACAGCCCGACCCCGGAGGTGTGGGGTTAAGTGGGCGAGAACCAACCTGATCGCCCTCAATTCCAGAATGTTGATAGGGGCATGGGCCTCCTGAGGGCCCCACTGACCCTGGAATTTCAGGGACTTCCAAAAGCCCCCCCCCAACCTGTCAGACTGGCATCCGTGGTGACAGTTTCCCAGCAGGGGGCCAGAAAGGATCTGCCCACCAGCAGGTTCCTTGAGTCCAGCCACCACGATAGAGACCGCCTGACCAGAGGGGACAGGACAAACACATGATCCAAGGACACAGGGTCCCGATCCCATACTGACAGGAGGTGAAGCTGAAGAGGCCTCATATGAAACTGAGCATATGGAACCGTTTATAAGCAAGACACCATCGCCCACCAGCTGCATTACCTGCCTGATGGATGGATGAGGACAAGAAAGAAGGAGCTGAGCTTTCTCTTGAAGACTCTCCACCTTCTGCTGAGGAAGAAAAATCTTGACCTGATATGAATCCAGAATCATGCCCAGGAAGGACTTCACCATGGAAGGAGACAGGGAAGATTTGGGGTGGTTGATCACCCAGCCGCATGACTCTAGTGTGGACACCACCCTCTGAGTGTCCAGCTCTGCCTGATGAAAGGACTGAGTAGCGATGAGCATGTCATCCAAGTAGGGAAGAATGCGAATGCCCTGAGATCCCAGCAGAGCCATAACTCCTGCCAGCACCTTGGCGAATACCCTGGGAGCCGAGGTGAGACCGAAGGGCAAGGCCACAAATTGGTAGTGCTGATCCTCCAGAGCGAACCTGAGGAATCTCTGATGACCTGGAAAGATAGGTACGTGAAGGTAAGCATCCTTGATATCTACAGAGGTCATGAAGTCCCCTGGGCGTAGCAAAAATCACAGCTGAGCGCAGAGTCTCCATGCGAAAGTTTCTGAATCTGACAAATTTGTTGAGGTGCTTCAAATCCAGGATGGGTCTGATGGACCCACCTTTTTTGGGGAGTAATAGCCTTTGCCTCTTTCCCTCAAGGGCACCCGGCAGATGACACCCAGTTCCAGAAGGCCTTGGACAGCCAGGGGCAGACCCTGAGCTGACAGGGGGGTTTGAGCTAACTGAGATTTGATTAATCTTGGGGCGGCCAGGCTGCAAACTCTATCTTGTATACTACCTCCTGAATCCACCGGTCTGAGACATGACACCTCCAGACATGAGCCAAGAGCCGAAGCCGCCCCCCCACCCAGATGGGTGAGGGCGCCCCTTCATGCCTGAGGGGGCTTGGGGGAGGACTTAGGCTTGGGACCCCAGGATGGGCCAGGGCGGCCAGGTCCTCTGCCCCAAAAATCTCCGAGGGCTCCAGCAAAGGAAGCTCCCGATTCTGGAGCCCCTGAAGGAAGGAGAAAGGGCACCTGAACCCCGAAAGGACCGGGGTTGCCTTCTACGCTGAGGTAACTTGCCTCCTTTAGCAAACAAGTTCAGACATTCCCCACAGAGGCGCAGCCCCTTCAAGGGAAACCCAGTGAGAACCTTCTTAGCAGCATTGTCAGCTGCCCACTGGTGCAGCCAGACCAAGCGGTGTATAGCCATTAACAAATGAGGACATATGCAACAAATTCCTCACAACGCAGAAGAGCTCTATACTCTTCACTACCTGCATCATCAGGGGCCCCATCTAGGAGACTCCTGAGCAGGCTTTTAATAGCAACAGCCGTAATGGCAGAGGCACAGACCGGACGCAGCGCGGTCCCCACACAGGCAAAGGCATGGCAAGCCAGCTGATCAATGCACCTGTCCTCCCCATCCCTCAGTGTAGTAGAGTCAGGGGAATGCATGGTGGATGTGTTGGACAATCCCAGAACTGGTGCATCCACCTCGGGAGGACATGACCACTGTTTAACCATTTCAGCAGGAAAGGGATACCTCTTATCCCAACTCTTTGGCATCCCGGGGAGCCAGCTAGGCCGTTCCCACTCCTTGAGCACTAAATTATTAGTGTTTGTTCAGGAAACTTCAAGCGTGGTTTAACAGTATGAAACAGCTCCCCCTGCTGCCGCGGCAGGAGAAGAGATACAGAGTACTTCAAAAATGTGAACTAAAAGCCTGTCAGTATCATCTGAAGCCCATGGGTCAGACCCAGAATCGGCACCATACACCCTGGATTGTTCCTCAGATGATTCTGAATCAGAAAATAATTCCCCCTCTTCCAGAGGGGTATAAACCGAAACGTCAAAAAATTCCTCAGCTTCCATAGGAAAGAGGGAAACACCAGGTGATAAATGCCGCTTCTTAGCAGAAGCCTTACCAGACCCAGACCCAGCAATATGTCTCTCAATGCTGGCCACCCGTGCAGCCAAATCAGGTTGAGACTCCCCACTGGTATGCACCTCACTAGGAGTCAGATGTAAGCGTGGGGGGGTAGGCGAAGCCCGAGGGGGTGCAGGCCCAGCCACCGGTAACCAAGACTGCAGCGCAAGCGTCTTCTGGGCGCAGGGAACACACACCCTGACATCATCACTTATAAGGGATACCCCACACGCCACACACAGCTGAGCTTGTCCCGAAGGAACCCCGAGCACATTATCCTGAGAAGCCTCCATGTGGTGATTATTGTGGCACAATAGGCCAATTGGGATTGATGCCAATAAGGCTACCCAGGATGCCCCAATAGCCCGCTAGGGAAGTGGGAGTGTAAGGGAATACAATAGCCCTCCAATAAGAGTCAAGACCAAATAGAGGGGATAGGAGCGGGAGAAACCATAAAAGTTTGACCCGCCTGCAAGACATAAGCAAAAAGATCCCATAAGCGATATGCAATACAGAGAAATACAAAATAAATCAGCCCGCAGGGGCACTTACGGACCGCAATAGGGAGACGCCAGACAGAAGAGCTAAAATGGCGTCTGAATATACCTTGAGGGGCATGTCGCGGAGACAGCGATGCAGAACGCATCAGCCGCAAGGCCTGCCCCCCCCCCGAAGAGCGCGAAAAGCGCCCACATGACAAGACCAGCCAATGATGGCGCAGCAACGCCTGAGGCGATGTTGCCGACGACCGCGGAGCACAAGCATGCAGTGGCAGCGGGGCCAATGAAACCAGTGCAACCAATTCAAAGGGATAATCACATAAATCATATATACAAGACAAGAATTTGAATATTTTTTTTCAGCAGCATTCAAATCAAGCTTTTAAAATACTATAGCACTATAACTTTTATAGCTAATTGCTTGGTGTGCAGTGAAAACAGACACTCGAGGGACGTGCTTTGAAGGTCCTCCTGGTCTGGTAGGCCCTGATAGTGGTCCTCATAGGGGTATTAAACAGGAAAGACAGAGGGTATAAAAAGGTAGAACTTCTCCAAAGGCAACAAGTCAGGAAGTTAACAGCTGTCCTCTAGATTACACCTCTCACTTGGGTGATAGGTTGGGCAAAAGAAAAGCATAGTCTGTTGACTAGAGCTACCAACAGAAGAAGAAAGCATAGACAGGTATTAATGCGCAAGGATGTCCGGAGGAGCCTATGTACAGGAAGTTTACCTCTAAGTGAGATATGCCAAAATGCCTTGTGTAAGTCTTGGTACCACATCTAACTTAGTAGCCCCCCTGGAAAGCTGTCCAGGAGTGACTTATTGGTCTCAGTGCACAGGATCCTGCACTCCCTTTAGACAGAATTTCTACTAAAACTGATACCTGGGCTACCTGCTGTTATAAACTAGGAGTGAGGCCGCTCATTTCTTATGTTTACAATACTATGACTATAGTAACTAAGCATCCTATAGACTAAGGCTAGACCAGGAACAACAAGATCCTGGCACGTGACACTGCTTGACCAGTAAGGGGCCACGCGAATCCAGACAGGGATTTTGAGGTTCCTGCCAAGACCAAGGCAGAATTCCTCCAATTTATGAACTTGCATGCAGTAATGGGAGGATCAAATAAAAGCAAAATTCAAAAGTATAACTGCAAAATCTGACAATAATATGGGAACAATTATTAATTTGCATGTGACAAAACATAATGACCTTTCGTGAAACAATCCTGATGTGTGTAAAAGCTTTTTGCTGGCAGTTCAAGTGATTTTTTTTTTTATTTTGGTTCAATAACCAACACACTTGCTACCCAGTGATAAAAGGAACAATAAAACTGCAAAACTGGGAATTATCAATGCTAGTGTCTGAGCTTTCACATCTGCCGTGTTCCATCTTTGCAATACACATTACAGTGCTGTTCCCTAAATGAGCAGTAAAGTTACTATGGAAACGGTCAACGGTCCCACGTGCTTTCTAGGATATCTACTGCAATGAATGACTTGAAGTAAATAGATTGAAGGCATTAACACTGCTCAGCCCAAAACACATCCTAGAAATTTTCTTTATTGTACCACTCTCGCCCTCCCCTGGAAGAGACCTACAACACATGACAGTGGCACAACTCCTGTTCAGCTGATATGAAGCACATGCAGGACATGCTGGGTTGGTGACCACTGTTCAGAACACCAGGAAGGCAGTGACCTTCTTCATCATTGAGGCACTGGACACCAGAAGACTGGGGGTCAGTCAAGAAGAAAACTATTTCATTATTCTGAATTCACATACAGGACACAGGCACTTCTAGTTCTGCACTGGTGGGTCATCTCCGCTTATAATAAGGATAGGCAATTGATAATGTTGTATAGAGGTACAGATGCAGCATTCTTCATTATAATCTCTCTATTGCAAACAATCACAAATTGCACTTTTGTGGCTGATGTTCATGTATTACAGTAGGGTGCCGTTCTTATTACAATTGTAACATCAGCCAGAGGCTGGCTGCTATAATGTAATACGCAGGGTGCTGGCTGGACTTCAGGTTCCTTTGACATCTGGGGTGAGATTTTAGCTGTAGCAATTTCCTCAGAAACCGATTTGCTAGCGATAGCCATCAATATTTGTAAATGAGCAATTGCAAGCAATATCACAACAAAAACTTTGCATGCATCACCCCCAGCGTGAAAAGGCTTTTACACTGTAAGATCATAGCACATCCTGCTTGATACATTGCACAGCAGAATGGAGATAAGCAGCAGCGCAGGGAAAAACACCTGAATTTTAGTGCATTCAGTTGTACTGATTCCAGACCCAAGCTATCTGCAACAAGTATTACCAATTTGGAAACACAAGCATCTGCGATAGGGAGCACATCTGGGAACAGAAGCGGATGCCAGCCAACAGGCTAAGTGTCCACCTCTGCCGCTGCTATTCTGATTCATTTACTAATGATGACCTTAGAGAAGGGGTGCAAAACCTTTTGAGGAGCGTGAGGCACTTAAATGATTTGGAACCTGGTCTCTTCAAACTTCACTGTCCACTTTCCACACTCCTACATTTATATGTAAAAATCCCCGCATGCTAGCAATGCACATGCCGACTTGCTTACCTCTCTGAATATATAGGTCTGTTATTTATAGCCATCCCTTATCAGTCCCAATACACAACCCATCTAAGCTCCAACCAAGCATGTATCAATTATAAAAAAATATTCTACAAATTATTCTGCCAAAGGTTTCAGCCAGGGCTGGTGTTGTACAATCAATGTCACTGCATTACTCCAAGCTGTCACCTCTGTCTACCAATATGCCCCTCCTAAATCGCTCTCCAAGCAGTTGCACATTCTTACTGTGCCCCCATTTACCTATCTTTATGTGTGAGTTCTACTTACCCCTCCCACTTTCCATAGCCAGTCAGGGTCCACATCAAATGGCTCAGAGGGACACATGTGGCCTCCGGACCGAAGATTGAGCATGTGTACCTTAGACTAGGCCAGGGTTCCTTTCTGATGTTCATCTGTGTCCACAAAAATAAAATGACTTGAAATCACTGCCACTCACAGCAGTCGAAATTACTTGAGAAGGCAGGACTTCTGGCTTAACAGATGGCATTAGCTTAGAGCAGAGTGAATCAGGGCAAATTGCCAAAATGTACTTTTTTTAGGGGGGGGGGGGAGCAATTCAGGGGATGCTAGTTAAAATGTGGGTTTTGGTCTGCTTTAAACTTCCTGTCCAGGGAAATAAAGAAACATTATAGTCCTGTGGCTTGAGCTGGTCTGATTGCAGCACTCTTATTTCCTGTGCTGAGAGCACATTCCCCTGCGGCCTTCCATACATGTCCCTCCTAACAGTCATGTGGAAACCATCACCAATATGCCATTATTATTGGCTGCTCATATGTGGTGAGGGCAGGATTTGGGAGTATGCTGCCAGTTTTAGTGCAGGTAGCATTGCAGCTGTATCAGCTCAGACAGCATGACTATCTTGGAGTTTTTTTCCTTTTGCCCAAACAGTCCCTTTTTTCACAAATGACATAAGTGGCCTGATTCAAAGCCTCACATTTCCACCAGCGGGAATGACGTCGAAGGAACGTATTTGGTCTATTTCCTTGTCGGGTGATTCAGAGCCTTGTTTTGTGGCCAAGTTGTCCCAGCCTTCACTGAGCCGTGCCATGACTAAATTTCTTGATGGCATGACTGCCCTGCAGGAGAAATACATCTCTTTCCCTGACAGCATAGCAGCCTGGAACATGGTGAAGATGGGTTTTTTCAACATTGCGAATATGCCAAGTGTCATGAGCACCATCGATTGTATGCATGTGGCCCTGGTTCCCCCAGCTGCTCAAGAGTATATGATTCGGTATGTTCAGGTCCACGTAGCTCCTCCTTGTAGCCCATTCACCTCTCTTGAGGCTACCCTAGCTCCCCCTCCCCCCAAACATCTTCCCTGTGTCTTAGGCCCTTATTTAACAAGGGATAGCGCCAGGTAGCGAATGGTGAGCGAACGGTAATGACGCTCACCGCCACGAGAACGCCGCAATCACACATTTATGAAGCCGATCCTGCTTAGCGACTGACAGAGCGCCAGATAGCGAATCATTCATCATTATTCCAGCCTCACCCCACAGCGCCAGCGAGCGACCTTGAACAGCGACAGGTATGACCTCTCGCTACCTGGCGCTCTCCAATGCATTTCAATGGAGCAATCTTTAAATATTCATAATTAATTGCTATTTTTTTTTTTTTAATGTCAAAAATTCTGTGACCACTTCTGCAATGTTAGATATTTTTTTAAGCTTAAAAAAAAAAAAAAAATTGTGCAGAATTGATATTACAGGTCTGATATTAATGTATTCATATTACAAAATGTTTTGAAAGACATGTTTTTTTTTCTTCTAAAAATATGGTTGTTTGGGGGTTAAAAAACTACTTTTAACCCATCGCCGCCAGCGCTCTGGGGTTTAAACAAGCATTTCACAGCGCGAGATTTTTTGGAGCGTGATTTGTTAATGAATATGCTGGGAGCCGTTCGCTATGGCCGTTCGCTGTCATGCGCTCCCATACAGCGCGGAACCTGTCAAACAGCGACTCCTAACCCCGTATTCAACATTACCGCACACCGACTGAGTCGCTGTCAACAGCCGAACAACGGCCAAGCACAGAGAATACTAGCAGGCGCTGTAAAAATAACGCTACTGACGCTCATCTGTCGCTACCTGGCGCTATAAATGAATCAGCCTGCCCGTCTATTTAGGTCCAAATAGCTTCTCCTTGTAGCCCACTCTCCTCTCTTAAGGCTAGCCTAGCTTTCCCTCCCCCCAAACATATTTCCTGTGTCTCAGTCTGTTTAGGTCCACATAGCTCCCCCTTGTAGCCTATTCTCGCCTGAGGCTTGTCTAGCTTCCCCTTCCCCCAAAACAGCTTTCCTGTGCCTCAGTCTGTTTAGGTCCACATTGCTCCTCCTTGTAGCCCACTCTCATCTCTTGAGGTTAGTCTAGCTTTCCCTCCACCCAAAAAGCTTTCCTGTGTACCATTTGGCTTTTTATTTTTGCTGTTTATTTGTTGTTGCCAGTCTAGTGACCCATTTTTATTTGTGGCTTCTTCTCAGCAACTGCAAGATGGGCCACTCTCAACATCCAATGTGTCATGGGGACGGATCTTCGCTTTTTCAGTGTTTTGGCTGGCTTCCCTGGCTCGTCCCACGATGCATTTATATTGAGGGGTTGCTTGGCTTGTGGGTAAGTCTGTTTATTGCTAGAGTGGATCTGCGTGTTTATTGTTTTTGTTGCATTTGCCATGTGTTTTTCTTTTGTTATGTGCCCTCCATTTGTAATCCAGGATTATTGCGTTAGCCAATTGCTCTCCCTGCGCTCCTTCAACTGTGCTCATGCCCCTCTTTAAATGTCTTCTTCTCCATATTGCAGTTACAAATGCTTAGTCTGAGCATTCTGCCTTACCTTTTGTTTGTTTGGCCCTACTCTTTTGTAATACTTACTATTTGTTTTAGGCTGTTTTGATGTAGTGTTGCTTGTTAGTAGTTTAATTTCCATTTGTCTTTTAGGTGATTCTGGTTATCCCTTGCTGCCCTGGCTCCAGACACCTGGCCAGGAAGCTTATAATGGGGCCCAAACAGGCTGTAGTAGAGTGTGCTGTTGAAGACCAGATTTCACTGTCTGGACCACACAGGGGGCGCCCTTCAATTCAAGCCAGAGAAGGTTGTGCAATGGTGGGCATCAGCTTTCATAACTTTGCCTTGAGGGAGAGGGTTGCAGCATATTTGGAGGAACCCCTGCTTCTGGTTTAGAAATTCCTGGACATCTGTTGCTGGAACCCAGAGCCGTGCGTCCCAAAGCAACTCTTTTCGATGAATTTTATTTTTTTTCTCCACTTATGTCATTTGTGATTTATTATTATTATGCCTTGTCTGGGTGTTATTAAACGACATCTAAAGTTGTGTTTTTTGGTATTCTTTCTCTATTTACATGTTAATTGTCTCAAGTTGTTGGGCTATGGCACAACTGTGGATGCAGGTCAACAGAAAATTGATCACTAAAAATGCGCCTGTCCGGCATAACTAAAGCTTGGGGACACCCCACAACCCAAAGTCCAGCATGGTAGGGTGGGGGGATGTTGCCCTGCTTTGGGTGTTTGCAGTTTGCTGTGCCTCAAGCCTCTCCAGCCTTTGAAGGGCAACTTGGTTGGCTCCACCAGAGCCCAAACCAGCATCTCCATCTGCTGGTGGTGGCGCTGCTGCGCCACAACCACTGCAACCAGGTCTTCATGGAGCAACCTGGTGGTCTGTTGCACAACTTTAAAATATCTATTGGCGTTTTGCCAAAAAGCGGTGCTGTTGGCCCACCAGTTTGCCTCCATGATTTGGCACCACCTTACTAAAGACAGGTGACGTCCGGCTGCAAGCCAGGGCTGTCTTCCTCCTTGGCGCTCTGTGGAGCTGCTACTGGCAAAATTAAGCTAGAGCTGCAGGGAGGATTGGTGATGGCCAGTGTCCGTGGTGCCAGCAGCTGGTGGAGGTGTCCAGATAATATTGGGGGTCTCATCCAGATGTTCAGAGTGCCCTTCCTCCAGCTCATCAATTTCATCCAGGAGAGGTGCTATTTGTGTGGAGAAAGGTCAGCATTAGTGTTAGTTTTTCACAATGTTACCACACAGCCTCCAGGACCCCAGACTTTACCCTAGGTTCACCCTGCTTCTCCACGCTACCCCTTGCCATTTGCCTATTAAGCTCACTCATTTACCTCATCACTGTCTGGACTCTGCTTGGTGGCTGGCTGGTGGATGGGCCCGGCCTTGATTTTGTCTCTGTGGTAGCTAAATCAGAGGGGACTGCTGTGGTTGCAGGTGGCAGGTCTTGCGGCAAGGTGCTGCTGGCTGAGGTGTTGCTGCAAAGGCAAGGTAAATGCACTGATAGTTTCCTCTTAACAGTGATGTGACCCTTCAAAATCCCTAAAAGGGATACACACTGGGTCCTACATCAATGTGGGCCCCATATTTTGGTCTGCTCACACCCATGTTAGGGGTTACATATAAAAGTTGTCTAATACCCTTGGTGTGTGTAGTCGCACAACATATGTTGCGCCGGTGTACCCTCAAAGTTGGCTGTGCATGTGGGAACTAAGGTTTCTGGGTGGCGTGTTTGGTTGCTTACTCCCCCCAGTGCCAAGCTACAATTTGCTAACAAGTCTTACCACTGGTGGGCACATGCCACCTATCGTTTCCATGGTGCCCGACGCCCCCTGGTAGGTGTTGGGGTGGAGCATCCCCAACACCCGCTCCTCAGAATGGGTAAATTGTGGAGTTTTTGGGAGGCCAGTTTGCAAGCTTGATTCAAACAAAGGAAAGGGTGGTTTTAGCGAGTTGTTCAATGTTTCCTGTACAAGCAGCGCCTCAGCCGGTCTGGTGCTAAGTTTCTGACAAACCACCAACTTCAGGTCATCCCACTTTTTCTTGGCCTGGGCACCATCTTTGGGTTCTGGCCCTGCCCCATCACGTTGCGGGCAATCTCCAACTATAACTGCTCCTGCAACGCTTTGGGGGTTGAGTGGGACAGGGACCCAGGTCATAATTTTTGGCAACAAGATCCAGCAGAACCTCCAGCTGGGCATCATTAAATCGGCCACTCAACTTGCCCCTTGTTAGTTTGCACCCAGGGTGAATGGCTGATGCTGTGGTCTGCTGGTTGGTGTCTTGGCTGAAGGGGCGGTCACTATGCCCACTCCCATGCCCAGAACGGATGGATTCCAAGCTACTGGCCGGAGAAAGAGCAGGACTGGCAACGCTGCTCAGCCTTTGGATCCCCAGTTGGCTCCACACTGGGGTCTGTCCTGGGGTCCGCATATTGCTCCAGTGTCCTGACCGTTGGTTGGTCCGTGGTGGGCTGTGCCGGGAGCCCTGGTTTTCTGACTCCCGCTGCTGATGCCTTAAACTGACAATATGACAACCAAGATACAAACGTAAGGACGTAGCCTAAAAGACATGCAGACTACATGCAATGCCCTAGATACCAGCAGGGGGAAGAAGGGTAAGTATGTGCAAGGACATGCAGACTACATGGGATGCCCTAGATGCCAGCAGGCAGGGGAAGAAAGGTCAGTATGTGCCAGTTCATGCACACTACCATAGGTACAGTGGCGAGGGATGGCGCAAAGCACATTAAACTAGTTGGTTACAAAAAAAAAGTTGTGCGCTGGAAAGCCACGCAAGGACACGTCACACCAAGAACAATGGTCTCCACAGCAAGTTACGTCCGAAAACAGGCAAAAACATGGCTTCCGAGACCACTGCGGCTGCAAATACCGTAAATGCTCGGCTAAACCGTATGCGTACGCAAAGCAAATACACCCACTTACACATGGACAAACTTTTCACGGAACGTGGCTGTGAATCATACGAGCGCTCGCAATTTCACGGTTACCAAGATCAGTTCCCGAAAAAAACGAGCACTCACGAGTCTGAATTGGCCCAAAGATCTGTTATTGTGTCCAAAACAGTTTATCAATGATGTTGTACAGCAGATTCATCCTTGAATTGAAAGTTGCTTAAGTTACACAACTAATTGAAAGAAGCAACTGCTTGAATACATTGCACGACAGAGCAGAAGAATGGCCTGGCACTGATCATCACTAGTTTGAGCAACAATAAAAACTACAGACCAGCAGCTATGGGATGCGTAAAGCCGCTATAAGCAAACAAAGTGCACACAAACTTCTGCATTAAAGTAACCACAACACCACAAGTGTTGGTTCTTTTGTTGGGAAACATGGAATGTTTTCCTTTCAGATTTGCATACACAAATTTTGCTGTTGAAAAAAAGTCACTGTTATGTCAGCTTTGGCTTGCCTCCATTAGCCAGTTGTTTATGGTAAGGTTTTTCTGTGCTTTGTAAAGGACATATAAAACATTGTTTACCATACTGTTCAAGATTTTAGGGCACCAAACAACACAAAATATGGTGCTTTGTTTTCTTTGTCAATCATGATAATAATTGCATAACATGTCTACCGAGTGCCTTATTTAAGGCCAGCAGGTCCAACAGACGCTGACATAGGCCAGCCAATACTTCAGTGCAACAATCAAAGCTAATTTTCTAATGTTCGCCATAGTGTCTGCTAGCGTTAATGTTGTACACAGCACAGCGCCAGATTAGACGGGAATGCCGATTCTCTGAAGCTGATGCCATAGCCACAAATATGATGCTAAAAGGTGCACATCATAAATAAGGCCCTAATTATCAGGGAAAAACCAATATGAACATCTCCTGTGACTAATTGGACAGAGGACTGAATAGCCATGTGGAGATTTCTCACTTGTTCAGAGGGCACTAAAAGAGTACTGAACATAAGTAAATTCTGTTGTTCCTGCATACTCCTCAGCCTTATTACAGCTCCCATTAAAGAACTTATGGGTCAGTTTCCAAAATAAGGGTTTGCTTCCAAAAATCTTGCTGATAAGCATTTTGTGATATCTTATAAGAACATATTAATATAATAATAAAGTAAAAAAGTATCTACTACATGGAATTTGTTTCTAAAAGAAAGCTTTTGTGGACGTTGGACTATAAAAAGAGAACTAACCACTCCCCTTTTAGGCTATACCCTGGGCACTATCACTAGCTTCTGAAACTATATCATGCACTGGCAATAGGACACAGGAAAAGGAAAACCTAAGCTAGACATCAAGAAAATACAGCTATAACCAAAGTGTGTGAAATAGATTTTTACAGGGAAAACTCTATACATGTTGCTATCGTTCATCAGGGACACTGCAACACCTCTGAAGTCCTAAAGCAGTCCAAATACCAGGATGGGGGGAACATGGCTCTTTCTAGGGGACAGTGAACAGAGCCAGAAGCAGCACCATAGGATGGGTGAGGAAGGGGCAGAATTTTTTCTGTCCCGCAGTGAGCGTGATTTTGCCAAGAAACTGCCCTGTGGGAGAACAATTAATGTAAACCTCCAGTCTAAAGTTCCACAGTGGCCTCCAGGGCTCCTAGAAGTTAAAATGCCTGCTGCCTGGAGGTACTGTACACTAGAAAGTAAGAGAACTCAGCAGCAGCGGCCAACAAGTTTCTTTGGGCAGGATTGTGGAGTGCCTCACACGGTGTCCATATGGTCACCCAATGAACACTATTGGTTGCCAGTGGATGATGCCACTGTGGTAAAGCACAGAGATATTTTTCCTGATTTCAGGCTTACTAGGTAGCTTTAACCAGAGGGGAATCCCAAATCAGGTAAGGATTAAACGGAAATCTCTTTTTTTTTTTAAGTTTACTATAAGGCAGAAAAAGATTGTTCTGTTACGTGATCATATACTGCTAAAAATTTACGACCAAAGACAGTTGCCTATATACCAACCTAATGATCAACAATAAAACAAAGACCAGATTGTAGACCTAGGCAATGTCGAAAAATCGTACCAAGCAAGAACAGCCAACAGCTGACTGCATCAACCTAACCAAGAACAACAGCCCCTGCAACACCACCGTCTGCCACACCTTACGCCCCAGAGCTGCATTAGGAGATGACGGCCAGGTCGCCGCCTTGCAGGCCTGTTCCACCAACGCCTGGTGTTGGAAAGCCCAAGACGTCGTAATTGCCCTGGTGGAGTGAGTGGTGCCTCCTTCCCCTTGCAGGCACAGGCTTGTATGACCGTCTGCCTGATCCACCTGCCAAGAGAGGACCTGGCAGCCGCCAGGCCCCTCCAAAGGCCTTCTTGGATCACAAACAAGATATCAGTCTTATGTTCCTCGTGAGTAGTGACCAAGTAATACTTTAATGGCCTAACCACATCGAGGGAATGCAGGAGTCGTTCCTTATGGCCAGTCCCTTCTGATACCTTCTCATTAAGATAGACGGAAGGGACCACCTTGGACAAAAACTCCTGCTTCATAAGAAACACAGCATTGTCTTCATGCAGCACCAAAACGGTCACTTGATTTAAAGCGATGCCAGCTCTGAAACCCGCCAGATGAAGGTGATCATCAGAGAATCCTTCGCCATGGGTTCAAAGGGGGGCCCCTGAAGTGCTGATAGGACCAAATTGAGATCCCAGGGCGGGGATCCCTCGCCCGAGGTCAGACTCGCTTGGCACATGGGACATGCGGCACCACTCTCCATTAAAACACAAAACCCTGGTGCCTCTGATGCCTCCAACATCAGAGGCTCTAACTGCTAAGCAATACAGCAGATACCCACACCCTCCTGCCTGTCGACTACTACAGATTCCAGCCCCCCACCTTGCAATAACATGAACAATGTCAGATTCAGAAAGAAGTCAAAAGGCTTAGTGTAAGGAATTTACCTCTGCCAGGGGGCCGGCGGCGAGCGTCCGCGGGGCGACGCAGCACTCCTGCTGCTGGGAGCGCGGCGCGTCACTCTGGCAGCCTCCCTTGCCCCTCTCTAGCTGTGCAGGCGCGCGTCCCGCAGTCTGTAAATTTTGCCACTAGGAGGCGCTGTGCTGTGAGTGGCAGGCAGCGCAGAGTGCTCCACACCTGATGGGAATCAGGGGCTGATCAGCCCTGCAGCCAAGACTGACCAGCTCCTGGATAGTGTGTCCAATCACTCACAGTGTTGTAAGTTACACCAATCAGCACATACACTCCCCCCCAGGGTGGCCATTGGTCGATTCCCAAATAAATATGGAGTCAGCCCAGCACTCAGTGCCCGTGATAGTCTCTTGTGATTAGGGTGTGATTCTGTTAGCTGTTATCTGATCCTGACCCGGCTTGATCGACCATCCCTGTCTGCTGCCTGTACCGACCTCTGCTTTGTCTGACTGCGAACCTGCCTGCCCCTCTGGATACCCTGCGATCTCTGACCTCCTGGCTTGACCCATTGGCTACCCCTGACTACGCACCTGTCTCATCCCTGTACTCTGACGCACCCTCCGGATTGACTACCTGTGAACGACCTCGGCTTCGGGATACCCTCGTGGTTCATCGGCCTTCACCGTAAGCAGCCATCCTTTGCGCCTATTAAGACCTGGGGGCAACCGTGTCCGGTGAGGCGTGCCTAGCGTCCCGGCAAGCGGGGGCTTGACTATAGGCAGAAGCGGCGGTGGAGATTGGGGGTTGCCTGCTTACAGAAGGCTGGTGTCCCGCTGGGCATCACATTATCACGGGCCCCATAAATGGACCAAATTTTGGAACAGGTGCAGGCCCTGACCGCGGCCGTGGAGCACCTGGCACTTCGAGTGGCGGCTCAGGAGAACCGTCCAGCTCCTGCACCCTCTGTGCCCCAGGGGGCAATAGCCGCCTTTCCAGTTGAACCCAAGATTCCCCTTCCAGAGAAGTTTTCAGGGGACCGGAGTAAATTTGCCAACTTCCGGGATGCCTGTAAGCTCTATTTTCAGCTTCGCCCTCATGCTTCCGGCTCCCAGGAGCAACGGGTGGGACTTATCATCTCCCTTTTGCATGGGGATCCCCAATCCTGGGCTTTTAGCCTCTCCCCTCAGGATTACGCCCGCCAATCTGTTGAGGAATTCTTCAAGGCCATGGAAATCCTGTATGATGACCCAGACCAAGGGGCAACTGCTGATGCCAAGCTACGATCTCTTAGACAGGGGCGAAGACCGGCAGAAGAATATTGCTCGGAATTCCGACGCTGGGCAGTGGATTCTCGCTGGAATGACCCAGCATTGTGTGGGCAGTTCAGGCTAGGTCTGTCAGAGGTCATAAAAGATGTCATGGTAAATCACCCAGTACCTAACACCTTGGATGAAACCATGCAATTGGCTATCCGCATCGACCGACGCATACGAGAAAGACGCCTGGAAAAAGGGGCCCAGTCTGAAGTCAGTATGAAGCCTGAGGCCTTAGTCCCTTCTTCTTCTGAAGAACCCATGCAGCTTGGGGCCACCAAGCTTTCTGAAGCTGAGAGGCGTCGGCGTCTGTCGCAAGGTCTATGCCTTTATTGCGGAGAAGTCGGTCACCTGGTCCGCTCCTGCCCTCGGAAACAGGCATCGGAAAACTTCAGAGCCTAGGTGGGGTCGAGGAAACCCACCTAGGCTGCAAGGTATTTCCTCTGTGTTGCACACAAATTACATTGCCTGTCGAGATTACTCATGATTTTGAGTCCAGGTCTGTGGAGGCTCTTTTGGATTGTGGGGCCGCCGGGAATTTTATTGATTGGGGCCTGGCTCAAGCATTAAAGATTCCGCTGCAATCTTTAGTCAATCCAATTAGAGTCAAAGCCATTGATAATACCCCCCTTGTGGGGGGCCTGATTCAGTACCGTACTCCACCAGTGTTTGTTAGAGTGGGGGCGGGACATACCGAGCTAATGAGCTTCCTGCTCCTTAAGATGCCACTTACCCCTTTGGTTCTGGGACTCCCCTGGCTGTCTAAACACAATCCCCAAATTGACTGGGTCTCTGGGCAGGTTATCAAGTGGGGGCCACAATGTTTCCAGTCTTGTCTTGAGCTCCCTGTACGTGCCACTCGCTTGACTGCTGAGGGCATCCCTATCCCCTATGCAGATTTCGCAGACGTGTTTTCTGAAAAAGCCGCTGATGAACTCCCTCCTCATAGGCCTTTTGACTGCCCGATTGATCTTCTCCCAGGAACTATGCCGCCTCGGGGAAAGATTTATAATTTAACCCAAGCTGAGAATAAGGCCATGAAAGAATACATTGCTGAGAATCTGCAGAAAGGTTTTATTCGGCCGTCTACCTCACCAGCGGGTGCCGGATTTTTCTTTGTGGAAAAGAAAGATGGCGGCTTGCGCCCCTGTATTGATTATAGGGGCCTGAATAAAATTACAGTTAAAAATAAATACCCTCTTCCCTTAATAGAGGGACTCTTTAACCAGGTCATTGGGGCCCAGGTTTTTTCTAAGCTTGACCTGAGGGGGGCCTACAATTTAATCAGGATCCGTCAGGGAGACGAGTGGAAGACTGCCTTCAATACTCAGGATGGGCACTATGAATATCTTGTTATGCCATTCGGCCTATGTAACGCCCCAGCAGTCTTCCAGGACTTTGTTAACGAAGTTTTTAGAGAATACTTGGGCCGTTTTGTGGTCATCTACTTAGATGACATCCTAATATTCTCCCCGACCTTAACCGAGCATAGAGAGCATGTGCGGATGGTTCTACAGAAATTGAGAGAAAATCACCTCTACGCCAAGCTAAAAAAGTGCGTTTTTGAGGTTTCTGAGGTTCCGTTCCTGGGATACATTGTTGCCGATACTGGGTTAACAATGGATCAGGCCAAAGTGTCTGCAGTCCTCCAGTGGGAACAACCTAAAGATTTGAAGGGTTTACAAAGGTTTCTGGGGTTTGCTAATTTTTATAGGCGCTTTATAAAAAACTTTTCCACCTTGGTAGCCCCACTCACCGACCTCACTAAGAAGGGGGCGTTTACCCCTACTTGGTCGGGCCGATCCATCCAAGCCTTTGAGAACCTTAAGTCTGCCTTTAGTTCGGCACCTGTGTTGACCCACCCTGATATCCACCGAGCCTTCATAGTCGAAGTAGATGCATCTGAGCTCGGGGTAGGGGCAGTTCTCTCACAGTACAGTGGGTCTCCTGAACGGCTACATCCCTGTGCCTTTTTCTCGAGAAAATTTAATTCCGCTGAGCGGAACTATGATATTGGCAATCGAGAACTTCTAGCTGTGAAATTAGCCTTTCAGGAATGGAGACATTGGTTAGAGGGGGCCCAGTTCCCAATTACGGTATTCACAGATCACAAGAATTTAGAATACATCGAATCAGCTAAAAGGTTAACCCCCCGTCAGGCCCGATGGTCTCTTTTCTTCTCCCGTTTTAATTTCACCATAACATACAAACCAGGAACAAAGAATGTTAAAGCTGACGCTCTCTCCAGAAGTTTCAGAGTTGATAAAGTCCCTGTAGAGGAGATCCTTCCCATAATCCCACAACACAAGGTCATAGCTGTCATCCAACCTGACCTGTCAAGTGAACTAAGTCGGTTTCAATCGGATTCTCCTCCGGGCAAACCCGATCACCTCCTCTTTGTACCCCTGTCCCACCGTCCGGCAGTACTTCAGCAGTTTCATGACTCCAAGACGGTGGGTCATCCAGGGGTTAAAAAGACTTTGGCCCTTCTAGCCCGTCATGTCTGGTGGCCATCTTACAGGAGAGATACCCAGGCCTTTATTCAGCCCTGTAAGATCTGTGCCCGTAGCAAAACCCCCAGGTCAGCTCCTGCCGGACCTCTGGTGCCCCTGTCCACTCCTTCAAAGCCTTGGACGCACTTGGCAATGGATTTTATTACTGATTTACCACAGTCCCAGGGATATACCATTATCTGGGTTGTGGTAGATCGATTTAGCAAAATGGCGCATTTTGTCCCCCTAAGAAAGCTGCCCACAGCCCAAGAATTGGCTCAATATTTCTTAGATTATATTTTTAGACTTCACGGAATTCCAGAAGATGTGGTCTCAGATAGGGGGGTCCAATTTGTGTCACGCTTCTGGAGGGCATTCTGCACCCGGCTAGGCTTCACCGTTTCTCTGTCTTCAGCTTTTCACCCTCAGTCCAATGGGCAGACAGAAAGGACCAACCAGTCATTAGAACAATATCTCCGTTGCTTCACCTCTGATATTCAGTCAGAGTGGTCCCAATTTCTTCCCTTTGCTGAATTTGCCTTCAATAATGCAGTTAACTCCTCCACGGGGGTATCGCCCTTCCGATGTGTATATGGGAGGGATCTTAAGTTCTCAGCACTTTCAGGCTCGTCCTCTGGTTTGCCTTCTTTAGACGATTGGTTGTCCCAGTGGCCAGATTTATGGGCCAAGATTCAGCGGCATTTGGTCCAGGCATCGAGTCAGCAGAAGGTCTTTGCGGATCGTCGCCGATCCAAGAATCCAGATTATAAAGTGGGGGATTTGGTCTGGCTCTCTACCAAAAATTTAGCACTACGCCAACTCTCTGTAAAATTGGGACCACGATATATCGGCCCTTATCCCATTTTACAGAAAATTAACCAAGTCACATACAGACTCAAACTTCCACCATCTCTGAGGATTGTAATTCCTTTCACGTTTCCCTCCTTAAGCCTGCCAGGGGAGTGGAGGAGGATTCCTCTCCTTCTCCTATCCTAGTTGATGGTGAGCAGGAGTTTGAAGTCGCACGAATTCTGGATTCCCGTTTCCTCCGGAATTCCTTGCAATATTTAGTTGACTGGAAGGGATATGGGCCAGAAGAGAGGAGTTGGGTTCCAGCTAGAGATGTGCATGCAGACCGTTTAATTAAAAGATTTCATAAAGAAAATCCTCTTAAACCCAGGGTGGAGGGTCCTGGGGCCCCTCCTCAAGGGGGGGGTAATGTAAGGAATTTACCTCTGCCAGGGGGCCGGCGGCGAGCGTCCGCTGGGGCGACGCAGCACTCCTGCTGCTGGGAGCGCGGCGCGTCACTCTGGCAGCCTCCCTTGCCCCTCTCTAGCTGTGCAGGCGCGCGTCCCGCAGTCTGTAAATTTTGCCACTAGGAGGCGCTGTGCTGTGAGTGGCAGGCAGCGCAGAGTGCTCCACACCTGATGGGAATCAGGGGCTGATCAGCCCTGCAGCCAAGACTGACCAGCTCCTGGATAGTGTGTCCAATCACTCACAGTGTTGTAAGTTACACCAATCAGCACATACACTCCCCCCCAGGGTGGCCATTGGTCGATTCCCAAATAAATATGGAGTCAGCCCAGCACTCAGTGCCCGTGATAGTCTCTTGTGATTAGGGTGTGATTCTGTTAGCTGTTATCTGATCCTGACCCGGCTTGATCGACCATCCCTGTCTGCTGCCTGTACCGACCTCTGCTTTGTCTGACTGCGAACCTGCCTGCCCCTCTGGATACCCTGCGATCTCTGACCTCCTGGCTTGACCCATTGGCTACCCCTGACTACGCACCTGTCTCATCCCTGTACTCTGACGCACCCTCCGGATTGACTACCTGTGAACGACCTCGGCTTCGGGATACCCTCGTGGTTCATCGGCCTTCACCGTAAGCAGCCATCCTTTGCGCCTATTAAGACCTGGGGGCAACCGTGTCCGGTGAGGCGTGCCTAGCGTCCCGGCAAGCGGGGGCTTGACTATAGGCAGAAGCGGCGGTGGAGATTGGGGGTTGCCTGCTTACAGAAGGCTGGTGTCCCGCTGGGCATCACACTTAGCCCTCGAGGCATCCGATACTCAGCCCAGAAGAAGAGGGAGGCAGTGCAGGGGCTGCCAAGAGATGATCCGGGATGCAGCAGGGACCTCCGGGCACCTCACAAGATGGCACTGCCTTGCGCTGTTAGTTAGAAGGACGGCGGCGCCACGGACCTTGCAAATGCGCCCCACCCCCTCCTCCCGTCCTCAACTGTAAGGCCTGAGCGGGCCAAAGCCATGAACCCCCCCGTGCAGGTGTCGCAGACGCAGCCAGCCCACCCCCTTCCTGAGTTAACCAATAGGCAGGCCGCATTGCCAATGGGCACAGCCCACTAGCGATGAGGCCATCTCTCCCTTCAAACGCTGGCAGCCAAGCTCTAATTAAGCTTTGACCAGCATGGCTGGCAGCAGTAGCAATCACAAACTCACAGACACCAGTGAGCCTGGCCACCTAGCTCAGGCCCAACCCTGCAGCCATGCGGAGAGTCTCTCGCAGGGTGTCATGGAGTCATGGGGGTAGATGACCCAGAGTGTAAAGGGACCAGGTCACAGTGGGAAACACACAGCATGGCCACCATGCAAGGCCCAGAAATCAGGAGCCCTGCTGCAGCGTGGTCCTGATTCTCAAAAATCAGACCCAGCCGGACGAGCCCCGGCATGCTTACCTGGACCCATGCACGCTCTGCTCACTCTGCACGATCCAAGTTATCGACTTCAGCCATTTAACGGGGGTCCCCAGGAATGCTGCAGCTGGCGGGGGACTGGGAGATGGGAGAGTTGAAGTCCCCGCTCCCGGTCAGCTCTGTAACAGAAAAAAATCCAGACATCTTCACAGTCCCTTGTAACTGCAAAAAGAGAACTGAGGAGATCCCGAAACAGACTGCCCTATATAGGCTGGGAGGAGTTAGTTTTTTTTTCCTTCTTGCAGTCCCCACCTACGGCTGAGATTAACCCACATGTTTCTACTGGTGGTGCCCTGAAATGGAAGAGATGAGAAATAAATGATTCCACCATTACCTCATTTAAAGTGGACCAACAGTCACAAATGACCTTTTGTCCACTTACCCTAGTAGCTGGCACCCAGATTTGGCTGCCTCAGTCTGGCAGCACCTTGCACTGAAAAATGTTAGCCTAAGCTCTCTTAGCCTTAGAAATGTAGCCTTTTCATTCTCAGACATATGAAACAGACCTTGCCTCTCATGTAACCTATGTGTAATTTACCCAGTAAACTCATATTGGCAAGATACCCGTATAATGAAGCAAAAAAAGGGGATCGATCCGCACTCCTTAAAACTTAAAGCATTTATTTGAAAAAGGATAAAATCCAAAACTCCATATTCTCACAGCAGTATAAAAGCAATACAGGACCCTGGCACATGAAAGTATGCCAATCTCGCTAACGCGTTTCGGACGCACAAAATAGGTCCTTAGTCATAGATACAGATGGCATAACCACATACAATAATATATAGTGTGTAACATAATGCACTTACCCTCCATCAGCTGCAGATCGCGAACGCGAGTCCCCCCTGCGCACGCCGCCTCCGCCGCCGGCGGGGTAGAATGACGTCATGCGTAGAGCAGCGCCAGACTCCACCAATGGCAGGCTTGGAAGCGGCAGCCAATCAAGACGCAGGAGGGAAATACGTCGTGAGCACCGTTGCTAAGCAGCGTTATAAACAATGTACAACAGCGGGGAGGGAAAGACCAATACAATAAAACAACTTCAGAGACAAAGGCAGAGAACAGCCCTATTGCCAAATAAAATATTACATGAAAACTGCGAGCAATCCTGGGCATAGGTCCATACTCGTTAAACATAGGTTTAGATAATCATATGCAAAAGGCAAAACGGGCAAATGGCTGTGTATGGTGCGCCCATTGACGGATATAATAATACACAGGACTATGCCTGGAGGTAGCACGAAAAGAAAAAATATAATCAAAATAGAAGGACTTAACAGTCCATACACAGTGTCATAAACACCAAAATTTACTATAAAGATGTAACTTTATGAATTGTATTCCGACACCAGAGCCAATAACAGAATAATAATATGGGGCATGAAGACTACCCTAGCCAACACTGGTAATGATACTACTGAGGTCACATCTAGGTGGCCTAGCAAGTATGTCCTAACATTGGGGCATGCAAAATATGTAATTAATAATATAGTATATAGATGACCTAAACTGGTGTAAAGCATGCCATTAAAGAGGACACCCATCAACTTATAATGAAAGAGAGATCCCATTTATGGTTAAGGCCATGTGGGAAACGTGTATTGAGAGTGAAAATCCAAAATGCCTCCCTCATAAGCAATTTCCTATGGATATCACCCCCCCTGGGTCCCATGGATACCCTTTCTAGGGCTGTCACTCTAATTGCGGGGTTACTATCAGCATGACATTGATTGAAATGTTTGGCCACATTAGAGTTCTTAATCAATTCTGGTTTGCCAATACCATACACATGCTCTGTGATACGGGTTTTCAATTTACGTGTGGTGCAGCCTACATATTGTATTTGACAATACATGCAGGTAATGAGAAATTGCTTATGAGGGAGGCATTTTGGATTTTCACTCTCAATACACGTTTCCCACATGGCCTTAACCATAAATGGGATCTCTCTTTCATTATAAGTTGATGGGTGTCCTCTTTAATGGCATGCTTTACACCAGTTTAGGTCATCTATATACTATATTATTAATTACATATTTTGCATGCCCCAATGTTAGGACATACTTGCTAGGCCACCTAGATGTGACCTCAGTAGTATCATTACCAGTGTTGGCTAGGGTAGTCTTCATGCCCCATATTATTATTCTGTTATTGGCTCTGGTGTCGGAATACAATTCATAAAGTTACATCTTTATAGTAAATTTTGGTGTTTATGACACTGTGTATGGACTGTTAAGTCCTTCTATTTTGATTATATTTTTTCTTTTCGTGCTACCTCCAGGCATAGTCCTGTGTATTATTATATCCGTCAATGGGCGCACCATACACAGCCATTTGCCCGTTTTGCCTTTTGCATATGATTATCTAAACCTATGTTTAACGAGTATGGACCTATGCCCAGGATTGCTCGCAGTTTTCATGTAATATTTTATTTGGCAATAGGGCTGTTCTCTGCCTTTGTCTCTGAAGTTGTTTTATTGTATTGGTCTTTCCCTCCCCGCTGTTGTACATTGTTTATAACGCTGCTTAGCAACGGTGCTCACGACGTATTTCCCTCCTGCGTCTTGATTGGCTGCCGCTTCCAAGCCTGCCATTGGTGGAGTCTGGCGCTGCTCTACGCATGACGTCATTCTACCCCGCCGGCGGCGGAGGCGGCGTGCGCAGGGGGGACTCGCGTTCGCGATCTGCAGCTGATGGAGGGTAAGTGCATTATGTTACACACTATATATTATTGTATGTGGTTATGCCATCTGTATCTATGACTAAGGACCTATTTTGTGCGTCCGAAACGCGTTAGCGAGATTGGCATACTTTCATGTGCCAGGGTCCTGTATTGCTTTTATACTGCTGTGAGAATATGGAGTTTTGGATTTTATCCTTTTTCAAATAAATGCTTTAAGTTTTAAGGAGTGCGGATCGATCCCCTTTTTTTGCTTCATTTGATGTTTATGGGGCTTGGACAGCCTCGGATCCTGCACCCGTTTCCAGTGTGCCTTGCATCTCCTTCTTCTTTTGCCATTTGCTGTTGCTGTCGACTACAAGGAGCACCTGGATTTTCTCCATAGAGTACCCCAGACCATGGCTACTCCAAGACCGGCAGTATCACAAGATAACCCTGGCACTTCTCCTAACATGGACCTTCTGTTTACAGACAAGAGGAAAAGGCTGGCCCAATTGGACACTTTTTCATGTAAACCTTTGGATCCCGGTGAATCATCGCTTCCTGACATGGATATACATTCCCTATTTAAACTTCATGGGGATTTACTCCACAAGGAAACCAAGATATGGTGGGACATGTCAACATTGTCTAAATATATTGACGATCGAATGGTCCCACGGGGGCTTCGGATTAAAAAATTCCCGACCTTTGAGTTACCGGAGGAATATAAAGTAAGATGGAATAGTGTACTTACTGAAACTTCACTTTCTTTGATGGCCATTTTGGTTGAATATCAAGGGCATAGGCTAGATGACTTGCAAGCCTCCCTTGAGAAATCATCATTGGAACTGGAATCCAAGAAAACTGTTCCTGCCTTTAATTCCCTCTACAAGAGGATGTTGGATACACAGGACAAGCTGGAAGCCAGCATTATAGCATTGAAAAAACGCAAATATCAACGTGACACAAATGACTATATGACAGGTCAAGTATATGATTGGAAAATGTTCACCCAAAGGAGGCAGAATCCAAGACCTATTTTGAAAAGGGCGATGAGATCCCGCCCTAAACGGGTCACCTTTCTTACCTCAGATTCAGATTCTGACCAGGGGGACTTGAATAACCAATCTGACCAGGAAGACACATTAGATCCCAGGGGGAACGTGGGTGCTTTCAAATCTCGCACCACATCATTTAGGTCCGCCGGAACACATAGAGCCACTGGATCATACAATAAAAATGAGGCGGCTTTTTTAGAGGACCGAACATACGGTCAAACTTCAACTATCATGACCCGCTCAAAGCAAAGAGGCCGTGCAGGAGGGGAGGCCGTAGACGCAGACGCAGCACCCAGATATGGCCCACGCAGACCACGGCGATAGGGATGGATAATATCCTGAACTTATCAGACCATACCTTATCATCGGCTGAGATGTCCCTGTTGTCCAAGGGACTATCATTCGTACCGGACACTCACTTTAATCCTTTTAACACTTTATTGGACGTAAATAAATTTGTAAGATCTCTTACCTTGAAACGACATTTTTCTAATGGGAAGAGTGATATGGATGGGGCGGATGAGGTGACTGACTTGTCATCTGGTAGCGTTATGCCACATGATGTGCTGAGTCAAGCCTCTCTGACATCTTTGGTGTGCCCCTCAGATTTTTCCTCAATGTGTAGAAATAATGACATTGATCAATTACAATTTGAGTTGGGACAAAAATCGCCCTTCTCACATATTAGTGCCCCGACTCCACCTAACTTTAGGAATTCGGATTTTTATCCGATCAATTCACGCGGGGATGTCCTTGGCATGTTCCAGGACGCTGTAGAGCGGGATATAATGAAATTGAAACCACTTTGTTCCCATGATCATAAAGGTAACCTTTCACCCCAGGAAGTGAAGGCTCTTAAAGATCTCAAGAATAACAAGGACATCGTCATACGTCAGGCTGACAAAGGGGGCAAGGTGGTTATTCTTAACAGTAGCATGTACCGAGAAGAGGCAATTAGACAGCTTAGTGACCCTGCTACCTATAAAAAATTGTCAAATGATCCCACAGGGGAATTTCAGGTCTCTCTTTCTAAACTGATTGAAGAGGGTTTGTCACTTGGAGTCCTTTCACCTAGATTAGCCGATAGGCTTAAGGTCTTGTACCCTGTTGTACCATTGTTCCACCACCTGCCAAAGATACACAAGCAAGATTTTCCACCCAAAGGCAGACCCATTGTGGCCGGCATTGGGGGTCTCCATGAACCAATGGGTAGGTGGTTGGACACAATGCTGCAACCATTGGTACAGAGATTGCCGGGTTTTCTACGGGATACTGGTCACCTGATACGCCTCCTATCCAGTACGCCTTGGGAGCCGGATCTTACCTTATGTACTATGGATGTTACATCCCTGTACTCGTCAATCCCCCAAAATCTAGCTATTGAGGCGTTGAGGTTTCACCTCACTCACTATTCAGAATATGAACCAAATTTGTGTGCCTTCATTATCATGACAACTGAGTATCTTTTACAGCACAATTATTTTGCATTTGACGGGATTTTTTATTTACAGATCCGTGGAGCATCTATGGGGGCGCCATTTTCACCTTCCCTGGCCAACCTGTACATGGGGTGGTGGGAACACCACTCCATATACAGCGATAATAACACATGGCGGTCTAATATTATGGCATATTTTAGGTATATTGATGACCTGTTACTCATATGGCGGGGAACCGAACACGACCTTACTGACTTTACGGATTACTGTAATAACAATCATCTGAATTTAGAGTTTACAGCTCATAGGCATAAGTACGAATTAGAATTTCTAGACTTAAAAATAACATTAGATACTGCTAATGAGGGCTACCGGACGTCCACGTTCCGTAAACCGACAGCTGGCAACAATATACTCCGTGCCTCAAGTTGCCATCCGGCTCATACGATCAAATCTATCCCGGTAGGGGAAATGGTACGGAGTCGGAGGAATTGTTCCAGCGTGGAATCCTTTTTAGAGGAGTCTATTGAAATTCAATCCAGACTAGCGAGTCGGGGATACCCCCAGTGGATGCTTACAAGAGCTAGGGATATTGCCCTTAGGAGGCCGAGGAATAGCATCCTAGGGGATGACAAGAAACCACAAATAAGGAAAGGCTCTTCTTCCTCATTTAGAGGGGTGACATTTAGCACCCCATTCACCCTGGAGTTCAAGGAGATCTGTAAGATAATCCGAAACAATTTACCCATCTTAAAAGCGGACCCCCTCCTTAGAGACACACTAGATGAGGGGGTGCGATTGGTCAGCCGTAAGTCCCCGAGCCTATCTAATACCTTGTCACCCAGTTTTTTTCAAACACACAAGGGAGACTGTAAGACATGGTTGGCTACTAGGGGATTTTTTCCATGTGGTGGCCCTCGCTGCGGCCTATGTAGGTTTGTGGCTAAGGGCAACAGTTTCACGTCTACCAGTAATGGCAAAAGTTTTCAAATCAAAACTCTGCTTAATTGCAATACAAAGATGGTGGTTTATCTCATTACCTGCATGTATTGTCAAATACAATATGTAGGCTGCACCACACGTAAATTGAAAACCCGTATCACAGAGCATGTGTATGGTATTGGCAAACCAGAATTGATTAAGAACTCTAATGTGGCCAAACATTTCAATCAATGTCATGCTGATAGTAACCCCGCAATTAGAGTGACAGCCCTAGAAAGGGTATCCATGGGACCCAGGGGGGGTGATATCCATAGGAAATTGCTTATGAGGGAGGCATTTTGGATTTTCACTCTCAATACACGTTTCCCACATGGCCTTAACCATAAATGGGATCTCTCTTTCATTATAAGTTGATGGGTGTCCTCTTTAATGGCATGCTTTACACCAGTTTAGGTCATCTATATACTATATTATTAATTACATATTTTGCATGCCCCAATGTTAGGACATACTTGCTAGGCCACCTAGATGTGACCTCAGTAGTATCATTACCAGTGTTGGCTAGGGTAGTCTTCATGCCCCATATTATTATTCTGTTATTGGCTCTGGTGTCGGAATACAATTCATAAAGTTACATCTTTATAGTAAATTTTGGTGTTTATGACACTGTGTATGGACTGTTAAGTCCTTCTATTTTGATTATATTTTTTCTTTTCGTGCTACCTCCAGGCATAGTCCTGTGTATTATTATATCCGTCAATGGGCGCACCATACACAGCCATTTGCCCGTTTTGCCTTTTGCATATGATTATCTAAACCTATGTTTAACGAGTATGGACCTATGCCCAGGATTGCTCGCAGTTTTCATGTAATATTTTATTTGGCAATAGGGCTGTTCTCTGCCTTTGTCTCTGAAGTTGTTTTATTGTATTGGTCTTTCCCTCCCCGCTGTTGTACATTGTTTATAACGCTGCTTAGCAACGGTGCTCACGACGTATTTCCCTCCTGCATCTTGATTGGCTGCCGCTTCCAAGCCTGCCATTGGTGGAGTCTGGCGCTGCTCTACGCATGACGTCATTCTACCCCGCCGGCGGCGGAGGCGGCGTGCGCAGGGGGGACTCGCGTTCGCGATCTGCAGCTGATGGAGGGTAAGTGCATTATGGTACACACTATATATTATTGTATGTGGTTATGCCATCTGTATCTATGACTAAGGACCTATTTTGTGCGTCCGAAACGCGTTAGCGAGATTGGCATACTTTCATGTGCCAGGGTCCTGTATTGCTTTTATACTGCTGTGAGAATATGGAGTTTTGGATTTTATCCTTTTTCAAATAAATGCTTTAAGTTTTAAGGAGTGCGGATCGATCCCCTTTTTTTGCTTCATTTGATGTTTATGGGGCTTGGACAGCCTCGGATCCTGCACCCGTTTCCAGTGTGCCTTGCATCTCCTTCTTCTTTTGCCAAGATACCCGTATAGGCAGCAGCTATACTTGCATACACTTAAAGCAGCAGAAAATACCATTTTGTGATTACTCACCTGTAAAATAGGTATTACAAGTATGTCTCACACCCTGCTTCGGAAGTATTCATTACACGTGGGTTATGTCCAGTACAGGGCGAACTTCTGCAGAGATGACAAGAAAAAAGAAGCCCCTCCCAGTCCATAAATACCTGGGACCTCCCACACATTCCCCAGTCTAACAAAGCAGTAAGGGGACCAGGAAGAGCAAATAAAAAATTTTACCAATAAAAAGTTCACCAAATAGAGGATTCAAGATACAACTCAGGGTGGGACGAAGCAGGGTGTGAGACATACTTGTAATACCCATTTTACAGGTGAGTAATCACAAAATGGTATTATTCCAAGTATGTCTCACACCCTGCTTCGGAAGTATTCATTACACGTGGGACATCCAATAGCAGTGTCCAAAAAGGGTGGGGATCCCAAAAGGCAATAATGCACAAATTAAACCACTGCAGCTTGCAGAACTTTGCGGCCAAAAACAGCATCCGCTGGGGCCCGCACATCAACCGTATAAAACTTGGAAAAAGGTATGAACAGAAGACCAAGTAGCAGCCTTACAAACTTGTTCAACAGAGGTCTGGTGCTGAAAAGCCCAGGAAGCCCCAACAGCACGAGTAGAATGAGCAGTGATCTGGAAAGGGGGTTCCCTCCCCTTGGCAATATAGGCCCTAACAAAGGCCTGACAAATCCTAGACTCGACGGGCGCCAAACCCTTCTTGGGCCCAGAGGGCACCACAAACAAGGCGACCGTCCTACGGAAAGGAGAAGTAGCCACCAAATAGTACTTCACACAACGAACAACATCCAAAGAGTGCAGGGCCCTCTCCTTGTCATTGCTAGGTTTAGGACACAAGGAAGGGAGAACCACATCCTGAATGAGATGGAAGGCAGAAAACACCTTAGGTAGGAAGTCTGGCTTAAACCAGAAGACCACCTCGTCCTGGTGTCTTTCAAAGTAAGGGGCCTGAATAGACAGAGCTGCCAACTCAGAAACACATCGAACGGAGGTAATAGCCACCAAAACGGCAACCTTTTGTGTGAGAATAGAAGATGCAGCATCCTGCACCGGCTCAAAAGGAGGCCCCTGGAGGGCTGACAAACCAAATTCAAGTCCCAAACTGGCAACAAGGGCTTGCGAGGGGGCCGCGAATGAGTGACCCCCTGGAAAAAAGTCTTAACCAAAGGATGAAGAGCAAAACACCTTTGAAGAAAACCGCCAGGGTTGAGACCTGCCCTTTCAGAGTACTAAGCTGAAATCCCAGGTCCAAACCTTGGAGAAAACTCCAAAAATTCTGGGAATCGAAAAACACCCTACAAGGCAAGGCCCTAGCCGCACACCAAGCAATATAGTAGTAGATGTTAGAGGAAGACTTCTTCCTAGCCCTAACAGCATCAGACAAACCTTTTTCTTTAAAGATGGAAGACTCAGCAGCCACGCCGTCAAAGCCAGCGTTTGTAAATTGGGGTAACATAGCTGACCTTGAGCGACCAGATCTGGAAAAAGGGGCAACCTGTACTGATCGGACCGCCAGCCGCACAACGTCCATGAACCACACCTGTCTTGGCCACCTTGGAGCCACCAGAATTACTGGCACACCCTCTTGAACCAGCTTGCACACCACCCTGCCTACCATGGAAAAGGGGGAAACAGATACAGGAGACCCAGATCCCGCCAGGCCAGGGACATGGCATCCACTGCCAGAGCCAGGGGATCCTGTAACAGAGACACAAGGCAGGGAGCTTGTGATTGTGATGGGAGGCAAAGAGATCCACTGCCGGGAACCCCAACTTGTGACAAATGGATAGAAAAACCCTGTTGTCGAGGGACCATACCCCTCGGCGAGAGGACACCCTGCTCAGAGCGTCCGCTTCCAGGTTCTCCACCCCTGGAAAGTACACCGCCGAGATGCATAAAATATATATATTGACAGAGTAGGATCTGAACCTGCACCGCCGGGGAATAAAGCTCCATAAACTTATGCTCTGGGCCGTGCAGCCGGCTTGGAACATTGTTCTCGGCCCTGCTGCGAGTCCCTCCAAGCCGATAACAGATGGAGTTGAAGGGGCCTCATGTGAAACTGAGCAAAAGGAACTGCATCGAAGGAGGCCACCATCAACCCCACCAGCCTCATCCCTTGCCGGATGGACGGGCGAGGGTGGGACAGAAGAAGACGAAACAGATCTTGAACCATCTGCACCTTTGGCTGAGGTAGGAACACCCTGGTCTGAATGGTATCCAGATTCATGCCCAGAAAGGAAATCTCCCGTGACGGGGAGAGAGAAGACTTGGGGTAGTTGATCACCCAGCCGAACCTCTCCAGCGTAGTCACCAGCAACCTGGTGTCTCCTGGGAAGATCGGCACATGAAGGTAAGCGTCCTTGATGTCTATGGACGTCATGAAGTCCCCTGGACGAAGAGAGTTGAGGGCCGAGCGCAGAGTCTTCGTGCAAATTTTCCTGGTTCTTTTTTTTTTTTTTTTTTTTATATATTCTTTATTTATTTCAAACAGTTCAAGACAGGATACAGCGTTAAAGGGCACTCAAGATTTACATATTTGCACAGATTCAGATCATAAACTCTTGCATGAAAGAAGAAGACAAAAGGGAAAAAGAAAAGGTCAATAAAAGTTAATGCCTAACAGACTTTCCTGCGTGTTGTTTGAAATGATTTATCAGGCGCGACCCGCTGGCTGTCCGCCCGGAGGGGCAGCCCACAAGGGGTCCTCCCCAGCACAGACCCGCCGCGGCGTCCGGCATCTCTTGTTCAGAATCATCTCCTGTACTCTCAAAGCAGAAAAGTCCTCTAAAGAAGGGAAAGGGGGGAGTGGGGTAGGAATTTGGGAAAGGGAAAGGAGAGTGACGGGGGGGGGGGGGGAAAGCTCCATCCCTCTAGGTCGACTGGGCTGCATCTGTGAGGGCCTTGTATTCTGGGGAGCACACAAATGAGTCCCAGCCCGCCCACCTGCGGTTATGTGTCTCAGACATCTCATCACGCTCTGCCATTATGCCCTCGTATCTCTCCATCTCCGAGACCCTGTTGAGCCACATAAGGACGCTGGGTGGCTCCGCCTCCCTCCATCGAGCCGGGATACATGCCCTTGCTGCGTTAATCAACTGACCCAGGATGGATCTCCGGTATCTCTTTACGGGCAGCTCTGAGTGGTGGAGAAGGAAGAAGGCCGGGCCCTCCGGGAGAGCCTCCCCCAGGACGCGTTCCACGGTCGTCTTGACTGTTGACCAGAAGCCGGTCACTTTTGGGCAGGACCAGAAAATGTGGAGGA
Source organism: Gastrophryne carolinensis (assembly GCA_027917425.1). Lineage (NCBI taxonomy): Eukaryota > Metazoa > Chordata > Amphibia > Anura > Microhylidae > Gastrophryne > Gastrophryne carolinensis. Next base: position 564,368,401 of record CM051234.1, read on the forward strand.
GGTCCCCCCTCCCCCGGCCACAGCGCCAGCAGAGAGGGGACACCTCCGGGAACCACTTATGTAGCGTGGTGGGCACCCTATACCAGCCTGTGAGAATTTTGTAATTACATTCCTTGTATTTGGTGCATCTGGCCGTGTCGTGCGCCAAGCTCGCCACCCTGGTCCACTGCTTGGGAGTGAAAGAAGTACCTAGCGCCTCCTCCCATTTCTGCATAAAGGAGGGGACCCCCATCTCCGTCGGGCTAATCAACATTCTGTACGTCATAGAAAGGACATGCTGAATCGGGCCCTCCCCTTCACACAGTCTCTCAAACGGGGTAAGCTCCCTAACTCCCAAAGCCTGTCTCTGAATAGACGATAGGAAATGCCTCAGCTGTAGTTCCTGCCAGGCGTTCCATCTAGGCAGGCCTCTAGAGTCTGCGATGTCAGCGAGCGGTACCCATGCCCCCCTGTCTAACCCTACCAAGGCCACCCCTCAACCAGCTCTCAGCCGTTCTGCTCGACAGTCCCGGCGGGAACGCAGGGTTTCCCAGGATCGGGAATAGTGGCGAGAAGTCAGGGGAGATGTTGCAACGGGACCGAAGTTTTTGGAAGACTCTAATGGAGGCCCCTATGGTAGGGTGTTTTGAGATCGCTCCCAGGTGTTGTTTTGCCAACCAGGGCAGATAGCTCAGGGGGAGAGAGGTGTTTCCCTGCTCGATTTGGACCCATTGTTTGTGTCTCGAGTGTCTACACCAGTCAATTATTCTGCTGAGGTGTGTGGCGGCATAATATAAGCTAGGGTCTGGGAGACCAATTCCTCCGTTCTCCTTAGATCTCCTAAGGATCTTTTTGCTAACCCTGGGGTTTTTCCCAAGCCAAATGAACTTGGCGAACAGGGCTCCCACCTTCTGTAAGTAGGAGTTCGGGATGTCGAGCGGGAGTGCTTGCATCAGATACAGGAGGCGGGGTAATAAATTCATTTTTAGGGCATTACATCTCCCGAACCAGGATAGGTTCTTAAGGGCCCAAGCCTCTGTGTCTCTGACAAAGCTCTGCAGCAGCGGGGGGAAATTCAGGGGGAATATTTTGTCTAATGTTTTCCCGATCTTAGTTCCCAGGTAAGTGATATGTTCGTTAGCCCATTTGAAAGAGAAGGAGTTTTGTAGGTTAGTCTCCCTGTGTCTCTCTAAGTTAAGGTTCAGGGCTTCAGATTTTTGTAAGTTAATCTTGTAGTTCGACACGTCCCTGTAGGCATCCAACTCACGCATCAGATTAGGGAGGGTAACTTCGGGACAGGATACAAAGAAAATCAGGTCGTCCGCATAAGCTGCTGTTTTATAATGGCCGGAAGGCAGGGATACCCCCCGAATGTTGGGATTTGCCCGCACTCTACAGAGGAAAGGCTCTAGTGTCATAATGAAAATAAGTGGTGAGAGGGGACATCCCTGCCTTGTCCCATTCCCGATGCTGAGAGGCTCCGACAGGAGGCCATTGACCCTCACCACTGCCGAAGGGTGGTGGTAGAGACTAGTGATCCATGATATCATTTTAGGCCCTAAACCCACGTGCCGCAGAACTCCTAACATGAAGTCCCAGTGCACCCTGTCGAAGGCCTTCTCAGCATCGGTGGCAAGGAGAACCGCAGGGAGTCTTGTCCTGTGTATGTTGTCCAACAGATTTAAGACCTTCACCGTGTTGTCCCTTGCTTCTCTAAGTGGCATAAACCCTACCTGGTCTAGGTGGATAACGTGATGTAGATGTGGAGCCAGGCGGGAGGCCAGAACTTTGGCGAATAGCTTAACATCTGCGTTGAGGAGAGAGATCGGCCTATAGCTAGAGCTTTGCATAGGGTCTTTCCCTTCCTTCGGGATCACGGATATTTGGGCTCGAAGACTATCCTTGGGGAGGGTAGCACCTCTCGCAAGGGAATTAAAGACTACCTGAAGTCGAGGTAGTAGGACCTCAGAGAATACTTTGTAGTACAACAGTGGGAGCCCATCTGGACCTGGCGTTTTCCCATTAGCAGACCCTTTGATGGCCTTACTCACTTCGTCTGCCGTGATGGGGTCCTCTAGTTTTCCTATCAGAGCCGGCGGGATTCTAGGGAGGCCTGATTTCTCGATGTATTCTTTAATTTTTCCTGTCTTATCTCCATGGGATTGGGGCGAGATATTGTAGAGTGTCTCATAGTATTTCCTGAATACTTCTGCAATCTCTCTGTCTCTGTGGACCACCCTCCCCGCCTGGTTGAGGATCTTAGGGATATAGTTTCTAGCCCTCTCTCCTCTCAGCGCAGAAGCCAGGAGTCTCCCACATTTGTCCCCCGACTCGTAGAATATTCTCCGGCTCTTAATGAGTTGAAGTTTGGTTTTGTTACTAAGTAATTTCCGGAGACGATCTCTAAGAGCGGTCAGGGGTGCCAGATGTGTCCCTGCGAGTGACTGCTTGTGGGCTCCCTCTAGCTCTTTTATTTCATCTAGTAGGTCCTTGATCTGTTTGCCTCTCTCCTTTTTAACCCGTGCCCCTCTCTCAATCAGTGCTCCTCTGATGACACATTTATGGGCTTCCCAAACCACAGGGGCGCTAATCTCTGGTGAGGAGTTATCTTGGAAATAGTTTTGTAAGACCAGGTTTAGTTCTTCTCTTATCAGTGGGTCCTGAATTAGGGACTTGTTTAGTGTCCACGACCAAGGCCGAGGTGCGTGTTCGTTGGATGCCAACCGGATGCCCACAGGTGCGTGATCCGATATGGTTATATTGCCTATGGTGGCGGACCGAATCATGGGGAGTGAGTGGTGCTGGATCAGGAACATGTCGATCCTCGAATACATGTTGTGGGGAGGGGAGTAAAATGTATAATCCCGCCCGTCAGGGTTTAAAATCCTCCATGGATCTACCAATTGGTGTTTGTGCAGCAGCTTCTTGATTCTTTTAAGTTTTGTGTAAGGCATATAGGAGTGGCCTTTAGAGGTATCTATTAGAGGTTCTAGGGAAAAGTTAAAGTCCCCTCCTATGATCAGTCTTCCCTCAGAGTAAGCCGCCAGGTTCTCTAAAACCTCCTCCAGAAAATTGATCTGCCCCACATTCGGGAGGTATAGATTGGCCAGGGTAACGAGCTCGGACCGGATCTTCCCCTTAACAAATAGCCAGCGACCCTCTCCACCACTCAGAGAGCCCAATTCCTCCCAGGCCACAGATCTGGAAATGAGAATGCTCACTCCCCTAGACCGTGAATCAGGGGAGAAGCTGTGATATGACACCGGAAATACCTTATTCCTGAAGACAGGAGGGTTAGCCGCCTTGAAGTGGGTCTCTTGTAGGAAGGCCACTTGCGCCCTCTGCGCTCTGAGGTTGTTCAGGATCATGGACCTCTTTTCTGGGGTGTTCAGCCCTTTTACATTGAAAGAGATTAGATTAGTATCGGCCATGTTAATGGACAGTGAGCACCAAGTGGCGTCAAGGTATTAAGAGAGTAGGGCCAGGAGAGATCACAAGGGAGGCCAGGCGGGTTACAACTGTTGGCGGACAGCACCAAACTACGGTATCTGTCCAGTCAGTTCAAGGTCTCGGAGATGGAGGAGGGGGGCAGGGGAGCAGGGAGGGGTAAGGGGGGTACAGAGGTGGGTCTAAGGGTGTGTATCAGTAAAGAAAGAAGGGATGAGACACTAGGGGGGGGGGGAACACCTAAAGATTAAAAGGGTCTGACAGGTCACAGACCAAACCGGGACCGGGTCCCCCGCCGGGACCCAACCTTAAGAGCCAAGTCCCACCGGGGCACCCCCCCCGCGGGAAGAACCTATTGTGCGTCTGCACCAAACTTCAGCTACCTCTAGTACTGAGGCGAGCTAACTCGGGCCTATTTGGGGGAAAGTGACTGACTCCGAGCTCAACGTTAGCTGCTCCGGGGGTCATAAGGCAAGTAGAAGTCTTACTGAACAATCGGCATAACAATAAAAAGAAAACCGTCAGGCGGGAGGCTGCATGCAGCATCCCCGCTGAGGGTAGTAAAAAGGCATTAGCAGAACAATACAAACTATACTCAACAGTGGGTCAGTGATAGTAAAACTGGAAAACAGGAGAGCAACGGAACCGTGGAACAAGAAGGGCGGGAAGTACTTCTAGTAAGAATCTCTATCTCACGGCTCTTTACTTTACAGTTCATTGTCGGTCGGTCTTGCTCTCCTTGCGCTCCTCTCTCTGGGTCTTTCCGCTCTGGCGCGTCTCATCGGCGCGCCGGGGTGTCTCCGCTGTGGGAGCTCCATTTGCGGGGATAGCCAGTTCGGGACCGGGACCGGCGCGCAGCCAAGAAAGTTAAAAAGGCCCTCCAGATCTCGATACGTCTTGAGAAGGTAAGTGTCTCTGTCTTTGGACACAATCAAGTGAAAGGGGTAACCCCATCGGTACGATGCTCCAGAGTTCCTGACTAAGTCCAGAACCGGTCTAAGCAATTTCCTCATGATCAGCGTGCGTCTCGAGAGATCTGGAAGGATGGTGATCCTGGCCCCGTCGAAGTCTACTGGTCCGTGTCTCCATGCACACCGGGCGATTTCTTCTTTGACGCGATATAGATGTATTCTACAGACCACATCTCTTGGATACGCGGGGTCCGGGTTGCGGGGGCCAAGGGCTCTATGTGCTCTGTCTATCTCTATGGGAGTGTCAAAGCTCCTTCCCAGAACTGTGTTAAAAATGGTTGTTATAAGCTGCTTCACATCCTCCCCGGCAGAGGCCTCCGGGATACCCCTCAGCCGCAGGTTGTTCCGTCTGTGTCTGTTTTCTAAGTCGTCATGTTGTAGCAGGAGTTGTTGGATCTGTGAGTTTTGCGCATCAATGCGGGCTGACATAGCTGCCAATGCGGACTCACTGGCTTCCTGATTAACTGAGACTCTAGCGTCGAGCGTCTGGATTTGAGTCCTGACTTCCGCCAGGTCTCGCTTGAATGCTGATTCATAACGTGCTATAAGAGCCTCGAAGTCTGCTCTAGACGGTATAGCTCTCAGGAAGGATAGCGTTTCTCTGTGAATGTTCCCTCCGGCTGTTTCTGGGTTGGTTGTTGAAGGGGTAGATGAGTGTTCTGGTGGGGGCAGGTTAATTGAGCTGACAGGGGATATCAGCAGTTGGGAGGGGGGGGTGCCCGGCTGTATTTCTCTCGGTGGGGTATCTGGGGCAAGGATTACTACGTCTGCCTCCCGTATTGCCCCCGTGTCACTGCTGACTTGAATGGCGTCAAGGTGGGTAGGAGGCCAGGGCCTGCCGGGAAGAAAGTCCTCCTGTGTAGGATCTTGAGGATCAGTGGCAAGTTGCTCCCCATGTCGTCCCCAGGCGCGGGGTGTTCGCTGTGGCAGCGCATGGGCCAGCGCAGACCTAGTGGCTGAGGCCTGCTGCACTCCATCTTGGCTTCCAGCAAGGCCCTCCCCTCGAGTTCCTGGGGTAAAGGCAAATTTACTGAGGCTGCTGAGGGAGGTAGTGATGGGCGTTCTGGACTGCTGGTTGAGCCCATTTATTACAGCTGGCTCACCTCTCTGCTCTGTGGGCACCACTCCCGGGGCTTGCATCCCCCTCTCCCCTCCCAGGTCAGATGCTCTGCTTGGGCCTGAACTTCCCCCACTCACCGCCGCAGCCTCTGTTCCAGCTCCCGGGTGCTTCATCCAGGCGGTGTCTCTTGCAAGCTCTGACTGAGCCCTCACCAGCTGCCGCTTCCCGTCGGCTGCAGCGCCTCTCCACGCCGTTTCTCCCGCCGCCCAGGCTCCAGCGGGGGGGGTCGGATGATGCGGCCCGCCTGGCAGTACCTCTCCTGCGGGCTCCGACGCTGCGGCCGCTAGTATGCCTCCCGCCGCCTGTCCCGCCAACGTCAGCGCCTGCTCCTCTGACACCGTCGGGCACCGCCGGCCCCGCTCGTCCGCCGGATCTCGGTCTGCTTGCTGTCCTGCAGTGTGAGGTAAGACTTCCTCTCCACTGTCTGAGGTGCTCGCAGATGGCGGGGACGCCATTTCCCGCTCCTCCGCACGTGTCCGGTCTCTGGCTCCCGGCGGCTGCACCTCACGCCGTGCTTCTCTCTCCCTCCGGCTTCTCTCCTTCCTATGGTGCTTCTTTCCAGTCATCTTGAACAGGTTTTGCAGCCGATTGCCTGTGAAAATGTTCGTTTATTGCCCTGCTAAACCCGGAGCTCTCTCTCTCACGTCCTCATCGCTCCAGCGCCAGGCCACGCCCCCCCGCAAATTTTCCTGGTTCTGAGGAACCTGTTGAGAATCTTGAGATCCAGAATGGGTCTTATGGAGCCATCCTTTTTGGGTACTATAAAAAGGTTGGAGTAATAGCCCCGGCTTCTCTCTGAGGAGGCACCGGGCAAATTACCCCCATGTCCAGAAGGTTTTGAACTACCAATAACAGCCCCTGCCCGGCCTGGAGGTCCAAAAGAACCTAAGACTTGAGAATTCTGAGAGGAGGCAGGTACTCGAACTCCAGCTTGTACCCGGAAGAAACCCCTTCCAGGATCCAGTTGTCTGTGACCTCCCGGGTCCAGACCTGGGCGAAGAGCGGTGAGGGCGCCCACTCATTGCTGAGAGGGTTTGGCAGCAGCCTTGGGTTTGCCCTCCCCTACCCCAGGAGTCACCTCTGAACGCAGAGTAAGCAACTCCCCAGCTTGATCGAGAGCCACGAAAGGAAGGATTAAAGGAATCTGCCCCCCCCCCGAAAGGACCGGCGCTGCCTCTTGCGCTGTGGCAACTTTTCTCCTTTTGCCACCGAGTCCAAATTATCTCCAAACAGTCGCCTACCCAAGAAGGGTAGCCCTGTAAGTGCCTTCTTAGCCGCCATATCAGCCACCCATTGGCGCCACCAAACTGATCGGCGTATAGCCACCAGCAAAGCCTAGGTCCTACTACACATGCCTATTGTATCGTCCAAGGCTGATAAGACGAAGGTCATGAACAAATCACACTGAGTAAGAGCTGCAAATTCATAACTAGCAGGGTTAAGATGGGGACCATCAAACAGGCACCTAGTAACAGATCTGGAAGCCACGGCTGTGAGAGCAGAAGCACAAACGGGACGCAGGGCCGAACCCACACAGGCAAAAGCGTGTAACGCCATTTGATCAAGACGACGGTCCTCACCATCCTTCAACGTGGTGGAGACTGGTGAGTGCACGACCGAAGAGTTGGACAACCCCAGAATCGGAGCGTCGACTTCTGGGGATGACGACCAGCGCTTCATCGTGTCCACCGGAAAGGGATACTTCCTATCCCACCCCTGAGAGACACCAGGAAGCCGGCTGGGCCTTTCCCATTTCTGAAGAATCAATTTGTCAAAATGTTTCTGATCAGGAAACTCAGGGCGAGGCTTAGCGGCCCCAAAAAATTCCCCCTTCTGCGGAGGGGCCTCCACAAGAGGGGAATTAGCAAGCACCTCAAAAATATGGGCCAGACGTCCGGGGGTATCGACAATATCCCCACGCTCCTGCCCAGCATCAGCATCCAGGAACTGCTGAGCATCATAGCCTTCAGATTCTGAAAACAATTCCCCTTCTTCCAGTGGGGAGTAATCAGACCATTCAAAGGGGTCATATTCCTCATAATCAAAACCCGGTGCCAAATGCCTTCTCTTAGCTGGGGCCTCTCTGGCCGCAGAGCTAGCAATCAATTTCTCAATGTTGGCCAATCTAGCACAGACATCAGATTGCGACTCCCCACTAATGACAACATCACCAGGGGTCAAATGCAGGCGTGGGGTGTAGGTGATGAGGCCGGCAGCACTGACCCAGACGCCTGGGACTCAGACTGCCGCGTAATTGCCCGCTATGCACACGGTATGCAAACAATCACATTATCCCCCGCAAGGGATACCCCACAAACCACACACTGCCGGGGTCGCCCCGAAGGCAGCCCGAGCCCGGTATCCTGGGAAGCCTCCATATGGTGATTTTTTTGTAGTAGTCGCAATGACCAGTGGGAATTACGCTATTAAGCTAACTGGGATGCCCCTTCACGTCCGTTAGTGGGAGGATTTGCAAATGACAAGGAAAAAAACCCCAATTTGAGCGAGGGACCTAAGGACCGGGAGAACCCCCTTTTTATCAGGCAAGGTATTCCCCCAGAAAATATAATCACACCATAAGAAAAACCCCCAGCGCTATATACAGCAGCATTCATTCAAGAAATATATACATATATATATAAAGTACATGTGATAACATAAACAAGGCACCATCAAAAATTCCTTCCATGAGCTCAGAAACAAGACAGTCAATAGCAATGGAATCTAGAACACACCAACCCCACAGGGCACTCACCGATATCCGGAGGGAAGGCGTCCATACAGCAGCAGAGTGAAGATACAGCAGCATTCATTCAAAGCAAGGCGGGCCAGCGCGGATCACTCGCCGCGCGTGGCCCCGCCCCCTCCCGAGAAGGACAGAGCCAGCGGTTCCCAGCTAATGGCTGAGAACCGCAAAGAGCGCCAAAGCAGGGGGGCGGGCTGCAGCCAGCGCGCTGAGCGCCCGGCCCCGCCCCCTCTCCTGACTAAACGTGAAGAAGGAATGGCCGCGTTCCCAGCAAAGCTGCGGAGCCGGCCCGGGAACCAGCACGCCGCCTCTAACAGCCGCGGCCTGGCCACAGAAAGACTAAGTGCGCTAAACACCTTCACACACACTCGCTCCAAATACATTGGCTGGCAGGGCCAGCCAGTGAAAGCAAAGGACAATAAGGTCACAAAAAGGAGGGACAGGCTACCCCCTTCCCCCCCCCCCTATAATCCAGGAACAGGGAGCAATGGGAGGGGGGGGGGTTCTCAGCTACCTAATGCAGCGCAGATAATACAACGGACAGGGCATCCCAAACCAGGATCCCGCACCTGGCATCCACCTACCCCTTGGAGGGGGTCTCACGGAGGAGCATGGCTCCCAGTTACTACACCACTAAGGTGTACCCTACCCTCGCCCAGACCTACAGCCAAGGCTGGGAGGCATAGGGACTAAATTTAAAAAGGTCCGGGCAGAAATAGGGACAGAAACTGGCCGGGTGTACACCCGGCTTACCTGCAAGAAAAGAGACAGCCATCTTCTGACTTGCTCGCCGTCTGCAGAGACTAAGACTGGGGAATGTGTGGGAGGTCCCAGGTATTTATGGACTGGGAGGGGCTTCTTTTTACTAGTCATCTCTGCAGAAGTTCGCCCTCTACTGGACATAACCCACGTGTAATGAATACTTCCGAAGCAGGGTGTGAGACATACTTGGAATAACCCATTTTGGCTGCTCCTGCCCTCCTGACGATACAGCTGGCTCGGCAGTTGCCCAGTTAAAAAAAAAACGTGTTTTTTCACCACCAGGCCATGTCCAAACAGCATTTTTGAGATTGTTGATTAGTTACCCTGTAGAAAGGGGAGCACTCTTGCCCTCAGCCAATTTCAATAGCTGGATGCAGAAACGCACCACAGATACAGTGAAGCCGAAAATTCGGTCACTGACAAAGACAGCATTGTGGGAGCAGTCATTAAGGATGAGTTTACTGGCAAACCTTGGAGGACTCACACTGGGGGCCAGGGGCCAGCTAATGACCGACCTGGAGTCTTTTAAAAACCATGGCCGGCCGCTGCAGCTTTTGAGCTGCTTTTACTGAAGCCATTATCTCACTTTTAGTTTAGCCAAGAGGTACCCAACTTTTTTGACCATGAAAGCCACAGTCAGCACTGAAAGATGACATTTGACATTGATCACATCTCAGCAGCACCAGGTTTAAGTACATTGATCACATTTTGACATGAACAGATAGTAGTAGCAATATAACCCTTAAAAAAAATAAAAACAAATGCAAGGTGAAGAGATAGGGAACTGAGCAGAACATTTCCCTGCCTACCCAACATCAACCCCATGCAGGGGCACTAACAGTACCAGGGCCTGGGACAACTGTGGCAACTGTGGCTTCCACGCTACAGGTTTCCTGGTCTAGACCCTATTGATTTCTTTGGGAGAAATTGCTAAAGGAAAAAACAGTATGTTAAATAGTCTTTAACTGACATGCTAGAATCACTTAATGTAATCATTAAAATGACCTTGTCTATAACCCGTATCATTCTGATCTAGTACAAAAAACCTGTTTTATCTTAGTCAACACACAAACCACGCAAAGTATGTGAAGAGCAGCAAGAGTCTGATTTGTTTAGCACAGCTTGTAGACTTTCATCAAAATAGTTTGGAAAATGTACAAAGACTGTTGCTTGTTGTTTATGACAAAAAAAATTGAAGCACAAAGAAAAAACTGCGCTAAAATCATTTGTGCCAATACTACACTCCAGTGTTTCATGATATCTTATCTAACTTTAATTAAGTGAACAACAAAGCCAAACAGAAGAGATAGCATTGCCTTATAGCAGAGGTGCACAACATTTTTTGGCCTGGGGCCACATAGTCGTATTGTTCGCCACCAAAAATTGGGCCACAAAAAATCTAAGCTTCGAATGCCTTTATGTATAGGCAAAGGTGAGCAGAGGTAGGGTACAATGACGTAGAAGAGGAAAGGTTACCAGAGGTGGGTAGAGGTGAGGTGAGAAGGAGTGGGCAAAGGTAAGGCAGGGAAAATACAATTCTGTGATTACTCACCTGTAGAATTGTTTTTATGGGTATCCAGCACGGGTCACTTCATCTTCAATTCTTCACTATTGGGTTAACCGCCACCAGGTGGTGCAGTCGACTGCAAGAAGACTTGTGGCTCCTCCCGGCCCATAAAATGCAGAAAATTACCCACAAACTCCCAGTGTTGCAAAGCAGTAATGCAGAGAAGCCGGGAGGCAGAGACCATGTTACTTCACACAGCCCCACTATAAACAACTCAACTCTCAACGGTAATCACCATAACAAGGCAAAAGAGGATAACAGAAACAAGGGTGGGATGAAGCGACCCGTGCTGGATACCCATAAAACAATTCTACAGGTGAGTAATCACAGAATTTTATCACGGGTCGCTTCATCTTCAATTCTTCACTATTGGGATATCCAAAAGCAGTGTCCCAGAAGAAGGGTGAGATCCTCAGTGAGCAACAGCGCATAGTTCATGACACTACCCCCTGAAGCACTTTGTGACCAAAAACAGCATCAGCTGAGGCCCTAACGTCAACCTTGTAAAACTATGAACTGAAGACCAAGTAGCGGCCTTACAAACCTGTTCAACTGAAGCCTGGTTCTGAAAAGCCCAAGAGGCACCAATAGCTCTAGTGGAGTGAGCTGTAACCCTTGGCAGAGTAAGCTTGCACCACCGCCTGCCTGATCCACTTACTGATAGTGGATTTGGCTGAAGGCAAGCCCTTCCTAGGAATGTCAGGGAGAACAAAAAGAGAGTCCGACTTCCGAAATGACTCCGTAGCAACTAAATAGTACTTAAGCGCCCTGACCACATCCAGAGAATGAAGATTCCGTTCCTTAGAATTAGAAGGGGCAGGACACAAGGAAGGCAAAACAATAGGCTCGATTCAGAGACACATTCCTCTGGACTTCCGTAGCTGTCTGTGAAAGTTTTAGTGGGTGTTTGTCATTTTTTTGCTTTTTTTCGTTCATTTTTCATTCTTACGAACGGGAAAATGTGCATATGCGCTTTCGATGAATGAAAGCAAATCGGATCATTTCCGTTAGTTCGGATCATTTTCCAAACAAAATCTGATATTTTTCGTTCATTCAGATAACTTACGTTGTTGGGATGGGCTTGCGTCTGATTCAGAGAGCTGATTTCCGACGGACCACCACCCTATAAATCCGTTTAATTTCCGATCCACTTACGGGACCTTTGAGGGCTCGGATTGCTATTGTTGTTTTGTGGCTATGTGGAGGAGTCTGCGCGCCTTTGGCACCAAGGCATTGCATGTATCAGCATGGCCGAGGCTATAAATTGTATAGCAATGCATACCTAAATCAATACATTTCATGTATGCCTTATAGAAGCATTTTAATGCTGACCTTAATTAGTCCTTAGCATGTAAACCTTTATTTTCCCACACATCCATATAATTGCTATATTTTTTTAGACTTATGCCCTTTGTGAATTATATTTGGATTGTTGAACTTGAATCTTAATTTGTTGTAGGAGTTCTTGTTTTAGTCGGTTACCTTTGCTTTGTGTAATTATTTTATATTTGGTTGCAGGAACCGCAAGATGTGCCACTCACACAACATACAAGCAGTATTTGGTCCAGCTATGCGATTCCTCAGTGTTCTTGCAGGGCATCCAGGGTCGTCCCATGATGCTTATATATTGCAGAGCTCCTGCTTATTTCGTCAGTTTGAGTCAGGAGAATTATCTGGTGGATGGCTCCTGGGTAAGTTTGCTCACATTCCATCAATCCATTTGCACTGTATGGCAATGAATATAGTTGATGACTTATGTCTTACCCTATGGATGTTTTTAGCCCTTTATGACATGTTAAACAATATTGTAGCTTAGAATGTGTATTTTATGTTAGTATTTTTAAATTCTTTCAGGGGATTCTGGATATCCACTTGCTCCTGATGCCCGTTCTTTGCCTGCAGAATGCGGGCCAGGGGTTCTCTAATCGGGCACTATGACTGGGCCATGGTGGCCGTGGTGGCGAGGGCCCTCTGGCTTTTGAAGTCCAGATTTAGTTGTTTGGACCATACAGGGGGGGGGGGGGGCACTGCAGTATGACCCCAACTAGGTTATACCAATAATTTAATTTACATTTTTTAACAGGGACCACACGTGCTAGAGTTGCACAACTGAGTGTCAGGGTCCTTCAGTTGGTGGGCGAGATGCAAGAGCTGTGTGACTCGTTGGGGACCACAGATGAAGAATAATGTTCTGTGGCCTGCCATTGCTATGTATTTTGCTTTTTATAGTTGTCAAAATTTGAAATTTTCAATGATGGAATAAAAAAAAATTTCATTTACAAAATACATTAACACAAAACTAATGGGCCCAGAAATATTTAAAGATGAATATTCACATGACCGAGAAGTGATTTGGGTAAGTTTTAGGGACCTAAAATGGAAGAAGAACCTAACCGCGAAGTGGTTTGGGTGAGCTTTAAGGGTCCAAAAGGGAAGATGGAGGATAGTGCTAAGTGATTTAGCTAAACATTGTAGTAGAAGTGAGGGTGGCAAATATGTAGGCGAGCACTTTAATGAGTTAAGTTTATAGTGTAGTCTGTGAACTAGACTCTTCTCGGCCAGCGCGGGCCACCAGGATGGTCGGCACCCCTTCCTGCGCAATCTTGCGCAACACACGACCCAGCAGAGGAAAGGGAGGAAATGCATAAAGGAGTCGAAACTCTGTCCAAGGAATTGCTAGTGCGTCCGTGGCAAAGGCCAGAGGGTCTCTGGACAGGGAGACGAATCTTGGAAGCTTGTGATTGTGATGGGACACAAACAGGTCCACGTCCGGCTGACCCCAGCGGCGGCAGAGGGTGTGAAAAATCTTGTTGCTGAGAGACCATTCCCCCAGGCTAGACATACCCCTGCTCAGGGAGTCCGCCTCCTGATTCTCCACCCCTGGGATGTAAACCACCGAGATGCAGGGAACATTCTCCTCCGCCCAAGACAGGATCAGAGACACTTCCTTGAGGGCTCGTCTGCCCTCAGAGTCCCACCCTGAAGACTGATGTAGGCGACCGCCGTCTGATTGTCCGAGCGGACCTGGACCGCACAACCCCCGAAGATGGGGAGTCAACTGGGACAGGACTAACCTGATCGCTCTCAGCTCCAGAAGATTGATAGGCACATGGGCCTCCTGAGGACCCCACTGGCCCTGGTACTTCTGTGATTGCCAGAACCCTCCCCAACCGGACAGACTGGCGTCCGTGGTGACAATCTCTCAGCAGGGAGGAAGTAAGGACTTGCCCAGCATAAGATTTCTCGAGTCGAACCACCACGAGAGGGACTGTCTGGCCAGAGAGGACAGGGCAAATTCCTGTTCCAGGGACTCCTGTGTCCGATCCCAAACGGACAAGAGATTCAACTGAAGAGGACTCATGTGGAACTGGGCGAAGGGTACAGCCTCGAAGCAAGATACCATGAGACCCACCAGCTGCATCCCCAGACGGATGGAGGGGTGTGGGCATGATAGCAGGGCCTGCGACTGAGTCTGAAGACCCTGCACCTTCCGATAAGGGAGGAACACCTTGACCTGAGAGGTGTCCAAAGTCATGCCCAAGAAAGACCTCACCAATGACGGAGTGATCGAGGACTTGGGGTAATTGATCACCCAACCGAAAGCCTCGAGAGTGGAAAATACCTTCTAAGTGTCGCTCTCGGCCTGCTGAAGAGATTGATCAGCAATCAGCAAGTCGTCCAGGTAAGGAAGAATACGAATGCACTGGCTCCTCAGCAGGGCCATGACACCCGCCAGCACCTTGGTGAACACCCGGGGGGCTGAAGAGATACCGAATGGTAACGCCAAAAACTGGTAGTGATGATCCCCAAGGCAAACCTCAGGAACCTCTGATGTCCCGGGAAAATAGGAACGTGCAGATAGGCATCCTTGATGTCCACCATGGTCATGAAATCGCCGGGCCGAAGGGAGCTCACCACCGACCGAAGTGTTTGAACCTGACAAATCTGTTGAGACCCTTCAGGTCCAGGATGGGTCTCAGAGAACCGTCCTTCTTGCGCACCGTGAACAGATTGGAGTAGAACCCCCGGCCCCGTTCCTGAGGAGGCAAAGGACAAATCACTCTGGACGACGGAAGTCGTTGGACAGCCAGCCTCAGGCCCTGCGCCGTCACTGGGTTTGGGAAAATCCGGGACCGAAGAAATCTCGGGGGTGGCCAGGTTGCCAGCTCTATCTTGTAGCTGGAGGACACCACCTCCTGAATCCACTGGTCCAAGATGTGATGCCTCCAGACGTGAGCAAAGTGCAGAAGCCGCCCCCCCACCCGGATGAGTGAGGGCGCCTCCTCATGCCTGAAGGGGCTTGGTGGGGGGCTTGGACCCCCAGAAGAGACCAGGGCGACCACGGGATCTACCCTGTCCCCAGGAGTCCCTGCGACCACCAGGGAAGGAAGAACCTCGTCCCTCACGGAAGAGACGAAAGGAAGAAGAACCCCGAAAGGGCCATGCTTGCTTCCGGCGCTAAGGGTGCCGGCCATCCTTGGCCAAAAAATCAAGACGCTCCCCAAAAAGACGAAGACCCAAGAAGGGAATCCCAGTGAGAGATTTCTTGGCTGCAGCTTCGGCCGCCCACTGCTGCACCGACGGAGAGCAACCAGCAGGGCCGAAGCCCTACCGCCAAGCCGGACGGCATCGTCCATGGCTGAGAGCACAAAGGCAATAAAGTCAGTGCACGCCAAAAGTTCCTTATACTCGTCCACTCGCTTGCGGGAACGGGGCAGCCTCCACAAGGCGCTTAACCTTCTTTTTAATGGCAATGGAGACAATGGCCGCAGCGCATATCGGACGCAGACCAGCCCCCACAAAAGTGAAGGCATGGCAAGCGAGCTGATCCATGCGCCGATCAGCATTATCATGTAAGGTAGTAGTGTCCGGAGACGGCATCACAGACATATTGGAGAGCCCCAGGACAGGACTGTCCACCTCCGGGGGAGAAGACCACAGACGGACCAACTCCTCAGAAAATAAGATACCGTCTGTCCAATTCCTTAGGCACGGAGGGCAGCTTATTAGGCCTCTCCCATTCCTTAATCACCATTTTGGAAAAATGTCCCTGCTCAGGGAACACCAGGCATTGTCTACCAGGGCGGAAAAGCTCTCCCTGCTTCTTCTTGGCCGCCTTAGGGCGAACAATGTACAAATGTATCAAACACCGCAGACAAGAGCCTATCCGTGTCTTCGGGGAGCCACATGTCCTTGTCAGAGGAGGACCCGGGGTCACTGTCAAAGTTGCCCGGGGGATCCCCGGAGGAGTCAGAAACATGGAATAACTCACCCTCCTCCATGGAATCACGGCCACTGAAAGTCTCATAAACATCCTCATAATCTGCAAAGAGGGAATAAGCCATGTCCAAGTGGCGCTTCTTACAAGAGGCCTTGCCGGAGACCGGACAGGACAACTGCCGTTCAAGGGTGGCCACGCGTAGCGCCAGGTCACTGGCCAGATCCGCATTACGCTCTCCAGTCGGCTGCAGTGCGGCGTAGGTCACGTCCCTCGTCCAATCCACAGAAGAGGAGGTGAATATCATTAACTCCGCCAATCCCCTGCTAGCATCCCTCGTCCAATCAGCAGCAGAGGAGGTGAATATCATTACCTCCGCACTCCCCAGCTTAAACGGCACAGTGGCGTAGCTAACGCCCCTCAACCAATCCATAACATAGGAGGTGAATATAATTAAATACCTCCGCCAATCCCCCTCTCCGTGCATTTTAGCAACTGTCAGAGCCCGTCTACTGCTATGCGGCCAAATGAGAAAAGCAAAGCGTCCTGTTTCCTCGGCAACCATGCCATGTCAGCTCTCTGTTATTATCAAGGCCACATAACAGACCCGCGCTCATTCTGTTTAACCACACAATAATATGTGGGAATTTACCCAGAAGTTTAAAACGTGGGATGTGCGGGCATATAATAAACGGAAGCTGTTTTATCACAATATGGATTTGAAATACAAATCCATCACGCCCTTTACACATAATAGGATGTGTCCTCCCCAAAAGGAGAGAGGGAAATATGGGGCAAAGTCCTACACTCTTAATAAAAAAGAAACTTATATACAAAACAACAACATGGGAAATCACATTAAACTCATTATAAGTGCTCACATCAGCATATCCGCTAGTGATTAAAAATGGTATAAAATACAAAGCCTTGATGATAATGAAATTTAAAACTAGGGAATTAACATTAAAAAAATCCCTATTTAATCTGAAAATTGTTAAAAATCAAACGCAGCAATTCAGCAAGGTGAGTTGACCCTACAATCTTACAATAATCCTATATAGACATAAATTAGAATCTAAGGGGTCTGCAACACCCCATTAATAAAATTCTATACAACATTATCCATATGAATTAGATATACAATTTAAACAGAGAAATCCACAATTTAATAAACTAAAACCTTCTAGAGATGGGACCTCCTGTACTCAGACATAAGTCCAGAGTAGTGGGGGCTGTGTGAACCTTCCACCTGATTTTGAAAACATAACCAATAGGAAGAGTCACCTAAAGCTATTGTGCAGAATCAATGAAACAGTTAAGATCAAAATCTATATTTAGACCTTTGGGGCTAAGAGTGTCCAGTTTATAGATCCACAAACTTTCTTTCTTAGACACTTCCCTAGTCATGTTTACACCCCGCCAATGAGCCTCAATTATATCTATGGCTATAAAAGACATATGAGAAGGGTCACAGTTATGTTTAGTCCTAAAATGTTCTGACAAACTATGTCCCTCGTAGCCCCTTCTAATGTTATAGAGGTGCTCCCTCATCCGGATCCTCAACTCTCTGGTTGTGCGACCTACATACAATAAATTGCAGGTGCACCAGATCACATATACCACAAATTTAGATGAACACGTAATAAAGCGTGTAATTTTGAATCGTTCCCCTGTGGTCGGATGGGTGAAACACCCATACGGCTTCATCACCGATTTGCATGTTCTACAGCCAATACACCTCCCACACTTATAAAAGCCTTTTGGTTCCAGCCCAAAAAAAGATGATGGGTGCGTGTTCGATATAGGGGGATCCACATAGCTTCTGGTTAATAAATCCCTCAAGTTCGGGGCCTTTCTAAAGATTAATCTAGGCCTAGATGGTAACTTAGGACCCAGGATCTCATCCCCTTGCAAAATGTGCCAATGTTTAGATAGAATCTTCCTTATCTCCCGGTGTTGGACACTGAAGTTGGTAATGAAGGCAAAATCCTCCGTTTTAGGGGACTCTTCCACTAATTCCCTTTGGGGGAATCTTTCCTGGGCTCTGACCCTCACTAACTGTTGTTGTACCATTTCTGCCTCATATCCCTTATCCAAAAACTTCGTGGTCAGCTCTGCAGCTTGTACTTCAAAATCCTGCAGTTTAGTACAATTCCGCCTCAGTCTCATATATTGCCCCCTGGGGATAGCTTTAATCCAATTGGGATGGTGGCAACTTTTTGCAGGGACAAACCCATTTCGATCGGTCGGTTTAAAGTATGTCACAGTAGTCAATGTTGGAATTTCTATACGTATAGTTAAATCCAGGAAATGTATACGTTCAGCACTAATCTCAGCAGTAAATTCTAAACTGAATTGATTTTCATTCACTTGTGCAAAGAAGGCTTCCAATGTCTCTCTTGGGCCCTCCCATACGCATATGACATCATCGATAAACCTTTTCCAAAGTTTCAATTGTGACCATACCTTACCAAAAATGAATTGTGACTCCCACCACCCAACAAAAAGATTAGCCATACTAGGTGCAAACTTGGCCCCCATCGCTACCCCCTTCTTTTGCAAAGAGAAACGACCCCCACACCAAAAATAATTGTGATCTAATGCGAAGATTAAATATTCCATAATGAACTCAACCTGTACGGGGGGAAGGTCAGAGCTTTCATTTAGAAAGAAACGGACCGCCTCAATGCCCTGCTTATGTGGAATATTAGTGTACAGTGACGTCACGTCAGCTGTCGCCAGCAGCGTGACGTCATTTACAACTTGCTCTGCACACAAATCCAACACATGATTGGAATCCTAAGATTGTAGGGTCAACTCACCTTGCTGAATTGCTGCGTTTGATTTTTAACAATTTTCAGATTAAATAGGGATTTTTTTAATGTTAATTCCCTAGTTTTAAATTTCATTATCATCAAGGCTTTGTATTTTATACCATTTTTAATCACTAGCGGATATGCTGATGTGAGCACTTATAATGAGTTTAATGTGATTTCCCATGTTGTTGTTTTGTATATAAGTTTCTTTTTTATTAAGAGTGTAGGACTTTGCCCCATATTTCCCTCTCTCCTTTTGGGGAGGACACATCCTATTATGTGTAAAGGGCGTGATGGATTTGTATTTCAAATCCATATTGTGATAAAACAGCTTCCTTTTATTATATACCCGCACATCCCACGTTTTAAACTTCTGGGTAAATTCCCACATATTATTGTGTGGTTAAACAGGATGAGCGCGGGTCTGTTATGTGGCCTTGATAATAACAGAGAGCTGACATGGCATGGTTGCCGAGGAAACAGGACGCTTTGCTTTTCTCATTTGGCCGCATAGCAGTAGACGGGCTCTGACAGTTGCTAAAATGCACGGAGAGGGGGATTGGCGGAGGTATTTAATTATATTCACCTCCTATGTTATGGATTGGTTGAGGGGCGTTAGCTACGCCACTGTGCCGTTTAAGCTGGGGAGTGCGGAGGTAATGATATTCACCTCCTCTGCTGCTGATTGGACGAGGGATGCTAGCAGGGGATTGGCGGAGTTAATGATATTCCCCTCCTCTTCTGTGGACTGGACGAGGGACGTGACCTACGCCGCACTGCAGCCGACTGGAGAGCGTAATGCGGATCTGGCCAGTGATTGGATGAGAGGGAGGAAGATGCGTCCTCTCTTGTCCCGCCTTTTTTCTATTTAATCGCTGCTTGCCGTCGCGCCGGCTGACCTAGTGAAAGTTGCGCTGAGCGACGAAACGCGTTGGGAGCCGGCGGCAACACATTTGGAATTCAGCAGCGTGAGTTGGCCCAGAGCCTTAATTGACATGCGAGTTTTAATCTTTAATCTTTTATCATGTGAGTTTTTTATTGGCTTGAATAAATGTGCATTTGAAGTCTTGCAATATCGCGCAATGGTCCTTCTGTTTTTTCCTGTATGATCATATTCTGGAAATCTCGGTCGGGGATTGCATAATACATTGAGAGATCCTATTTTAATGAGGTGGAATAGAGAGGTGGAAGCAAAATTGGTCTGAATATCGGGCGCTTTTAACCCTCTATGAAATTGGACCCTAAGAGGTGGATCCTGTTGGAGAGATCGTTTTTGTGATCATCACAATTGCTGATTGTACCATTTATTTGGGGTAAGAGTACCAAATCTGTGGTGGTGGAGCACGAGTGGATTGCTGATGCCCATGGTGGAATTGGAAGAATTATTTGGAGGACTTTAAAGAGGACCTTAACTAGTTTACATTAGCTCTGTGCCGTTTTTGTTTTTTGCATATACTTATTGTTGAGATTTAAGTATAGCACGTGGAGCTGGATACAAGAATAAGTACATTACATCACTATTATTCATGACTTAATAATTATATGGCAATTAATTAATTTATAGCGCGGTATTCACATATTTACGTCCTAAAGGAATGGCTAGAAGAAAGCACCAACACATACAGGTACACCAATAAAGCTTGTGGGAAAAACATATAGCAAAAAGCATAAAGGGGGTCACAGTGGTTTCTCCCCCCCCCATACAGGCTCACCATTAGCCTAAGGCCGGCTACCCTTTGGGTACAGGGTCTGCGGGCCAGAGCATAGCTCTATGAACACCCGACCCCAGGTGTTTTCCTACCTTCACCTGAACCGCAGCTGGGGCTGGGAGGCAGAATGGGTCCGGAACAGGTGGGAATAGGCCTGCAGGGCCAACAGGCTTGGGATGCCCCGCTCGCCTGCGAAAATCCAGAGAGAGACAATCTTCTGTCTTCGCAGCCTAGACTGCAAGGAAACTCTGGGAGTTTATGGGTAATTTGCTGCCTTTTATGGGCCGGGAGGAGCCACAAGTCTTCTTGCAGTCGACTGTGCCACCTGGTGGCGGTTAACCCAATAGTGAAGAATTGAAGATGAAGCGACCCGTGCTGGATACCAAGAGAAGGTCATTTCGTCAGAGTTTAAGTGGAAAGAGGTGAAGTGGGCAGGGCTAAATCAAGACGTTGAGAAGAGGTGGGATGAACAGAGGTGAGGTATTAAGAGAAATGACGGGTAGAGGTAAGGTGGTAAGAAGTGGATAGAGATAGGTAGAGGTGAGGGGAGCGGAGCGGAGGTAAGATGGGACAAGTTTATCGGTGACCCGCTTTCTGCTTAGGAAATTAGAGGCACACTGCTCTCTAATGTTCAGCGGTTTTTCACTGCAAGGAAAGCTCTGCTCGCTAACTCCTTAGGGGTGCTGGGGGCCGCAAGTGAAGGCTGCATGCAGCCCCCGTGCTGCAGGTTGTGCATCTATGCTGTAGAGCTTATCTTGAGTCTGTAGCTCTGGTCCAGCTGCACTTGAAATTCTTCAACAGGAAAAGGGTTCTCTCTCAGGAGTGTTCCACAGCAGTCACTCCCAGGTGAACTCCAGCATGCTCTGAGATGTGTGGTCTGAATATGCTCCCCTTCCTCTGATTGTGGCTGAAGTGGTTGATAGAGCAGGCATGGAAACATTGGTGCTAACATTATCTGCTCAAGAGACTTCTTCTGTCAACTAGAGCAACTGGTCTTGGGGTAGGTGGCAATTTTATAAGATTATAGATAGACTGTGTGAACTATGGTGGGGTACTAGAATACTAAGTAATATAAGGGGTACAAATCAATCCACATCCCCTCTACTCAATAATCCTTAAGCAAATTTACATTATTTTGGTTAATACCCCATGAACTTGGGCCAGTCTAAAAGAGAAACCCAAAAGCTTAAACTGGTGATCGCCAACAGCAATCCTCAAGTACTTCTGATGCGCCAGGCAAAACAGGAACTCTAAGTAGGCCTCTTTGTTGTCTGGGGAAATAAGAAGCAAAGGGTGTGTATGTGAGAAGGGGGTTATAGTACAAATTTAAAGCGGACCAAACCTCCCAAAAACAAATGAATCCATTTTTCTCCCCCACCTCAGGTACATACATACCATTTTCTGGCATCAATGTTGCTTGGTATTTCTGTTTTAGTGATTTTAATTTTCGTTTTCCCCAGGTATTGTATGTCGTCGGTAGGGATGAGCGAATCGATCTGGACGAACCCGAATTTGTTCCGAATTTCAGAAAATATTCGATTCTGAACGAATCCGAATTTCCCCGCGATTCGATCGATCGATCAAAGTTTTCCTTTAAACTCCATTTACTTCAATTACAGGCATTGAAAAATGGTGGATGGACATGTCTGGACATATCCCCTGGGGCAAGTTATCATGGGAAGGTCACATGCAGCCTATCAGCAGCCAGGAAGCCCGGTGACGTCACCGTGCTATATAAAGCGGCGGCCATCGTGCTTGTGCGCATTTCAGACTTGCATTCGTGAGATAGCGGTGGTTGCTGCAGACAGGGACAGACAGTTAGCGATAGGTAGGGAGAGTTACAGATAGGTAGGGAGATTTACAGATAGGTAGGGAGAGAGGCAGACAGAGCCAGGGAAAGATAGTGGAAAACCGGAACAATCCAGGGACAGCATAAAAGTGACAGTGACAGGGTGATTTGCCTGATCAGTTTTCAATTCAATTTGATTTCTTTGTGCTGTAAACCGTAATCTGCCTTGCCACTGTGCATGCCATCTATGCAGTGCCTTATGCAACCCTATCTGTTATACTAAATAAGCGTTGCTCAGCATCAGCTTTATTAAACTATTGCATTTTGCATAGGTTTTTGTCCTGCTGTCAATACACCAGGCCGCAGGGTATCCCAAACCACCACGTGGCACCCTATCTGTTATACTAAATAAGCGTCTACAGCCTCAGCTTTATTAAGTTATTGCATTTTGAATTGGATTTTGTCCTGCTGTCAATACACCAGGCTGCAGGGTATCCCAAACCACCACATGGCACCCTATCTGTTATACTAAATAAGCGTCTACAGCCTCAGCTTTATTAAGCTATTGCATTTTGCATAGGTTTTTGTCCTGCTGTCAATACACCAGGCCGCAGGGTATCCCAAACCACCGCGTGGCACCCTATCTGTTATACTAAATAAGCATCTACAGCCTCAGCTTTTTTAAGTTATTGCCTTTTGAATTGGTTTTGGTCTGCTTGAAATACACCAGGCCGCAGGGTATCCCAAACCACCACGTTGCACCCTATCTGTTATACTAAATAAGCGTTTTTCAGCATCAGCTTTATTAAGCTATTGCATTTTGCATTGGTTTTTGTCCTGCTGTTAATACACCAGGCCGCAGGGTATCCCAAACCACCACGTGGCACCCTATCTGTTATACTAAATAAGCGTCTACAGCCTCAGCTTTATTAAGCTATTGCATTTTGCATAGGTTTTTGTCCTGCTGTCAATACACCAGGCCGCAGGGTATCCCAAACCACCACGTGGCACCCTATCTGTTATACTAAATAAGCGTCTACAGCCTCAGCTTTATTAAGTTATTGCATTTTGAATTGGTTTTGGTCTGCTTTAAATACACCAGGCCGCAGGGTATCCCAAACCTGCACGTTGCACCCTATCTGTTATACTAAATAAGCGTTGTTCAGCATCAGCTTTATTAAGCTATTGCATTTTGAATTGGTTTTTGTCCTGCTGCCAAAACACTAGGCCGCAGGGCATCCCCAACCTGCACTTAGCAGCCTATCTGTGATACTAAATACGCTTGTTCACCCTTCTTCAGCTGAATCAAACTATTGCATTTTGAATTGGTTTTTGGTCTGCTGCCAAAACCCTAGGCCACAGGGTATCCCAAACCTGCACTTAGCAGCCTATCTGTTATACTAAATACGCTTGTTCATCCTTCCTCAGCTTAATCAAACTATTGCATTTTGAATTGGCTTTTGGTCTGCTGCCAAAACACTAGGCCGCAGGGTATCTCATATTGCCAATTTTCATAGTATCTGGTGCAGAGAAGCAGTTCCTCACTTAATTTAGCTTCTTTTTAAAGTAAACAAATTTTTTATCGTACCTATTGCGCATTTCAAATACATAAAAATGTCAGGCAGACAAGTGCAAGGGTGTTCAAAGAGGAGTGGCAGAGGCCAAGATTCAGCAGGCAGAGGTCGCCGCAGACTAGGAGCGAGTGGCAGCAGGAGTCATGGTGAGAGACTTGTTCTGCCAGTATCTGCTAGCGGTCGTGTCTCCACCAGTAACGCATCTGTCGTGGTAGACTGGCTAACGCGCTCAACAACATCATCACAAGTTACATCTGAGACCCCCAGTCTAGGGTCGGTAGGTTCCTCTGACACAACCCTGAGTTGGCATGCACCGAGAGCAGTCCCTGTCCTCCCATTGCCTCTATCCTATGCCTCCCCCAGCGACGTATCCTATGCTTTGGGTTGAGCTCCACTCTTTAGTGAGGAGGACGATCAGATAGAGGACAGTCAGCAGCTACTGCCCAGCCAAGAAATGGAGATGGCTTCTTTAGCTAGGCAGACAAATAGTGATGTGGACAGTGTCGTGGGTGTTGCGAGCGTTCCAGCTCCTGCGCCAGACACTGTTGAGGAAACCGAGAACATCAGTGACGTGCAGCCACAACTCGGTGATGATGATGAAGCCGATCGCACTTGGGAGCCGGGTGATGAAGGGGCTTCATCGTCATCATCAGGAGAAGAAGGGTGCAGGTTGCCCCGGAGTCAGCAGCTGAGGCAGCAAGGTGTTAGCAGCATGGTTGGCAGTCAGCATGGGGGCAGAATTGTAAAGCCTGGAGCCAAACGGGGCCGGGGTAGAGCACCTGCTGCGCGGCAGGCTACCTTATCGGGAGGTAGTGGAGCAGGGGTTCCTGGAGTTGGCGACAGTAGCAGTGAATCAGTGCGGGCTGTTGGTGGGAAAAGTAGCTACTCGGCAGTGTGGCAGTTTTTCCTGAAGCATCCGCAGGAGGGTAACATGGCTACATGCAAGATATGTAGGCAGAAGGTGAAGCGTGGCCAGGGCCCAAATGTTGGCACCACAGCCCTGCGTCAACATATGATGCGTCACCATAAAGCGACCTGGGAGAACCGAGGCTCTGAAGAGGTGGTCCAGCCTGCTTCCTCACCAAGTGGCATGCCACTCCCAATTTCTGCCAGCCAAGACTCCAGCACCTCAGCCGAAGCCAGCTGTGCGTCATACCCATCCTCTGTCGCTTCTGCTCCTCCAAGTCATGCTTCCTGCCAGCAATCCATCAGCGAAGCCATGTCCAAGAGACAGCAGTATGCGCCCACTCATCCTACGGCGCAGAAGTTGAATGTGCTCCTGTCCAAGTTGCTGGTGCTGCAGTCGCTCCCTTTTCAGGTGGTGGACTCTGCACCTTTCAGAGAACTGATGGCTTGTGCCGAGCCGAGGTGGAGAGTCCCAAGCCGTCATTTCTTTGCCAAGAAGGCAGTACCAGCGCTGCACACTTTTGTTGAACAGAAGGTGGGCCAGTCCTTGAGCATGTCCGTGTGTAGCAAAGTGCATGGCAGCGCTGACGTCTAGAGCTGTAACTACGGTCAGGGACAGTACATGTCGTTTACGGCCCACTGGGTGAATGTGGTCCCTTTGCTGCAGCAGCAACTTGGACAGGTCACGCCGCTTCGGCCTCCGCGCTCCCTGCCCGTTGGGCCTGTGACACCGTGTGACTCGGCCTCCTCATCCTCCGCCATCTCCTCACCCTCCACTGTAGGCTCAAGTCTCAGTGCTCCTCCAGTCTACCATGTGTGCAGGGCACGGAGGTGTCACGCTGTGCTTCACATGGTTTGTCTTGGCAAACAGAGTCACACAGGGGAGGAACTGCTTAAATTTATTCATCAGGAAATCCAAACATGGCTTACTCCAAGAAAACTTAAAATGGGAATCATGGTTACCGACAATGGGAAGAACATTTTGTCTGCGCTGCGCCAAGGAAGCCTGACCCATGCCCCCTGCATGGCTCACGTCTTCAATCTGGTTGTCAAGCGGTTTCTGAAGTGTTCCCCCCATCTGCAAGACATCCTAACAACTTCAAGGAAACTTTGCATGCACTTCAGCCACTCATACACCACCAAACACACCCTTCTTGAGCTACAGCATCAGAACGGTAGCCCCCAACATAGTCTGATTTGCGATGTTTCCCCCCGTTGGAATTCCACCCTTCATATGTTGGACCGATTATTTGAACAGAGAAAAGCCATCACGGATTTCTTGATCCAAGCGGATAGGGGGACTCCCCTGTGTAACTTCAATGTCAACTAGTGGCAGCTCATACGTGACACCTGCCGTTTGCTCAGGCCCTTTGAGGAAGCCACTTTATTTGTCAGTCGGCAGGATTACTGGATGAACAACGTAATTCCACTGCTTCATGTACTACAGCACATGTTGGAAACCATGGCTGGTCAGGGCACTGGAGACATGGCGTCTACATCTTACGGCCACATGAACCCCGTTGGAGCTGAACTGGAGGAGGAGGAGGGGCACAGTGAAGCACAGTTTAGGCTTGGCGAAATGGCTGGTTTATCTAGTCAGCGGACAGGAGAGGAGGAGCAGGAGCAGCCAGAGGAGCTAGAGGGTTTTGAGGAAGGCGAGACAGAGGACCCAGACACACCGTGGCAGTATGCAGTGCAGATGGAGACAGGTAGTCCCTCCGAGTCACTTGCGCAAATGGCAGGAAGCATGCTCACGTGCTTGCGTAGTGACCCCAGAATTGTTTCCATTTGTCGACGGGATGACTTCTGGCTGTCCACCTTATTGGACCCTCGCTTCCGGCACAAAATGGGGGCATTTTTTAAACCTGCCGAGAGGGAGGACACACTGAACTACTAGAAAGACATTCTACGTAATCAGTTGGCCGATGCCTATCTGCGCCATGGTCCATACTCTCGCAGGTCTGACTCGGGGGGACCTCTGCGCTCCCCTTCCACTGCCATGCCTGCTGGGGGGGGGGTTGGCAGG
Organism: Gastrophryne carolinensis; assembly: GCA_027917425.1. Taxonomy (NCBI): domain Eukaryota; kingdom Metazoa; phylum Chordata; class Amphibia; order Anura; family Microhylidae; genus Gastrophryne; species Gastrophryne carolinensis. The sequence goes on from CM051234.1 coordinate 564,395,031, forward strand.
AGCAGCAGCAGCAGCTCCATCAGCAGCAGCCTCAGTCTTCAGTCGCTAATGAGTAGCTTTCTACACCCGCATAGTGAGGCTACTCATGAGCAGCAGGAAGACCTGGAGCAGGACCTCAACCAGCAGGTCATGTCATACCTTGACATGACCATGCCAACACACCTTGAGGATCCGCTGGGCAGCCAAACTTGGCTTGTGGCCGCAACTAGCAGAGTTTGCCCTGGAAAAGCTGTCCTGCCTGGCAAGTAGCGTGCCATCTGAGCGGGTGTTTAGTGCGGCGGGGGCCATAGTTACGGCGAGGAGAACTCGTCTGTCAACTAAAAATGTGGAGAGACTCACCTTTGTCAAAATGAATCAGGGATGGATCAGCCAGGATTTCCACCCACCAATGGCTGATGCATGCGACTAGATTCAGCATGGTGCCACGTTTTTTCAAATTTCCAAATGGTGCAAAACACATTTATGTCTTTAGACCAATTTTTGGCCTCCTGCTGATGCAAACTTCAGGGTGTGCCTTTCAGTCAATTTTTGGCCTTGTGCTGCTGCTTCTGCCAACTCCAGGGTGTCTTTCAAGCAATGTTTGGACTCCTGCTTATGCTGCTGCCAACTCCAGGGTGTGCCTTCCAGCTCATGTTTGTGCTCCTGCTGCTGCCAACTCCAGGGTGCCTTCCAGCCAATTTCTGGGTTCCTGCTGCTGCTGCCAACTCCACGGTGTGTCAGTCAATTTTTGTGCTCCTGCTGCCAACTCTAGGGTGTCTTTCAAGCAATGTTTGTGCTCCTGCTGCTTGCAACACCATGGTGTGATTCATCCAATGTTTGGGCTCCTGCAGCCAAATCCAGTGTCTCTTTAAAGTAATGTTTGGGCTCCTGCTGCTGCTTGCAAGTCCGGGGTGTGATTCATCCAATTTTTGGGCTCCTGCAGCCAACTCCAGTGTCTCTTTAAAGCAATGTTTGGGCTCCTATTCCTGCTGCTGCTGCTCCTGCTGCTGCTGCTGCTTGCAACTCCAGGGTTTGATTCGTCCAATTTTTGGGCTTCTGCAGCCAACTCCAGTGTCTCTTTAAAGCAATGTTTGGGCTCCTGCTGCTGCTGCTTGCAACTCCAGGGTGTGATTCATCCAATTTTTGGGCTCCTGCAGCCAACTCCAGTGTCTCTTTAAAACAATGTTTGGGCTCCTGCTGCTGCTGCTGCTTGCAACTCCAGGGTGTGATTCATCCAATTTTTGGGCTCCTGCAGCCAACTCCAGAGTCTCTTTAAAGCAATGTTTGGGCTCCTGCTGCTTGCAACTCCAGGGTGTGATTCATCCAATTTTTGGGCTCCTGCAGCCAACTCCAGTGTCTCTTTAATGCAATGTTTGGGCTGCTGCTGCTGCTGCTGCTACTGCTGCTGCTTGCCACTCCAGGGTGTGATTCATCCAATTTTTGGGCTCCTGCAGCCAACTTCAGTGTCTCTTTAAAGCAATGTTTGGGCTCCTGCATGCAACTCCAGGGTGTGATTCATTAAATTTTTGGGCTCCTGCAGCCAACTCCAGTGTCTCTTTAAAGCAATGTTTGGGCTCCTACTGCTGCTGCTGATGCTCCTGCTTGCAACTCCAGGGTGTGATTCATCCAATTTTTGGGCTCCTGCAGCCAACTCCAGTGTCACTTTAAAGCAATGTTTGGGCTCCTACTGCTGCTGCTGCTCCTGATGCTTGCAACTCCAGGGTGTGATTCATCCAATTTTTGGGCTCCTGCAGCCAACTCCAGTGTCTCTTTAAAGCAATGTTTGGGCTCCTGCTGCTGCTGCTTGCAACTCCAGGGTGTGCAGCCTCCTGCAGCCAAATCCAGTGTCTCTTTAAAGTAATGTTTGGGCTTCTGCTCCTGCTGCTTGCAACTCCAGGGTGTGATTCATCCAGTTTTTGGGCTCCTGCAGCAAACTCCAGTGTCTCTTTAAAGCAATGTTTGGGCTCCTGCTCCTGCTTGCCACTCCAGGGTGTCATTCATCCAATTTTTGGGCTCCTGCAGCCAACTCCAGTGTCTCTTTAAAGCAATGTTTGGGCTCCTGCTCCTGCTGCTTGCAACTCCATGGTGTGATTCCTCCAATTTTTGGGCTCCTGCAGCCAACTCCAGTGTCTCTTTAAAGTAATGTTTGGGCTCCTGCTGCTGCTGCTTGCAACTCCAGGGTGTGATTCGTCCAATTTTTAGGCTCCTGCAGCCAACTCCAGTGTCGCTTTAAAGTAATGTTTGGGCTCCTGCTGCTTGCAACTCCAGGGTGTGATTCATCCAATTTTTGGGCTCCTGCAGCCAACTCCAGTGTCTCTTTAAAGCAATATTTGGGCTCCCGTTGCTGCTTGCAACTCCAGGGTGTGATTCATCCAATTTTTGGGCTCCTGCAGCCAACTCCAGTGTCTCTTTAAAGCAATGCTTCGGCTCCTGCTGCTGCTGCTTGCAACTCCAGGGTGTGATTCATCCAATTTTTGGGGTCCTGCAGCCAACTCCAGTGTCTCTTTAAAGCAATGTTTGGGCTCCTGCTGCTGCTGCTGCTTGCAACTCCAGGGTGTGATTCATCCAATTTTTGAGCTCCTGCAGCCAACTCCAGTGTCTCTTTAAAGCAATGTTTGGGCTCCTGCTGCTTGCAACTCCAGGGTGTGATTCATCCAATTTTTGGGCTCCTGCAGCCAACTCCAGTGTCTCTTTAATGCAATGTTTGGGCTCCTGCTGCTGCTGCTGCTACTGCTGCTGCTTGCCACTCCAGGGTGTGATTCATCCAATTTTTGGGCTCCTGCAGCCAACTTCAGTGTCTCTTTAAAGCAATGTTTGGGCTCCTGCTTGCAACTCCAGGGTGTGATTCATTAAATTTTTGGGCTCCTGCAGCCAACTCCAGTGTCTCTTTAAAGCAATGTTTGGGCTCCTACTGCTGCTGCTGATGCTCCTGCTTGCAACTCCAGGGTGTGATTCATCCAATTTTTGGGCTCCTGCAGCCAACTCCAGTGTCACTTTAAAGCAATGTTTGGGCTCCTACTGCTGCTGCTGCTCCTGATGCTTGCAACTCCAGGGTGTGATTCATCCAATTTTTGGGCTCCTGCAGCCAACTCCAGTGTCTCTTTAAAGCAATGTTTGGGCTCCTTCTGCTGCTGCTTGCAACTCCAGGGTGTGCAGCCTCCTGCAGCCAAATCCAGTGTCTCTTTAAAGTAATGTTTGGGCTTCTGCTCCTGCTGCTTGCAACTCCAGGGTGTGATTCATCCAGTTTTTGGGCTCCTGCAGCCAACTCCAGTGTCTCTTTAAAGCAATGTTTGGGCTCCTGCTCCTGCTTGCCACTCCAGGGTGTCATTCATCCAATTTTTGGGCTCCTGCAGCCAACTCCAGTGTCTCTTTAAAGTAATGTTTGGGCTCCTGCTGCTGCTGCTTGCAACTCCAGGGTGTGATTCGTCCAATTTTTAGGCTCCTGCAGCCAACTCCAGTGTCGCTTTAAAGTAATGTTTGGGCTCCTGCTGCTTGCAACTCCAGGGTGTGATTCATCCAATTTTTGGGCTCCTGCAGCCAACTCCAGTGTCTCTTTAAAGCAATATTTGGGCTCCCGTTGCTGCTTGCAACTCCAGGGTGTGATTCATCCAATTTTTGGGCTCCTGCAGCCAACTCCAGGGTCTCTTTAAAGCAATGTTTGGGCTCCTGCTGCTGCTTGCAACTCCAGGGTGTGATTCATCCAATTTTTGGGCTCCTGCAGCCAACTCCAGTGTCCCTTTAAAGCAATGTTTGGGCTCCTACTGCTGCTGCTGCTGCTCCTGCTGCTTGCAACTCCAGGGTGTGATTCATCCAATTTTTGGGCTCCTGCAGCCAACTCCAGTGTCTCTTTAAAGCAATGTTTGGGCTCCTACTGCTGCTGCTGCTGCCGCTTGCAACTCCAGGGTGTGATTCATCCAATTTTTGGGCTTCTGCAGCCAACTCCAGTGTCTCTTTAAAGTAATGTTTGGGCTCCTGCTGCTTGCAACTCCAGGGTGTGATTCATCCAATTTTTGGGCTCCTGCAGCCAAATCCAGTGTCTCTTTTAAGCAATGTTTGGGCTCCTGCTGCTTGCAACTCCAGGGTGTGATTCATCCAATTGTTGGGCTCCTGCAGCCAAATCCAGTGTCTCTTTAAAGTAATGTTTGGGCTTCTGCTCCTGCTGCTGCTGCTTGCAACTCCAGGGTGTGATTCATCCAGTTTTTGGGCTCCTGCAGCCAACTCCAGTGTCTCTTTAAAGCAATGTTTGGGCTCCTGCTCCTGCTGCTTGCAACTCCATGGTGTGATTCATCCAATTTTTGGGCTCCTACAGCCAACTCCAGTGTCTCTTTAAAGTAATGTTTGGGCTCCTGCTGCTTGCAACTCCAGGGTGTGATTCATCCAATTTTTGGGCTCCTGCAGCCAACTCCAGTGTCTCTTTAAAGTAATTTTTGGGCTCCTGCTGCTGCTCCTGCTGCTTGCAACTCCAGGGTGTGATTCATCCAATTTTTGGGCTCCTGCAGCCAAATCCAGTGTCTCTTTAAAGCAATGTTTGGGCTCCTGCTGCTGCTTGCAACTCCAGGGTGTGATTCAGCTAATTTTTGGGCTCCTGCTGCTGCCAGCCCCAGGGTGTGTTTTTCAGGCACTAAGGGGCCCCTCATAGTGATGGCACTTCAACTCTCTGCAATTGTGCTGCTCTGCGATTCTATTAGCGATGCCTCTGATCTGCATGTCCTAATTATTTACAGTATTATTTCACTAACCCAGCACGCATCCTGTGCGTGTTACAGCAAGGCAGAATGGTTTACAACCCTATTGAGGCGCTGGGAGGCTCAGAAATAGCCGTTTTTAATAGCGATTCGTCGCGAATAAATTCGGGTCGAAACAATTTTTGTCTGAAAATTCGGCGAATCAGTCGAATCTAATTTTTCAAAAGTTCGCTCATCTCTAGTCGACGGTCATCGATACCATTGTTCTAAACTAGCAATTTAAGCCCCTTCCTCGTAATCTCAATTTTACCTTAATTTTGCCCTGATTTTTCCTTTGAAGCCAAAATTGTTTGTATTTTTATCCAGTTCCTTACCAGAGCACTAAGGGGAGAACATACATGATTTTTTCTTTAAATGCAACCTTCCATAGGATGTGGTTGGTCCACTTTAATTGAAGCGTCACCAATACATGTCTTGAAATGCAAGTAGGCTCAAATGGCAGCTAGGTGTCGTCAATCTTTTGTTGACTTTATATTTCTAACGGTTTCAAGTTTGCCACAGTGGCCCATACAATGGATGCCAAACTGTGTTTCTGGAAATTCCAGTAGACACAAAGAACAGCTACTTGACCTTCACACTGGTTTCCTGTAAAACTCCACTAGCAAAACCTTTGCGTATAAAGGTGCTGGACCTGCCACCAACGGATTGCTGCTCTGACACTGGCAACCCAACAGAATTGGAAAAACTTGATTAGTATTGATTAGGCTCAGAAGACCCAAGCGTCTGATGTGAAATGTAGCCTGTAAGCAAAGCATTCCGTGTGATTTAGAAACAGAGTAGGATGGAAATAATGTGGCTTATTTAAAAAGTGTGTATGTGGTAGTATGTTCATTGTCTTTGTTTGAATGACTTTTATTAAACTGTTTATTTACAGTCAAAAAGAGACATATTCCATTCCACAGATATTTATCTCACATAAGTTAGGATGCTGAAAATGCCAAAACTGTAAAAAAGCCACCCACCATGACTCCATGTCTCTGAATATTTTCCCGACAGGTTATGCTCTCACTTGAAAAGCGAAAAATACACATTGTGTTGGGAAAATCAAAATGAGAAAACGAAGACACCCTTTCTCATGTGTGAGCAGACATATACATAGGCTTAAAGCGGACCAAAAGTCAAAAATGAAAGTTTAGTAAATTGCTCCCATAAAGCCCCCTAAAGGCAACACTTTGAGAGGGTTTAACTCCATGCAGATGTTCTGGAATAACAGGCAGATTCTTTGCTGCAGAATTGAATGGTAGTGGCCATCTTGTCACACATAGAAGCATGAGGGGAGAGCTGTGCCAGCAGCAGCCCACACCAAACTTAGAGTGCTTCAGAAACACAGCCTCTTGTGTATTATGTTATATAAACACACACACTAAATAACCAGCTGCTAAAGGAATTGTGTGTGTGCGCACAATTTTTTTAGCTGTGCAGCAGAGCAATACGTCATCTCAGCTGGTGTCTTTCTATTAGAAATAAAGGAGGATTGCACTAACATGTGAGGCAATTTGTATTCATTTTTGTTCCAAAAATAGGTGCTAGGGCTTATTTTCAGTAGATGTCCTATAGCCAGCTGGCAGTTGGCAAGGTGGTGTTGGAAGTACAGCAGCTCCAGTACAGTGCATGCACAGAGCTTACAGGCAGTGAGGTGGATGCGGGGGGACTAACCAGTGTGCCTGTCATGGCAGCAGGCTGTGGTAGAGCCAGAGAGATCATACATTTCACTCCCAACAGAATAGCTTACCTGTGTGACTGTTTACAGCCCTGAGGTGTCCTCATCCTCCTTTACAGCCCATGATGTTTCCTCACCCTCTTTTACAGCCACTTCCATCCCTCTGCTGAAGCTCAGTAGCTGGATTATGAATTGTAACTAGGCTTATTTTCGGGGTAGGGCTTATATTTCACGCATTTCATTTTACTAGGGCTTAGTAGGTCCTATTTTCAGGAAAACAGGGTAAGTGGCAAGATGGCCACTCCCATGCAGTTATGCAACATAGAATCTGCCTGCTATTCCATAACATCGGCATGGCGTTAAGCCGTCAAATAGTGGAGTCTTAGGGGCGCAATTTACTGATCTTGCTTTTTTTTACTTTTGGTCCACTTTACTTTACTTTTGGTCCTCCTTATTTAAGAAACGACTGCACCAGGTAGTGACACGTAGCAGCAGGTGTTGCCACCAGCAAGTCATATTTATGATGAGAAAATGTTTAGCGCCACACATAGCGCTATGTAGCATTCCATGTATCAAGAGCACCGGGTGTTTGGTTAGCACCGGCACCATGTTTCCTACAGTGCCACATTACATTAGGTGCTCAGTGTTGTTCTTCCATAGACTTCAATTAGCCTTTCCAGTTATGTTACATATGGTGACTTCTGGTTAGAAATTTTATTTTGTGCTCAATCAAGTGACACTGGATTCCTGGTCTGTTCTGAATGTTTTTTTGGGGTAATTATTGTACTAATTGCTAACTTGCGTCTTCATGCCTGCCAATCATGTGTCATGTCATTTGTATGTCCCTGATGTCATTCCATATGTTTTCACTTGGTCACTGTGCAGCTATCTACAGTTAAAGCCTTTTCTGTAGCACACCTCACGGTTTTAGTGCACCAGTGCTGGCACTGTGGTTTTACATGTTAAATATGACATAAAGCGGCAAAGTGCCAACGATGAAAAAACGATTAAACAAAGGCACAGCGCCACATAGCCGTTGTCAAATGAAACCTACAAAGACCTATATGGTAGGCAAATATTTCTTTACAAAATTTAAACCTGAAAGATCTAGCAGGACAAAGATGCAGACATATAAGACCATGCTGAATCCTACCTAACATAAGAGAGCCCATTGTCATATCATTTCCCCGTCTATCAGGTTTTATTAGTTTCCTGTGAGACCAGAATGGTCTCTATAAGCTGTAGAAATAGCAAATAGAATGGCATACTGCAGGAGCAAGACAATCTACTTAGTATTCTACTCAGAATATATAGAAATAAACTGCTTGGATAAGTAGAGCAAGCCATGACTTGAGATAAATATTTATGATCTTTGTTTATAAATTTACCTAAATAAATTATAAGTAAAATATCCAATACTTTCCATATACCCATAAAAGTTAGCAATTGCCAATGTATAAATAAATGGCTACTTGGAAACCTTTTAGTACCAATGTGCCTGCGTCAAAAATCCACAATCCGCTAGTGCCGGGTAGTGCCAGATGAAAGTCAGGTGAATGCCAGGTCACAGTGCACAAACACAATTCTGTGATTACTCACCTGTAGAATTGGTATTACACGTATACAGCACCTCCTGTTCCAGAATATTCCTTACTCTTGGGTAATACATCCACAAGATGGCGCTGGACTGCAGAAAACAGCTTGTGGCTGCTCCCGGCCCTATATAAGTCAGGGACCTCCCACAAATTCCCCAGTATTGACAAGCAGTTAACAAGAAGCCAGGAGAACAATAATAACAAGAATTCAAAAATGAACATATGAACAATCACCATACAGAGGTAACGAAGAAAAATGATAACAAGGGTGGGATGGAACAGGACGTGCTGTATACGTATAATAACAATTCTACAGGTGAGTAATCACTGAATTGTATTATTCTAAGTATACAGCACGTCCTGTTCCAGAATATTCCTAACTCTTGGGACATCCAATAGCAGTGTCCGTAAGGTAGGGTGGGATCCCCAAAAAGTAACAGCGGGCAGTTTAAACCACTGCCGCCTGCAGAACTTTGCGACCAAAAGCAGCATCAGCTGAGGCCCGAACATCAACCTTGTAAAACTTAGAAAAAGTATGAACAGAAGACCAAGTAGCGGCCTTGCAAACTTGTTCAACAGAAGCTTGGTGCTGAAAAGCCCAAGAGGCACCAATAGCACGAGTAGAATGAGCAGTAAGGCGGAAGGGAGGTTCCTTCCCCTTAGCAGAGTAGGCCTGTACCACAGCCTGACGGATCCACTTGCTGATAGTGGACTTAGCTGGAGCCAGACCCTTCTTAGGTCCAGACGGGAGCACAAAAAGAGCATCAGTCTTCCTGAAGGATTCAGTAGCCACCAAATAGAACATCCAGAGAGTGTAAAACCCTAGGGTTACTAGGATTAGGGCACAGAGAAGGCAAAACAATGTCCTGATTGAGATGAAAAGCAGACACAACCTTAGGCAGAAAATCTGGCTTAAAACAAAACACCACCTTGTCCTGGTGTCAGAAACACGCCTAACAGAAGTGATAGCCACCAAAAAGACTACCTTAAGCATCAAAATGGACAAAGGGGCCTCACGCAAAGGCTCAAAGGGAGACCCCTGCAAGGCAGATAAGACCAAGTTCAAATCCCAGACTGGTAACATAGGCTTACGTGGAGGACGCACATGAGTAACCCCCTGGAAGAAAGTCCCAGACTATGGTGAGCAAAGGATCTTTGGAAGAAAATGGCCAAAGCAGAAACATGACCTTTGAGGGTACTAAGTTGAAGACCCAAATCCAAACCATGTTGCAGAAATTCCAGAATCGTAGGGATAGAAAACACCGGACAGGGAAGTGACTTAGACTCACACCAGTCAATGTAAGCATGCCATACCCTATAGTAGATAGTATAGTAGACGAGGACTTCTTCCTAGCTCGAATCATGGTATTAACAACAGAGGCAGGTAGCCCCTTTTCCATCAAGATGGAGGTTTCAGCAGACAGGCCGTTAAAGCCAGCGTTTGTAAATTGGGATGGCGTAACTGCCCCTGAGTGAAACAGGTCTGGAACCTTGGGCAGGGCGAACTGATCTACTGCCAACTGCACGATGTCTGCGAACCACACTCTTCTTGGCCAACAGGGGGCCACCAGAATGGTTGGCACCCCCTCCTGGGCAATCTTGCGCAGCACCCTGCCCAGCAGAGGAAAGGGAGAGAACACATAGAGGAGCTGAAAGCTCTTCCAAGACATTGCTAGTGCATCCATGGCCAAGGCCAGAGGGTCCTGGGACAGAGAGACAAAGACTGGAAGCTTGTGACGGGATGCAAACAGATCCACATCTGGCTGACCCCAGCGGAGGCACAGGGAGCGAAACACTCTGCTGCTGAGGGACCATTCTCACAGACGGGAAGACCCCCTCAATTCCAGAATGTTGATAGGGGTGTGGGCCTCCTAAGGGCCCCACTGACCCTGGAATTTCAGGGATTTCCAGAAGCCCCCCCAACCTGTCAGACTGGCATCAGTGGTGACTGTCTCCCAGCACGGGGCCAGAAAGGATCTGCCCACCAACAGGTTCCCTGAGTCCAGCCACCACGAGAGAGACCGTCTGGCCAGAAGGGACAGAACCAACACCTGATTCAGGGACCGAGGGTCCCGATCCCATACAGACAAGAGATGAAGTTGAAGAGGTCTCATGTGAAACTGAGCGTATGGAACCGCCTCAAAGCAAGACACCATCAGGCCCACCAGCTGCATCCCCTGCCGGATGGAGGGATGAGGGCAAGACATAAGAAGCCTGGCTTGGGCTTGAAGACTCTCCACCTTCTGCTGAGGGAGAAAAATCTTGAACTGAGATGTATGTAGAGTCATGCCCAGAAAGGACCTCACCATTGACGGTGACAAGAAAGACTTGGGGTGGTTGATCACCCAGCCAAAGGACTCCAGTGTGGACACCACCAGCTGAGTAAACAGCTCGGCCTTCTGAAGAGATTGAGACATGATGAGAATGTTGTCTAAGTAAGGAAGGATGCGATTGCCCTGAGATCTCAGCAGAGCCAGTACGCCCGCCAGTACCTTCATGAAAACCCTGGGAGCCGAGGTGATACCGAAACGCAGAGCCACAAATTGATAGTGCTGATCCTCCAGAGCGAACCTGAGAAATCTCTGATGGCCTGGAAAGATTGGTACATGAAGGTAAGCGTCCTTGATGTCTACAGAGGTCATGAAGTCCCCTGGGCGTAGTGAATTGACATGCGAAAGTGTTTGAATCTGACAAATTTGTTGAGGCACTTTAAATCCAGAATAGGTCTGATGGACCCGTCTTTTTTAGGAACAGTGAAAAGATTGGAATAGTAGCCTCTGCCCCTTTCCCTCAAAGGCACCTGGCAGATGACCTCCAACTCCAGAAGGTTTTGGACAGCAAGGCACAGACCCTGAGCTGACAGGGGGTTTAGAGCAGTGGTCCCCAACCCCCGGGCTGCGGACCTCTACCAGTCCGTTGCTCAAATGGTACCGGGCCCTGAGGCGGGATCTCCCCCATGTCCCGCGGTCCCGCCCCTTTAAGAGATGTCCCGGCTGCCCCCGCTGTGGAGTGGTGTGCCCGGGGCCAGGGTAATAACGTGCTGTGCGGCGGCATCAGCAGAACTGGAGGAGGTGCTTTGTAGAGGCTGGGGGAGGCCCAATCACGGCTGGGCCAATGATGGAGGAGTGGGCGGGGCACAATTGCAGTGTGCCCGGGCTCTGCCGAAGACGGGGAAGATAAGGTAAAAACAAAAAAGCTTCAGAGCTCCCACCAGCCGTCGGAGACTTTTGTTTAATCATCTCTGGCTGGCCGGGAGCTGATTGACCTCTACCTATCTATTCTATTCTGTGTTTCCTTTCCATTCTCTGTCTTTTTCTCCCTCTCTCACTTTATCACTGTCCTTTTTTTCTCCCTTCCTTCCCCATCTCTCTCTCTTTCTCCCTGCTTTAATTTTTTGTCCTCTCTTGCTTCTTTTATTTGTCCCTTCCTTCCCTTTTCTCTTCCTCTATCTTTCTCCCTGTGTCCTTCTCTTTTTCTTTTTTTTCTCCCTTCTTCCCTGCCTCTCTTTCTCTCTCTCTCCACCACACTTTATTCTATCTCTTTCTCAACTTTCCTTCTCTTTCTCTTGTTCTCTTTCCTTCATCCTTTCCCTCACTCCCATCCTTTCTGCATTTCCTCTCTTTTTTTTCTCCCACTCCTTCCTTCCATCCTCTCTTTTTCTCACCTTTTCTTTCTTCCTTAAATTCTTCCCTTTCTGCCTTTCACTCTTTCTCCCTCACTCCCATACTGCCTTCTTCTTTCCTTTTGCTCTTTCACTCCACCTTCCTCTTTCTTATTCTCTGTCCTTGCTCTTCTCTCTCTCCCTTTCTTCAGTTCTCACTACCTTCTCTCCCTCCTTCCCTTCCCTCTCTGTTTCTCTTACTCCATTCCTCCTCTTCTCTTTCCATCCTGTCTTCTTCCCGCCTCTTTACCCTCTCTCTTTTTTATTTCTCACTCCCACTCTCCCTCCCCCTCTTTTTTCCTTTCTTGTTCCCTTACTCTTTTCCTTTACTCACTATTGCTATACATTCTTTCTCTATTTTTTTCAAAACCTCCCCCACTTCTGTTTTCCCTCTCTTCCTTGCTTCACTCACTTCCTTCTATTTATTTTCCCTTCTCTCTATTTCTCACCTTTTTTTTCTCTCCTTTTCTTTCTTTACTCTTCTTCCCAACCTCCTAACTTTCTCCTTTTTTTCTCTTACTTTCTTTTTCTCTGTTCCCCACCCTATGTTCCCTCTTTTGGAGCTTGGGGACCACTGGTTTAGAGCCATCCGGGATTCGATGAATCTTGGGGGCGGCCAGGCTGCAAACTCTATCTTGTAACAGAATGACACTACCTCCTGAATCCACCGATCTGAGACGTGAAGCCTCCAGACGTGAGCAAAGAGCCGAAGCCGCCCCCCCACCCGGATGGGTGAGGGCACCGCTTCATGCCTGAGGAGGCTTGGGTGAGGATTTTGGCTTAGGATCCCAGGAGAGGCCAGGACAGCCACGTCTTCTGCCCCTTCCCCAGTGATCTCCGCGGGCCCCAGTAAAGGAGACTCCTCAGCCTGGTCTGGAACCACGGAAGGATGGGAGAAGGGCACCCATCCCCCGAAAGGACCGGGACGGCCTCCTACGTTGAGGTAACCTACCGCCCCTGGCAAACAAATCCAAGCGTTCACCAAAAAGGCACAGGCCCTTGAAAGGGAAACCAGTGAGAGCCTTCTTAGCAGCATTATCAGCTACCCACTAACATAGCCAGACAGAGCGGCGTATAGCCACCAACAGGGCAGAAGCTCTTCCTCACATTCTAATAGCATCATCCATAGCAGACAGGACATATCCAACAAATTCACAGCAAAGCAGGAGAGATCTATGCTCTTCTCCTCCCGCGTAATCAGAGGCCCCCCTAAGAGACTCTTAAGCAAAGCCTTAATAGCAATAGCTGTAATGGAAGAGGCACAAACCGGGAGTAGCGCGGTCCCCACACAGGCAAATGCATGGCAAGCCACTTGGTCCATACGCCTGTCCTCACCATCCCTCAGGGTAGTAGTGTCAGGGGAATGCATAACAGATGTATTGGACAGCCCCAGAACGGGCGCATCCACCTCGGGAGGACATGACCAACGCTTAATCACATCAGCAGGAAAGGGATACCTTTTGTCCCAACTCTTGGGCACCCCTGGCAGCTTTCAAGGCCGCTTCCATTCTTTGAGCACCAGATTATTAAAGTGAGACTGGTCCGGGAATTCCAAACGTGGTTTAACCGTATGAAAGAGCTCGCCCTGCTGCTGCGGAGCCACGGCAGGAGGGGAGATACAGAGCACTTCAAAAATATGAGCCAAAAGCCTGTCAGTGTCATCTGAGGACCATAGATCTTCCCCAAAGGGAGACCCTGTACCACTATACACCCTAGGCTGCTCATCAGATAATTCTGAATCAGAGAACAATTCCCCCTCCTCCAGGGGGGAATAACCAGTAGTGTCAAAAATTTCCTCAGTTTCCACAGGAAAGAGGTAGACGGCGGGAGATAAATGCAGCTTCTTAGCAGAAGCCTTACACGAAGCAGGCCCAGTAATATGTTTCTCAATGCTGGCCATCCGTGCAGCCAAATCAGGCTGAGACTCCCAGCTGGTATGCTCCTCGTAGGGGGTCAGATGCAGGCGTGGGGGGGGGGGGTAGGCGAAGCCCGAGGGGGCGCAGGCCCAGCAACAGGTAACCCAGACTGCAGTGCAAGTACCTGCTGGGCGCAGGATACACATACCCTGACATCATCATCGATTGGGGATACCCCCCACGCAACACATAGCCGGGCTTGTCCCGAAGGAACCCCAGGCTCATTATCCCCAGAAGCCTCCATATGGTGATTTGAAAGGCACAGTAGGCCAGTAAGGGTTAATGCTAAAGAGCTACCCGGGATGCCCCAATGAACCGCTAGGGAAGTGGGAGATAATGAGGGGAGAGGGCCGGGAGAAACCACAGGACCGAAGCTTTACCCCACCTGAAAGACATAATCAAATATTCCCATGAGAATAAGGCATAAGAAAAAAAATACAATTCTGTGAAATACTCACCTGTAGAATTGGTATTATACGCATACAGTACGTCCTGCTCCATATATAATACTTACATGTGGGTAATCCTCCGCCAGAGGGCGCTGTTCACTGCAGACATGCAAAAAACAGGCTCCTCCCGGCCCTTCATATACCCAGGGACCTCCCACAAATCCTCAGCATTGAAAAGCAGTGAGAAAAGAAGCCGGGAGAAACCAACCACCAAACTGGTAACAATAGCAATGATAACAATCACCATACAGGGGATCCAGAAACATGTAAAACCAGGGTGGGGTGGAGCAGGACGTACTGTATGCGTATAATACCAATTCTACAGGTGAGTATTTCACAGAATTGTATTATTCTAAGCATACAGTACGTCCTGCTCCATATATAATACTTACACGTGGGACATCCAATAGCAGTGTCCATAAAGCAGGGTGGGATCCCCTCAAAAAAAGGCAAAGCAGACAGTAAAGGCGCTGTCACCTGCAAACCTTGCTACCAAGAGCGACATGAGCAAAAGCTCTAACGTCAACCTCATAAAAAAACCTTTGAAGGTATGAACAGAAAACAGGCAGCGGTCTAGCAAACCTTGATTAACAGAAAACTGGTGCTGAAAGGCCCAAGGTACCCAAGCACAAGTAGGAAACAGAATAAAAAGAGAAGAAGATTCTTCACCTTAAAGGAATAGGCCAGAGTAACAACCTGACCAGTCCAAATGCAACAGTAGCCTCGGTAAAATCAGAGCTCCCCCCCATCGGGGAAATTGAAACCTGGTCTCCCGCATGACAGGCGGGGATACTGACCACTACACTAATAAGGATAAGCAAGAAGCCAACGCCCTTACCTGGGACCAGAAAGGACAATCCATCCAAGGAAGACCAGTCCAAAGTGCGTATAACCCCTGGAAACAGATGAGATCGGGCACATAGGTATGGAGGCGCCCGCAAACCCCAAGGGGCATCAGTCCCCCTAAGGGACAAGAAACAATCCAGGAGAACTTCAACACCTGTTGAGGGAATGTAGACCCCCTTACTTCCGCATTACTAAGAATAAGGCCCAGAGGCAGACAAAGGACTTGGATAAATGAGCATAAGACACCACCTTGGGCATAAGGTCCGGTGTAAGGCGGAATTCCACCACATCATGGTGTATAAATAATGAATGAAGGCTAACTCAACAGAGCCACCTTCACAGGCACACGTCTGACTGAAGCAACAGCCCCCGGAAGGGCAACTTGAAGTAAGAACAGTTCAGACAGCATCCGGAATAGATCCAAAGGGAACAACCCGCAAGGCAAACAGAATAAAAATTAATCCAAACAGGGACCATAGAACTACTTAGGAGATGCACCCGAGCAATCCCCAAAAGAACGCTTAACAATGGAAGACTGAACAAGACTTCTACGGGAAGGCAGACAGGGCAGAACCTGAACCTTCAGAGTACCAAGATGAGGAGCCAACCCCAACCCATGCTGTAATAACTCTAGAACCCTGGGAACAGAGAACGTCCAACAGGGGATAGACCAAGACTCACGCCAATCAATATGGGTACGCCATACCCTATAATAGACGGAGAAAGGAGAAGAAGAAGAAGCTTGCTCCTAGCCCCCCATAGACAAAGTCACCAAGAAGATAACCCGTCTCCGAAAGGGTGAATGAATCAACTGTCAAGCCATCAGACTAGAGCCTGTAGATTGGGGCGACATAATAAGGAGCCTGAAAAGGGCAGAACCGCACTCCTGATAGAGCGTACAGGTCCGCTGTCCTCAGCAGAAACATCTGCGAACCACAGTCCACATCTCGCGCAGAACCCCACCTAGCAGGATGAACGAAGACAAGACATATAAAATAGAATGTCCAACATAAAATTACTAAGCCCCCATGACCAGAGTCAGAATATTCTGGGGCAGTAAAAACAAGGGCAGAGCCCCTGTGATATAAACGGGACCCAACAGAGCCACCCTAGCTGGCTCTCAGAGGGACACCAGGATAGCACAACCTGCCACTGAAGGACATCCATTGGAGCGAATACCCCTGAGATGCAGGGAAGGTTGACCTCCACCTAGATCAGGATCAGACACCTACCAGGAGAATCATCCTGCTCCAAGTTCCAGACTGATAATAAATACAGGCCACTGTCCTTCGACAGGCCAAGAGTCCCCAAATAGACAGGTCCTGAAGAGGAGTAGTCCGGCAAGACAGAGCCAACTGAAGGCTCACAGCTTTAACAAAATCAGTAGGAAAATGGACCCTCTAAGGGCCCCTACCTAGGAGCCGCGGGGGATTTTAGAAGAAAATCCCCCCCGCCAAGCTGCGAAACTTGGCACCCAAGGTGACCATCCACAGGAAGATGCAAGCAAAGAAGGGGGTGCCCCCTGACAGGGTCCTTGAATTTAACCAGCTCAAAAGGAACCACCGTACCAAGGGGGAATGAGCACAGACCTAGCTCCAGGGGTGCTGGAACCCCATCCAGGATTAATAACCTACTGTGCCGAAGAGCCCAAGGGCTCTGTATATAAGGGACATCATCTGATCCGCCACCAACGGGCCCACCAGCTGCAATCCTGCCTGGTGAAAATAAGGTGTCAGCAAAGAGGGACAGAGCCCATGTAACCAGGAGTCCACTTAATGCCAAGGAAGAAGGTTCAAGCCTGAACCGAATCCAAGGAATGGAGATAGCGAATAAGGGACAATGAGGGATTGAGGTGACTGAGCACCCCTCCAAATAACTCCCAGAGGACACCGCCGGCCGACTAACCCACTCGGCCTGACGTAGAGATTGGGAAGTAAGGAAGGACGATCCGATAGGTCATAGTGCGGACGCCCCACAGGCATGTCAGAGACATCACCCCCATCCGCGCCTTGGCAAGTAGCCTGGGAGCAGAAGAGAGGCCAAAAACAAGGCCCCAATCCGCATGGTTGATCCTTCAACACTGACTAGTAAAGGTCTTGGTGTCCAGAAGACACAGGGGAAACTAAAAGGATCTTAGATCTCCAAAGGAGGCCAGAAGCCCCCCTTGCACAGGGCGCCTGTGTCCCAAGACAGAGATATCATGCAGGAACTACCTGTGAGTGTAGAATTGCCAAGCCTACAATAGGCCAGTATGGCCCAGACTGCCCCGTCATTTTGAAGGAAATAGGAAGGACAACTTAGAGGCCATCGCCCCAGCCTGTTAAGGGCAACCTGCAAGGGAGCCCAGACTCTGCAGGCCGAGTACGGCCTGCACCAACTCCTGAGGGGAAAACAAGGGCTAGAAGCACCCTGACAACCTCTGAAAGGGACCGCCCAGCAAATTCTATCCTGTGTCCAGGGGAACTACCTCCTGGATCCACCAGAAGGAGACGATATGCTCCCAGACAGGAGCCAGGTGCTGTGGCAGTCCCCTCGCCCAGAAGGGCGAGGGCGTCCCTTCATGCTTGGGAGGTCTTGGCAGATTTGGACTTAGCCCTGCCAGAGGGCCCAGGGCGTTGCCTGCCCACCCTGGAGTGGTAATCTACTCCGAAAAGTTGGAAGCACACCTCAGGTTCGTGCTTGACACTAACGTAGGGAGGGGGAGGGGTGTTCCTGCCCCGAGGAGGCCGAGATGGCCTTCTGCGTAGGGGTGCCTTACCCTTTTTTCCAAAAAGGTCCAGACGGGCCCCGAATAGGCGCAGTCCTCTAAAGGGAAGGCCAGTGAGAGCCTTTTTCGTATCATCGTCAGCACCCCACTGGCGCAGCCAAACCAGGCGGCGAATAGCTACCACAAGGGTAGAGGTTCTAGCACACATATTAATGGTGTCATCCAGCACTGAGAGGATAAACCTCACAAACACATCACAATCTGAGAGTGCATTAAAGACCTCCCAGGGGAGATCCTCAGGTTGGTGATCAAGTAGCTTTCTAATAAGGGTCCTGGCGGCCACCGCAGTGATGGCCGCAGCACAGACCGGGCGCAGAGCCGTCCCTGCATACGAAAAGGCGTGGGAAGCCAGTCTGTCAATGCGCCGGTCCTCAGCATCCCGAAGGGTACGGTAATGAGGAGCAGACATGAAGGGGGGGTTAGTAACCCCTATAATCGGTGCATCCACCACGGGAGGTGCTGACCAAAAGGTAACCACATCAGGAGGAAAAGGGTACTTCCAATCCCAGACCCCTGGAACCCCTTTAAGTTTACAAGGCGATTCCCATTCTTTGGATATAAGGGCCTGGAAATGCTCCTGTTCCAGAAATTCCAAGCACAGTGTCGCTGTGTGGAAACTCTCCCTCTTAGGCTTGGGAGCCTCTCCAGGAGGGGAGATAGACAAAACCTCAAAGATCTAAATAAGTAGTTCATCTGTGTCACACAGGCCCCAAGAACTGGGCCCAGAATCATCACGGCTCCAGGGCATCTCATCCGAGGAGCCCAAATCGGAGAATAGCTCACCTTCATCAGAAGGATCAAGGTCCTGCATAGCAGCAGATTCATCAGTTTCATTAGGAACCGTAGAACCAGGAGGCGTCAGGGACCACTTCTTCCCAGGGCCCAAGCGCTCCGCCAAACTAGATAGCACCTGCTCAGCAGTAGGCAGCCTGCGCGGCACGACATGCCGGTCATCCCCGCTCGAGTGCGACTCATCAGGAGTGAGATTTAAGTACGGGGAGACAGGTGTATTGAAGTGAGGTGCAGCCACTGGCAAACCTGATTGCAGGGTCAGTGCCTGTTCAGCACACGGTCCGCAGACCCGTGCTCTGTCAGCATCAGCATGGGGCTGACCACACACTGTACACAGCCGGTCTTGTCCCAGAGGGACCCCGGGTACATAATTCTGAGATGCCTCCATATGGTGATTATCTGAGCAATATGCCTGCAGGGATTTATGCAATAGGCAACCCTGGATGCCCCAAGACCCGCTAGGTATGTGGGAGAATTTTTTATGTGAACCCGCTATAATATATGTCAGGCCGGGAGAAGCCACCGAAATCTTGGCATCTGAAAGACATAAAGAGGATAAGAGGGGGTGTCAGAGCCATGCGCAACTGAATGAAAGATCATAGGAATAAAAAAACGCCCAGGAGGGCACTTACATGACCAAGGGAGGAGGAGGATCGCAACCACGCGCGCACGCGAAGACCATCAAGATGGCGCCAAGCGAACCTCGAGGGGCCGGCCTGATCTGGCCGTGACGCAGGGAGCGTCATGCCAAGTCCCCGCCTCCCCCAAAGAGCTCTAACCAGCGGTAACGTCAATGACAAGCAGTGGATAGGACACACATACAGAGTGTAGCTAAGGAGATTGCTCTCAAAACTAGAGAATGATGCTGCCGCCCGGGCCGCACACTTCTTGTAAATGAAAAAGACACACATGCGCGCAACCAGACAAGGGTTATGTGGATCAAGGAGCGCGGCTCTGACACCCAAGTTCAAAGAAAAACGCAACGGCCATAAACGTGTATAACATTACCCTAAGACCGCGACACGCTATGGGAGGAAGCGAGGGAGAAGGCGACCCTGCACCCAGGGTTCATCGCTATGAGGGGCACGGGGCAATAATGCGGGAGGAGCATCTATTGGAGGCTCACCATCGGCCTAAACCGCCTACCCTATGGAGGGGGACTGCGGTGGCGCGTAGCTCCGTGAGCACACACGGTGCTGCCTACCTTCACCCGACCAGCGCAGCCCAGGCTGGGAGGCACATCTTTATCGAAGAGGACAGGTGGTAATAGTCCTGCAGGGCCGCAGGCTGTAAAAGCCCCGCTCACCTGCGAGAGAGTGAAACTTCATGTCTTCGCAGTCAGCACTGCAGAGAAATCTGGGGATTTGTGGGAGGTCCCTGGGTATATGAAGGGCCGGGAGGAGCCTCTTTTTTGCATGTCTGCAGTGAACAGCGCCCTCTGGCGGAGGATTACCCACGTGTAAGTATTATATATGGAGCAGGACGTACTGTATGCTTAGAATAACAGAGAAAAATCACCCCACCGAGGAACTCACAGACCGCAAGGAGCCAGCAGCGACAGAAAGAAGACAAAATGGCGTCCGCAACCTCGAGGGGCGTGCCGTGGATATATGAGGTAAAATGCATCATCCACAGAGCCCCCCCCCCGAAGAGCGCGAAGCGTGCCCACGAGATCCAGCCGGCCAGTAGCGGCCCGGCAGCTCTGTGGTGAATGGGGCTGCCAGCCACGGAGCGCAGTACAAACACGCGGCGCCGCGTTTTAATAAAGTGACAAGCACAACATATGTCTAAAGTCTTAAAACACTAGACAAACCCCCAACCCCCCCCCCCCCCCAGGCGAGGGAGGATAACGGCAGAATTCCCAGGGGGAAACAGCGCCCAGGGACTAATATGAGGAGTGAGGGTGGAGGGGGAAATGGGAATAAGGGTTTAACTGCACAGGATAACCTGGCAAAAACCATGAGGCAGTGGGGGCATCCCAAAAGGCTCACCATTAGCCTAAACAGCCTACTCTGTTAGAGCAGGGACTGCGGTAGGAGCCTAGCTCCTCAGCACCATAGTGCTTCAATAGCCTACCTTCAACCGAACCTTATCATCCAAGGCTGGGAAGCAGTAAATGGGACGGAACAGGTGGGAATAGTCCTGCAGGGCCGCAGGCAATAAGCCCCGCTCACCTGCGCCACAAGAGAGCTATCTTCTATCTTCTCAGTGCAGACTGCAGAAAGAAACTGGGGAATTTGTGGGAGGTTCCTGACTTATATAGGGCCGGGAGGAGCCACAAGCTGTTTTCTGCAGTCCAGCGCCATGTTGTGGATGTATTACCCAAGAGTAAGGAATATTCTGAAACAGGACGTGCTGTATACTTAGAATATAACGATATAAAACATGTAGTAGAATCAACATCCACTTCTGATAAAATAACATACGTTATTATATTCTAGATCTATATTTTACTGATACCCGATTTGAACTCCCCTAAACTGGACATTGGTCTCTCCCTAAGGTGGCTTGCCACACTGGTACAGTGCCCGGAAGTCTCATCTGCTATACAGCCACCCACTTCCTGCCTTGTGCTGCTGAGGGTCACAAGCCTGATACACATGTCCAGAAGTGAGAGCTATGTAAATATAAAAAGGGGCTCGTGCATAGGATAGCACAAAGATGAAAAGCATGGCCCCATCTAATGGTAATCTCATTATACTTGGTCTTTGTGTGCTATGTAAATACACAGCAGCTTGAAGCACGGAGGAATACTACTTCACACTATGTGTATTATGCCAAGCTAAGTGCAGTGTGGCAAATCAGGTCCATTGTTTAAAGAGGTCCAAAAACCTTTACTATAACTCCCTCATTTGGGATGCTTTGCGGTGTGACACCGCCTGGTATCACCATAAACCTCATAGGACACATGTGGGGGGCCTCTGATGGCATCTCTGCTTATGGGGGGGGTGCGCAATGGAGGAAATTGGGATGATGCAAGGTGCTTGGCTGCACACCTCGCACTCTCTGGTCCCCCCACCGTGTGCGCCCCACTGCCAGACATTCAAGTCTGCTGGGCGTGCTGGGCAACAATCTCATGTGAGGGCGCTGTGGGATCCCAGATTAACGGGAGTATATAGGGACCAAGGGACAAACTAGGATGCCTGTATGACAGGGACTCACTCCCTGTGTGTTCCAGACCCTAGGGCCGGTTTTGGACCTCTTTAAAGCTGACCTACAGTACACCCCTGTGGAAAGGTATTGAGTGGTGCTTGATAACTGGGAAATAACTAGGAAAACAAATAGCTCTAAATAAAAATTTTTCAACATCTGCCAGAGACACTACCAGCTCGTGAAGCGATAGTTGCAGGCTTAGGCTTCTGGGGTGCGACATGTATTTCCAAAGTGATAAAACGATCTATGCAAAGCTCTACAGGGAAAACACGATTGTTATTGTCTTAAACACTCATTTTAGTCCCTTGCTATAATCTGCCAGTATTCATATTGTGTGAAAGGGCCATTACCTCACAATCAAAAAATTTCAGTGACCTGGCAGCCACTGCGGCCTAGCTACACCCTCCACATCCTTCCTGGCTTGTATCACTCTGTACAGATTATGGGTACAGAGGTCATTCCTGACAACCACAAGACGATCATTCTGTCAGGTTTCATAATCAGAGATGTTTGTTAAAGTATCCAGGGAACTCGTTCAGGCTGACAGCACCTGCTACACATAAATACACAGATTTTTTGCACACAAAGATGCAGGGATTGGGGCTTTAAGATGCTTGCAATAAATTTCATGCAATAACTTCTGGATGCAAAAAGGAGTAACAGTATAACTACAGCTCGTGTTTGCAAAGGTTCTCTTTCATTGAGGTCATGGTAAATCTTTGGAAATAAGTCAATGCAAATGGACCTGCTGTATTTTTCTTTAAAGCAGACCAACATCTTAATAATACTAGGTTCGTTCCAAAGGTGCTCCTGCTGCACAGGTAGTGGTGGCCAGTGGGTATCACATACTGTGCATGTACATCCCTATGATAACCCCTTCAGGGTCACTTTACTGGTGGCCACATTGAGGAGAAATGTGGAGGTTGTGAAATTCCCAAAGATAACCAGATTAGCAAAACATCTACAACCAAATGACAACAATCCATACTGACTTCATCTAGTGTTAAAGATGCAGCTTTATGAGGGTCCCGAACATAACAATATATTACAAGGCTGCCAGGTTGGAGCTTGTAGAATTGCACAACTTGCAGGAACCTACTCTGTGTGCTAACAGTGATCACTGAATGTCAACCACTTTCGATAGACTCTCTCCTTTGGGCCACTAGAGATGGGACACTACCTGGCACTATCAGAGGCACTCTGGCTTTTTGACTTGATAAATACACCTTTTGAACTGGGACCTGTCATTCACCTGATGCTAATCTGGCAAGACGTGGCCTTAGCATTTATTAAATAAACCCCTTCGTTAAGAGTGTCTTTTTTTGCCTCCCTCCCAGAAAACTGGGACTGATGAAGCACCCACATAACAGCTGTTAGAGACAGACCTGTAAGGGAACTGGTGAGCATCTCCTCACTGCATGCTTGGGGTGCTTTAAACCGGATCTTCAGCATAATTTAATGAAAAGCCCAAACCCTTACAAAAACTATTCCCCAGCATCTAAAATTAATATATTTCACGTTTTGGTCGCTTACTTATTATTCTTTCCCCCACTGGGCTGCACTGTTCAGGACTATAGGATGCGGGTGGAGCCATCTTGCCTCAGAAGCCTCCCATACTGGGCAGAGAAGAGGGGGGATCTGCAGGGGGGCAGGTTATAGCTGTGCTTTGCCCAGACAGAGCAGAGCTGGGGTCAAGAAAAAGGCAGCAATCCCAGAATGCAGAGCGGCACAGTCAGAAGACACTTCCTGTCTGCAGACAGCCTAAGACTCCATAGGCTACCATCTTGGATGTTTAAAGGCTCAGAAAATGCAGTAGATGCAGGTAGGATGATTTTTAATGTGGGCAATCTGTATGTACAGGGTGTGGAAAATGTATAAGATAGGCTCCTATTAAGGGTGAAGATCTGGTTTAAGTCTATGAAATAACAAATTACAAGGAGAATAACAAAAAAAAGAGCTTTAGTACTCCCCGTAAATGTCATTTCTTCTGGGCATGTGGAGGATACATCTCCCTCCCTTCTGGTATCTTGGCCCTCACAGACTGATTTGTTCTCTTTTCTAATTGGTGCATTTATTTCCAGGTTTTTCTTCTCCATTACTACTGTTAATAGACTGGCTATAGTTGCTGGGGAAGGCTCAATTATGCATAAGTTTAAATCAACTTTATTTAGAAAAAAGTGCCCACAATCATCTATGGATACCGTATCAGCCAATCATTTAGATTAAAGAAGAATGCTGCGTCCTCCATAAGCACAGAAGAAAATACCTTTACGATGAGTGCTAACACTTTTTTTTTTCTTCTAGGGCATGTGGAGGATGCAACATTTTCTTTATTCTATGCCCCAACCAGTAATAGGTAAAGTTGGAATATAAATAATTTAAATTAACCACTGACTGTCAAATGCCAACAAACAATAGAGAAGTAAACATTCAATAATCATTCAGCCCAATATAGGTATGGACTGAGGACCAAGCAACCATGCTGCAAACCTGCTCTGCAAAGGCTTGATGACAAAAAAAACACAAAAAAGCCAAATGGCGGCTGAGATGTCCAAAGGTGGCTGTATGCCTTGGTCGTACAAGGTTCAACAATGGCCATACTGAATAATTCACGGATGTTTTTTGGGGAAGCAGGGTTTCCGTTTTTTGAGACAACCTAAGATATAAAGAGGAAATCAGTCCATCAAATGTCCTTGTTTCTATGAATGTAGAACTATAGGGCACAAACCCTGGCCATTAGATGTAATAACATCTCTTGAGAATGAAAAGGATTCGGGCAGAAGGAGGGTAACGAAATTTTCTCTTTCTAGCAGAAAGGAAGCCAGGTTAACAATGCAGACTTGATGGAAAGAACCACTAACTCTGATACTCTAATGAAAATAAATTTATGACCAGAAGATAGGCCTGTGAAATACTCAAAGGCAACGCGGACTGCACTGACTCAAATAGGGAATGTGAAAGAGCCGACGGAAACTAAGATTAGGTTTCAAGGCAAAATAGAGGGGAGATAGGTGAAAAGAATCAACAAAATAGTCATCTATTGGTCTCTGAAAAAATAAAAACACAGACTTGTCCTTTAAGAGTATTGACAGACAACCCTCTAACCAAGCCAGATAGCTGTAACTGAGAATACTAGTAGCTGATCCATTATGAGCGGTACACCATCTCCAGTACTATAGTAAACTTTAAAAGAAGATGATTTGTGTGTACTCAATAAGTTGAAAAAGAGACAGAGCCACTCTGTCTAAGTCCGATCTCCTGAGGTTGATGGGGGAGGATGAGGTGAGTTGATGTATATCCATCAACCAATGTTTAGAAGGTGTAAACATTCTGTCTACCTTGGTTCAGTCACATGGCTTTAAAGCAGAACAAAACATGTGATTTTGATTATCGTGGCTTTTGGGACGTGCCCCAGGGGCCTCCAGGATTGGGATGCCCCACTGAGTGAACCCCCCAGAACAAAACCTACCTCCTTCTGGTCCAGCGACACAGGCAGTGACTCTTGTCCAATCAGTCATTGGCGCGACTATGTAATTTGGCGAACTGCTCTGAAATACTTCAATGGGAAATGAGAATGGCTGAATCCCTAGCATCGTAAGCTCCCGTCTCAGTCTATATGAATGCCTGGGACAGGAGCATGTGCACAGCCTAAAGATGCAGGGGATGCAGCCACTCTAATAAACAATCAGAGCCACTTGCTGAACTACATAGGCACTGCAAATGTGTCTGAATGGAAAGGTAAGCGTTTACTGGTGATCTGGGGGTTTCACACAGCAGGGCATTCTAATTCAGGGTGCCCATGAAGAAGGCCAGCAGTCAGCCCTGGTATCTTTTAAATTCCATATCCAACTGCCCTGGGTTTTGTAACACTTTAAAGTGGACCAAAACCTCGGATTTTCACTATCCCGGGTTCTGGTCCCTCCCAGTTTGGGATGCCCCGGGGGAGGGAGTAAGCATGTCCTGAAGTCCCTACTGATGGACCCCAGCCAATGCTCACCATCTTGTCCCCTGCAGAAACTTCCCTTCCCGGGGACTTCCTTGCAGATAATCAGCAGAATTTTGAAGCAAATAGGTGGACAAGACTCTAAAACATACTACTCTATTTAAGAGGGTGATCTGATTAGCTATAATGGCTTTTCTCCTGAGCCAGCCTGTGCTGGAATAGAATAGCAATGTAGTGATACTGAAGTCTGTATTTGGGGGTCTCCCTGTATTAAAGCAGACCTTCACCCTGAATAAGAGCATATCTTTTAAGTTTCCCACACCCTGTACATACAGATTGCTCACATTAAAAATCATCCTACCTGCATCTACTGCATGTTATGTTTAAACATCCAAAATGGCGGCTCATGGAGCATCAGGCAGCCTGCAAACATGAAGTGTCTTCTGACTGTGTCGCTCTACATTCTGGGATTGCTGTCCTTTCCCTGACCCCAGCTCTGCTCTGTCTGTGCAAAGCTCAGCTAAAACCCTGCCCCCTGTACTTTATCCCGCTCTCCTCTCCTGTGTATGTGTGATGCTTCTGAGTCAAGATGGCGGCGCCCGAATCCTAGAGTCCTTAACAGAGTTGCAGCCCAGTGGGGGAAAGAATAAGAAGTGACTAAAAGCTTAAAATATATTAATTTCAGATGCTGGAGAATAGTTTTTTAAAGGTTTGGGCTTTTCATTAAATCATGCTGAAGGTCCTGTTTAAGCAAGTTGACCAGCACTGTTTTAGTGGAAAATATGTAATCAGCCTAATCTCTGACCATCTATAAACACAGTAGCAGAAGTAAACTATGAAAAGTGAAAAACAGGAAGCGTATTTGACTATGATACTAGTGGACTATTTGGGGTCACTGCAGGGGCTCTGCACCAGTACATTTTGTTTGCTCTCAGTTTCTGAGGACTGGGCGCACACATTCAAACTGAGATAAAATAAAAAACAAGCAGGTATCAATCATTCAAATGAGATACATTAGTATTAATGTATCCAGGTTTATGCAACCTAATTAACTGATAAAGCCACCTAACATTATTCTTAACTATCTAACAGCAGCAGAAGACATAAGCCTGATGTGAGCCTAAGAAGAGGAACTACACCATGCAAATACAACAGGACAGAAGCATTCCTTAGATATGGCGCCAATGAAAGGAGACACAGGATTGGAAGAATTCTTCTTTTCTTATGGTTTAGATGCCAAATTACAAAGTCTGATGAGCTAATCATCTTTTGTCTTTCAAATGAAACTGATGAAGTCTCCCTACACTGGAGAGCCAAGAACTCCCTACCTAGAAGAGGGAGGCTGTGCTATGTATAACCAGCCAGTGTGTAAGACTTCAGGGCCAGCCAATTAGATCTCCCTGGAATATCCAAATTTCCGGTGCTCCCACGGGGCAGCATCACTGGCTCCTCTCAGCTGAAGCATGGTCTGACACCCAGCCATTAAAGCAGACCAACAGACAAAAATGAATTAAACCAGACCAACACAACAAACAGTGCTCATATGCATCCCTCCCCAAGGCAATTTAGATTGCTGCACATAAAAATCCATTTACCATTTTCTAACTCCTGCTGTAGAAATTTTTAGAAACAAAATGGCAGCTCATGGATCTGCAGGGCACCTGCACACAGGAAGTGCTGCTGGTTTTCCTGTTACTGTGCACTGTCAGTTATGTCAGTTGAATCCAGGCAGCAGCATGGCTGAGATGCTGGGAGAGGAAGCTCCAAAATGGCCGATGCATCTCTTTTCCAACTGTGCCAGGCTGTTGATCCTGTTTAAGATAGGCTTGGGAGGAAAGCACACCTACATTGTGTAGTGTACAAAAATTGCATTTGTATAGGGCATTGAAGCCAAGGCTAATGGAATGTCTTCAGGAGACGGACCCATGCAAATGATGTTTATACCTCTTAAAGTGGAACAAAATCCAGACTTTTGACCATCCTGGGTTTTGGTACTCGCCCCCTAGGCATCCCAATTTGAGATGCCTCATCCCGAATTTGGGATGCCCCGCTGTGTGAAACCCCAATATCTCCCAGAAAAACTTCCCTCCCCCTGACTTAATGGTACATGCACGGGGCACGCAGTCAATCAGCGTGCTCAGCACCATTCGACTAAGAATCAGTTAAGGGCCGAATCCACCAATGGTCGCATACCCACTAGCCTCTATGCACAAATGTCTGGCACACACCTGTCTATAGGTATAGCATAGTGTGGCAGCGGCTCCTGCATGCGCCATTGGATTGGGGATTAGGTAGGTTTTACTGGGGATATAAGGGGTTTCACACATCACAAATTGGGATACCCTGAGGAAATGCCCTTGTGTCTTAGACTCCAGGGCCACCCGAGGTTAGTTTTGGTCCACTATACTCCAAGCCTCACCCCAAGGGCCAGGATGTGTATGACATCCCAGGAACTTTAGGAACGTGTCTGTTTTGCCTGAATTTTAGCGGTGTTGAGGTGTAACTTTTTTTTTTCAGCTCCCCACACCCTGCTCCTGTCTCTCTCACTTGGCTGCTTCATCATTCACTAGTTTAAGCCCTGTAATCTGAAATCCAAATACTTGCTATGAATTGCTGCAATTTGCACAACAATCATTCTATACATTTTCATTACTCTGGACACTGCTTGAAATGGGCTCCTAAGTTCAGGATAATGCAGAAAATGCTTTTATAAGACTGTGATGTTGTGTAAAGCAGGCCACAATAAATTCTCAGATCAGTCTTGAGTGCTGAAAAAGCCTTTATGAGCGCTCTCAGCAAAGAATCCACATAAATATTCTAGACAGCTTAAAGTGATATTTCAGGCAAAGCCAATTGTTACATCGTTGTGTCGGGCTACGTTTGGCACTGTCCTAAACTGTATTATGTTTTCAAATTGAAGAAAAAATGGCCGAGATATCAAGGATTACAGTTTTAACTTGCGATTTCCATTCTGAAGCATGTGGGCGTGGCCCTTGAAGCTGTTATGCTGCATAATCATCAGCATAATGTCAGCACTGGGGGCAAGATCGCTTGCTAGGAGGAGGCTGGGCAGGGAGGAGGGAGTTAGCTGGGCTTGAATTGCATACATAGGGGGGTGTGGTCTGGGCTACCTCTTCAAGCTAGTATTGGTGGTCCACATCTGTAGGGTGGTGCTGGAGAGGCAGATGAGAAAGTATATTTCCTTATTCACGGTGCCGAGCTGAGAGGAGGCACAGCACTGGAGTATGCTTGGCAAGGTAAGCTGCCGATTATTTGTTTTCATCTTTTGCATGACCCCTTTAAGGATTACTAATACATCCTGCATAAAAAAAATCCAACCAAGCCAATAAATGTTTATGTATTTTACCAGGAAGAAGAATACTCTTCAGGGGTCTAATCAGGGGTGACTGGTTTTCAACACAGTGGATCATTCTGCTTAATTCTAACAGCCTGTCCCCTGAGTCAGCCTGTCCTGTAATAACAGCTTATTTTAACTGCAATTCTTCTGGTGTGTGTAGATGCTTTTGGCAGATGTTAAAGTGGACCAAAACCCCACTTGATGATTGCCTCTCTCTGGGACATCATAAGTGAAGATGCTATGTGAAAACCCTGAGATCACCCAACGAATCTCACCTTTCCTGCGGGCCCACAGTTGCTTCTCTGGGCTTAGGCAACCCGGGGCCTATCCATTCAGATAGCCTGGGGGCAAGAGCATCATTCAAACTACAGGGAGCATGGGCATGCTCCCAGCAGTAAGCCAATCTGCAATCTCAATTTTGCTGGGTGGGTGTGGCTCATAAGGGGGGGTCTGAGTGGACAGCACGGGGGTAACCAGCCTCTATACCTGGAATTGGACAAGTCATTTTCCAGACATTAAATAAAAAAATACAATTCTGTGATTACTCACCTGTAGAATTGGTATTATACGTATACAGCACGTCCTGTTCCAGAATATATTCCTTACTCTTGGGTAATAAATCCACTAGATGGCGCTGGACTGCAGAGACAGAAAAGTGGCCCCTCCCAGAACCATATATACCAGGGACCTCCCACAAATTCCCCAGTATTGAAAAGCAGTTAAAATGAAGCCGGGAGAATTATGACCATTAACAATATAAAACATAAGAACAATCACCATAAAGAGGTAACTAAAAATAATGATAACAAGGGTGGGGTGGAACAGGAAGTGCTGTATACGTATAATACCAATTCTACAGGTAAGTAATCACAGAATTGTATAATTTTAAGTATACAGCACGTCCTGTTCCAGAATATATTCCTTACTCTTGGGACATCCAATAGCAGTGTCCGTAAGGTAGGGTGGGATCCCCAAAAGCAAAAGCAGACAGTTTAAACCACTGCCGCCTGCAGAACTTTGCGACCAAAAGCAGCATCAGCTGAGGCCTTAATATCAACTTTGTAAAACTTAGAAAAAGTATGAACAGAAGACCGAGTGGCGGCCTTGCAAACTTGTTCAACAGAAGCCTGGTGCTGAAAAGCCCAAGAAGCACCAATAGCACGAGTAGAATGAGCAGTAAGGCGGAAGGGAGGCTCCTTCCCCTTAGCCTGTATCACAACCTGACGGGTCCACTTGCTGATAGTGGACTTAGCTGGAGCCAGACCCTTCTTAGGTCCAGACGGGAGCACAAAAAGAGCATCAGTCTTCCTGAAGGATTCAGTAGCCACCAATCCAAATCCTGACCACATCCAAATAGTGTAAAACCCTCTCCTTAGAGCTACTAGGATTAGGACACAGAGAAGGCAAAACAATGTCCTGATTGAGATGAAAAGCAGAAACAACCTTAGGTAGGAAATCTCGCTTAAAACGAAACACCACCCTGTCCCTGAGGTTTGATGGAAAGCGCCGCTAACTCAGAAACACGCCTAACAGAAGTGATGACCACCAAAAAGACCACCTTAAGTGTAAGAATGGACAAAGGGGCCCCCTGCAAGGGCTCGAAGGGAGACACCTGCAGGGTAGATAAGACCAAGTTCAAGTCCCAGACTGGTAACATAGGCTTGCGTGGGGGACGCACGTGAGTAACCCCCTGGAAGAAGGTCTTGACCAGGGGATGCTGAGCAAAAGATCTTTGGAAAAAAATGGCCAAGGCAGAAACATGACATTTCAGAGTACTGAGCTGAAGACCCAGATCCAAACCATGTTGCAGAAACTCCCGAATCCTAGGAATAGAAAACACACGACAGGGAAGCGACTCACACCAGTCAATGTAAGTACGCCAAACCTTATAGTAGATAGAAGAGGAGGACCTTTTCCTAGCCCTGATCATGGTATTAACAACCGAGGCAGGCAGTCCCTTTTCCATTAAGATGGAGGTTTCAGCAGCCAGGTCGTCAAAGCCAGCGTTTGTAAATTGGGATGGCGTAGGTGCCCCTGAGTGAGCAGATCTGGAACCCGGGGCAGGACATACTGATCTACTGCCAGCTGCACGATGTCTGCAAACCACACTCTTCTTGGCCAACAGGGGGCCACCAGTATGGCTGGCACCCTTTCCTGAGCTACCTTGCGCAGCACCCTGCCCAGCAGGGGAAACACATACAGGAGTTGAAAACTCATCCAAGACATTGCCAAGGCATCTGTGGCCAAGGGCAGAGGATCCTGGGACAGAGAGAAGACTGGAAGCTTGTGATTGTGACGGGACGCAAACAGATCCACATCCGGCTGACCCCAGCAGTGGCACAGGGAGCGAAACACCCTGTTGCTGAGGGACCATTCTCCCAGACGAGAGGTCCCCCTGCTCAGAGAGTCTGCCTCCAAATTCTCCACCCCCCGGAATGTACACAGCCGAGATGCAGGGAACATTGTCCTCCGCCCAGGACAGAGTCATAGACACTTCCCTGAGGGCCCTCCTGCTCCGGGTCCCTCCCTGATGATTGATGAACTGGTATGCACCTCACTAGGAGTCAGATGTAAGCGTGGGGGGGTAGGCGAAGCCAGAGGGGGCGCAGGCCCAGCCAACCGGTAACCCAGACTGCAGCGCACATATAGAGTGCATCATCACTTATAGGGGATACCCCACACGCCACACACAGCCGGGCTTGTCCCGAAGGAACCCCAAGCACATTATTCTCAGAAGCCTCCATATGGTGATTATTGTGGCATAACCTGGCCAATTGGGATTGACGCTAATAAAGCTACCCGGGATGCCCCAATAGCCCGCTAGGGAAGTGGGAGACAATGGCTCACAAAAGCCCTCCAATAAGGAGTTAATAAGGAGTTAACGCTAAAAAGAGGAGGAGGGCTGGGAGAAACCACCCGCCTGCAAGACATAAAGCAAAGATCCCGTAAGCATATATACAATGAAATACAAGAAAAGCCAGCCCGCAGGGGAACTTACGGACCGCGATAAGGAGACCCTAGACACGCAGCACAGGAGCTCCAAAATGGCGCCCGCATATACCTTGAGGGGCGGTCCGCGGAGAAGTGATGCGGAAAACCTCATCCGCAAGGCCCGCCCCCTGAAGAGCGCAAAAACGCGCCCCCGTGACAAGGCCAGCCAATGACGGCGCAGCAGCGCCTGAGGCAATGCTGCCGCCGTCCGCGGAGCGAAGTACAAGCGCGCGGCGGCGATAATAATAATAAAACCCAGTGCAATCACAGCAAGGATACATACAAGTTTAACACATACACCACAACCCCCCCCCCCCCAGGTCTACCCAGGGAGAGCGAAGGGGAAGCAGCGGCCTGCCTAAGAGGAGCCTAACTGAGGAGACAGGGGGCGAAGTGCAAACGGCCGCGGGAGGGGCATCCCATAAGGCTCACCACGGGCCTGTACCGCCTACCCTTTGGTGGGGGACTGCGGTTGGAGCAGCGCTTCATAGCACCTGACAGCGGTTCTGCCTACCATCACCCGACCAGCGCAGCCTAAGCTGGGAGGCAGTGAAAAGGAACGGGTGGGAATAGTCCTACAGGGCCGCAGGCTAATAAGCCCTGCTCACCTGCGAGTTAAGAAAGAGCCATCTTCTAGTCATCGCAGCCCAGACTGCAGAGAAGAACTGGGGATTTGTGGGAGGTCCCTGGTATATATGGGGCCGGGAGGGGCCACTTTTCTGTCTCTGCAGTCCAGCGCCATCTAGTGGATGTATTACCCAAGAGTAAGGAATATATTCTGGAACAGGACGTGCTGTATTCTTAGAATAACACTATACTCCCCATAGACAATCGCTCTTACTCTTACCCAATCAACTGATTAAGGTCCCACATTGCGCGGCGACTGGCGCTGCTTCCATAGTATTGATAATGGACCACCCCACACCATCCATCACATGGACTCTATGAAGTGTTGGTGCGTGTTTTTGTTTTGATACCTGGACAATGACTTTAAGCAAACCAATACATACTGTTCTTTTTGCAAAGGCTATACAATCATGCCAGAAGTACAGTAAATAACTGTTCCAAATAATATTGCCAGCCAAGGGTAAAAGACATTAAAGCAATTTAAAAGCCACAATGGCCGGCCCTGGTGGCAGCTGCATCGGCCAAGGTACTCGGGCTGGGGGTGGGGAATGCAGAGATTACACAGATAACAGAAAATGGTGCCAATTTAATTTATTCCATTATTTGAAAAAAAGATACATTAAAAAATAATTACACTGAAGGAAGGCTGCATTTCATTTACAAGCAGGATGTCTAACAATCCGTATGATCACACATTAGTGGCTTGTGGGTTAGAAAACAATAACACCAGTGTTAATCCCACTTGAGTGAAATGAATGTCTGCGTGTTTCACATGTCTGGCAGAAGGGCGTTTATAAAAATGTCAATGGATTTCTTCAGTATGCAGAGATGGAGCAGTGCCTGGGAGCATGTAGCTATTCTATACGGGTACCTAGCATGTCTCATAGGGACACTATAATAAAGTCATTTCATCCTCATTCACATGTTTGGCAGCAAATGACAGCCAGTTATGTGAGGGATTTTGACGACCTGCGGTCAGCCTGTAAGCATTTGTACTGACTTATCTGTTTATTTTGCTTGTTATGCATTTGTTACCTTGATACTTTGGTGCTCTATCCCCTCGATTCAAAGAGCAAAAGTTAAGTGATTTCGTATCGAGAATCGTAAGTTTGGGTGGGTGTTTGTCATTTTTTCTGTTTTTTTTGGCCATTTCGTATTCGCACGATCGTTCGCGCATAGACGTATATGAACATACGCATTTCGTACGAGAATCGTATAATTTGCGTTAGTTCGTGTGTTTTTCCCGTCCAAATCGTATTATTTGCGTCCGATCCTATTTTTTACGTCCTTCACATGGGCTTGCGCCCAATTCAGAGAGGTGATTGCTAATTGTTTTGAAGCCCATTAAAGAGCTGCTTTACGAAATGTTTGCCGGCAGCTATTTGGCCTCGGGAGTAGGATGGAGCGGAGCGAGTTTGTGGCACATCAAGGGCTTATGCTTTTTGGCATTGAGTTGATCGAGATGTCTGAGAGCAGATTGCCCCTGCGTCGTCGCATGAACATCGATAGCATGAATGATGTTGAGCTGTTCGAGCTGACCAGGCTTAATCGCGCTTCCCTCCATAAATTATATAGTGAGCTGCGGCCATGGTTAGCCCGCACCACAAGGAAGGGGCATGCAATTTCAGGTATGACCAAGATGCTTGGCTGCCTGCAATTTTTGGCGAACGGCTCGTTCCAGAGGCTGGGTGCCCTCTCCGTGGGGATGTCACAGCCTACGCTGAGCCGCGCACTATCTAAATTTTTGGAAGGCATGGCTGCCATAACTCAAAAATATATTTATTTTCCTGATGATATGGCAGCCAGAAACGCCATTAAGCTTGGGTTTTATAATGTGGCCGACATGCCCAACGTTATTGGTGCAATTGACTGCACACATGTGGCACTCGTACCTAGGGCAGCCGACGAGTATATATATAGGTATTGAGATTGGTTATTATGTTGCCCAACGTGTCATGTAACCTGTTTTCCTTTGCGGCAGCATATTTGTTTATCCCTCATTTGTGTAGCTGCTTTATCTCGGCTTTTCATTAGTCTTTCCCAATAGAGTGCAGACATGTTTTGTGGTTAATTTATTAGTTTGGGTCAAATATCAATTACCCTTTTTGTATGTTTTTGCCTTAAGGAATCGTAAAATGGGACACTCACTTAATGTCCAGGCCGTGGTTGGTCCGGATATGCGGTTTATGAGTGTCCTTGCCGGCTACCCCGGATCGTCCCACGACTCCTATATCCTCCGGCGATCTGGGTTGTTTCGGAGATTTGAGGCAGGTGAATTTTCGGGGGCATGGCTGCTTGGTAAGTGTGTCCTATTTGTGTGTTATTAAATGTGGCATTAATCTTGTATTTGTTGATATGTTTTTTAAGGATAAATTTACAGAAGCGTACAACTGCATTTTTCTTGGCTCATATATTAGGAACTTACCCTAAAAATCCTTGTCTCGCTGTGGCCTTCAGAATGTTTTCCCTTTAGTTAGGATGTCTGTAAGTTCCTTGTGCCTAAATATATTGGTTTGGAGTTTATACCCAAGGATCTTTTGACCTTTGGCTCCTTTGGGACTATTGGTCTTTAAATGTCAAAGTGGACTTAAACTGCATACATTGTAGTTTCCAGAGAAATGTGGATAGGGATCTTTGACCTTTGGCTCCTTTGGGACTATTGGTCGTTAAATGTCAAAGTGGACTTAAACTGCATACATTGTAGTTTCCAGAGAAATGTGGATAGTCCCTCCGCAGCATCCTAATTGTAACATGTCTGAAAACTACAAATATATGTAAAATACAAATACCCTTGGCCGTGCAGATGTTTGTTAATTAATTGGTATATAGAAGTGCCATTTTTATTTAGGTGATACCTTAGTGCAATTTTTGTGGGCCCTAATGTGCCCTGTATTTTTTTGGGAACACTTTACCTTACATCATTATGATATCTGTGAAATTTTGGGTGTTGGTTGTGTTGCCTTTTTAATTTTGATTACATTTAATTCTCTGTTTAAGGTGATTCCGGGTACCCACTTCTACCCTGGCTCATGACGCCTGTGCTGCGGCCCCAGGATGCCTCTCAGGAAGCGTATAACCGTGCGCATCGCAAGACCCGGGCTGTTGTGGAGAGGGCCTTTGGTCTGCTGAAGACACGTTTTCGTTGCCTTGACCATACTGGGGGGGCCCTGCAATATGATCCCAAGAAAGTGATCGACATTATAATGGCATGTGCTGTTTTGCACAATTTTGCCATCATGGAACGTGTCCCACGTTATGTGGACAGCCTGCCCTCTTCAGCCGTCGAGGATGAAGCCGAGAATTTTGAGGGGCCCCCCAGTGAGTCTGGCCAATCTGTTCGAGCCAACCTGATCAGCCAGCATTTTAGTTAACTTTTTTCCCTGTCTCACCATTCTGTATGTCTGTGTTATCCTTTTGGAAACATATGTTGTTTTGCCCTAATGTGGCATTACCTCTAAGTAAAACATTTCGACCTTAATTGTTGCCTAATGTATTTCATGTAGTTTCCTTAGCTTTCGCTGTGCATTGTTACACCTCTTCCAACCAAAATTATCTGGTTTAGGCCAAGCTGTTAAAAAAGTCTTCCCACTAAAAACGCCACAAGTATTGGAAGTGAAATTTTTGTTTTACTTAGCAAATGAAAAATTATAGTGGTTAACAGAAATCAGTCCACATACATCTGTGGTAACAAATGGATAACATTAAAAAAAACATCGAGCACATCTACACCTGGAAGTTAGTGGCACAACCAAACAAGGACACCCAGTCCAAAGGCCAGCCTAGTCCAGTCATTAATATTGCCTGTGCCCAGGGATATTTGGGCATGGCCATAATGTCACACAAACATGTCTGCAAACAGGAGGAGCACCAACCAAATACATAGGTAAAGCCATAAGTGGCCAGATAAACTCCACATAGACCTATGGCATTGGCTAGTGGCCTTAAGCATTACTCTAAGGAGCTATATGGGAGCAAATACAAAACACAACCTGCCAGAGCAACACAAAATGGATTGTTTGAAACCTCAAAGGACAAGTAAATACAGTGGGGGTTAAGAGAAAAGATGTCCCACA
Source organism: Gastrophryne carolinensis (assembly GCA_027917425.1). Taxonomy (NCBI): domain Eukaryota; kingdom Metazoa; phylum Chordata; class Amphibia; order Anura; family Microhylidae; genus Gastrophryne; species Gastrophryne carolinensis. The sequence goes on from CM051234.1 coordinate 564,431,586, forward strand.
CACCCATGGCTTAATAGGGTGGCTGCCCATAATACCCAGGTGGAGGTCCAGGTGGAGGTCCATGGGAATGGGACCTAGCCTGGGCCATGGCAGCATTGTGAATTTGAAACTGCTCCACAATGTTTCTCTGCATATTGGTCATCTCAGCCATGGCTGACTGGATGCCATTACTTGCATTGGCCACGTTGCTGTTGAGGGTACGCAACTCCGCGAGGATGCCCTGTAGACTGGTATGGATGTTCACCATGTCGGCATGCCTTTGCTCACGCTCTGTAACGAGCTGGGCGTCATAAGAGTCCCTTTGTTGGGTCCATAATTGAAGCAGGGCACTCTGCCTCCCCTGGGAAATTGTGGGGCGGCGTAATGGCGTCCGCCGCACAATTACCCTGGCTCTTGGGCGTGCCCTGCCGCGTGGTGTCGTACCCTCAACAGCAACCGGCCTGCTTTGCAAATCCTCAGCAGCAGAGTGAACACTGGGGACTGTAGTGTCAGTCTCCCCATGTGCAAGCACAATGGATGGAGATTCACTCTGCTGCTGAGGATTGGCCAGAGAAACATTATCGAGCAGTTCCAAATTGGGACCCAGGGGGAGTTCATCCGACGTGCCCTGTACGGAGACATCATCATCTTCCTCCATGTCCTGGATCTCTTCCATGAGTGTGCGGGTCTGTAGGGACATATCAAAAAAAAAAAGGCTAAGTTTGCGTCCCAATTTAGGATTTCAACAGTTTAACACATTCTTAAGCACTTGTTAGTATTTATGCTACTAAATTAACTTACCGAAAATCTCTGATCTGGGCTCCGATGCTGTACGGACCTGGTAGGCATAACCAAACTGGGGGGTGAGTTTACCCTTGCTGAGGGATCATGCTGGGCTGAAGAAGAGAAAAAAATACCACGTAAACACACACACATAACCTTTTTTTTGATAGGTAATCAAATATAGCTCTATTTGTAATATTATTCAACTCTAGAGCAATGGTGACCTTTGTTCAAACCCACGCAAGTTTACATAGGTGCAATGGCTCGGACAAACTGCTAAGTGACCTCAGTTCTAAGTCATGAAGTGTACCCAGTCAGCATCCAACTTTCAAGGCACATTTTTGGATTTAGCCTACCATTCGCTAGGTCCGGGGTACTCAAACAATTGTTTGAAACGCCCATTTAAAGGTATGTGGTGAGAGGTGAATGTCTGGCCATGGTGCTGACGCAGGGGGTGTCTAGTTAAAAATAAAGACACTGGTGGAGGGGCTGGAGATTTCTAAGTGCCAACTAATAAAGGCTGCTTGCCCTTGCTGGGCTGGATGGGCCAGAGCTGAGGGGACAGGGATTGGATGTCTAAAGGGGGGAGTTAACGTATTGATGGTGATGGGATGGATGGAGCCAATCTGTTACAAATGTATGGGGCTTATGTGGGGGGGGGGCATGGGGGGACTGTGGCACATGGGCCAGAGCAGGGGCAGCGGGACACGATTGTGGCCAGTGAAAATTTAAATAAGTTACTGTGTACCTTGCAATGCCACTTCCTGTGCAGTACTTCATATTGCAATGCTATGTTTCAGGGAGCCATGACATTGGGCAGGAGACCAACCACTACATGGCCGATCAAGGGGGCAGCTCTGAGCACGTCAACACAGAAGTAACTGAGTGCAGGGCTGTCTGGGCAGGGGTCCTTGAATGTGGTGGCAAGGCCCGCATTGGGACCCCGGGCCGCCAGTTGAGTCTCGCTGCTCTTGGTCACATATGTTTGTGGGTGGCTAATTAAATTGTTAACTCAAACACAACTCACACAACCAAAAGGCAACCCATACATAATGATGTGTGTTTTGTGATTGATTCAAAATATCTCACTTATCTTGCGAAACTTCATGACTTTAACAATCCAATTGGACATTTGATCTTTGCCATAATGGCTGTGGGCCTAAATGTGTGATTCCCAGGGACCAAAAGAGGACACAAACAGCCACAGTAGTGCGAGGCCAAGCAAGGCAAACCATAGGGGCATCCCGTTATCTTGTTACTAGTGAACTGTAGATTATTTAGCAAACAGGCAAACATGCAGATTTAAGAGTACTCACCGTGGGTACGGGTCGGGGAGTCTGTGTCCCTTAGACCAGCATGTCCACCGACCGCGACCGGATGGAGAAGTCCAAGCACAATCTCCTCAGCAGGGGTAAACTCCAATTTAGATGGAAAGCCACCTCCAGTTTTCATGCTGAAAAGAGAAAATCGTTTGGTACTCAGAAAAGGGGCATACAGCACATCCCAAACATTATATTTAGCGAAAACATTTATTTACCTGTAATTATGCCTTTTAATTTCTTTTTGCCGTACAGCATACTTCAGATCAGAGATTTTCTTCTGAATTTGGGACACATCTTTCCTCTCTTCCCCCGCTGCATTTACTTGTCGGAGGATGGTTTCAAACAATTCCATCTTGCGCTGCTTGGTGGTGTGTTTGGATTTGCTCCCATATAGCTCGTCATAGTATAATGTAAGGCCACTAGCCAATGCCATATTTTGGTCATGGGAGAATCTCCCACTCAACTGGCCGCGGCGCAATGTGCGGCCAGATGGTTGGCTTGGCTGCTCCTCCATGTGTGCAGACACATGTGGTGACATTATGGCCTGGGGCTGGGTAGGGGAATGGCCGGATTGGTGGCTTCCCAATGACTGGACTGGACTGGCCAAGGGACTGGGTGTTCTTGCGTGGCTGGCCACCGAACTTCCAGGTGTAGATGTGGTCATGGTTGCAATTCGGGGCCCTCTTGGGGGGCTAGGTTCCCGGCTGGTGCCAGGTCGGGGGCTCTGTTCCCGGCTGGTGCCAGGTCGGGGGCTTCTGGCCCTGGATGGGGTTCGGGCCCTGTAGGGGCTTCTGGCCCTGGATGGGGTTCTTCTGGCCCTGGATGGGGTTCGGGCCCTGTAGGGGCTTCTGGCCCTGGATGGGGTTCTTCTGGCCCTGGATGGGGTTCGGGCCCTGTAGGGGCTTCTGGCCCTGGATGGGGTTCTTCTGGCCCTGGATGGGGTTCGGGCCCTGTAGGGGCTTCGTGCCCTGGATGGGGTTCTTCTGGCCCTGGATGGGGTTCGGGCCCTGTAGGGGCTTCTGGCCCTGGATGGGGTTCTTCTGGCCCTGGATGGGGTTCGGGCCCTGTAGGGGCTTCTGGCCCTGGCTGGGCTTCTGGCCCTGGATGGGGTTCTTCTGGCCCTGGATGGGGTTCGGGCCCTGTAGGGGCTTCTGGCCCTGGCTGGGCTTCTGGCCCTGGATGGGGTTCTTCTGGCCCTGGATGGGGTTCGGGCCCTGTAGGGGCTTCTGGCCCTGGCTGGGCTTCTGGCCCTGGATGGGGTTCTTCTGGCCCTGGATGGGGTTCGGGCCCTGTAGGGGCTTCTGGCCCTGGCTGGGCTTCTGGCCCTGGATGGGGTTCTTCTGGCCCTGGATGGGGTTCGGGCCCTGTAGGGGCTTCTGGCCCTGGATGGGGTTCGGGCCCTGCTGCGGGGCATGGGTTTCCGAACTGCCCTACTTGAAGGCATGGCCGGTGTGGTCTCACTTGTGCTGCCTGTTCTGGGGGCAGAGGTGGTGGGTGCTGCAGTTGCCAGCTTCTTGGCTGCAGGGGCACGGGGCTTGGGGCCCCTTTTTTTGGTACCTGAGGGTCCAGGATCCCTTGGTGGGGCCGAGGTGGGAGTCTTGCCTCTCAGTTTTCGGCCAGCTTGCTGGGACCTTGTGGTGGGGCCCTCCGCGGTCTTGCTTGCCTGGGGTCGCTTGCTCATCGCCTTTTTTGGTGCCATCGTACAGAAATGCTCAAAGAGAATGAGCTTGGGGGGAAAGGACCTTTAAATAATGAGCCCAGCGTGTGACGCCTATGCGCACGACTACGCGCTCGTACGAACGTACGTTCGAGCGGAACCAGGAAACCGCTGGGGTTTCACTTATCTGCTGCCTGGAAGAAGACTAAAGATGGCGCCCACTATCTTCACCCGTCAACAGGAAGAGATCCTCATGCTGGTAAGTGGCTGCCTGTGCATTTTAATAGAATAGTCAATGATGGCCTAAATGTAAATGATGCGTTGGGAACTAGTTTGGGGTCTCTTAATGTTTAATCACTGGCTCCTCACACTTCATCCTCAAGGGCCGAGCCTGGCCACGTTTTCACCTGTCTATGCTGATGTCCTAATTCGGCCAATTGCTCCGGCTTAGCAACAGTTAATTAACCTGTGGAGTAGCGGGGCGAGCTGTCAAACCTGGCCTGTCTCGGACCTTGATGCGGATGTTTGCGGAACACTGTTTTCCTAAGCCATAAAAACACAACGGGAAGCCACACACGTGGTCCAAAAGCCTAAGCATTAGGCTACATCTTGGATGTTTAAAACATCCTAACATGGCATAGATGCAGGTGGCCTGATTCTTGATGTTGGCTATTATCTGTATGTACATGGTGTGTGATACATATAACATAAGACCAGACTGTCAATCACAGTCAACGTCCTCTTTAAGGCACTCCCCAAAAATGGCGGCCATTCGAAATGTGTGTGTTAATGACATTAAATACTCAACTTGTGATGCAACACATATGGGTCTGTGTGTAAAAGTAAAAGCTCTGTGTCCATTATGTTTTTCAGATCATGCTTCAGCGCCGGTATGACTTCGCGCCCAATGTGTGCGAGAAAAGGGACATCGCCCGGGAGATCATCGCCGAGATCCACCGTGTGACCAGCACCACCTTCACTCACACCCAGATAATGCAGCATTGGTCGGACCTGAAGCGTCTGCACATGCCCCGGGTGCGGAGGTTTTTTGGGATCCATTTCCCAAGTAAGTACCAAGCAATTGCATGTTATATGTTCCAAATGTCTAAGTTATGCCTTTATTTATAATGACTTTTCTTTGGTAGTGTTGGAAATGGATTTCAGAATTCGCCGCACCCGGAGACGTACAGGCCGACCAGTGCTGCATGACTCTGCATCTGTGAGTGAAGGTGGTGGATCTCCCGGGCGACGGACCTACCCCTCCTCTGTGGCCTCCTCAGACCAGCCCCTGGACCTTACCACAGAGGAGGGGCCAAGGCGCGTGGGCGTGGAGTCATACCTGGCCACGCATGGGGAAGGCTCTGGTATGTCACTCTTCATGTATAGGCACAAAGATATACATGTCAGGCCAAAAACTAAGTTATCCTTTATTATGTATTTGTAGAAGCTTCAGGAGCGGGTGAGATAGTGGAGGAGGAGGCAGCAGAGATGCTTGAAGTCGATCCTGGCGAAGGTGAGTGATGTCAGCCAGACTGGGAGCCAGATATGTTGGGGATAGTGACTCTCTACAAATACTAACCAAATGTCACATGTTTCTCCAGGGACTTCTTCACAGCAGAGCCAGGACCAAGGGCAGCCTGTTGGCCCCAACCAGCCATCTGTCGGCCACCAACTCCGTAAGTCTCCATGCCATGATTCAGATTAATGTTTTGTAAGCTAATAACACACACATAACTAAAGGCGTAGCCAATGTGTAGTTAACACTTTCATGTGGCCACTTCTTTAGCTTAAAGCGGACCCTAACTCGTATTAAGAACATAGCTAATAATTAGGCAACACACTGTACCTACAGATTGGAAACATAGAAAAACAGACTTCAGCCATCTAATGCATGTTAGGAGCGTGAAAACAGCCCATATTGCGGAATATGGAAGGCGCAATATTTACAGGCAGCATGGGATACAGATTGTAAAAAGTAAGGTCCTGGCATGCATTGTGGGATTGATGACCTTTCCCTCAACCCAGCTATGCTCTGGATTGTCAACGCACCACTGTAACGTACTCCCCTGTACTTTATCCAACTCTCCACTCCTCATTAATTGTTAGGCTTCAGAGTTCAGATGGCGGCGCTGCAAGCCATAAACGTCAAAACTGTACTTTGATCTGGTGCATAATCATTTAGAAATAGGTATTGGTTGTCATTAAATAATGTTGAAGGTCCGGTTTAAGGAGTTTAAATACTTACCTGTTGGAAATGCATTAACTTTAGCCCTTGGAAGAATGACATATGTCATGCATTTACATGTATTGGATTAACCACAAATCTATTTACAGCATACCAACCGGTCTGGTACTCCTATTTAGGTTTTTTTCTCTATTGCTTACAGGGATTATGCCAAAAACCAAGGCAGAGAAAAAAAAAAGGATCCAGGAGTTGGTGGCCGAGCTGCTGGCCATACAGGCGACGTTGGGGCCAACAGATGAAGAAGAGGAGGATGAATAGTGCCCTTGGTCCTGGCTACTTTGTTAAAATTGTTTTATACATTTTACTGTATTTTATAAAAATTTTATATGTTTTAAATGTTCTACACAAAATTTTACTTACAAAAAAGAAAAAAAAACAAAAAAAAAAATGTTTCCCAGATAACTATTTAAGTAAAAAAAGTTAGTAAAAAAACTAACTACAAATTTTTAAAATTTATAATAAATATAGGAAATTTTAAAAAATTAATATTGAAATAAAAAAATATTTTAAGCCTTCATAAATGTGTCTTTTCTAATATGCGCAACAAAAAACAACTACACACAAAATTACATACACACTAAAAAAAATAAAGACAGATGTACATTATGTGGTTTGGTGACGTTTTATGGACCGAGAAATGAAGTTGGATGCAGGCGCTAAGGGGTTTAGGTAAGTTTAAGGGACCGAGAAATGAAGTTGGATGCAGGCGCTACGGGGTTTAGGTAAGTTTTATGGACCGAGAAATGAAGTTGGATGCAGGCGCTAAGGGGTTTAGGTAAGTTTTAGGGTCCGAGAAATGAAGTTGGATGCAGGCGCTAAGGGGTTTAGGTAAGTTTAAGGGACCGAGAAATGAAGTTGGATGCAGGCGCTACGGGGTTTATGTAAGTTTTATGGACCGAGAAATGAAGTTGGATGCAGCCGCTACGGGGTTTATGTAAGTTTTATGGACCGAGAAATGAAGTTGGATGCAGGCGCTAAGGGGTTTAGGTAAGTTTTAGGGTCCGAGAAATGAAGTTGGATGCAGGCGCTAAGGGGTTTAGGTAAGTTTAAGGGACCGAGAAATGAAGTTGGATGCAGGCGCTACGGGGTTTAGGTAAGTTTTATGGACCGAGAAATGAAGTTGGATGCAGGCGCTAAGGGGTTTAGGTAAGTTTTATGGACCGAGAAATGAAGTTGGATGCAGGCGCTAAGGGGTTTAGGTAAGTTTAAGGGACCGAGAAATGAAGTTGGATGCAGGCGCTACGGGGTTTAGGTAAGTTTTATGGACCGAGAAATGAAGTTGGATGCAGGCGCTAAGGGGTTTAGGTAAGTTTTAGGGTCCGAGAAATGAAGTTGGATGCAGGCGCTAAGGGGTTTAGGTAAGTTTAAGGGACCGAGAAATGAAGTTGGATGCAGGCGCTACGGGGTTTATGTAAGTTTTATGGACCGAGAAATGAAGTTGGATGCAGCCGCTACGGGGTTTATGTAAGTTTTATGGACCGAGAAATGAAGTTGGATGCAGGCGCTAAGGGGTTTAGGTAAGTTTTAGGGTCCGAGAAATGAAGTTGGATGCAGGCGCTAAGGGGTTTAGGTAAGTTTAAGGGACCGAGAAATGAAGTTGGATGCAGGCGCTACGGGGTTTATGTAAGTTTTATGGACCGAGAAATGAAGTTGGATGCAGCCGCTACGGGGTTTATGTAAGTTTTATGGACCGAGAAATGAAGTTGGATGCAGGCGCTAAGGGGTTTAGGTAAGTTTTAGGGTCCGAGAAATGAAGTTGGATGCAGGCGCTAAGGGGTTTAGGTAAGTTTAAGGGACCGAGAAATGAAGTTGGATGCAGCCGCTACGGGGTTTAGGTAAGTTTAAGGGACCGAGAAATGAAGTTGGATGCAGGCGCTACGGGGTTTAGGTAAGTTTTATGGACCGAGAAATGAAGTTGGATGCAGGCGCTAAGGGGTTTAGGTAAGTTTTAGGGTCCGAGAAATGAAGTTGGATGCAGGCGCTAAGGGGTTTAGGTAAGTTTAAGGGACCGAGAAATGAAGTTGGATGCAGCCGCTACGGGGTTTATGTAAGTTTCTGGTTGAGGGTGCGCATGCGCAAGATCTTATAAACATACGAACGCACGAATCTAAGAGGCCAAAAACCAATGAAAACCAGAGGCAAACGCAAGTAATTGGAAGAGCTGGACGATGGAAGCCGCCGACAAAACAGGCTGCCGCCGCAACAGGTGAGCACATGAACGTGATTTTTACGATTGCCAACTGACTGAGGCAAGTTCGGGAGATATCATACGAACGGACGTATCTTTTAGGATAGAAACGTATTTGCTTATTGAATCACTCGCAAGTTCATACGAACGCACGAGCGGACGTAAAAAATAGGATGATCGTGAGCAAAATCCAAGCTGTTACATGTTTCTTTGAATCAACCCATATGTCTGGAAGGCAGCACTAACAGGGCTTCCTTTATTTCTAAGTGCTACTTGATTTTGTACCTTGTCTTGCTTTCTGACAATTGCCCTATGTGTATTATGCCCTCCATTTTCTGTATATATACTTGGTTGTCATAGAACCTATATGTTTCACTGTATATAGCTTGCACATCTGTTTTCACGACTCATAAGCATTAAAATCATGTGTTATCATGCATAACTTTGTTTATGGTGTTCATTACCTCATAGTTTATATTTTTTAAGTTATGTGACTACCAGCAACCATTCCAGCTTCAACTGCAAACCCACTTGGCAACCTCAATTGCCAGTCATGTGATTTGGCAGCCACACAATAAATGAGAAACTCGACTACAGTGCCGCTTTAAGGCCTTTTACAGTCACCTCCTATTTGCAGACATGAGCTATGTACACAAAGATATCGACCCTTCAAAATATCCTTTTTTCTAAAGCCTTCTAGGAATGCTGGTTAGCTTAAGGCTAGGTAAGTATGGTGTGGAGCACCGAGTGCCGGACGCACTGAGCTGGCGTTACTTTTCTCTCCCTGCATCGCTGTACTGGTGTTAGAGCACCCAACACACATCACATTCATCAATGCCGGCCAGCTAACTACAGCGACTGAGGCGCTCTGTTACAGCGCCCGATACATGTTTACAGCTTCTACTAACGGTCGCTCTAAGCACCGCTATACAGACGCTCATCTGGCAATACCTGGCGTTCAGGTATCAGTGCAACTGCCTGATTTTCTATAGCTTCATCTATAGGCTATATACATGTGTTTATCTCAGCCTGCAAATCTGCCATTGCCATTATACACTGAACACTGGGAGATTGAGTTAGAAACACAGGAAAGGGACTAGGGATTTAAAGTGTACAAAATCAATAGATGTATTGTGCTTTACAGGTCAATAACTGTGAGTGGTCATGGGATACAGACGACGACCAAACAACGTCTCCTAGCTTTTGCCTTCCTTTTGTGTACAAAAGTTTTCTTTAATCCAAGACCTTTAAATCTCAGGCCACAGTAAAACATACCATTCACTATCTGCAAACTGTTGTTTTTGACAACGTACCCCAAGTGTGTAAACCAAGAAGCGAGACGCGAGCCCTGTACACACAGAACACTGCTGCTATGGCTGCTGCTGAGGCGAGGAAGCTCATTCAACCTTACACGTGCCCAGCAGCAGTGTTCTGTGTGTACAGCGCTCACATCTGTTTTCTGGTGTACTTTGCCAATGGCAATAGTTTGCAGGTAGTGAAAACTGCTTCCATAAACACACATTTTCTAACATAGGAAAAATAAATACTAAGGGAGTTTTTTCAGAAAGGCTAAGGCCATGAAGTGCCAGGTAGTGCCAGATGAGTGTCAGGTGAATGTCAGGTCCCAGTGAAAACGGTGGAGTTTATTCATGAAGGTCTAGCGCCAGGTAGTGCCTCGTAGCGGCAGGCAGCGTCTGGTGAACGCTGGGTGCTGTACACAAAATCACATTTATGAAAGCGAATCTGGTGAGCGACTCTAACAGCGCTATGTAGCGTACGATTCATCACTACAAGTGGCTCATCGTATAGCGTCAGTGCTCTACCTTCCAGAGCGCCAGGTATTACCTGTCGCTCTTCCATACATTTCAATGGAAGTTCCCTTTCTTCTGATTAAACAGGTTTCTTTTATTTTTATTTTTTTTTTCTCTCAAATAATTGTGTCACCTCTCCTAGCCTAGAAAAAGTCATTTTGGAAACTTTTTAGATTTTTTGTTTTTTTTTATGCAAAATTGTATTTACAGGTCTGGCACTAAAGTGTTAGGGGTTTATTCATGAAGCTCTAGCGCCAGGTAGTGCTTCGTAGCGGCAGGCAGCGTCTGGTGAACGTACGCAGTACCACATTTTTTAAAGCAAATCTTGTGAGCGAACAGTGCCATGTATTGTACGATTCATCATTACAGGCGGCTCAGTGTATAGCGCCGGCACTCTAGCTTCCAGAGCGACAGGTAAGACCTGTCGCCACCTTTCGCTCTCCCATACATTTCAATGGACGTTCCTACTAATCCCTTTCCTGATCTCTCCTATATATTTTTGCCTTTTTTTTTTTTTTATATTTTACAATTTTAATACAGGTCTGGCACTAAAGTGTTAATGTCACAGTGTTCCAACAATGTTATTGCACTCTTTCCAGAGTCAGAGCGTCTTTTCTATGAATGGGTGCCCAGAACTGGATGGCATATTCCAGGTGAGGGCGCACCAGTGCCTTGTAAAGTGGCAAAATTACATCCCTATCCCATTATTAAATGCCTCTTTTAATGCATGATAGTATCTTTGGCCTTGGAAGCAGCTGCTTGACATTGCATGCTGTTATTTAGCCTGTGATCTACCAGTACCCCCAGATCCTTCTCAACAAGTGACTCTCCCAGTTTTACTCCCCCCAGGATATATGTGGCCTTCAGGTTGTTAGACCCCAAGTGCATGACTTTACATTTCTCCACATTGAACTTCATTTGCCAAGTGGATGCCCAGACACTCATAGTGTTCAAGTCAGCCTGAAGCTTCTGGTAACACACATATACATACACTATTCTTACATATCTACACATTAAACTGCTGATGTCTAACAATTTCTCCTTTGTTTTTTTGCCCCTCTCCACAGATAAGCGTCTTCCCTTGGGTAAGCACGGGAAGGGTTTCCTCCCCCGCAGACGAATGGCTGGGTCGGATGAGTCTGCGGGGGAGGTGCCCTCTCGCCGATCCCAAATTGAGGACCCAGGGGAGAAAGGCGATGACGTCCCAGTGGAGTCTGCTGCTGGGGTGAGGGCAGTGTGGAGCCTCAGCTCCTCAGAATCGGACTCAGCAGAGTCACAACAACCTTGGGGCCACTCTCAAGTGGGGAGTCCCAGTGGGGAGGAGGGCCCATGCTGGGCCCATTTTGAGGAGCCTTCATCTCAGAGCCCTCCCTGGGATCCAAGCAACACGTTTTGCTTAATAGTTCAATTGTTAAACTGTTGTGTCTAAACGTATTCTTTAATTTTAAAAATACCATTTTGTGATTACTCACCTGTAAAATAGGTATTATAAGTATGTCTCACACCCTGCTTCGGAATGATTAATAACACCTGGGTTATAGTCCAGTAGAGGGCGAACTTCTGCAGAGATGACTAGAAAAAAAGAAGCCCCTCCCAGTCCATAAATACCTGGGACCTCCCACACATTCCCCAGTATAAGAAAGCAGTAAGGGGACCAGGAAGAGCCAATAAAATCAATGAGAAAAAAATTTCACCAAAAAGAGGATCCAAGATACAACTCAGGGTGGGACATACTTATAATACCCATTTTACAGGTGAGTAATCACAAAATGGTATTATTCCAAGTATGTCTCACACCCTGCTTCAGAGTGATTAATAACACGTGGGACATCCAATAGCAGTGTCCAAAAAGGGTGGGGATCCCAACAGGCAATAATGCACAAATTAAACCACTGCAGCTTGCAGAACTTTGCGGCCAAAAACAGCATCCGCTGAGGCCTGCACATCAACCTAATAAAACTTGGAAAAAGTATGAACAGAAGATCAAGTAGCAGCCTTACAACTTGTTCAACAGAGGCTTGGTGCTGAAAAGCCCAGGAAGCCCCAACAGCACGAGTAGAATGAGCAGTCATCTGGAAAGGGGAATCCCTCCCCTTAGCAGAATAGACCCTAATAATGGCCTGACGAATCCATTTACTAATGGTAGACTTGACGGGCGCCAAACCCTTCTTGGGCCCAGAGGGCACCACAAAAAAAGGCGTCCGTCTTCCGGAATGGTGAAGTAGCCACCAGATAGTACTTTACACATCTAACGACGTCCAGAGAGTGCAAAGCCCTCTCCTTGTCATTGCTAGGTTTAGGACACAATGAAGGAAGCACAATGTCCTGATCGAGGTGAAAGGCAGAGACCACCTTTGGCAAGAAGTCTGGTTTAAAACGGAAAACCACCTTGTCCTGATGTCTCTCAAAGTAGGGGGCCTAAATGGAAAGAGCAGCCAACTCCGAAACACGTCGAACAGAGGTGATAGCCACCAAAAAGGCAACTTTTAAGGTGAAAATGGATAGAGCAGAATCCTGCACTGGTTCAAAAGGAGGACCCTGAAAGGCAGACAACACCAAATTCAAAACCCAAACAGGTAACATGGGTTTGCGAGGAGGGCGCACATGAGTGACCCCCTGAAAAAAAGGTCTTAACCAAAGGATGAAGAGCGAAAGATCTCTAAAAGAAAACCTCCAGAGCAGACACATTCCCCTTAAGAGTGCTAAGCTGAAAACCCATGTCCAGACCATGCTGAAGAAACTCCAAAATCCGAGGAATGGAAAACACCTGACAAGGAAAGGACCTAGCCTCACACCAATCAATGTAGGTCCGCCAGGTCCTGTAGTATTAGAGGAAGATTTCTTCCTAGCCCTGACAAGAGTCTGGACAACAGCTTCAGACAAACCCTTTTCCTTTAAGATGAAGGTTACAGCAGCCACGCCGTCAAAGCCAGCGTTTGTAAATTGGGGTAACAAAGCTGACCTTGTGTGATCAGATCAGGAACCAGAGGCAGCCTGAATTGATCGACCGCCAGCCGGACGACGTCTGCGAACCACACCTGTCTTGGCCACCTTGGGGCCACCAGGATTGCTGTCACACCCACTTGAGCCAGCTTGCGTACCACCTTGCCCACCATGAGAAAGGGAGGAAACAGATACAGGAGAACAAGCTCCCGCCAGGACAGAGACATGGCATCCACTGCCAGAACCAGAGGGTCCTGGGACAGAGACACAAATGCCGGAAGCTTGTGATTGTGATGAGAGGCAAACAGATCCCCCTCCGGCCTCCCCCACCTGCGACAGAGGGATAGAAATACCTTGTTGCTGAGGGACCATTCCCCCCGGCGAGAGGTCCCTCTGCTCAGAGAGTCCGCTTCCAAGTTCTCCACCCCTGGAATGTAGACTGCCGAGATGCACGGAACATTGCTCTCGGCCCAGGCAAGAATCATAGACACCTCCCGGAGGGCACTCCGGCTGCGAGTCCCTCCTTGGTGATTAATGTAAGCGACAGATGTCTGAATGTCGGAGCAAACCTGAACTGGTAAGCCCTGAAGGTGATGTGTCAGGTGCGACAGCACCAACCGAACCGCCCTCAGCTCCAGAATGTTGATGGGGATACGGGCCTCCTGAGGACCCCACAGCCCCTGGAACTGATGTTCCCTCCAGAAGCCTCCCCAGCCTGACAGACTGGCATCCGTGGTGACCGTCTCCCAACAGGGCGCAAGAAGGACCTGCCTCTGAACGCAGGGAAGGAAATTCCCCTGCTCGTCCGAGAACCACGAAAGGAGGGATTGAATGAGCCTGAACCCCGAAAGGGCCGGCGCTGCTTTTTGCGCTGAGGTAACTTACCTCCTTTCGCCACCGAGTCTAATTTATCACCAAACAGGCGCATACCCACGAAGGGTAGCCCTGTGAGTGCCTCCTTTGCAGCGATATTGGGCGCCCATTGGCGCAACCAGACCGATCGGCGTATAGCAACAAGCAATGCAGAGGTCCTGCTATACATACGGATAGTATCATCCAAGGCTGATAAGACAATGCAATGAACATCTCACAATGTGTCAATGCTGTAAATTCCTCACTGGAAGGATTCAGTTGGGAACCATCCAACAGGCCCCTGATTAACGCTCTAGTAGCCATGGCCATGAGAGCAGAGGCACAAACTGGGCACAAGGCCGAACCCACACCGGCAAAGGCATGCAAAGCCATTTGGTCGAGCCATCAGTCCTCACTATCCTTCAAGGTAGTGGAATCCGGGAAATGCACAACCAATGTACTGGACAATCCCAGTACTAAAACGTCGACCTCTGGGGGAGTCGACCAACGCTTAACAACATCAACAGGGAAGGGATACTTCCTATCCCACCCCTTGAGGGATACCAGGGAGCCGGCTAGGCTTATCCCATTCTTCAAGGATCAGATTGTTAACGTGTTTCTGATCCGGGAACTCCAAATGGGGTTTGGCAGTCCCAAAAAATTCCCCCCCCGTTGCGGAGGGGCCCCCGCAGAAGGGGAAATAGCAAGCACCTCAAAAATACGTGTCAGGAGTCTGGTGGTATCCACGGTATCCCCGCGCTCCATATCGGCATCAGTATCCAGGTACTGCTGATCGTCAGAGCCTTCAGATTCTGAAAACAATTCCCCTTCCTCAAGCGGGGAATAATAAGACCAAACAAAAGAGTCATAATCGTCATAATCAAAGGCCGGCGCAGCGGGCGCCAAGTGCCGTCTCTTAGCTGGGGCCTTCCTGGCCACAGAGCTAGCAATCATCTTCTCAATGTTGGCCAGTCTAGCACAGACATCGGATTGCGACTCCCTGCTAATGACAACGTCACTTGGGGTCAAAGCCAGGCGTGGGGGTGTAGGTGATGAGGCCAGCGGAGCGACCCGGTCGCACGGGGTCCGGATTGCCGCGCAACGGCCTGCTGTACACATGGTGCACAAATTTGCACATTGTCTCCCACAAGGGATACCCCACAGACCACACACTGCCGGGGTTGCCCCGAAGGGATCCCGAGCCCCGTATCCTGGGAAGCCTCCATATGGTGATTTTTTATGGTAGTCGCAATGAAATGGGAATTACGCTAAAAGCTACCCGGGATGCCCCTTAGCGTCCGTTAGTGGGAGGATTTGCCAATGACAAAGGGAACCCCAATTTGAAACAAGGGACCTAAAAGACCGGGAGAACCCCCTTTTTTATTAAGGTACGGTAGTCCCACCTGGAAGACACAATTAAGGAACCCTTAAGTAAAGGCATTCATTCTTAATAAAAACGCCATAAGACACAATATAATACAAAATACAAACCCGGAGCTAAGAAAACCCAAAAGTTAAAAAGTATCCCCCAGCGCTAGTGGTCATTAATCAAGGCATGAACAATAGTATAAAATAAAACCAAAGGCCCGCAGGGCACTCACAGCGACCGTGGGGATAATGGCGTCTCACAGGGCCAGTCTTAGGAGGAAGGGCGGGCCAGCGCGGATCGCGGGCCACGCGCGGCCCCGCCCCCTCCCGACCCGGGAAGAGAAGGCGGCTCCCTGTAAACAGCGGGCGTGCGAGCCGGCATACAAGAGCACCAGTGCCCCAAAACACACACACAAACTGCCACTCACAACACACCCACGCTGGCAGAGCCAGCAAGTGAAGCACACACAGCACACAAGAAAAAAACAACAATAAAGGTCAAAATGGAGGGTAAAGCCCCCCCCCCTACTAACCGGGAACGGGGAGTAATGGACGGAATCCCCAAGCTACCCAAGTTATATAGCGATGGGAATAAACGGACAGGGCATCCCACACCAGGATCACCAACCTGGCAGCCGCCTACCCTTTGGAGGGGGTCTCACGGAGGAGCATGGCTCCTATGCAGTACACCTCTAAGGTGTACCCTACCCTCGCCTGGACCCACAACCAAGGCTGGGAGGCATAGGGACTTAAAAACAACAAGGTCCGGGCAGAAATAGGAAAAAATTGGCCGGGTGTGCACCTGGCTTACCTGCAAAGGAAAGAGACAGCCATCTTCTTGACTTGCTTCGCCGTCTGCAGAGACTTATCTGGGGAATGTGTGGGAGGTCCCAGGTATTTATGGACTGGGAGGGGCTACTTTTTTCCTAGTCATCTCTGCAGAAGTTCGCCCTCTACTGGACTATAACCCACGTGTTATTAATCATTCCGAAGCAGGGTGTGAGACATACTTGGAATAATGTTTTTCAGGGCATCAAAGAGCCGACACCTCCTCCAAAGATGCTGCAGTTTCGGCACTCGGGCATAGTCAAGGTAAGAATTACATTAATTTTGTTAGATAACTATATGCATCCATTGTTTTAGGCCTATATCACTTTCTTAGGAAATGAGACCGGATATTGTTGTGAAGTGGCCATCTGGCCTCTATCACAGTAGGCTCTCTTCTGATGTACCCCAACTTCAAAAGATTCTGTTGCTTGATCATTATCAGTTAGTTGTGTTAGCCAAAGCAGTTTAGTATTAGCTAACACATGGCCAAGTGTGTCCTAATAATTAGTCAGATTGAACTATTCCCTACAGATAAATAAATTTAAGCGCGCCCCCCTCCGTCTACTCTGCCGGCGTGCCCAGCAGTTCTCGTGCTCGCGCGCGCGAGCACGTCCCTCGTATTCCCTCCAACGGCGCTGCTGTCAGCGCGGCCGCCGGAGGAGGAAGAATTAAAGGGCCAATGAGCCCAGGGTTCTTGTGTGGGCCAATGACCCCGTGTACTGGAGTTTTGGGCCATGAGCCCAGGGGAGGTTTGGGCTATACGCCCTTCCATAGTGTGTAGCCAATGAGCTGTTTTGTTCCAAGTGCACCAATCACACACACCTTCCCTTGTAGTCTGTCCCTATAAAGGTTCTCCCCGTCAGTTACCCGGTGCCTGTGATAGCGCCTTGTACCTTGCTTTGTCGTGTGATATTACCGTGATTGATCTTCGTTGCTGACCCCTGCCTAAACCGACCATTCTCTATCTGATCTCCGTTGCCGACCCCTGCCTGAACCGACCATTCTCCGTCTGATCCCTGTTGCCGACCTCTGCATTGAACCCTGACCTCGAGCTGCCCCTTCCCTTTGTAACGCTGCTATCTCTGAACACCCGTTGCCGACCTATAGCCTGTCTGGACTTCCGCTACTCGCTCTAGCTATTGGACTCGCTCTATACAGCTCCCAGCTACTGGTTCTTCAGACCTCCAAACAGTAAGCTCCCATCCTTTGAGCCATTGAAGTCCTGGGGGCAACCGATCCCGGGCAGGCGTATACTGCGTCCCGGCAAGCGGGGGCTCCTACAGGTGAAGCTGGCTGCGGAGATTGGGGGCTGAGGTCTTAACTGGAGGGCTGAGAGTGTCATTAGAGCACCCAGAGCGTGACATTATCACAGGCCCAAAAATTATGGATGACCTGGTACAGCAAGTACAGGCTATGGCCACAGCGATTAATCAACTTGCCCAGAGAGTGGGCAATCAAGAAACCAGGCAGATTCCTGCATCCTCTGTACCACCTCACGTGTCGGAGCCGAATGTCCCGCTACCGGAGACATTTTTTGGAGATCAAGCCAAATTCTCCAATTTTAAAAATTCCTGCGAGCTCTACTTCAGGTTGAGGCCTATATCCTCGGGCACCGAGACCCAGCGGGTGCGATTTGTTATCTCCCTGTTACAAGGAGATCCTCAGTCGTGGGCTTTTAGTTTGCCTCCCGATGATGCCGCCCTGCATTCAGTTACATCTTTTTTCCTTGCTATGGGTGTGTTATATGCCGACCCGGACCAACAGTCCACAGCCGAAAACAGGCTTCGGGCCTTGAAGCAAGGGCGGAACACAGCAGAAGATTATAGCGCTGAGTCCCGGCGGTGGGCAGTAGAGTCCAGGTGGAATGACCCTGCCCTGTGTAGCCAATTCCGTATGGGTCTGTCAGAGGGTATCAAGGATGCGCTGGTAAATTTTCCTTCACCAACAGATCTTGACCAATTGATGCAGGTCACCATCAAGATTGATCGACGGCTTAGGGAAAGAGCTAGGGAGAGAGCTAGGGCTCCTACGTCCTTTAAGCCCTTCCAAAACCCTAACCCACCGTCTTCCCTTGGGGTAAACACACCTTCTTCCTCTCAGGAGGAACCTATGCAAATCGGTAGAACTCGTCTTACCCAGGATGAAAAGCAGCGAAGACGCTCCATGGGATTATGCTTGTATTGTGGGAACCCGGGACATTTTGCTAGGTCCTGTCCTAACAAGGGATTCCCGGCGGGAAACTTCCACGCCTAGATCAGAGGGAGAGTGCTGATCTAGGTGAGTCTGTTAACTACTCTCGCTTGAACAAAATGTTAATTCCAGTAGAGCTTTCCTGGGGCCCTTCCAAACAGGCAGTTTCCGCTTTTGTGGATAGTGGAGCTGCGGGCAATTTCCTGGATCGGAGCATGATCTCCATCCTGGGAATTCCACTGGTACCCCTTGGGAAATCTCTACAAGTTCTGGCCATTAACGGGAAGGCCATCCAGGGAGGTCCGGTCAATACCAAGACCCCCACCTCTCAATTTAGTCGTTGGGTCTTCCCACTCTGAATACATCGAATTTAGTTCTGGGATACCCTTGGTTAAAGCTCCACAATCCCATGTTAGACTGGCAGACTGGGGATTTAGTTAAGTGGAGTAATTACTGTAAGACACACTGTTTCTCCACTCTGCAGACACCCTTCCCCCCCATAGGGCCTATGACTGCCCCATTGACTTGCTCCCTGGGACTATTCCTCCTAGAGGGAAAATCTATAATCTTACCCGGCCTGAGGAGCAAGCAATGAGGAATTACATCTCCAAAAATTTGAGCAAGGGGTTTATCCGTCCTTCAACGTCGCCTGTGGGGGCTGGCTTCTTTTTTGTGGAAAAGAAGGATGGTGGTTTAAGGCCTTGCATAGACTACAGGGCCCTGAACAAAATTACTGTGAAAAACCGGTATCCCCTTCCCTTGATTGGGGACTTATTCAATCAAATTGTTGGTGCTCGGATTTTTTCCAAGTTAGATTTAAAGGGGGCCTACAATTTGATTCGTATTCGGCAAGGGGAAGAGTGGAAGACGGCATTTAACGTTAAGGACGGCCATTATGAATATCTGGTCATGCCCTTTGGCCTTTGTAACGCTCCAGCTGTCTTCCAAGACTTCGTAAATGATGTTTTTCGAGATTATTTAGGCAGATTCATGGTCATTTATTTGGATGATATCCTTATTTTTTCTAATTCTTTGTCCGAGCATAGACATCATGTGAAAATCGTTCTTCAAAAATTAAGAGAAAATAACTTATATGCCAAGATTTCTAAATGTATGTTCGAGGTCACCACCGTTCCCTTCTTGGATTATGTCATTTCTAACCAGGGTCTGGAGATGGATGCGGAGAAGGTGTCAGCAGTGCGGGATTGGGTTCAACCCAAAACTTTGAAAGAGTTACAGCGTTTTTTATGCTTCGCCAATTTCTATCGACGCTTTATCAGGGGCTTTTCAAATATTGTTGCACCTCTTACCAATCTTACCCGCAAGGGCGCCTTCACTGTAAACTGGTCACCGTCGATCAATGAAGCCTTCCTGACTCTGAAACAGGCTTTTACCTCGGCACCTGTTTTAGTTCACCCTGACGTAAATAAGCCTTTTACCATTGAAGTAGATGCTTCAGAGTTGGGTGTGGGGGCAGTTTTATCGCAATACTCTGGTCATCCTGAGCGTCTGCATCCCTGCGCCTACTTCTCGCGGAAATTTAGCACCACGGAGCAGAATTATGATGTGGGAAACAGGGAACTGTTGGCAGTAAAACTGGCCTTTGACGAGTGGCGGCACTGGCTGGAGGGTTCGTTGCATCCAATCACGGTCTATACCGACCATAAAAACCTGGAGTACATCAGTTCAGCGAAGAGATTAAACTCTCGTCAGGCGCGTTGGGCATTATTTTTTTCGCGGTTCAACTTTGTAATCACGTTCAAGCCGGAAGCCAAAAATACTAAGGCAGACGCCCTGTCCCGCATGTTCGGCGAATGTAAAGACAGGGGTGATATGGGGGAACCAATTTTGCCATTAGGTTGTGTGGTGGGGGCATTGCTCCCTGATCTATCCAATACTTTGGCGCCTTTCCAGAATGAATCCCCTGGGGATGTACCTTTGGGGTGTCAGTTTGTTCCGCCGCACCTGTGTCCTGATGTTGTTCGCGAATTTCATGATGCTAAAACTGCCGGTCACCTGGGGAATCGGAAAACGTTTGCTTTAGCCCGACGGCTTGTATGGTGGCCTACTATGCGGCGCGATATTTCTGACTTTATCGATGCATGTTCTGTGTGCGCGCGAAGTAAAGGAGTACACAAGGCCCCTAGTGGATGTTTGGTGCCATAAGAAATTCCTAAAGAACCGTGGACTCATATCTCTATGGACTTCATAGTAGATTTGCCTCCATCACATGGGAACACTGATTTGTTTGGGTGGTCGTGGACCGTTTTAGTAAGATGGCACATTTCATTCCGTTACCTAAACTTCCGTCGGCTCTTGAACTCTCGCGACTATTTATTTCGCATATTTTCCGTATCCATGGCATACCGTATAATATTATTTCTGATCGGGGTGTACAATTCACTTCACGTTTCTGGAGGAGTTTCTGTTCACGGTTGGGGATTCAGATATCTTTGTCATCAGCATACCATCCTCAAACCAATGGGCAGACTGAAAGAACCAATCAAAGTCTGGAACAGTATTTACGGTGTTACATTTCTGACGCTCAAGAGCAATGGTCAGAATTCATTGATTTTGCGGAGTTTGCGTACAATAATGCGCCGAGTGAAAGTACCAAAGTGTCCCCGTTTTTCTGCAATTTGGGGAAAAATCCCAGAGGTTCTTCTCACTCAGGGTCATCTTCTGATTTGCCGGCATTAGAAGAGTGGCTCCAGGAGAGGAAAAACATCTGGGCCCGCGTTCAAGAGTCTTTGAAAAAGACCGTTTTAAGATATAAAAGATTCGCCGATCACTGTAGGTCTCAGAAACCTGCACTTCAGGTTGGGGACCTTGTTTGGGTGTTGACTAAAAACATTTCTCTCCGGCAACCTTCTAGTAAGTTGGGACCCAAGTTTATTGGACCTTTTCCTATTACCCAAAAATTGAACAATGTGACCTTTAAGGTTCACCTTCCTCTGACGATGCGTATCCCAAACTCCTTTCATGTATCGCTGCTGAAATCAGCTAAGAATACACCACTTCCATCCCCATCGCCGATCCTAGTTGATAACGAACCGGAGTATGAAGTGAATAGGATTCTAGACTCACATATAATCCGTAATTCCTTGCAATATTTGATTGACTGGGTTGGGTATGGTCCTGAGGAGAGATGTTGGGTTGCAGCAAGAGATGTACACGCTAGGGCCTTGATTAGGAAATTCCATCGTGACTATCCAGACAAACATGGTAAGGGTCCGGAGGCCCCTCGTGAAGGAGGGGGTAGTGTCACGGTTCACTTACCTGCGTCCCGTTCCAGCGACACCTCCCTTCCTCTGGTCCGGCCGCGTTGGGCGGCTGCAAGCGCGCCCCCTCTGTCTCCTCTGCTGGCGTGCCCGGCAGTTCTCCTCATATTCCCTCCGGCGGCACTGCTGTCAGCGCGGCCGCCGGAGGAAGAATTAAAGGGCCAATGAGCCCAGGGTTCTTGTGTGTAGCCAATGAGCTGTTTTGTTCCAAGTGCACCAATCACACACACCTTCCCTTGTAGTCTGTTCCTATAAAGGTTCTCCCCATCAGTTACCCGATGCCTGTGATAGCGCCTTGTACCTTGCTTTGTCGTGTGATATTACCGTGATTGATCTTCTTTGCCGACCCCTGCCTGAACCGACCATTCTCTATCTGATCTCCGTTGCCGACCTCTGCCTGAACCGACCATTCTCCGTCTGATCCCTGTTGCCGACCTCTGCATTGAACCCTGACCTCGAGCTGCCTCATCCCTTTGTACCGCTGCTATCTCTGAACACCCGTTGCCGACCTCTAGCCTGTCTGGACTTCCGCTACTCGCTCTAGCTATTGGACTCGCTCTATACCGCTCCCAGCTACTGGTTCTTCAGACCTCCAAACAGTAAGCTCCCATCCTTTGAGCCATTGAAGTCCTGGGGGCAACCAATCCCGGGCAGGCGTATACTGCGTCCCGGCAAGCGGGGGCTCCTACAGGTGAAGCTGGCTGCGGAGATTGGGGGCTGAGGGCTTACCTGGAGGGCTGGAGTTACCTGAGCATGTCATTAGAGTACCCAGAGCGTGACAGTTCTTATGATTATTTCTGTTGTGTTTTTTCTCTATACAGATGTTTCCACGCAGACGGACCCTGTGTTAATTCTCCCCACCCCATCTCCAGGACCCTCCAGCAGCATGGGTCCAAGCCACAGCTGTGATGGTGAGTAATGTCATTTTGACGATAAGCTTGTAAACATGCATATGTATGTGTCCACGACCATGTACACATGTTAGTAGTGGCAGTCTAGACTTGACATTCATACATGGAGACCCTCTTTTTAGAATAACCAATCCTAATTGAATCAAAGCATGCTAGTTTGCTGCCCCTGATGTAACTGAACCCTACAAGATAAAGGCAACAGTTGGTTATGTGCTTTATGTGCTGGGTTTCAATTCCAGCTAATATTGTAACACCCCATTCACTAATTATTAGATCCAATAAATAATTTAATTAAAAAGGTCAATGTATTTAGATCATATTGCCTCAGGTGTAATTGACCACTACATTAAGTGCATTCTTCCGGTGGTCAAGTAGGCCTTATTTGTTTAGATTATGTCCTTTGCGATGTTAGACTAGGGTGGTTATGTAGAATGGCTACAAAGATTCTTTAATTTTGCCATCTAGTATTCAGAAGGTTGGCATGTTGTGTTTTTATTTTAATTATTCATTCTTGTTAAACTAACATTTTTTTCAAAGATCATAGGTATATACTGTATTTTTTGAACTGTGGAACTTAATTGTGTATTTTCTTTCCCACAGCTTGCACAGAGGAGCATCACAGACTGTGGCAATATGTCATGGAGTCACCAAGTCAGTCAGTCATGCTGCTGGAGATGCAGAATAAAAGACAGGGCGGGGGGAATAAAGTTTGCCGCTGCGCGGCTAATTTTGACTGTTGGCCATGTTGGCCGTTTATTTCAAAATAAATATTTATTTTGTTGAACATACATTTGTGTTTGATTTTCATTTACAATAGTATTGTCTGACTCCACACACACAAAAAATACATCTGAAATTTAATGGAGAAAAAAGTACAAAAAAAAGAAAAAAAAGTACAAAAAAAAAGTGAAAAAAATGAAAAAAACAATATAACAATGAAAAAAAACACATTCTAAACAATGCTGGTGTTAGAGCTGCATTGTAACGCTCAGGCGCTGTATCGAATGAGGGTGAGTGCCTCTACAGTGCCCTTACAGTGACTCACATACATCACATTTAACATTGGTAAACTGATTCCTACAGCGTGCCCTCAGCGAATGAGACGGTCTGTTACAGCGCCCGATAGCTGACCACAGCATATACTAGTGGTCGCTCTAGGCGCCGCTGTACAGACGCTCATCTGCCGATAGCTGGCGCTAGTATTGAGTCAGCCTCTTAATGTCACAATGTTACAACAATGTAATTTCATGTGTTTTGTTACTGGTGGATATGTGTTCAAAAACAGACTTGAATCACACAGCGCCTGCCGCTCTATGCTATAACATAATAAGCAGATTTAGAGCGCCGACGCATAGTGTGAATCGCTGAGAGTCGGTCGCACTGAGCTGGTGCTACCTTTCGCTCCCAGCAGCGCTGTACTGGTGTTATTGATGAATGTGATGTATGTTGGCACAGTGTGGGTCAGGTCACTAGAGCGACCGAGGCACTCTGTTAAAGCGCCCAATACCAACACATGAGCGCCTAATAGCGGTCATTCTAAGCGCTGCTAGACGCTCATCTGCCGATACCTGGTGTTAGTAATGAATCAGCCTCTGTGTATTTATCAAGTCAATAATCCAGAGTGCCTGTGATAGTGCCAGGTAGTGTCCCATCTATCAACAGCACTGGCGATGGGATGAGTGCCGGCACTGAGTTCCCTAAAATGGCAGATAAGACCAGGCGCTCACCAGGCTGTGTGGCCTTATCCCATACATTTCAATGGGCTGGGATGGTTATAATTATTTAAGATTTTTATTTTATTTTTTTTTATTTATTCTTTGGGGTTGTGCAAGTGCCACGGGATCCCTGGGCTGGTTGGGATTATTTTTGGATTTTTTGTACTTTTGTGTTGAGCTGCAAACTTGGGTTTTGGGACGTGAGCAAGCTATGTCATGTTTTTATAGTGTCCCTAAAGCAACTCCCATTTTTATCTTTTTTTTTTTTTTTTACATTTCAGGACCATAAAAAAATTGTGATTCCAAAAGGCACTGTGTGCCTGAAAGCCTGGAGCAATATGCGTTTTTTTAAAATACACTGGCAGGCTGATTCATTACTAGCGCCATGTAGCGTCACATGTATTACTAGAGGCGGCTCAGTAGTACCTTTCACTCAGTATCGCTCTCCCATACATTTAGATAGGGCTTCATTTGGTTGTGTTTAAATAGCGTTTTGCTATAGTAAACTTTAAATGTTTGGGCTCAAATCATTGTATGGCCTCTCCTGCCCTGCAAACAAACACTTTTGCTTATTTATTTTTTTTAACTATTTATGCAGAATTGTATGTGCAGGTCTGACATTGCAGTATCATTGTCACAGTGTTAAAACAATGTCATTCCATGTATTCTGGCTCTAGAGCTGGTGTATGTGTTGAGAAACAGACTTTTTCACACAGCATCTGGAGTTCTACGCCTGCTTTTGTGTGTTTTTTTCTTGAATACAGGCTTTAGCGCCGAGTGCAAGGCGCACTTAACTGGCACTACCTATCGTTCACTGCAGTGTTGTGCTGTTAGATGTAGCGTAGCCTTGGGCGCTATGACCTTGGAACAACACCTAGTGTTTGAGATTGGCTCTGCAATGAATCAAGGAGAGCGCTTCTACAGCGCCCACCAGAAATCACATTCATCAGTGCTGGACAGGATAGTACAGCACCATTTGTCCACCCGCTAAGCTAGGTTTTAGCGCCCAACACCCGCTATACAGACACTCACACAGTGATACGTGGCACTAGTATTAAAACAGCCTCAAAGTCTACAAGCCGCGTAGGCACATTGCATGAGCAGGTAGTGAAAATCTGGGTTGAATTCCAGCTGCATTGGAGGAGAAAGGTGTATAAGGTTTGTAGACATGCCATTTAAACATTTTTAATATCTAAACTATAAGACCTTTAGAAACCTTCTAATCCCCCCAATTGCTTTATTTATCAGCCTTCATTCTTTCAGCAGTTCTGTGCATCTCCCATTTGCACCAACCTGCTCCTGGTAAAAGCAATTCTACAGGTGAGTACTCACAGAATTGTCTTATTCAGCTTTATTCATCCATAACATGTGCAGTTTGATTCATTTATTAGCTGTCAGTTCACATCTTACCACTGATGTTTTGCCATGCATGGCCTGGCCTGCTTCATGAAGTCATTACATCTGGGTATTCCGCCACAAGGTGGCGAAGTGCACTGCAGAAGAGTTGTTGCTCCTCTTAGTACCTTATAAAAACGGAATCACCATAGACTTATCCAGTGTTGACAAGCAGTTATACAAGAAACCGGAGATAATAAAAGTAAAGAACCCCAACTAACTTGGAACAATCACCATACAGAGGCAACCAAGAACAACGATAACAAGGGAGGGGTGAAGCAGGCCGTGCCATGCATGGCAAAAGCAATTTTACAGGTGAGTACTCACAGAATTCTCTTTTTCCCATTGCATGGCATGGCCTGCTTCACAAAGTCATTACATCTGGGACATCCAAAAGCAGTGTCCATAAAGTAGGGTGGGATCCCCAAAGAGTAACAATAGGCAGTTCAAACCACTACCGCCTGAAGTACCTTGCGGCCAAAAGCAGCATCAGCTGAGGCCTTAACATCAATCTTGGAAACCTTGGAAAAAGTATGAACAGAAGACCAAGTTGCGGCCTTACAAACTTGTTCAACAGAAGCTTGGTGCTGAAAGGCCCAAGACGCACCAATAGCACGAGTAGAATGAGCAGTAATCCTAAAAAGAGGTTCCTTCCCTTTAGCAGAATAGGCTTGTACCACCGCCTGACGGATCCACTTGTTGATAGTGGATTTAGCAGGGGGCAAACCCTTCCTAGGTCCAGCAGGAAGAAAAAAAAGAGCGTCAGACTTCCTGAAAGACTCAGTAGCAACCAAATACAACTTCAGAGCCCTGACAACATCCAAAGAATGAAGGGTCCGCTCCTTGATATTAGCAGGGTTAGGACACAAAGAAGGCAAAACAATGTCCTGATTGAGATGAAAAGCAGACACAACCTTAGGCAAAAAATCCAGCTTAAGCCGAAACACCACCTTATCCTGATGCCGCTCAAAATAAGGAGGCTTGATGGAAAGCGCCGCCAGCTCAGAAACTCGCCTGACAGAAGTAATGGCCACCAAAAATGCCACCTTAAGAGTCAGAATGGGCAAAGCAGCCCCACGGATAGGCTCAAAGGGAGGACCCTGCAGAGCAGACAACACGAGATTCAGGTCCCAAACAGGTAGCATAGGCTTACGTGGCGGACGCACATGAGTAACTCCCTGGAAAAAAGTCTTAACCAACCGGTGATTGGCAAAGGATCTTTGGAAAAAAATAGCCAGAGCCGACACCTGTCCCTTGAGAGTACTAAGTTGAAGGCCCGAATCCAAACCATGTTGCAAAAATTCCAAAATTCTGGGGATAGAGAACACCCGACAAGGAAGGAACTTGGACTCACACCAGGCAATGTAAGCATGCCATATCCTGTAGTAGATAAAGGACGAGGACTTCTTCCTAGCCCTAATCATGGTATCAACAACAGAAGCCGGCAAACCCTTATCCATCAAGATGGAGGTTTCAGCAGCCAAGCCGTTAAATCCAGCGTTTGTAAATTGGGATGGCACAGTTGCCCCTGAGTGAGCAGATCTGGATCCTTGGGCAGGGCATACTGATCTACTGCCAACTGCACCCTCCTTGGCCAACAGGGGGCCACCAGAATGGCTGGTACCCCTTCCCGGGTTATCTTGCGCAGCACCCTGGCCAGCAGAGGGAAGGGAGGAAACACATAGAGGAGCCGAAACTCCGTCCAAGTCATTGCTAGTGCATCAGTGGGGTAGGCCAGAGGGTCCTGTAACAGGGAGACAAACCTGGGAAGCTTGTGATTGTGGCGGGACGCAAACAGGTCCCCATCCGACTGACCCCAGCGGTGGCACAGGGAATGAAATACGAGCTGGGATTGCCCCGAAGGACCCCCAAGCACGCTATACCCAGAAGCCTCCATATGGTGATTAACACATGCGCAATAGGCCAGCACAGGGTACAGGCTAGCAAGAGCCACCCGGGATGCCCCCCCAAGGGATGCCCCCAGAAGCCATTAAGGGAAGATGAGGGATGTTAAGGGATAGGACCGGGAGAAACCACAACCCACAGTTGTCCCGCCTGAAAGACATAAATAAAAACACATAAGTATCCCGCAGCACATGCCCCAAAGAACCAAAAGCCCCCGAAGGGGACTCACGGACCAAGTAGGGCAAGGGCACCAACCGCCAGACCACAGGAGGAAGCGTCAAGCAGACCAGGATCACCGCCACAGCTCCGGGATGAGAAGGGCCCCAAACGCGCAGCAGAAGCAAAATGGCGCCAGCAGAGGAACCTTGAGGGCCGGGCCGCAGGAGGACGACGCGATACGCGGCATCCACTGCCACTGCCTCCCCCGAAGAGCATGAAAACTGCACTCACGTGACCTCGCCGGCGTCATCACAGAAGAGAAAAAATGCAAATATAGCGCCGCCCGCCACAGAGCGCAGTACAAAGCGGTGAGGCGGCGAAAAACAGTTAAAACACAGTAAAAAACAGATTGAAGACCCAGCAAAAACACCCCCCGCCGCTACCACCCGCCCCCCCCCCCTCCCCCAAGCACACTACGGGGAGGGGACGAGGGAAGCAAGTAAACAGCGGCGAGAGCCCAGGCCAGGGACGGAGGGGGGGGGACCCCAAGACGCCAGAACGAGTAAACAGACCCCAAAAACACTCACCCCCTCAGAAGCTAGGACAGGAACTCCGCATCCCTAGTAGGCTCACCATAACGGCTATGGCCGGCTACCCTTTGTGGTACAGGGTCTGCGGCTTGGAGCAGCGCTCCCTGAGCACTTGACCCTAGTGCTCATCTACCTTCACCCGATCCGTCAGCCGAGGCTGGGAGGCACAGAGGGTCCAGAAACGGGTGGAAATAGCGGTGCAGGGCCGCAGGCTTGTTTGCCCCGCTCACCTGCGCAATATAGAGAGCCATCTTCTATCTTCACAGAATCACTGCAGAGAAAAAATTGGGTAAGTCTATGGTGATTCCATTTTTATATGGTACAGGGAGGAGCCACAACTCTTCTGCAGTGCACTGCGCGACCTTGTGGCGGAATACCCGGATGTAATGACTTTGTGAAGCAGGTTGTGCCATGCAATAGGAAAAAACTGTACGTGTGTTGTACCAGGACACAAAGGTGAACAGAATATAATGCTTCCTTCTACTGCCTAATTACAAAAAAACAATATGGCAGTGCCAGTGGTTTGTGTGATTTGCGGTTGTGCATGTCACTAATTACATTTGTCTTTTATAATGTAAACTATATTGTCACTGACCAAAAAATACAATACAGTGGACTGCAGAAAGACTTGTGGCCACTGCCGGCACCATAAATAGCCAGGTATCTCCCACCAATTTCCAGTGTTGACAAGCAGTTTGACGCAAAACTCGTCAAACCGCGGTTCCCGCCCCCCCGGAGAGAGCGCGAAACTGTGATCACGTGGGACGCCGGTGCCATGACAGTAACCTAAAAAATACATAGCGCCAACCACCGCGGAGCGCCGTACAATCCGCACACACACCAAAAAAAAAAAAAACACAAATCACAGACCCTCTGGGCACCCCCTGCCAGCCAAGCGGGCCACAACAAAGGGGTCGCGCACAACCGTGTAAAGGTGAGGGGAGACGAGTGAAGGGAACAAGGACCCAAGGTTTGAGGCTGGGGCATCCCAATGAGGCTCACCATAGAAAGCCTGTCACCGGCTACCCTTTGGTACAGGGTCTTGCGGCCCGAAGCAGAGCTCCTTCAGCACCTGACCCTAGTGCTGTCCTACCTTCACCCGAACCGTCAGCTGAGGCTCGGAGGAAGTGGGTCCAGAACGGGTGGAAAAAAGCCTGCGGGGCCCTAGGCTTGAAAAGCCCCACTCCCTGCATCTTCTATCTTCGCAGTCCAGACTGCAGAAAAACACTGGGAAATTGGTGGGAGGTACCTGGCTATTTATGGGGCAGGGAGTGGCCACAAGTCTTTCTGCAGTCCACCTTGTGGCGGAATAACCCAAGTGTAAGGAATTTACTGGAACAGGACGTGCTGTATACTTGGAAAAAATGAAATCCTTTTGATTCTTGGCCAGAGGAGGATTAACTGGAAATAATAATCACTGTCATATAGACAAGGTCACTTACAAGGGTTACCGCTAAAGCATTAGCATACCATTAATGTCAGTGCTTGTCAGTGCTGCCACTGAGGTAACTGACAAGTAATTTGCAGAGCAAATTGTTGCAAAGTTAAATATAATGGAAGACAAACATACTTGGATTATAGTAACAATATGAACAGTTGCCATTAAAAAGTGACATCTATAAATCAATAAAACGGATTACGCCAGGGGTGCTCATCCTTTTGAGGAATGCATGCCACACTATGCCAAGTAATTAGGGGCCTTATTTATTATGTGCGCTATTTAGCATCTTTCTGGTGGCCAAAGTGCCAGTTTTAAAGAGCCAGCATTTTGGTCTTTTCTGATGCTGTACTCTGGACTACAATGGCACTAGAAGTTGCAGTGCCAAATGCTAACGGGCAGGCTGATTCATTACTAGCACCAGGTAATGGCAGATGAGGCGCTCAGAGCGACCGCTAGTAGTCGCTGTGATCAGCTATGGGTCGCTGTTGCCGAGCACCTCAGTCGGTAGCCATTGATGAATTTGATGTGTGAGTTGCTATAACACACCAGTATAACACCAGTACAGAGCTATATGGGAGCGAACATTAGTGACTGGTCAGTGCGAGCAAATCAAACCATATTCATCAGAAAAACAGCCTCACACAGCGCCAGCGCACAAAATTGGGTTGCTGTAGCCCAGAGAGCCAGAGGCTGTGTGATTAAAGTCCGTTTTTGAACTCATATCCACTAGTAACAAAGCAAAAACACGGGAATTACATTGTTATTACATAGTGACATTAACACTTTAATACCAGACCTGTAATAACAATTCTGCATAAAAATTTAAAAAATCCCAAAAGTTTTCAAAAATGACTTTAAATAGGCCAGGAGAGGTCACACATTGATTTGATAAAAAAAAATACAATTCTGTGATTACTCACCTGTAGAATTGGTATTATATGTATACAGCACGTCCTGTTCCAGAAGATATTCCTTACACTTGGGATACACTTCAGTAGATGGTGCTGGACTGCAGAGACAGAAAAGTGGCTCCTCCTGCCCCATAAATACCCGGGACCTCCCACAAAATCCCCAGTATTGAAAAGCAGTTAGCAAGAGACCGGGAGAACTATAACCCTTATATGAAAATTTTAACATAAAAACAATCACCATAAAGAGGTAACTAAAGATAATGATAACAAGGGTGGGGTGGAACAGGACGTGCTGTATACATATAATACCAATTCTACAGGTGAGTAATCACAGAACTGTATTATTCTAAGTATACAGCACGTCCTGTTCCAGAAGATATTCCTTACACTTGGGACATCCAATAGCAGTGTCCGTAATGCAGGGTGGGATCCCCAAAAGTAACAGCAGACAGTTCAAACCACTGCCGCCTGCAGAACCTTGCGGCCAAAAGCAGCATCAGCTGAGGCCCTAACAACAACCTTGTAAAACTTTGAAAAAGTATGAACAAAAGACCAAGTAGCAGCCTTGCAAACGTGTTCAACAGAAGCTTGGTGCTGAAAAGCCCAAGAGGCACCAATAGCACGAGTAGAATGAGCAGTAAGGTGGAAGGGAGGTTCCTTCCCCTTAACAGAGTAGGCCTGAATCACAGCCTGACGTATCCACTTACTGATAGTGGACTTAGCCGGAGCCAGGCCTTTCTTAGGTCCAGACGGAAGCAGAAAAAGAGCATCAGTCTTCCTGAAGGATTCAGTAGCCACCAAATAGAACTTCAGGGTTCTGACTACGTCCAAAGAATGCAAAACCCTTTCCTTAGGGTTACTAGGATTAGAACACAGAGAAGGCAAAACAATGTCCTGATTAAGATGAAAGGCAGAAACAACCTTAGGTAGAAAATCTAGCTTAAAACGAAACACCACCTTGTCCTGGTGTCTCTCAAAATAAGGAGGCTTGATGGAAAGCGCTGTCAACTCAGAAACACGCATAACAGAAGTGATAGCCACCAAAAAGATCACCTTCAGCGTAAGAATGGACAAAGGGGCCCCTTGCAAGGGCTCAAAGGGAGACCCCTGCAGGGCAGATAAGACCAAGTTCAAGTCCCAGACTGGTAACATAAGCTTACGCGGGGGACGTACGTGAGTAACCCCCTGGAAAAAGGTCTTGACCAGGGGATGCTGAGCAAAGGATCTTTGGAAGAAAATAGCCAAAACAGACACATGGCATTTCAGAGTACTGAGCTGAAGACCCAGATCCAAACCATGTTGGAGAAACTCCAGAGTCCTAGGAATAGAAAAAACACGACAGGGAAGTGAGTGAGACTCGCACCAGTCAATGTAAGTACGCCAAACCCTGTAATAGATGGAAGAACAGGACCTCTTCCTAGCCCTGATCATAGTATTCACCACCAAGGCAGGCAGCCCCTTTTCCATAAAGATGGAGTTTCAACAGCCAGGCCGTCAAAGCCAGCGTTTGTAAATTGGGGTAACGTAGGTGCCCCTGAGTGAGCAGATCTGGAACCAGCGGCAGGGCGTAATGATCTACTGCCAACTGCACGATGTCTGCGAACCATACTCTTCTTGGCCAACAGGGGGCCACCAGGATGGTTAGCACCCCTTCCTGAACTATCTTGCGGGAGAAACGCATACAGGAGCTGGAACCTCGTCCAGGGCATTGCCAGGGAATCCGTGGCCAAGGCCAGAGGATCCTGGGACAGTGAGACAAAGACTGGAAGCGTGTGATTGTGACGGGACGCAAATAGATCCACGTCCGGCTGGCTCCAACGGTGACACAGGGAGGGAAACACCCTGCTGCTGACTCTCCCAGACGAGAGGTCCCCCTGCTCAGAGAGTCTGCCTCCAGATTCTCCACCCCCGGGATGTATACAGCCGTGATGCAGGGAACAT
This sequence comes from Gastrophryne carolinensis, assembly GCA_027917425.1. Lineage (NCBI taxonomy): Eukaryota > Metazoa > Chordata > Amphibia > Anura > Microhylidae > Gastrophryne > Gastrophryne carolinensis. Next base: position 564,464,001 of record CM051234.1, read on the forward strand.
TTTCCTCCGCCCAGGACAGTATCAGGGACACTTCCTTGAGGGCCCTCTTGCTCCGGGTCCCTCCCTGATGATTGATATAGGCAACCACCATCTGGTTGTCTAAGCGGACCTGAACAGCCCGACCCCTCAGGTGAGGGGTTAAGTGGGCGAGAACCAACCTGATTGCCCTCAATTCCAGAATGTTGATAGGGGCATGAGCCTCCTGAGGGCCCCACTGACCCTGGAATGTCAGGGACTTCCAGAATCCCCCCCAACCTGTCAGACTGGCATCCGTGGCGACAGTCTCCCAGCAGGGGGCCAGAAAGGACCTGCCCCCCAGCAGGTTCCCTGAGACCAACCACCACACTAGAGACCGCCTGACCTGAGGGGACAAGACAAACACCTGATCCAGGGACCCAGGGTATCGATCCCATACTGCCAAGAGGTGAAGCTGAAGAGGCCTCATGTGGAACTGAGCATATGGAACCGCCTCGAAGCAGGACACCATCAGGCCCACCAGCTGCATCCCCTGCCGGATGGATGGGGACAAGAAAGCAGGAACTAAACTTTCTCTTGAAGGACCTCCGCCTTCTGCTGAGGAAGAGAGATCTTGACCTGAGCCGAATCCAGAATCATGCCCAGGAAAGGTTTCACCATGGAAGGAGACAGGGAAGATTTGGGGTGATTGATCACCCAGCCGAATGATTCCAGTGTGGACACCACCCTTTGAGTGTCCAGCTCTGCCTGATTGAAGGATTGAGAAGCTATAAGCGTGTCGTCCAAGTAGGGGAGAATGCGAATGCTCTGAGATCTCAGCAGGGCCATCACTCCTGCCAGCACCTTGGGGGCCAAGGTGAGGCCGAAGGGCAAGGTCACAAATTGGTAGTGCTTGTCCTCCAGAGCAAACCTGAGGAACCTCTGATGACCTGGAAAGATAAGGACGTGAAGGTAAGCATCCTTGATGTCTACAAAGGTCATGAAGTCCCCTGGGTGTAGGAAAGTCACAGATGAACGCAGAGTCTCCATGCGAAAGTGTCTGAATCTGACAAACATGTTGAGAAGCTTTAAATCCAGGATAGGTCTTATGGAACCATCCTTTTTGAGCACAATGAGAAGTTTGGAATAATAGCCTTTGCCCCTTTCCCTCAAGGGCACCCAGCAGATGACACCTAGGTCTAGAAGGCCTTGGACAGCCAGGGAGAGACACTGAGCTGACAAGGGGTTTGGAGCTAAATGAGATTTGATGAATCTTGGGGGCGGCCAGGCTGCAAACTTTATCTTGTAACCAGAGGAAACTACCTCCTGAATCCACCGGTCTGAGACATGACGCCTCCAAACGTGTGCCAAGAGCCGAAGCCGTCCCCCCACCCAGATGGGTGAGGGCGCCCCTTCATGCCTGAGGGGGCTTGGGGGAGGACTTAGTCTTGGGACCCCAGGGGGGGCCAGGGCGGCCACGTCCTCGTCTCCACGGGCTCCAGCAAAGGAAGCTTCCCGTCCAATTCTGGAGCCCCTGAAGGAAGAAGAAAAGGCACCTGAACCCCGAAAGGACCGGGGCTGCCTTCTACGCTGAGGTAATTTGCCACCCTTAGCAAATAAGTCCAAACGTTTCCCAAAGAGGCGCAGCCCCTTGAAGGGAAAACCAGTGAGGGCCTTTTTGGCAGCATTGTCAGCTGCCCACTGACGCAGTCAGACCGAGCGGCGTATAGCCACCAAAAAGGCAGAAGCCCTGCCACACATTCTAATGGTATCATCCAGGGCAGAGAGAAAATATGCAACAAATTCCTCACAATGCAAAAGAGCTCTATACTCTTCACTACAAGCATCATCAGGGGCCCCATCTAAGAGACCCCTAAGCAGGCTTTTAATGGCAACAGCCACCTCTAATAGCGTCATGTAGCGTCGAATGTATTACTAGCGGCGGCTCAGTATGTTCTGCAGCGCCATGTAGTACCTGTCGCTCATCACTCATCAGCGTTATCCCATACATTTCAAAGGTGTTTTTTTGCTTGCGTGTAAATAGCGTTTTAATGAATTATTTTTCTCAATTTTAGGATCAAATGATTATGTGACCTCTTACCCTCGGTGTGCTACATATACATTGATTCAGGGAGAGCACTTCTACAGCACCTTCCAAATATCACATATAACAATGCTGGACAGGATACTACAGCTTCACTTGTCCAGCCGCTAAGCTAGGCTATAGCGCCAGTCACCCACTTGCAGTGTCCTCTGGTGGACGCTCTAAGCGCTGCTGCATAGACGCTCAAATGGCAATATGTGGCGCTAGTCTTAAATCGACCTCCACATCGCTAGCTTAAATTGCACACCGAGTGCCACTGAGGCCAGAAAAATACAATTCTGTGAAATACTCACCTGTAGAATTGGTATTATACGTATACAGTACGTCCTGCTCCAGATATAATACTTACACTTGGGTTATCCTCCGCCAGAGGGCGCTGTGCACTGCAGACATGCAAAAACAGGCTCCTCCCGGCCCTTCATATACCCAGGGACCTCCCACAAATCCCCAGTATTGAAAAGCAGTGAACCGGAAGCCGGGAGAAACCAACCACCAAAACAACTGGTAATGATAATAATAACAATCACCATACAGGGGATCCAGAACAATGCAAAAACCAGGGTGGGGTGGAGCAGAACGTACTGTATACATATAATACCAATTCTACAGGTGAGTATTTCACAGAATTGTATTATTCTAAGTATACAGTACGTCCTGCTCCAGATATAATACTTACACTTGGGACATCCAATAGCAGTGTCCATAACAGTAGGGTGGGATCCCCAACAAAAAAGGCAACGGCACGTAGTTTAAACTACAAACGCCTGCAAAACATTGCGGCCAAACGCAGCATGAGCTGAGGCCCGAACATCAACCTTGTAAAACTTTGAAAAAGTATGAACAGAAGACCAAGTAGCGGCCTTGCAAATTTGCTCAACAGAAGCCTGGTGCTGGAAGGCCCAGGAGGCCCCAATAGCACGAGTAGAATGAGCAGTAAGACGGAAGGGAGGACTCTCCCCCTTAGAATAGGCTTGAACCACAGCCTGACGGATCCACTTGCTGATAGTAGACTTGGCAGGAGCCAAACCCTTCCTAGGTCCAGAAGGCACAACGAAGAGAGCATCAGTCTTCCTGAAAGCCGCAGTGACAACCAGGTAATACTTCAAACACCTGACCACATCCAAGGAATGCAGAACCCTTTCCTTGTCATTACTAGGATTGGGACACAAGGAAGGAAGAACAATGTCCTGGTTCAAATGAAAAGCAGACACAACCTTAGGCAGGAAATCTGGCTTGAAGCAGAACACCACCTTGTCCTGGTGTCTCTCATAGTATGGAGACTGAATGGATAGAGCAGCCAGCTCAGACACATGCCTAACCGAAGTTATGGCCACCAAAAAGACAACCTTGAGAGTAAGAACAGCCAGAGCAGCATCTTGAATAGGCTCAAAGGGAGCACCCTGCAAGGCAGATAAAACCAAGTTTAAATCCCAAACGGGGACCACAGGTTTACGAGGGGGACGCGCATGAGTTACCCCCTGAAAAAAGGTCTTAACCAAATGATGATGAGCAAAAGTCTTCTGAAAGAAGACGGACAGGGCAGAAACCTGACTCTTCAGAGTACTGAGTTTTAGACCTAACTCGAACGAACTCCAGAACCCTGGGGACAGAGAACTCCCTACAGGGAAGAGACCTAGACTCACACCAGTCAATGTAGGTACGCCATACTCTATAATAGATAGCAGCAGAAGTCTTCTTCCTAGCCTGCACCATAGTGCCCACCACAGAGGCAGACAAACCCTTCTCCATCAAGATGGAGGTCTCAGCAGCCAGGCCGTCAAAGCCAGCGTTTGTAAATTGGGATGGCGTAGGGAGCCCTGAGTTAGCAGATCTGGCACCCCTGGCAGCTCGTACTGGTCTACTGCCATTTGAACCACGTCTGCGAACCACACTCTTCTTGGCCAGCGGGGGGCCACTAGAATCAAAGGCACCCCTTCCAGAGCAATCTTGCACAGAACCCTGCTCAGCAGGGGGAATGGTGGAAATACATACAGGAGCTGAAACTCTTTCCATGACATGGACAGGGCATCCGTGGCCAAGGCCAGAGGGTCCTGAGAAAGGGACAAGAAGGCCGGTGTCAGGAACTCACTCACCGCATCCTCGCTCCCGCGCCGTCCCCGGGCAGCCGGCCGCGCAGCTTCCGGCGCGCGTCTCTGCCAAGCAGCGGCTCGGGCAGTGTCGGCTCAGGCAGCGCACGGCTCGGCCACGCCCCCCGCTACCCAGAGCGTGACAGCCGGGAACTTGTGGTTGTGGCGGGACGCAAACAGGTCCACATCCGGTAGACCCTAACGGTGACACAGGGACCGGAATACCCTGTTGCAGAGGGACCACTCTCCCTGACGGGACGTCCCCCTGCTCAGAGCATCTGCAAGCAGATTCTCCGCCCCCGGAATGTAAACAGCCGAAATGCATTGTACATTCGCCTCCGCCCATGTCAGAATCTGAGACACCTCCCAGAGGGCACCTTTGCTCCGAGTCCCTTCCTGATGGTTGATGTAGGCAACCGCCGTCTTGTTGTCTGAGCGTACCTGGACCGACAGCTCCCTCAGGTGTTGGGTCAACCGCTCCAGTACCAACCGGACTGCCCGCAGTTCCAGAATGTTGATGGGTAAATGGGCCTCCCGAGGACCCCACGTCCCCTGGAAGCGCAGGGACTGCCAGAATCCCCCCCAACCTGACAGACTGGCATCCGTTGTGACCGTCTCCCAGGAAGAGGCCAGAAAAGACCTGCCCCCTGTCAAGTTCCCAAGGTCCAGCCACCACGCAAGGGACCGTCTGACCGAGGGGGGAAGCACACAGACCCCGTCCAAGGACGCTGGGTTCTTGTCCCATACTGACAGAAGGTGAAGCTGCAGAGGTCTCAAATGGAACTGAGCAAAGGGCACCGCCTCGAAGCTCGCCACCATCTGGCCCACCAGCTGCATTCCCTGCCTGATGGAGGGCTGTGGGCACGAGAGCAGGAACCTGGCTTCCACCTTCTGTTGAGGAAGGAATATCCGTGACTGAACCGTATCCAGAATCATTCCCAGGAACGGGGTCAACAAGGATGGGGACAGAGAGGACTTGGGGTAATTGATCACCCAACCGAATGACTCCAAGGTGGACACTACCAGTTGAGTGTCCAACTCTGCCTGCCGCAGAGACCGAAAGGTGAACACCCTGGGAGCCGACGTGAGGCCGAATGGCAGGGCCACAAATTGGTAATGCTGATCTTTCAGTGCAAATCTGAGAAACCTTTGGTGTCCTGGAAACACCGAGACGTGAAGGTAAGCATCCTTGATGTCTACTGACGTCATGAAGTCCCCTGGGCGCAATGAGCCAATGGCCGAGCGCAGAGTTTCCATGCGAAAATGCCTGTTCTTGACAAATTTGTTGAGGATTTTTAAATCCAGAATGGGCCTCACTGACCCATCCTTCTTGGGTACTGTGAAAAGGTTGGAGTAGAACCCCGTGCCCCTGTCTCCAAAGGGGACCTTGCAAATGACCCCTAGATCCAGGAGACCCTGCACGGCCAGCAGCAAGACCTGAGCTGAGGCAGGGTCTTGAGGGATTCGGGACCCAATTAATCTGGTGGGGGGCGATATAGCAAATTGTATCTTGTAGCCGGAGGACACTACCTCCTGAATCCACCGGTCTGAGACGTGGCGCCGCCAGACGTGCTCGAAGTGCTGTAGACGTTCCCCCACCCTGACGGGTGAGGGCGCCCCCTCATGCCTGAGGGGCTTTGGGCTTGGACCCCCAGGAGGAACTGGGACGGCGTCCTATATTCCTGTGCCAGGAATCTGCGCGGGGCCCCGCGAAGGACACCCCTTTTCCCTGTTTAGCCCCACAGTAGGGGATTGAAAGGGTGCCCTGGCCTCGAAAAGGCCGAATCTGCTGTCTGCGCTGGGGCAACTTGCCTCCTTTGGTGAAGAGGTCTAGATGGTCTCCAAACAGGCGTAGCCCTTTAAATGGAAGCCCAGTAAGGGCTTTCTTAGCGGCGTTGGCAGAAGATCTGGCACACATCTTTATAGCATCGTCCGATGCAGACAGGATAAAGTTTATGAACACATCACAGTTAGACAGAGTATTGACAGTATCAGAGGGCAACTCATCTGTGCCATCAAGTGCATTCCTGACCATGGCCCTGAGCGTTACTGCCGTAATGGCTAAGGCGCAAACCGGGCGCAAGGTCGCTCCTCCAAATGCAAAGGCATGGCATGCCAATTGATCAATACGCAATACTCAGAGTCCCGTAGCGTAGTAGTGTCAGGGGAGTGCGTAATAGAGGTGTTAGACAACCCTAGAATAGGAGCATCGACCTCGGGGGGCGATGACCAGCACTTAACCAAGTCAGCCGAGAAGGGATACTTTCTATCCACACTCTTAGGGATCCCAGGCAGTCTGCTGGGATGTTCCCATTCCTTAAGCACGAGGCTATTGAAATGAGTTTGCTCGGGAAATTCAAGACGAGCCTTAGCAGTATGAAAAAGCTCACCCCTTTGTCTGGGAGCAGCAACAGGGGGAGAGATGGACAAAACTTCAAATATCTGAGCCAGCAGTCTGTCAATATCATTCGAGGTCCAGTGCTCGGAGCCAGATTCGTCATGACCCCTCGACTCCTCGTCGTATGACCCTGAGTCAGAAAACAGATCCCCTTCGTCCGAGGGGGGTTGGCCGTAAGGCTGCAACAAGTCATCAGATTCCATAGGGAAAAGGGCAGAGTCGGGGGTTAAATGCCGCCTCTTAGCGGTGGCCTTACGCGCTAGCGAGCTAGCAAGAAATATTTCAACACTGGCCAGTCTAGTAGCCATATCAGGATGAGAATCCCCGCTTGTATTGGGGGTTAGACTCAGGCTTGGGGGGGGTAGGTGAAGTGAGGCGAGGTGCAGGCCCAGCCACGGAAGAGGCAGGAAGAACCGATAACGCCTGCTGTGCACAAGGAACACAGACCCGTGCATTGTCACCGCTGCTAGGTAAGACCCCACAAGCTACACACAGCCGGGCTTGTCCCGAAGGAACCCCGTTCACAATATCCTGGGACGCCTCCATATGGTGATTGTATCGGCACAATAGGCCCGTAGGGATTTGTGGGAGGTCCCTGGGTATATGAAGGTCCGGGAGGAGCCTGTTTTTGCATGTCTGCAGTGCACAGCAACCTCTGGCGGAGGATAACCCAAGTGTAAGTATTATATCTGGAGCAGGACGTACTGTATACTTAGAATAGTGGTGCTGTCACTTCATAAATAAGGCTCTATGTAGCTGGTGGCAGGCCAGGATAAAATGAAAACCATAGAGCCTGATATATGCGTCAGCACCTGTCGGGCACTCTGGTTGAAGCTTCGCCAGTTTATAGTGGCGCTGTAAGTCAAGATCTCTTAGAGCACAATGAGCAGAAATGTATTGAAGTGTTTTATGCTTATAATTAATAATACACACATTTATTTGTGCAGCACTTGCATTGTGATTTGTCAATGATGCAAACGCAGGACCTAGAGGCCGCCAAATGTAACTTTTTTGTTCTTATAAAATCGTTTTTCATTGCTTTTTTTGCTTATCAATGTGTAATTTGGACTACAACTAAAATACAGCCTAAAAGCAAGGTAAAGTTTCCCCCTTTGTCCCCAGCAGTTATACCTTTTAACTGTAATAAAGAAACACCGACCAGCGCCAAACTTTTCAGGGTGGCAAAAATTAACAAATACGCTGTGCAGTGCACAGTGGCGCTCAATGGCGCTGTTATATTTGGCAGTCTGGTCCAACTGGCGCTGACACAATCGGTCCAATACCTAATGCAACAATCAAAGGAAATAAGTTAGCATCAGGCGCTGTGACACCCAGCGCCATTGTAATCAAATTAGCAGCACCATAAAAGGAAAAAGTTGCAAACGCACCACAACTGGCACTAAAGCCACCAGAAAGATGTTAAACGGCGCAATTCATAAATAAGGCTCATAATTACATTTTTATAAAACAGGATTCCCAATGTTGTCACACAAACTCCATAAAAAGATTTTACACTCCTTCCACCACACCACCCTATTACTACTATTCATTAACATTTCCCACATTCTACCAAAACAATATGGGCAGGCTGATTCATTACAAGCGCCAGGTATCGGCAGATGAGCATCTGTACAGAGGCGCTAAGAGCGACCGCTAGTAGACGTGTGATTGGCTATCAGGCGCTGTAACAGAGCGTCTCATTCACTGTAGTAACCTGGCCGGCATTGATAAATGAGATGTATGTTTGGCGTTCTAACACCAGTACAGCGTTGTAGGGAGTGAAAGGTAGCGCCAGCTCATTGCGACTGACTCTCAGCGACTCGCAACATATTCAACAAAAAAACACACAGCGTCGGCGCTCTGGATCTGGTCGCTATAGCATAGAGCGGCAGACGCTGTGTGATTAAAGTCTGTTTTTGAACACATATCCATCAGTAACAAAGCGAAAACATGGGAATTACATTGTTGTGATATTAATACTTTAATGCCAGACCTGTAATGACAATTCTGCATAAAAATATAAAAAATCTAAAAAGTTTTCAAAAATGACTCTTTCTAGGCCAGGAGAGGTGATACAATTATTCAAATTAAACACAAAAAAACCCTGTTTAAACACAAGCAAATTAACGTCCATTGAAATGTATGGGAGAGCGACAGGTAATACCTGGTGCTCTGGAAGCTAGAGCGTGATAAATCGTACACTACATGGCGCTGTTAAGAGTCGCTCACCAGATGCGCTTTCATAAATGTGGTTTTGCGTACAGCGCCCAGCGGTCACCAGGCTCTGCCTGCCGCTACGAGTCACTAACTGCCGCCAGCCCTTGATGAATAAACGCCATAGATCTCTAAAATATTTGGCTACCATATTTTTATTCCTTCCCCTTCCTTCATTTCTTTACCATATTGTCAATCCCCAAACCATCTAAACTCTTTATTGCTAGTTCTAAACAACCCCTTAGTTACCTTAGTTGCCTTTTCCCCATAGACAGGTTGACATGCGCAGGAAGGCCCGAAACAGCAGAGCTTAAACCGGACCAACAGCACGGGACAGTTGGAAAAGAAAGGTTGCAGCCATATTGGAGCTTCCTCTCCCAACTAACATAACTGAAATGCACAGTAACAGGAAGCCCAGCATGACTTCCTGTTTGCAGGTGGCCTGCAAGCCCATGAGCCTCCATCTTGTTGTTAAAATTTGCCCCAGCAGACGTTATAGAAAGGTAAAATACAATTCTGTGAAATACTCACCTGTAGAATTGGTATTATACGTATACAGTACGTCCTGCTCCAGATAGAATACTTACACTTGGGTTATCCTCCGCCAGATGGCGCTGTGCACTGCAGACATGCAAAAAACAGGCTCCTCCCGGCCCTTCATATACCCGGGGACCTCCCACAAATCACCAGCATTGAAAAGCAGTGAACAAGAAGCCGGGAGAATTTAAAAACCACCCAGAACAAGTGGTAATGATAACAAGATAACAATCACCATACAGGGGATCCAGAAAAAATGCAAACCAGGGTGGGGTGGAGCAGGACGTACTGTATACGTATAATACCAATTCTACAGGTGAGTAATCACAGAATTGTATTATTCTAAGTATACAGTACGTCCTGCTCCAGATAGAATACTTACACTTGGGACATCCAATAGCAGTGTCCATAGAATAGGGTGGGATCCCCAACAAAAAAGGCTACAGCAGACAGCTCAAAGCACTGTCACCTGCAAACCTTGCTACCAAGAGCAACAAGAGCAAAGGCTCTAATGTCAACCTCGTAAAAACCTTTGAAAAGTTATGGATGGAGATCAAATAGTAGTCTAGCAAAACTTGTCCAACAGAAAACCCGGTGCTGAAAACCCAAAGGCACCAAGGCATGAGTAGAATAAGAAGTAAGGCGAAAAGAAGATTCTTCCCCTTAGAGAAACAGGCCTGAGAAACAGCCTGACAAGCCCAAACGCTAACAGTAGCCCTGGCAAAAGCCGAAACCTGTCCTAGGACCATAAGAGACCATCCCATCTCAGCAAAGGCAGGGTCCAAAGCAGCTCAACCCCTGGAGATCAGACGAGATCAGACACATACAGGAAGGAGATGGCCATAAACCCAAAGGGGCATCAGTTCCCCTAAGGGGTAAGTGACGATCCAGGAAACACTTCCAACACCAGTTGAAGGAATGTAGACCCCTTTCCTCAGCATCGCTAGGAAGAAATACCAGAAGCCAGAAGGAGGAAGAAATATCTTGAATCAATGAACAAGAAACCACCTTAGGCAGAAGGTCCGGCGTAAAGCGGAGCACCACCTTATCCTGGTGCATATCATGGAATGAGGGCTAGCTAAACAGAGCCGCCCGCTCAGACACACATCTGAATGAAGTAACAGTCCCAGAAGGACAACTTTGAAGGTAAAGGAAGCCAGACAGCATCCTGAATCGGTCCAAAAGGAACACCCCGCAAGGCAAACAGAATAAAATTCAAAACCCAGCAGGGACCATAGAATTACGTGGGGACGCAATGAGCAACTCCCGAAGGAATGCTTAGCCAAGAAAAATAAGCAAAAGACTTCTACAGGAAGGCGGACAGGGTAGAACCTGACCCTTCAGAGTACTGAGTTGGAGAGCCAACTCCAAGCCATGCTGTAATAACTCTAGAGCCCTGGGAACAGAGAAGGCCCAACAGGGAAGAGACCTAGACTCGCACCAATCCATACGGGTACGCCATACCTCATAAGAGATGGAAGAAGAAGAAGCTTGCTCTTAGACTTCCAATAGTCACAACACAGAGAAGAGAAGCCTGTCTCCATGAAGATGGAAGATTCAGCAGTCAGGCCGCCTAGGCCAGAGTCTGTAGAACGTACAGATCTACTACCCTCGGTACCACGTCTGCGAATCCACACTCCACTAGGCCACCCAGGGGCCACCAGTATCAATGGTCCCCCGTCCAGAGCAATTCGGCGCAGAACCCCGCCTAGCAGGGGGAACGGAGATAAGACATACAGACCAGAATGTCCTGCCATAACTTTAAGAAAGCATCATGACCACGGCCAGAGAATCCTGGGACAGGGAAAACGAGGGTCGAGAGCTTGAAATAGTGACGGGGCACCAAACAGATCCATACTGGTTGAACCTCATAGTGACACAAGGATTAGCACAACCGGTCGCAGAGGGACCTCCACCGGAGCGAATACCACTGATATGCAGGAAACATTATCCTCCACCCAGATCAGGAACATATACCTTCCTGGGGGACCATCTTGCTCCCACACAGATGATTAAGGTAGGCCACAGTCGTCAGACAGACCGAGCGCCGCCAAACAGGCAGGCCGTGAAGAGGAGAAGTCAAGCGAGATAGTGCCAACCTGAAAACTCACTGTTACAATATTGATAGGTGCATGGACCTCCTAAAGGCCACACCTCCCCCGGACCCGCATGGGGTTACAGAAGAAACCCCCCCCCCCCCCCCATCAACCTGATAGCCCCAGCACCTGAACAGAGGCAGGGACCTGGAGTACACTGACAATCTTGGGGGAGGCCGCGCAGCAAACTCTATCCTGTATCCGGAGGAAACTACCTCCTGTATCCACCAGGATGAGGCAAGATGCCTCCTGATAGGAGCAAGGGGCTGCAGCCATCCCCTCACCCAGACGGGCGAGGGTGCCCCATCATGCTTGAGGGGGTTTGGTGGAAGATTTAGGCTTAGCCCCGCCGGAGGGGCCAGATCGTTGTCTGCTGCTCGTGAGGCAGGAGTCTGCACGAGTCCCCGCGAAGGACAGCCCTGGTTTTTGTTTAACACTATGGTATGGAGGGGGAGGGGTGTCCCTGCCCCGAGGGGACCGAGACGGCCGCCTGCGTTGGGGTGATTTGCCCTTCTTACCAAACAGGTCCAGACGGGCCCCAAACAAGCGTTGCCCTTTAAAGGGAAGCCCAATCAGAGTCCTTTTAGCAGCATCGTCAGCACCCCACTGTCGCAGCCAGACCAAGCGACGTATAGCCACCACAAGGGCAGAAGTCCTTGCACACATTCTAATGGTGTCATCCAGCGCTAAAAGGATAAATTTTACAAACACATCACAACTGGAGAGTGCATTAAACACCTCCCAGGGAAGATCCTCAGGGTGATGCTCAAGCATCTTTCTGATGAGGGTTCTGACGGCCACTGCAGTGATGGCCGCGGCACAGACCGGGCGCAGCGCCGTTCCTGCACAAGAAAAGGCGTGGGAAACCAGCTTATCAATGTGCCGGTCCTCGGCATCCCGAAGGGTACTATAAGCAGGGGCTGCAATAAAGGGGAGTTAGGAACCCCAATGATCGGTGCGTCCACCACAGGGGGTGATGACCAACAATTAACCACCTCAGGGGGAAAAGGGTATTTCCAATCCCAGTCCCCTGGGACCCCTGGAAGCTTACTGGGGTGTTCCCATTCCTCGAGTACAAGAGCATGGAAGTGAGCCTGCTCTAGAAATTTCAAGTGCGGTGTCGCTGTATGGAAACGCTCCCCTCTCGGCTTGGAAGCCGCGCTAGGGAGAGAGATAGACAGGGCCTTAAAGATCCTAATCAACAAACCAATGGTTCCAGTCTTCATGGCCAGAATCGCCATGACTCCTCGGCCTCTCATCAGATGAGCCTGAGTCAGAGAACAGCCCTCCTTCATCAGAAGGGGTACAGGCACGCGGAGTAGTGAACTCCTCAGATCCCATAGCAAAGGCAGAAACAGGGGGCGTCGAGGGCCGCTTCTTACCAGGGCCCAAGCGCTTTGTCAACCCCGCAATAATCTGGTCAGCCGTAGGCAGTCCGGAAGACACAGCCGGCTGCAACTCCCCACTTGTATGCGACTCAGCAGGAGTGAGATTTAAGCCTGGGGAAATAGGAGTATTGAAGCGAGGTGCAGCCACTGGTAATCCTGATTGCAGGGCCAGTACTTGCTCGGCACCCGTGTGCTCAGACCCGTGCCCTGTCAGCATCAGCGTGGGGATATCCACACACTATACACAGCCGGTCTTGTCCCGGAGGGACCCCGGTCACATCATTCTGAGATGCCTCCATATGGTGATTATCTAGGCACAATATGCCAGCAGGGATTTATGCAATAGGCAACCCTGGATGCCCCAAGACCCGCTAGGAATGTGGGAGAATTTTTTACAAGCCCGCTATAATTTGTGTCAGGCCGCGGGCAGCCACCGGAGTCCTGAAAGACATAAAGATAATAAGAGGTGTCAGAGCCATGCGCAACAGGAAAAAATGTATTATATTGAAAACACCCGCGAGGGCACTTACAGGCCAAGAGAGGAGGAGGACCGCAACCAGGCGCACGCACGAAGATCATCAAAATGGCGCCAAGCGAACCTTGAAGGGCGGGCCCGATCTCGCTGTGACGCGGAGCACGCCAAGCCAGGTCCCCCCCCCCCCCGAGGAGTGCGAAGCTCTGAGGCAGCGGCCAAAATGTGACCAGCAAAGGATAAGATACACTTAATATAAGCCTTTGCTAATGGAGACGCCGTAGCGTCGGGACGACGACGCCGCCCAGCACAGTACACTATAGTAAAAGAAAAGACACGCGCACGGCGGCAGCTAGAAACTATGAAGAGCGAGCAGTGCAGCTCTGACACCCAGGTACAAAACAAGGGCAATACTAAGGCCATAAGCGTGACAATACAGTACACTGAGACCACCACACGCATACCCCCCCCCTTTCTTTTCCCCCGAATACGGGGGAAACGAGGGAGGATGGCGACCTTTAAACAGGGTCCACTGCTACACAGGGCATGGGGCAATAATGCGGGAGGGACATCCACTAGAGGCTCACCATCAGCCTAAACCGCCTACCCTTTGGTGGAGGACTGCGGTGGAACATGGCTCCGTTAAGCACGCATGGTGCTGCCTACCTTCACCTGACCAGCGCAGCCCAGGCTGGGAGGCACATCACAGGGAGGACGGGTGGGAATAGTCCAACAGGGCCGCAGGCTGTAATAGCCCCACTCACCTGCGAGAGAGTGATACTTCATGTCTTCGCAGTCAGCACTGCAGAGAAATCTGGGGATTTGTGGGAGGTCCCCGGGTATATGAAGGGCCGGGAGGAGCCTGTTTTTTGCATGTCTGCAGTGCACAGCGCCATCTGGCGGAGGATAACCCAAGTGTAAGTATTCTATCTGGAGCAGGATGTACTGTATACTTAGAATATTATTTTTTATGTGCTGCAATCTAAATTGCTCTGAGGAGGGATGCATATGAGCACTGTTTGTTGTGTTGGTGTGATTGAATTCATTTTTGAATGCTGGTCCACTTTAATGCTGTAGTCAACTCTACCTACTGAAGCAGGTAACAGTGTCCAGCACTTGGACTGCAGAAGGAGTATTTCTGCTTACATGAAGTTTCCCAATATTCCCCAGATCATAAACTCAGACCGGCACAATGCTCGCCAGTTTGCCTGCAGCCACTACTGCTGAGCCTGCTGTATGCACAGTTCTGGCCTCTAGCTGGGCTTGTGTGGAGTACAAGCCCAGACCGAGGTTCCCATTAGTTTCTAAGTGCACCTCAGCGTGGTCTCATAGGTTTTATTCAACCGGCAAAAGTTTAGAACCTGGGTGTTGTGCTTTGGAGGCCTAAGGACAGTGACACATGCCGTGGCCGCAGAGAGGTCGGGGAGTTTGGTGCCAGTCGGCAGTTCTAATCTGGGGTCTGCTAGGGAAAGTTAGTTTTCCTTTTAATGCTTTCAAATATAAATGTAATGCATGCAACTGTAAGATGTCAATGTCAATTCGGGCAGGCTGATTCATTGCTAGTGGCAGGTAACGGCAGATAAGCGTCTGTACAGTGGCACTAAGAGCGGCCACTAATGGTCGCTCTGATCGGCCGCGAGTCGCTATTACAGAGCGCCTCAGTCGCTGGCTGGCATTGATGAATTTAATTTGTGAGTCGCTATAACACCAGTACAGCGCTATATGTGAGTGAACGGTAGCGTCTGGTCAGTGTGAGCGACTCAAACCATATTCATAAAAAAAACAGCCTCACACTGTGCTGGCACCCAAAATTGGGTCGCTGTAGTCCAGAGCACCAGAAGCTATTTGATTAAAGTCTGTTTTTGAACACATATCCACTAGTAACAAAGTAAAAACATATGGAATTACATTGTTATTACATTGTGACATTAACACCTTAATGCCAGATCTGTAATGACAATTCTTCAAAAAAATATAAAACATTAATAAAGTTTAAAAAAATGACTTTTTCTAGGCCAGGAGAGGTCACACAATTATTTGTAAAAAAAAAAAAAAAAAAATTAAAAGAAAACCCGGTTTAACCCTTTCAGTGCCAAGCACGTAGATTCTACGTGCTCGCTTCTACTCCACTTAAGTGCCAAGCACGTAGAAGAGGAACCCGATGGGTGTCTTCTTCACTGGGGGGGCCTCCGATCGCCCCCCAGCCTCTTCGGTGGCGAGGAGAGGGCAGAAATCGCCCTCCCCCCCCACTTCCTTGAACGCCTTCTTAATGCCGGGACCGTGAGACAGACAATCAGTCTACTCGTGTGCCTGGAGGAGGGCAGATGGGGAGGAGAGGGCTGAGATCGCCCCCCCCCCCCTCCCCAGGCTCTCTCCTTCAAACACACGAGCATACAGACAGCTGTCATCGGAGATCGCCGGGGGACATAGGATCGGAGGTGCGTAAAGTAAAAAAAAATAAAAATAAAGATCTTTTATTTCTTATGTGTCTGTGTCTTTTTATTTAACATTTAACCCCTTGTGAATTGGTAAGGGGTCCATGAGACCCCTTATACCAGTTCACAAGGCTGGGGGATGGCAAGTCACCCGCTTGCCGCAGCGGGTGACTTGCCATTAACCCCCGGCACCCCCAATTACCTGCCTCCCCAAAGCCCAGGGGGGGGGCAGAAGAGCTCAGGCCCACACAGGCTATGTGGGCTCGTAGGCTGCAGGGTGGGGGGGCCACAAAAGCTGCCCCCCCCCACTCTATGCCTACAAGCCCCCATAGCTGGTCCCGGGATGGTAATGCTGGGTAAGGGGGACCCCATTTCATTTTTTTTTTTAATAAACCCTTTGTGTTCTGTCATCCAGCAGCTATAAAAGGCTTCCAGCAGGTGAGCAGAAGCCAGTGATCGCCGAGGGACACAGTGCTCCAGGATGGATGGGAGGTAAGTATAAAAAAAAAAAAAAATGTAATAAAATATTTTTTTCTCTTTTGTGAACTGGTAAGGGGCCCATGACCCCTATACCAGTTCACAAGGCTGGGGGAGGTGGCAAGTCACCTGTGACTAGCGGGTGACTTGCCATTAACCCCTGGCACCCCCATTACCTGCCTCCCCAAAGCCCAGGGGGGGGGGGGGGCAGAAGAGCCCGGGCCCACGGGCTATGCGGGCTTGTAGCCTGCAGGGCCAAGGGCCACAAAAGCTGGCCCCTGTGCCCTGTTTCTACAAGCCCTGCATAGCTGGTCCCTGGCTGGTTACTTTGGGTAAGGGGGACCCCATGTCAATTTTTTGGGGGATTTTTTAAGGGTTTTTAATCCTTAAAAATCCCCCCAAAAAATGGGGTCCCCCCCCGGGAAGGGGGACCCTATGTAATTTTTTTCTCGATTTAACCCTTTGTAGTGTGGATGGTAGTTGTATTTTATTTCTAAATGTTATAAAGTACTTGTTTCAGTTAGGGGGGTGTCCTGGGCAGGAACGGGGGGCTACCGATAAATATGTGGTACCGTTCTAATCGGTAGAAATGGGGCTTTCAGATGCAATACGGTTTTCCTTAATAAAATACATTTTTTATTTAAAATAAAGGAGTCAATTTTCTAAAAAAAATTTTATTTATTTATTTATTTATTTTTTACTTAATAATATTGTAAAAAACAAAATAACATTTACAAACAAGACATTTCTTGTTAAAGCCTAAACTCTACTGCAGAAAATATATATATAATTTTCCTGAAAATTCCAGCAAAAATGGCGTAAAACATGGTGCAAAATGGGGAAAAATGACCTGTCAACAGAGGGTGACAAAATCTCAAGTAGGCTGGCAATTAAAATGGTTAAAGGTAGCTATGCATGTTGGGTATTGTTCTGTTCGGGGGACCTTGCGCTTTCAGATTTAGCTTGTTTTTTTCTGGTTTGCATATTTATATTTTAGGAAAAGGTGTTTTTTATTCAGCTTTTTTATACATTTCTTAGGGAAACCCTGCGCAACCAAAGAATTATTTGAGGGATTAATTCCAGAAAGATGAGCCCACTACAGCAAGTTGGGTACGCTTAGAAAGCTTAACATGTGTACTTTCAGGTGGTTTATGGGGGATATTCCAAATGTCAAGGGTTGTTTTGGTTGAAAAATCACAAGGTGCGCACTTTGTCTGCAGAGCTGAAATTTTTCAAGTAAAATCACTGTTACGCACATGCTTTAGTTTGGGGTGTTTGGCAACTCTTCCCTTGACAGTAGCTATGCATGTTGGGTATCGTTCTGTTCGGGGGATGTTGCTTTTTCAGATTAAACTTGTTTTTTCTTGCTTGCACATAGTTTTTTAGGAAAATGTGGCTTTGATTCTGCTTTTTTATCCTTTTTTTAGGGAAACTCTTTGCAACCAAAGAATACATTGAGGGATTACTTCCAGAAAACTATGGGCACATCAACAAGCCTGGTACGCCTAGAAAGCTTGAGGTGTGTACTTCCAGAGAATATATAGTTTGCTGGGGGTATTTCAAATGTAAAAGGTTGTTTTTCTGGAAAAACTGCAAGGTGCGCATATTGCATTGCATAGTTGTATTTTATCTGAAAATCCCCTAAAGCGCTATTTCAGTTTGGGGGAGTCTCCTGGGCAGAAAAGGGTGTCTACCTATACATATGTGGTACCGCTGTAACCAGGAGAAATTGGGATTTCACACGCAATAAGATTTTATTGAAAAACATACATTTTTTATTACAAAAAAAACTACAAATTGTAAAAATGTATTTTTTTTTATTTTTTTTCACATATTTCACCCAAAAATATTGAGAATACACCTAAAAAATTACAAACAAGACATTTCATGTTAAAGCCCAGACTCCGCTGAAAAAACAATATATCATTTTCCTGGGAAATCCCTGGAAATCCCTTCAAAAATCACATTTGAACATGGGGAGCGCAAAATAGTGCAAAATGGTCTGGCACCAAGGGTGACAAAAACTCCAGGTAGGCTGGCAGCGAAAGGGTTAAAGAGAAGAAAAGTAACGTCCATTGAAATGTATGGGAGAGCGACAGGTAGCGACAGGTAATACCAGGCACACTGGAAGCTAGAGTGCC